>JAVKLA010000057.1:8963677-9025507 GCA_034782735.1 Sagittarius serpentarius
CCCCCCCCCCCCCCCCCCCCCCCCCCCCGGCCAGCTGTTGCACCATGCTTTCTGACACTTTGCAACCTACCTCATCTGGAAGCTACTGTCCCAACTATCATCTGTATAAAACAGACAAGTGTCTTGAACACAAGCACTGCAGACCCCAAAGGATTCACCAGACCTTTGGCCTGCCTCATTCCTGCAGCCGTAGCATGAGCATCTCAGCGCTTCTCAGGGGTCACCGGGCAAGGGGCTTTGCCCCGCCTGTGCAGAGCTCCCTTTTAGTGCTGTAACTGCAGTCTTGTGCTCTTGTGTCACAGCTGTTGTTCACCTGCAAAAGAGGGTTGGGTTTGTCTGATCCCTTTGGTAAGCAACTGCCCCAGCTACACTGACGTACAGAAATGTATTCTACTGTATTTCTGTACAGCAGATCCCATCCTTACTCTTGTCCTAGAGGAAAAGGTTTTCCACTCCTCACCATTGCCTGCAATGGTGATGTAAGGCATGACTTACTATTATGTACAATGTTTTTATTGTCAGGGCATAACTAAGAATTTAGACAGTGGATCGTTGCACTTATATTTTTACATTAACAATATGATTATTGTTATTTTTAAATCACATAGCACAAGTGTTTAAGTGTCAGAGACTCCCTACATTATTGACATTTCAGATGAACTATATCCTTAATTATTAAACTTCTTACTCTTTCTAGCTGGGATTTTCACTGCGTTTAGCCACTTGCTGCCTAAGTCCTGTGGAAATTCATGCCTATCTGGTTATTGCCACTAGGACTGTCTTGGATGTAGGCACCCACGTATGAGCTAACATTCATATTTGTCATGCTTTGCAGCCATAGCCCTACTGGATGTATGGTGGGGAGCATTTCGGAAGGATATTCTCTGAAGATGGTTACCTGCCCTACTAAGGAGGTCATGCAGCTATAGGTCTAAGATGTAAACATCTCTGTAGCTGTGGATCTCGCATCTACTCAGTGAGCACACAGCTCTGCCAGCATTGTGTGCTGGGTCTGCATAGCCATGTGGACCTGAAACAACCAGCTGTGATGGCAGGTATACTTGATGAGAAAGGGTATCTTCTTGGACTTAGTTCTCTCCCTTTGTTTCTAGGTCAGGCAGATAAGTAGCCCTGTCAGTGAAAAAAAATGGGTTAGCATTGCTATCTGACTCCAGCAAACCAGCTGTCAGTGCTGGATGATATAAGGTGGTCAAGCAGTCATGTTGTCATTTAACCACAGGCAGTGTTAGGGTTTCTAGAGTAATAGCAGACAGTGCTCCGGAGGTCTGCTGGGACTATCACTGTGACACATGACTTGAGAGCCCAAGCTATAAATCTGTCAGTTAAACATATTTATGCTCATTAAGTAAGCCCTGATCAATCAAAGAAGGGAGTTAACAGACATCAGTGTAATACGGCTGATGTCTCATGTTTTAGTGTCTCACGATGCTAAGGTAATCCAGCAATCTACTGCTTACAGTGTGAGCGATCTGAGGCTTTCCTTCCACTGACTCCCACAGACAACCAGTGGGGTGTCTGTGCCCAGCGGTCTTTCACTCAGGCTCATTAAGCTTTTGATGGGAGGTTAGCTGGCAAGAGAGTTTAGCTGCCAACTCAGCTGGACAGCTAAACTAACAGTTGCAGAGTGGTGGTGGCTAGTGTTTAGCTGGAAGAATTACTGCTCTCACACCAATTTGAAAGTCCGTTCAGCGATGCTCTCATTACAGGGAAAGCTAAACTGTGCAAGAGTTTTCGGCTGGAGCAGGCATATTTCTCAGGGCTGGTGCAGGCTACTAGCGAGGGGACATGGGAAAGGACGCTGCGCCCGGGACAGCAAGGCAATTCCTGTCCTGGAATTGCACTGTTGCTTTACATGTTCTCTTTCTCCAACGGCTGCATGTGAGTAGAGAAAAACAAGAATCTTTTCACCTGGGAGCACTTTTGTTTCTGTGGTGCATTGACTAGCTCCTTTCCCACCAATGCTGCTTATGTGGCAAGGTGGAGGAGAGTCCCATAAAGATAGTGACAATGTTTCATTAGAATCAACTGAAAGACAGATTCAAGTCACAGATAATGATACCAACAAATTCCATAACATTAAAATTTTCAGAGAAGGATCATCGCAAATTTTTTTTTTTGAGAGGATTATTGCCGGTCTCTCTCTTCCTTTGTCTCTCTCTCTTCTTTTCTCACTAATTTTCATTCTTTTCTTTTGGCTGATAATCTGTCGAGAATTTCCTTCTTGAAGTTAAGAAGCATTGGGGATCCCTCTCTTTCCCCTTGCTGCTCTCTGCCATTTCTCAGGATATCCTTTTACTCTGTAGACTTCCATTATCTGTAGCCTTCCAACAGCCAAAGCCTCCCCCTCCCCATATAATGTGCATAATAAATCTGCACTGCTCAAAACTTGACTGGGGATATGTGAAACAGCTGTCAGACAGCGGAGCAAAGAAAGACTGTGGCTCACCTCAAAGCCACTCTATTCCCTTAGCTAGGTATCTTATAAACTGCTTACATTTCCTCCTCCATAAATGTTCTTCTAAGACATTGCACACCAGAAGATGGGGAACTCAGATGCAAAAGCTTTGCAACAGAAGTGCCTTTGTGACACTTTGCCTTACAGTTCCACCAGCAAAAAATAGAAAATGGACCAACAGTATCAGACACACTTCAAATATTACGGAATTAATATAGTAGGGATAATTCCTCCTCCCAGGCACTTACTCTGTGCCAATGATAACCTGGATTTCCTAGAATACAGCTGCTGCGTTAAAAGCTAACTGTAATGCTGAAAGCTTTTATTCTCTGCAAATCTAGTTCAATTTTGTCTACTTGGCATGGATGTTATATTTCCAGCCTCCATAATCAAGCATTTATTAGAATTTATTTTAACCTAGAAAGGGATTTAGTAGACTATAAAAATTACTCTTCTCCTAAAGATGACACCGGCTTTCATATTCAGGTAAAACTCCTGCTGAAATGAAAGGGAGTTGTACTTGTGTAACAACTACCTGTGTATGCTCAGGCACTGGCAAAATGGCATCACTACTAGGCTGCTGGTTTAAAAAGGTGACCTGTCTGAGCGGGAACCAAAGATTAAGTCCCCAAGCCCCCATCTTATGTGGGATGCAAGAAGGCTGTGCTGAATAAAACTCTTCTCACAATGTTTTATTTTTTTTGTAAGGTAACTCATCAAACAGTGGTTTGTTGTTAAATCATTTGACTCTCATTTCACCAGGGACTGCACTAATTTATAAATTGTAGAGGCTGCATTTTTGAATTTGCCCAGCTGCTACTACATATTATATTTGAAAAGCTTCTGGCACAAATGACACCCGTGTGTTTTTCTTCCTAAGAGCATTAGGTAGGCAAACCTAAAGTTTGTGTTTTAAGGAAAATGTGCTAAACAATCTTTTCACCCTCTCATTTATTCAAAGCTAAATCTTCTTTTGTATTCTGCCATTCATTCATTCTGAACATCACAGCCATGTCTGAAGATCTTGGTGGTCTTCTCAAGCATAAAACATTTGCTAATCTCACCACTATTTTTAAGTAATGTTTATTGTAAAAAGCTACATTGGAGTAACAGTAGAAGTTGAATCCATTTCATGGATCACGAGGCTGTAATACAGAGAATACTAGAGTTATTCTTTTAATGGTTCACCTCACTGCGCTGCTTGGACCGAGACCTCTCGTGTTAGAAGTCCCGCTGTACAAAGAGGACAGGAACACAGAGCAGTCGAACCACTTCGTAGATAAGGCAGGGAAATGCTGTCTTATATGTCATCATTTTAGTAGGTAAATTCACCGTCCTCCCACAGCTTCATTTTCTTGCCTGCCGTCTGTAGATACGCTTATAACACACACGTGGACAAATCTGTTACCAGAAAATATATCCAGGTATTATTGCCCTTTAATCCTAGCAGGCTGCGCTGCTATAAAATCAAATGTCTGTCTAATCAACTGAAACTAATTAAATAGCAGCTTTTAAAATCATATTGATTCAGCTTTACTGTTCCCCCACTTTTGTAACAAGATAATGCTAAGCTTAACTTTTTATGTAACTACAGAAAAAAAGTGTTTCCAAAAGCTGTAATTAAGTCAAAATAAGAAAATCCAGCAAAGCCTTTTTTTTACTTTCAGAAGGCCAGAGATGCAAGTATAGACAGAGAAAAGCATTTTCTTCTCCCTTAGGCAACTTCATACCTAGAGTTCCCTCCACTGTTTGAAATAAAGTTTCATTGTAAAGTGTGATTAGGTGGAGTCTGAAGTTGACACAATGTCTGGGAAATTTTTAAGCCTGTTTTCCCTGGAACCAAAATCCATCTTCACTTTGATCACAGGCATTGTTTCTTGGGAAGTAACTAGCAAGGGATACCGCCAGCTAGCAAAGGGAAAAGGGCCTGATCGAGCAAAATTTCACTCTAGATCCCTGACACTATTACAAACCCAGGATACGCTCTGGCTGCGATACAGGTTTGCTGGTTTGACAGGTCAACGCTGCAGAGGGCTCATCGGCAGAAGACTGCTTTCTACAGAAATGTGTGTTATTACCTTAAAACTGGGGTCAATAGATAGGGGCAGGCTGTAAAAGTTATGCACAGAGGGCCAGCTTCTTGCTAGCTTGTGCAAACAGGGAAGCTCCAACGACGGTGGTGCAATAAGGGATGCAAATTCATAGGGTGTCAGCAGACAGACACAGGATGGCTTAATAGACTGATTCTCCCCTCACCCTAATAAAGTTTTGCTTCATTCTAAGTGAAAGCAGCTTGACTGTGATTGACTTCATGATTTTGTTTCCAAAGAGGTTACTTTTTCAAATAGCAAAAAGTTAAGAGAAACATCAAAGTGCAAATCCCCACAAATTGCAATTTTAGAAATATAAATAACACATAAATATACATCATATTTTAAATAATATACAATATAACATGATATATAAAGTTAAATATAAAATGTATATTATGTATTCTGTTATGTGATGTATGATTATGTAATTTATCACATATCATACCTCTTATATCATATTTAATGTGTTAGTAATATAAGTTATATATTATATACTACATTTGTATGTTCTGGAAGGAATCCTTCAGCACATTTTATGACCAGACTCGACAAGGAAAGAACCAACTAAAATTCAGCCCAAAGAGGAAACAAGAGGAGCTGAAATTTTTTTCTCTAATATTTTCTTTAAGTGAGAAATGCTAGGAAGAACTGATTTTGTTCTTAAAGAAAATCTTGTAGAAAGGATCAGTAATCTTGTAGAAAAAAACAATCAAACAAAAATCCTTCAGAGCAAAGAAAATCTTGTAGGAAAGAAAAACTTTTAGCAAATTTATATGGTAAAGACAGGGTGACATTTGAGCCAAGGGTATTTATACATAGCATATCTTGTGGGTGAGGGTGTGTGAGCGACACATGGAGCACCGGGGCAGCCATCCCTCCCTCTGCCTCCGAATTCACGTGCCCGTGGGAGGGGGCTGCAACCACAGGGCTCCTTCTACACCTGATGGAGACAAGCTAATTTCCCTAAAGGTGAGCCAAAGCAAAACCATAGTGTGGGCGATGTAAATTATTCTCTGGAAAAAGCCTATTTATCCCCTCTGGAGGGGACTGAATCTGGGTGCAGGTGAAAGCAAAGGCACCTTTGCAGGCACACACCTCCCCAGAAAGCTTCACAAGTGCTCCTTTGGTGCCGTGGCTCAAGACAGAGGGAGAGTTAGGTGCTAAAACAAGGGAACCATGGAAAATGCAATGTGGATAATGCATCAGACCCTCTGGGCTACAGGAATACACCTCATGCTGCCTGGGATGCAGAGTGTCAAACTTCTTCTGCAGTTAGGTACTTAATGACTTTCCTTGTAAAGTACAAGAGCAATCAGACCTTTGTTTTAAAGCCCTGACAATGCTGAAGAGTGTTAGCATTCCCTTCATACCATTTTAAAGATAAGATTTCCTTTTTACTGATTCCTTTTAAAATCAACATTTACTGGATACTGGAGAATTTAGCCCAAATTCAATCTGTGCTTGAAGGGAGATGGATGTTTCAAGGAATGCCCAGCTTCTATCTACTAGTGCTGTGTGGGCTAAAGGGACTCTCTTTTTTTTTTTTTTAAGCTTTTCTGATTTATACCATGTACTTACACACTCATTAAAGTGAAGTCTAGGACACAAGTCCTCCCCCATAGCGGACTGCTTTCACAATTAGCCTGTAGAGGCATCCACCCGTTCTCACTTGAGCATGTCAGTGTTTCATTTTGTATGGTAGTGGAGGAGCTGCAATGGGCAGGATGGACACCACCAGCCCCCCCAAAACTGAGTGCCCCCAGCTGCCAGCTGGCAGAGGCCTGGCTCTCTTCAGGGTCCACCCCGACACCCGGCTCCCAAGCCCCTCGCCTCCTCACCGGCCTGTACTCGCCCATGGCTGCACCCCTGCACACGCACCCACAGCCCGCACCCCCCCGTTTCTTTGGTGCTGGCCCTGTGGTCCTGGCCCCACAGCAGGGTGGGTGCTCAGCCCTCCCTGGCATGGGCACAGGGGATGGGGAGCCCCTGCCCAGGAAAACCATCAGAAGCAGAATTTAATGAGGAGACAGGAGGGGCTGCGCTGGCCGGCAGAGGCATGGCCGGACACATGGACTGACTAGCACTTACTTACACGCCACTAGCCCCTTCTATCTCGTTTTCCCTCTGTTTTCCCATGCTTGTTCCTCCCCAGTACCTCTTGATCCCTCCCTTTCACCACCTTTCTTCCCTCCTCTAAACATCACATCCAAAATGCTCTTCCCCAATACAGAGTCTTGTGCCTGCAGGCAGTTGCCCCCCATCTGCCAAGTGACCCGGGCAGAACCTCTCCCATGGACTCATCTTCATGGGTCTCACCCAGCCTATGGGGTGGCTGCTCCCAGGGGCACCCAGGAGGTGCCAGGGCAGGGGGCTCCACTGGCCCCCATGGGCTTAATGCAGTTCTCCCCTACACACCTGGGCCTCCCTGCTCCTTTTGCAAGTGTTTTTTATCACACAACCTGACGAACTTTTGAGTAGACCCAGTAGATGGTGGAAGCCTGCCATGGCCATGTGTATTTTGGCAGGTCCTCGAGGAGCTTTACGCCTCATTTGTCTGCTCTCTGGAAGCAGGCAAGCAGGGACCTGGAGACTGAGACCCCATCAAGGAGTGGGGAACATTCTGTGCATGCCAGTCATAGGTAGACGTTTGAGTTAGACCCTAGCAAGCCATTAGCCAGCTATGGTTTCCCTGGGTGACCCGGACCAGTTTGGGATCCCTCTGGGTGCAGGAACGGGGGAAGTTCCACTGGAGCCAGGAGACTGCATGGGAACAGGGTGGACTGCCAGAGGGAAAAAACAAGGCTCCAGAAGGAGTCAGTAAAAGCACTAAAAAAAGCATGGTTTTTTGTATAACTGAGAGAAAACAAATTCCTTGGGCATTGTGAAAGCCTGCTATGAGGAGGCAGGTTTTGATAACCTTTCAGTATTGATTAATCAGTTGCTGTGTTCATCTGAAACAAAGCCCATGGCTTGTTTTGGAAATGGCAGCATTGCAGCTTAGTAGTGTCCAAAATACCATATCACTACCAAGGCTAATTTAACACTGATGAGATCAATAGGGTTCCTAGGGCTAGGAGCAGATGAGAAACATGGCTCATTACATGCTGCTCTAGTTCTCCATGGGAAAGAGGAAAAGCATGCAGTAGAGTGAGAGAAAACAGACTTGGAAACTGTGGAGTCCTGAAAATCAGGCAGGTACTTTTGGCTTGGTCCAGTGAGTCACCTGAAGTGACATTTCTCTGAAACAACAGCAGAAAACTGGGAGACATTCCTTTCCATATGCGACTTACTTAGGTGTGCCCCTTGACTGGAACATCCGTTTTAGGTGGTTGTTGGCTGTGCTTGCTCACTTTCCTTTCTCTCTCCCTCTCTATTTATTTAAGGCACCAAACATACAAAATCCGAGTTTCTCTACAAAAGTAAGTCTCTATGCAATGCTACAATTTTTGGTGGTACCAACATAAGCATCACTTTTATACAAAATGACATCTGGATGTTGTCTGGTAAATATTGTCTCTTGGTGTGAAGCTTTAGAGTTAGACCCCAAAAAGCACATGGAGTCTTGAAAGAGGAGTGTGACAATGCTCACAAACTGCAGTGCAGCAGCGTGTGGCTGATTCCCTTGGTTTTTCACAGTTTAAAAAGGGAGAACCTCTTTTTGTATATCAGTTTAATAACTGAACTAGCAATCTATATAGCAGACTAATAGAGTGCTGAGCAAGAAACTGAGAGCAATTAATTCCCTTTCCTTCCTGCCTGAAATATTTCAGCTTCATGTCCCGGCAGCATGGCCCACCAACATGACAGCACCACATTCCTGCATGTCCCTTCTTCCTCCAGTCTTGAATTTTTTCTTGCAGGTGGCAACACTACGGTAAGACAGATTGGGAATGGCTCTTCCTTCTGTCTCCACCTCTGCTACCATTCAAGAATAATCCATGTAGTCCTTACCTCTTCTTGCAATCACTAGGCTTTGTGGCATTTTGAAGGCTAAAGTTTGGTTGAATTCTAGTACCTTCTAGGTCAGACAAGCATAGATGATCAGAAGAATGGCTTAGGTCTTCTGGTCTTTATCAGAGGACGCTGGCGCTTCCTGCACAGGTCCAAGGGTATAACAAGTTGACTGCAAAGTGCTGAAGGGATTCACACGGCCAGAGTATTCCCTTCTGGGGTGCAGGTTTGTACGCACCCTGTCATTGCAGTGATGAAGATGGATCTTCAGATGGCCACAGATTGATTTATTTGGGAAGTGTTTATTTGTACATTCCTATCTGGCACATACATCTTCAACAGTCATATTTCATGGTGATGAGAAAGACACTGTGTGTAATTATCTCAACCAGGCAGTCATTTCCTCCTTTTAGAGAAAAGACGAAGAGTTCTGAAGTCAAAAGCATGGCAGACCCTTCTTCCCAGAAGCACTACTCCTTTCCATGGTAAAAATGTATGTAGTTTATGTAAGAATCTTCCTGCCTGAGAAAGCTAGCTGAAAATGCATTTGGATTGCAATTTGTTTTTAATTGCTAAATATTCTAGCATGCAATGGTGGCAGTTCCAGGCAATATGATACGATATTTTTGTACCTTGTTAGAGATGCTCTGTTCAACAAATCTTTTTGTCCATCCCATTTAACTTCTCAGCAATGTCACACACTGACCTGCAGACTGGACTTGGTGACCTCAGGATCCTTTCTAGCAAGTTAGATCTACCAGGCTGGGGATGGGCACAGCACCAGGGCTTTGCCTCCCCCATTAACCCTTGTCTCCCCACTCCTCCCAAAAGCTTTGGCAGTACTGGAAGTTGCAGTCATTCTTTCCATGGCCACCTCATGCCAAAGCAGCCCCACAGTCTCTGAAGTTCTGGAGCAGAGCCCCATATCAGCATCAGGGGAGTTGTCCTCAGCTGAATTATGCCAGGAGCGGCCAGCTGCTGCATACCAGCCCCTGCTCCCAACGATGCTGCCCCACCAGCTGCCAGCCCACGAGATCCTTCCCCGCAGGGGGCCCCTGGCTGAAAAGGGGGTCAGCCTCCCTATTCCCACTCTCCTGTGTAAGTGACTGCTTTTTGAGTCTTTCCTCCCAACAGCAGCTCCTTTTCAGGCCATAAAACATAAATATAATTTAGAAGAGTAGGGTCCTAGAGACTCCCGGGAACTTCTGAACACCGCAGCCATGACAGAGTATCCTGAAAGAGAAAAAATACCCTGCAAAAGTTGACATCAAATTGAATTCAGGGATGTGTGCAGGAGTATAAGGCCTCATCCTCTCAATAATTTCTATGGAAGCTAACTTTCAGTCAAATAACACAGTCAAAGTTCAAGCCAAAGAAAATGAGCTCAAATAAAAAATGACCAGAGCTCAGCTAAAACTAGAATCAATACAGTAGCGAACTTAATGACCTGTTCATCTTAGTATCATGTAATTGAGCCCAAATGATACTTAAGCAGGAAGAAAACTGGCCTTGTCGTTTGTTAATAATTACTCACATTCCAGTAACAAGGCTACAGCAGTGTTCCTTTAAATGCATGTCATGTGTTAGCATTAGTACCCTACTCCAAGTAAGGGTAGCTGATGAACTCCAGCCATGAGAGAAGAATCAAATACAAATTAAATATTTAATGGCTTCAGCAAATGCAGTGGAAGTAGATACATAAATCTACTGGATTATGTAGGGAGAAAAAAGAATCCCCAAAGTAAGGAGAACTTAATTCAGCAGCAGCCTGGTTTAAGGGTTTCCAGTCTCTTTTATTTTGGACAGTTGCACAACGATGACATATCCAGTGCAGCAGCTTGTAAGCCCGCATTTTTCAGTCAGTTTTCATGAAGCAAAAGTGTAAGTAACATTAAATGAAGGTGCATTGCACTTTTACAGTACAATCTGCATGCTTTTGGTCTGCAAATAATTTCATATACAGTCTTTAAGACTGACGATAGCTTTATTCTAATTAACCAGTAATACACAAAATTATGAAGCACTGTATCAAGCCACAGAAGGGTATTTCCTTCTTAATCAACAGTGATGTTCAATGAAACTAACCAAATAATAATGCATGAAATACATGGGACTGATTAGGCAAAGAAAAAAATGTTTTAATTTTTGAAGAAAACCTATGCATCTGTCTGAGATGATCCTTTTCCTAATGACATCATGCTTATTTCTGTCTTTGGATGCTAGGAAGATAATGCTGAACCATGGTGCAATAGGAAGAATTACTAAATTGTAATAGAGTGGGGTTCCCCACTGCCCTTTTTTTTGAGCTATGAACAGGTATCTGTGTTTAGTTAGGACCAAACTGAAGCTGTTTGAGGCTGGCAAGCCTTTCGGTTGCTTCCAAGGAGGTTTCTGCCAGGGATTAATTCTGCAATTTCATTGTGTCACTGGTTGAGGTTTGTTTCCCCTTCTGGAAGAATAGCTGAAGTCTCAGCATATAGCTGCATGCTCAAAAGCAATCGAGATACACCCCCATAGCTGGAAGGCACGTTCCCTAGCCGAGATGTAGCAACCGACCATGTTGCCCATTGGAAGATAAAGTAAGACCGATTATTTAAATCAACAAGAGTCTTAATGCAACTGTTAGTGGAATATCAGATTTCAGCCATCTGTGACATGCAACATTTTGCATTTTGAATCACATTAAAATTGTGTGGTAAGCAAAATAGATGTGGTGACACTAGATAATCAACAGCAAACCATTTTACTTCACAGTGCTACAGCCAGGGAAGATAGCTGGTTACCACACCCCATCAGAGGAAAAACAAATTTCTTGCAAGGAAAGCAACTTTTTCAGAAGTACTAATTCAATTGCTTGTGTTTATGCAAAGATACCCATACCAGAGCATCAATATTTTCATTTCACTGTGGACCTCAACAATCAGTCATTATATCTGCAGCACACTTTCTCTCTTTTAATGTCTTTCAAGGTCTCCTTTCTCTGTTTGTCATATAGATTAGATATAATTAAAATATAATGCTGCAGAAACCATGTGACTGCAGTTGCTTAAAACTATTATTCCATTAATATCTCTATTCCTTTTCTTCAGCTTGTCTTCATGAAATTCAATATATGGAGGACTGATTCAAAGGACATGCAGTTATTAAACAGAACTAGTCTTACCAAATCATTTTCCTGTTACACTTGCCTTTCAGTATGCTGGAATTTTATACAATGTTTGTTTCAGAAGTCTTCAAATTTTTGTAAATATTCTGACTTGAGGCATAAGGATAAGTCATTCTTATAATTTGAACAATTCTTCATTTAGAAGAACTTTGTTTATCTCTGCTTCATTTTATTATCCCGGATTTTCAATTTTATATAGTATGGACAACATCCAACAAGAGTGTTTTCTGGCATAGCTCTCAAATACAATCCTGTCTCTATTATGAAACATTTCTGTGGTAACTTTATTAGCTGGAAAAAATAAAAATAGAGAAGTACCGAAGACCCTTCATATCTAAAACCTGGGGGGAAGAAGCTACCAGCAAAATGGCTGCTCTGATGTTAGTCTGAGTGACAAGGTGGAAATGAATGAGAAACTATATGTGGCATGTAATTTGGCTAAGTGAGACTGTGAAATGTTGGAAGTCACTATTGCCAGGAAAGAAAGGCGCAAGGTCAGCAGAAAAAGGTTAGAGACATTCACACCTTTTCTGAAGATATGCAGAGAACTGACCAGTAGATTGGGTACTTGGAAAAATCATCTGAGCTGCTTGAGAGTTCAGGTCCAGTTCCCAGGGGCCAAAGACATCATAATATGGCAGAGCAAGAAATCTGAGTTTTGCATTACAGTCTTGTAGCTTGCACTGTGACAAACTATATGTGTTGGATTAATAATAATATTAATAATAATAATAATAATAATAATAATAATAATAATAATAATAATAATAATAATAATAATAATTTATTTTATCTGAGTTGGTAGTAATAGTTTTCATTTTCTTTTGCCTTGTTTTAAGCACAACCAAGCTGGGCCCCTTTCTGGCATTTCCTGAGTATTTCCAGCTCCTCTCTTGACTGGTATCCTTGACCAAGGCTTTTCTTTCCTGTCTTGTCCAAAGGCATCAAAACCAGCTCCTTGTTCTAAGCTAGCTAGCACTAGACTAGAGAAAAAACATTATATTTTGCTTACATAATAGATCAAAAGTCTGTCATGGGTTTAGTTCCAGGGACTTTTGATGGGTAGAGGCAATTGTCAATTGCCTGGTCATTAGGGCTCTTGCTAGCAGAAGGTTACATATTAAATAACTATATTTAACTTTTTCTGCAGCACTAGGTTATGGAACAAAATCTTGCAGTTTCTGCATTGGGACTACTAATTTTTTTATCAATATCATCCAGTGTTTGTTCATCATACTTGACCTAGGAATGCTCTCTGACATATTTTTGTCCAGTATGTCACACTTCTGTAGAAGGAATCTTTAAGTGAATCAGCATTTGCTGATGGAGAAAATATCTCGTTTTTGAAAAATTCCAAGCATTTTCACTTTCCTGTAGACACTTTAGACATCTGCAAAACCATCTGGAAACAGGGAGAAGCAGGTGTTTTGTGACTAGAGTTCTTCCAAACGACCACAATATAATGAACCATCTATTTTTACTGCATATCCTACATAATCTCCAAAAGTGTGGGTGCTGTCATTAAGCACCAATGGTCCATAAATCACACGGCTTCAAAACAGTAGTTTAGGTAAACTGGTATAATATGTAACTTCTAATTCTTTGTAGGAGCCTTGAATTTATAGTGGCTGTCACAAACAAAGCAACCACAACAGGTTTTCATATCATAGACAACTAGAAAATGTGTCAGAGTGAACCTTATTTGGGTTATAATGCTACTGGTGGTAATGTGCAAAGATTTGCTGTAGAAAAGTTACATAGCAGTGGAAAGAAAAATACTGTATGTCTCCAAATCTTCCTACGTTCCTAGGAAGAGTTAATGTTCCCTTTTTCAGGTGCTTGTCATGGTTTAACCCCAAGCAGCAACTCAGCCCCATGCAGCCACTCATTCACTTCCCCCCCACCCAGTGGGATGGGGGAGAGAATTGGAAATAATAAAGGTAAAGCTTGTGGGTTGAGATAAGAACAGTTTCACGGAACAGAAAGGAAGAAACTAGCAATGACACCAATAACAATAAAGTGACAACAACAATAAAAGGATTGGAATACACAAAGCAAGTGATGCACAAGGCAATTGCTCACCACTTGCCGCCTGATGCCCGAGCAGCGCTCCTCCTCTGGCCAACTCCCCCCCAGTTTATATACTGGACATGACGTCCCATGGTATGGAATACCACTTTGGCCAGTTTGGGGCAGCTGTCCTGGCTGTGTCCCCTCCCAACTTTCCTGTGCCCCTCCAGCCTTCTTGCTGGCTGGGCAGGAGAAGCGGAAAAGTCCTTGACTGAGTCTAAACACGACTTAGCAGTGACTGAAACCATCAGGGTGTTATCAACATTCTTCTCACACTAAACCCAAAACACAGCGCTGTACCAGCCACTAGGAAGACAATTAACTCTATCCCAGCCGAAACCAGGACAGTGCTGGATATAAACACTGGATCTGAAATCATGGCCCAGCTCAAATCATTGGAAACATTGTCATTAACCATGACGGAGCTCATATTCAGAGTTTAAAACATATGTCAATGACTACCAAAATGCACAGGTCTTCTATCTAGCTTAGCTCACTAGTTGCACTAATTACAACCTGCCAGGCTAATATTGCCCTAAAAACAGGGAGGGCCTGGACATACCAAGGACTGACAGAAGTTCTGTGTCTTGATACCCAGCGTGCTACTGGCCCTGAAAAGCTTGCCTTAAATGGAAAAGTCTCTCTGTCTATGAACAAAGCTTGAAAAGAAACAGAAAAACATTAAAAGTTACAAAGGGAAGTACCGAAGATGCTTTGATTCGGCAAATCTGTGAGTGCTAGTGCAGTGGAGTGATGAGTGCATTGATGCCCTCTGCTCCCTTGTGGCCTGAAGGAGATTCCTCTTGCAGCAGGAGATAAAGGCTTCTGTGTTTGAAAAGAGACATGGGTTCTGTGGACCTGGATTTTTGCCCTCCAAAGGTCCATCCCACAGATTCAGCCCCGTGGGAAGAGATTCTCACTCTTGGTGCTTCTGGAAAATACTTTCTTGCTTTCTTCTGGAAATAGCAAGGAAGTGCTTCTGCGCGTCTCCGTCACCATTTTTGTGGCTTTTACTACCTGCAGCCTTTCCTCAGTGCCAGAGAGTAGGTATGAATCAAGACATCAGTCTATTGTGCTGATCAAAATGGAGGTGTTTCCCCCTAGGATTTCCATTCTCCCCTATCTAAACAGTCAAGGAAACAGTCTGCTTATTCAAATCGCAAAATATAAAGTAATGGGTCAGGTTTGACAGCACCCAGCATGATGGGTTGTGGTCTGCGGCTTTGATTTAGACATTGATAGTAAATGTCATGGAAAGCTGACTAAAATAGGATGAATTTTGAAAAAAACCAACTTCAACAGCATCTTTTATTTGTCCATAATGCATGAAGAAAAATTTTTATACAAATCATTTAACATAGGCATAAATTAATGTCTAACACTCTTGTCAGTGAGAGAAAACAAATTTGCACGGAGCACTTTAATGTATTTCTCAACTGACCCCTTTCCTACTTCCTTTAATTAGAATTTCATATCTGGTAAAATGTATCATTTGTTTCTGATTGCCACGTACCAAAAGAGGAGGGAGAAAGTCATTGTAGAACAAGCATTCACACCTGGTCTATGTATAGCTAAATATTCTACATCTATTTCATAGCTAGCTTGCAGAGTGGATTAAAAAAAAGATAAATGACTGTACCTTCTGTCTGACTTCAAAACAACTAACGCCTATTTCCAGAGTGAGAAGGAGACGGAATAAAAGAAATGTAGGTCTAATTTATTTCTCACATCAATTTTCCTTTTCACATTGTTTCTCTAAAGACCTTCTGTCATCTTTATACTGTTAAGAAAATAAACAGGGAATTGGGGTTTCTCATATATTGCTTCCTTCTGTAGACATAGTTCTAGAAAGGGAGTGAAAAGCCACAGGTAGGGCATGGACTCAGCATTGCTGCTGTCTGTCTCGGTGAGATGGCAAGTCAAGCAGATATTACAGCTGAGAGGTGTCCTCCCCTTGTGCCACAGTGTCATGCTATCTTAAACCTGACCTAGGCCGACTGCACAAGCCGCCTGTGAGGACTAGCTTGCTCTCAAAGAGCTGAGGCACCCTCTCACCTGCCTGCCTTGCTGCCCCCTTGCATTTTCTCTCTGCAGTAAAACCATTCACTGTTGCAGACCATTTAATTTGATTATTGTTATTTATAGCCACAGGTTACTTCCAAACACAATTATTAGCCTAAAATGTGTTATTCTTAAGAAACGACTGCTGCTTAAATCTCCCATTGTTTCCTGGTTCCCCTGGGCTCTGCTTGTAGCGACTGAAACCCAGCCCTCCTGAAAGAGGTGGTGAGAGGCTCAGGACACCTCAGCAGAATATATATAAAGCCACTACCATAACGCCTCTTGTTAAGCATTAACACTCGGCACAGCAGGGTCTTTGAAGGCTACCAGCAACCCAGTGCAAGCAGGACACCTGTGAAGCTCATCCGCCATCCACCGAAGGGTCAGGAGCAAAGCTGCTGTCAGACGGACTGAGCACTCAGGTTAAGAACAGCAATGCAGGCTGTAATCAGCACCAGCCCAAACTGTGTTATTGCCTCTTGTAGGTAAGTCAGCCAGGAAAGGATTAAGGACAACCTGTCTTGCAGGTAGCCCAGGAGAAGATGCCACGAGGAAGACTGTAAATGATGAGAATAGTGATGGCAGAGACCATTAGCTCATGATGTTTAGAGGCTTTGCTTTATTTTCTGCAATCTGCGGACTCTGTCTTTGCTTGAAGCACTTTGAAGCAACTTGAAACAAGCCTGAAATGGAGGCGGGTTGACTTCTACCTCTTGGCTGGGCAGTCATGAAATCCCACTAACACACTCTCTCCCTTACCAATTTCCCACCTCATGATGGCAGTTTGACGTGGAGGAAAAAATACAAAGAAAAGGGTTCCTGTGAATCTGTTCTGATCAGCTAATAGACAAGAGTACTGCAAGATTTTAGCTTATTGGAAATACAAAGTGCTCTTGACTGCATGCATCTTCTGAGAAATCCTTGCTAGCTTTCCAGCACCAAATTGTACCACTTCATAGCTGGTTAAACAGGTCTTGCAGAATTCTGAGAACCTGTTTCGGAGCTTTGTTGCCAGTGTGGTTCCTCTCCACCTGAGGCACCTGCTGGGTCTCTCTCTGGATGCTACTTACATCACATCACCTTCCAACATGTGACCCCAGTCTCATCAAAATACTTCCTCAGAAGGAACCAAGCCGTACCAGCTATTGCAAAATCTACCAGGAATGATGGCTCAGGTCTCTGTGGGACTTTCTATCTGTTTTACTGCAGGCTTCACATCTCAGACACTCCACAGTGACATGAGGACATTACCAGGGGAAATGCAGCATCCTATAAATTACCTTCACAGTCTCTCTGTTCTTAGTTAAGAGGGCACAATTGCTAGGAGATGTGGGGTTACTCCAAATCTCACACAGCCCACACAGGGCAAGAGCAGAGGGAGGGAGAAGAATTAATTTCACCTCTGAGTTAATTTCCCTTCTCTTTTGGCATGCCCAAAGTAAGATGGGCATTCACCCAGGCTCACTGGAGGTTGAATCAGTTCCCAAGTGCTGAATAGCCTCTGAAGGCGCTTATTTCCTTTAATTGGCAATACTGGGAGCCTGTGCTCCTCACAGAGGAGGCAAATGAGATGCCCAGAGATAGGTGGGGTGGGGAATATGAGCCAAGGAGCCTGAGGACAAAAACTTTATCAAATGTTGAGGGAGGAAAAAAAAAAATCATGTGAGGCTTTCGTAAAAGGCTGCCCTTACGAATGTTTGGGGACTATGAAGTTAGACTGTAGAAATGGCAGTTCCTCTGTTCGAACCAGCTAAGGCTTTTATGTGCCTTTTATCTCCCTTACCTCCCAGTGTCTAGGAGCTGCAGTCTCTAGAGCTCAAGTGATGCACATACATTTCAAAGTTTGACGGTTTCATAAGGTGTGTGAACCGAAGATGAGGCCTTAGGCCCTGAAATAAGACGCATCACAAGTGGAGGATCAAATATTTTGGTGTTGTGGTTGTGGATTTTCTGTAAAGCTCCTTCTACCAGACACTCCCAGAAAAATTTTGCCACTGTTGTTAACAAATGCCTGTTTTAGAAAGGCTGGTCAATTGAGCCCATAGATAAATAGATGGCTGTAACATAAAAATGTGAAAAAAACTCCTGTATTTTAAGATCATTAAGAATACTTTGAGTGACACCAGCCCCTGTCATAGTGGTGTAATAGACACACATTCACAATTATAACCCTTTCACTTTTTTGTACTCCTTGACATTCGAACACCTAGAAGTTAAAAATGTGTAAAAAGGTGTGTAAAAGTTAAAGGGAAATGTTAACACAAATAGATTTTGACCTCTGTGTAAATCACTATCTGGAAAAGCTCCTCCTGGACTGAGGGGAAGACAGGGTGAGGAAGAGAAAGAAATGGGAGACTCAGCCAGAAGACATCTGTGAAATTCCCAACATTGAGCATCAAATCAACACTTGCATCAGTTCCAATGACTTGAATGCTATCAAAGCATAACTTTAAAAAGTAAGTTTGAAGAATGCAACTTGAAAGGTTTCTGCATCCTAGGAAGAAAGATGTTTAGAAACAATCTCAGTAGCTTAGCTTGAAATCCCTCATCAGCAGACATCTGGAGTGTGAACAGATATTTTGAAAAAGTCAGGAATTTGAAACTTCTGGTAAAAATACCCTTCAAAGGTGATAACAGCAACTGTGAACGAATACGTAGAGATGAAATCCTGTCTGCAGCCACTAGCACTATTCCTTTAGCAGTCACTGGTATCTCAAAGAAAACTAAAATTTTCTCTGTGGCTGGGGCGGAGAACCTCCAAAAATCCAAAGAATAGCATTGATCAAGAAAGAGGAAAAAAACCTCTAAGTCTTGAAATGGAACTGGTAGCTTGCCAATATTTGATAAATCTCTGTAAAATTTTCCCTCTCAGCCTTTTGCAGTCCTAAAAGAAAATGACACATTGCTTTGCCTGGCACTGCCCCTCTCAAAACAGCCTCCCTGTTAGATAGCGCTTGGGATCTACTAGTCTAAAAGGCGTCCTACACACCCATGGTCTTGGCTGTACCATGATGATGACATCCCTCCACTTAGCATGAGCCGTGGCTTCCCCCAGGTACTCTGATCTCCCTGCAAATTACGGGCTGCGAACCCCGCCGGAGAGTTTTCAGTGCAATCTTTGCTTCTCGACGTCCCTCTTGCCATGCCTGCTGGGCCTTCTCTGTTCCTGTGACTTGTCAAGATGATGGATATGTTAAATAGCTGGTTACCCACCTGGCTGATGTTATACTAATAAAGACAGGGAACAGGGAGAGCATAATTTCCCAGGAAGCAGCCTGGGAGGACGCTATTAGCTTCATATCATTATGGGTGAGCAACAAGTACTTGTTGCTTAATAAAGCAGGGGCAAATATTAACAGCTGCTACCAGAAGAGCGTACTGCTTGCAATAATCAGAAACAAGCTGCTGATGGGCTGTGTAATAGAATTACAAATCAGTAAAGAAAAACTAGCACTCTCTCTGACAGGTTGGTGTAGGTAGAGATGAGATAATTATGACCAAATAAATACCACAACAATAAAAATTCACAGGGAGAACAGCGTCAGGCAGAGGCAGGCCGCAGTGCAGAACTAATGAGCAAATTGTTGCTGAAATTCAACTCTCTTTATAAAATGGAGATTAATTTGCTTTGTTGTAAGGCACAGCTATTAAAATCTCACAGGCCTACAGATACATTGCAGTGCAGAGATGGCGAAATGAAATTTCTATGTCAGATTTGTACTCTTACAATTATGCATGAGGCTTTTGCATATTATTTGAGAGGCTGAGATTATTAATGATTAAGAATCATTTATATAGCCTTCAAAGTTACATCGTCTTTTACAAAAGTGATTAAGCTGTGCTTGCTCTCTTCTTTTCTCCTTCTCATCTCCTTCTCTCTCCTTCCAGACATGTGTCAATTAATGGACAAATATTGTTTCCTCCACTCATGACAGTATCCAATTGCATTTTCAGGGATGTGCAAAAATCACATCAAACTGCCAGCCTTTTGAGGTCTGCTTATTATCAGACCAGATCATCTATGTTTAGTTGTTATCAGGTGCTCAGAAGCTTTTCAGAAATATCAAATGCACATCATGGCAAGAAAGTCAGCTACATAGGATCTGCCAAAAGAAGAAGGACCATATCTCAACATCATATAGCCTTCCCAAGCCTTTGCCATATGACAGATCAGGCTGGGAGACCTTACCAGACAGGATACCAGAATCACAGGATAATTTAGGCTGGGAGGGATCCCCAAAGGTCATTTGGTCCAGCCTCCACTCAGAGCAGTGTTGGTTTCCACATTAGTGCAGGTCTTACAGGATCTCCCATGTGAGATTCAAGCCAGCTGCATCTACTTCTGAATGCTCCCTCCCTGCTTTGTCCTTGTGTCCGGCTGTTCTTGAATTCTTGGCTTTTTCTTGGTCTTCTTTCCTAACACTTTTATTTCACTGTATACCAGGGATGAGATCCCTTTTTGCTCTAGTAGCATTAAGTCCACCTTGATGCCACCTCCTTCTTTCAAACTTTTCTGGGTATACCAGCCACAGCTATTATAAATGTTATTTTTACTCCATTCCTTTGCCGTACATCTGTGTATTTCCTTTAGACTCTGTTTAGATAGGAAATAATTTGAGGCAGTGTCTGTCACATCTTAAAACCTCTGTAAAGTGTCATAGGATATCATGGTGTCATACAGCAAACCAATAATAATGAGGATAATGACTTCTTTTGTAGCTGTCAAACTTACTTTGTCAAGAACTCAGTTTTTAAAGATACAGAAAATGAAATGTTTGTCTTGACTCTCTGTCAAAAATATAAAATTTCAAGTGGGTATGAATTTCATTTATTATCATTATTTTCACTCATTTATGTAATCAATCTGCAAAAACATTAGATATGCAAAAGCACACTGTGACATGTTGTCAGTTTATAACTAGTTTCATACTGTTAAAATAGTGATTTTACTGTGTCTGCTGTAGCTCTCACACTGTGGTGTCTCGCTAATGCCTGCACTTAACTGCATTAGCTTAATGGCGTTGCCTGCTGATTCAGGACTTACCTGTTCTCTCTTTGAAAAGTTTTTGTTCACATCAGTTTAAAATTACTAAATTTTGTGGAAAAATTAATATCCTTTTCTTTTGCACTTAACAAAGTGTTTTTCTTTAACTATTTGGTTTTTCATAATCCACTGGGGTGTAGTTGAGTGTTCCTAAACTCAGGCGGTTTCTGGGACCATTGAATTCATAGAATCATAGAATCATAGAATGGCTTGGGTTGGAAGGGACCTTAAAGATCATCTAGTCCAACCTCAAGCCGTGGGCCACCCACTAGATCAGGCTGCCCAGGGCCTCATCCAGCCTGGCCTTGAACACCCCCAGGGATGGGGCACCCACAGCCTCTCTGGGCAGCCTGTGCCAGTGCCTCACCACCCTCTGAGTAAGGAATTTCCACCTAACGTCTAACCTAAATCTCCCCTCTTTTAGTTTAAAACCATTCCCCTCGTCCTATCACTATCTGCCCGTGTAAAAAGTCGCTCCCCCTCCTGTTTATAGGCTCCCGTTAAGTACCGGAGGGCCGCAATGAGGTCTCCCCGGAGCCTTCTCTTCTCCAAACAGAACAAACCCAGTTGCCTCAACCTTTCCTCATAGGAGAAAGGAATTGTAGGAATATACTTAAAGAAACATATCTTTGGCTTCATGGGTATAATTGCACTGAACTTCATAAGCTGGTTCCTATATAATTGAGAAAATTATATGGTCTATAATACATATACATAGCAAATAAGCTTGAAATCATGAGTAAGACTGGTAACTACTCAAATGAACTGGCAGTCTTCACAGAATTATTTGAAAAGCTTGAAGAAAAAAATTAACAAAAGCAGAAGTACGTTTTGTAGCCCTTAAGCAGAACACAGTAACATCTGCCTAATTAAACGTTCATCGTTGTACAAAATACTGAGGAAGAATTTCAAACATATATGAGCAAAGGCTTATTTTATCAGATGAAAGCAGATTTTGCTGTTTTCACATATCTGATCAGCCATAAAACATCTTACATAACAGGACGTAGGTACATTTCATTCTTTCTTCTTCTGTGATTAGACACAGGATCATCTCATTATACAGCTGACTGAAACCAGAAGAGGCTTTTCACTTTGTTATAAAACTCACAGCTGGAACCTTTTTTTTCTCCTCTCTGCTGTCCTCAGACAAAAAATATTATGTATGTGAGAACTAGATACTTGGTGACTTTGCAAGTTATGAGCACTGTGGGTGAGTTTTACACACTACCTGCTCGAAGGCCTTCAGCAAAGAGCGTTGAAGGCAAACCCGTTTCAGAATGACAAACTGAATGTTCTCATGGTCTCATCTGGCCTTAAAGTGTTTATTTGGATTTCTGCATTGCTTAGGAGCTGTGCTTATCACAGTCCTCCTGCTTCATTAATTTTGTTGTGCGACTAGCCACATTAATGAACTTGGTTCTGCCCTTCCAAGACAATTAGGTGTCCATTTCTTGGCAAGCTTCGACCCATTGCAACTTCAGAAAAATGAGGCATCTAGATGCAGGCTAGGGAATAGGCTTCCTGGTGCCTAATTAGGTGAGGGGCTGAAAGTGGTGGTCCTAACCATCCGTGATGGAGTGACAGAGTTGGGAATGGAGAGAAGAGCCTTCCAAACAGTATACTTCCTTCTTTACTATCTCTGGTCTACAAAGCCAGTTCTACATTATCAAATTAATCAGTGCCAGAAAGCATTGCCAGGCCCTGGAACGAGACTCGTACTGACACAGTCTCGGCCAAATTCCTGGGCACAGCTCAGATCACAGCATGGCTAAGCAACCGTTCACAACGGGTGGTTTGCATGCAGCCACTGTGTTTTGGGAAGTAAGGGTGTTAACAGCGTGCACTTGCGGTCATCTGTGCCATTTGGCTTCAATGCCTGAAGGTGGTCCTTAGTATATTTATTTACTAGGACAGACACAGTCCAAATGAAATGTAATCAATGAATTGAACGGCACCAGTTCCTTTTCCTTAGCCTGGCTTCTTGACCGGTTAACCAAAATTGTGTAAGAGCTTGTAATTTGTCTTTACACCATTGGTTTCTAAAGTGCTTACCTAGTTCTTTTCTTTAAATTTTCCTTAGTGTAATATCAGAAGAATTGTACAAGTCGTTCAGTGCTTAGACCATAAACCAATCCAGAGATTCCTGATACCTTATTATTTAAAAATGAGAACTGACCAAAGCTAGATTACGAATTCATCTCTCATAACATTGAGAAATTACTCACTGAAAGATCCTCTTTGATTTCAGTGAAGCTGATAAGGGAACAGTGACATGTTAAAATAAAGACATTTTCACTCTTAGTATTCTTATGAGAAGTTCTTACAGCCCTTGCATTTTAATTTAGTATGACCCAGTGCTAAACTACAGATTAAATTGGCATTTTAATTAATACTGTTTGTTTTGAAATGCATATATGGAGCATTTTATATAACCTCTGAAAACAAATGAATACTCTGTTCAAGAATTAAAGCCAGCAATATCAGAACTGCCCAGAAACTAAATAAAACCTGCGTAAGCAAGAACATTATGCGCTTTTTAAAACATAGGCATGTTACTAGCACATTACTGGGTGAAATTCGAATCCCAGCACTCTATATAAGTACAACCAGGTTGGCAATTAAGTTCTTTTATTTGCTGTGTGTCTAGAAAAGCTTCCACCACTTATTTGTTAAGCCAAACAATTTTTTTCAGTATTCCACATCCTTTTGGAAAGGAATGTGTTGGGCCCCATCAGTTAATACTGACTCCTCTACCGTTTACTGTGTTTACAAAAGCTGCTCTGGAAGCTGTCTCACGGTGTAGCAGAAGAGCAGCTTCACCCTGTAGATCTCTAGTTAGCTCACTTTTAAGACTTACATATTAATACATTATGAATTATGCTTCTGGATTGCATCGTGTATTGCTCTCCAGTACGAAAAATAATTTATCAGCTTTTGTAGCCACGTCCATAATCTTAACCCAGATGTGATCTGCAGTATATTTACTTGTCTTATAACTCAGTTGTAAACAGAAAATCATCTTGGTCAAGCAGAAAAGCCCGAAGTTACACTAAAGGGAATGCAAAGATTCTCCATGTAATACTATATGCCCATTTTGTCCTAGATGAGAACATTAGGGAGCAAAAAAAAAAAAAGTGGCTAAGGGTGTTTTTGGGTACTTATCACAGGATGGTTGCTTTTGTTCTTAAAATGCCGCAAATATTTGGATGTAGTAAGTCTATGCTCTTCAGAAATTTCTGGACTATGCTGTGCCTGTAGCTGGAAAAGATGGTTTTTGCAAGATTCGTTAATTAGTGTGTAGCACCCACCCCACCTCACGCCCTACAAGTTGAGCTTTATGACTGCCTAAAAATCTCCATGTGACTGCTGAAGTCCCTTGCCTGCTCCTGTACTTCACCATCCCACGCCACCAAGGCCTTCAATCTCAATTTGTTTTTTCTGGGTTCAGATTTTTCTGGAAGTATTCTGCTGCACCATACACACACAAAATGTTTGTGGAAATTTGAACTTTTAAACCTAGAGTGCATATCCAACAGTGGTTCCTGTGGATGCATACCTCCAGTGAAGGGAAAGCCATGAAACAGCTTCTTCAGTCCATTGAAGCTGTTTTTCTCTTTCTTTCCACTGCTCTGGCTATCACTCCTCCCCCTCCTCTTGCCTCCAGCTTCTTTGTGCATTTGGGATTGGTGCTTACTCAACAACGAAGAATTAGGTACCTTCAGGAAATGTGCCACTTTCTTTATGAATTTGTTTTCATACATACTGTAACATTGCATTTTCTAAAAAGAAGGCGTGCTGGAAAAAAGAGCCATACAGTGAAAATTTTAATTGCATTTAGCTAGTGCCCCAGTCCTGAGTGGATGGCTGGACTAGTCCTCCTGTTGGCACAAATATACGCTAACATCTTTGCAGGACCCTAGAGAAGCAAGCAGTGTGCTTGCATTACAAAATGTATCCCAATATTGTATTATAGATTTGACGCTCAGCTTCTTTGCAAATCTGTATTTCCTGCTTCAGGTACATCGCTGCGAGTAAGAGGTGTGGCAGACTGAGTGAGCAACAACTTCCCGCTGTTTGTTGAGCCTTAGCCTTTTTCCTTCCCCTTCCCCACCCCCTTCTGTAAGGACGACATAGTCTTTATCAGGAAAGGGATCTTTTATATTAAATCTCTCTTAATGTCTTTATCATAAAACAATCTTTACCATATTTCATAAGAAATATGTGAAAATTATGGAAAACCTTGTACATGTTGGGGTCATCAGTCATTACTATACATAACTGTACATAGTACCATTGTGCCACTTCAGAATGATGTTGTTCAAGTTAAAGCAGTCTGGGTTTCAAACTAACAATTCATCCATAAAATGCATCCTAGAGATACACCAGAAATGTTCTCTTATTATGATAGGGGCCTCTTGGCAGGACAGCACTGTAGTTAGCTGGGAAAAAACTCTGCTTCATTTTGTTTAACCAAGGGAACTGCAGCAGAACATCATTTAAGTATCAGCATCAGCCAGAAACCAAGTGCGCTTGATGTTCTTTCCATTCCCATGAGCAAAGGCTCAAGCAGCAGCACTGAGATGCAATCAGTGCCAGAAGACCTTCTTCACCTCCATTCAAAATAGAAGCCGCATGTGGAATTTCATCAGCTGGATCAGTTTTCTTTCCTGGAGTTTGGTTGTAAGAGACTAAGAAGGGTGACTCGTTTATGTATTTCTGATTTTAAGGGTATTTAAACATAAGAATCACACTTTACTAAATAGAATCACTTTCCATCATTAACCATGATGGAGGAAATACATCATTAATCATTATGGAGCTACATACAATATGCCGTGCTCTTATTTTAAAAGTAACAGAGCTGAATTCTCATGTACAATAAGACAGGGTTGCAAAGTGGCCTAATATATGTGAGATATATAAGTTCAAAGGGTCCAGCGGCACTTACATTGTTTTCTACAACTAGAGAAATGTTAACTTTATAGTATTAATCTAAATTATTTTTAAATTTAAATTTCCTTCTCTGCTGAGAAGTAAGAGACTCTTCCCCTGAGTAAAGGAAAAATAATCCCTCTTTAGAATTAGCAAAATAGGAAAAGGGGATAATAGCATTTTGGTTTAAAGATTTGCACCTGGTTTTTTATTACTGGACTGTCTATCTAGAAAGAGGTTCAGCTTATGTGTACACAGATGATGCATGTTTACGTCCCTTTTTCTTGTGATGTCATATGGCTCTCTTATGAACATTATGATTGCTGACACATTCTGAGGGACCCAAAAATGGAACAGATGATTACTGGAAAGTAGAAAGTATTTGTAACTAATTCTTGAGATTCTGGTGGAGTTGTGCCACTGTAACGTTCCCTCCACCCTCCTCCATCTCCTGAAAAAGAATATCAATGAACAGGAACTATAAGGTTTATGGGAGACAAGTTTATTCAGTTTACCACAGAGTTGCTGTATGAAGAGAAGACTAGAAATTAATTACCATTGAGTGGCTCTTGAAGTGTAAAAGGCTAAAAATATTATTTCATCGAATGGTATGCTTTGCATTTCTAGGGTTTGAACCTTTAAAGTTCACCCATAAACACTGCTTTTCACAAATGTCATCGGGGTCTGTCAATCATTTTTATTTCAAGACAAGGTACATGGTTAATGAATTCAGTTGGTAATTGTTATCTTGGATAAGGAAGGCAAGCAGACACATGTAAGAGTAAAAGCATGATCCAGTAGCGGTAACTAAAAGGCAGTTCTCTTGATTAGCAAGAATTGTGTAACGATATTAAAATAAACTTGGTCCTTTATCTGCAGGTCTTGGAAAGTGGTGGGAAGAGACAACAACAGGTCGCCACGCAGAATTGTCCTTGGAAGGCTCCTAACTGCTCCTGCCCTGCAGAAACAAGTGACCCAGGCAATGCAGCGGTAAAGTCACAGGGTAAACTCAAAGCAAGGATATAGGGGCACAGCATATGCTGGCGCACAGCAGAGAAAGTCTTTGCTGACAGCTTATATGAGAATGATCAGAGAGTTCATTTACAGAAGTAAAAGGCTGTTTTCTCTCGTCGGTGGCTGGCTACTGGTCTGAACTCATAATATATGGTGCATGAAATGTTCCTTCAGAACTAGTTTTCTAAAACCGGACAATTACTGAATGAGTAAGTTCATGTGGACAGTTCCAAGGGGACAAGGATTTTGTCACCTCCCTAAAAAGATGCTTGAAATGCAAGGAGTTTTGTAAGTGAGATCCTACTGCATTCATGAACCTTGCTCCTGGTTTTGGCAGATGCAAACTCTTCCAGAGAGTTGCACTGGAAAAGACAGTGTCAGGTAGATGTAGTAGAGCCCGAGGACAGAAAAAAGACAAACTGGAGGAGAGATGGTAGGCGGAACTACCAGTGATGCATTGAACTCAATAGCACTGTAAAGGGAAGACATGCATCCAGTGCAGCTTTTAATTGCAAAAAACTACAGCTGCTCTTTTTATCAAGAATAAAATGTTGTAGAAAAATGATAGTAACTATAAAAACCTACAATAGGCTTACTACAGTATTTTTGGCTGCTAGTGAATAATGCTGTATTTATCAGACAAATAAGGACACCCAAAGAAAACAGCTTTAAAAGATTAATGAGTTCAGTATCATATAAAGTAACAAACACCCGAAAAATATTCACACTTCATATTAAGATAGTATTATGTGAGTGCTTTTGTTTCCACTGTGGGACATTAATGCTTGAATATATTATATTCTATATAGATGGTATTCACAGGTTTTTGCGTGTTTCACTGAGTAGAACTGTGTTCTGGCGTGCTCCAATACATGCAGGGTGTCAGTTGAGTGCTTTCTGGCTTTTTTTTTCCCTTTAGAAAGACTGAACTTTAAAGTCTATTGCAAGACTTACCATTTTGCCTTGGGTTTGTAAAAATGATGAGATTTTCTTTTTTTCTGTCCTTAGAGTTTTAAAAGATAGCTTATTTGAATGGACGTGGCTAATTTTATTTGTGCTGTTTCTTTGGTTTGCCCAGAATAGTGAATAGGAACCTTTTTAAACAAGTGTTCATACAGATACGGAATAAATGTATGGCAGGTCTCGTCTCCTTCTCATGGTAACAAGGCTCCTGACCCTCTTCATGGTGGGCTGTCCATCTCTCTTCTCGTTACACCTGCTTGGCCAACTGTCTCTGTCCACGGTCACAGGTAGCACAGCTCCCCAGCTCTAGGGCAGCAGCACTCCACTTTTCTTATGCTACTGAGGCAGATTTGGGAGCGGGACATCAGTTGCATTCCGTTCTCCGCCTTTGGCAAAACCTGCAGGGCAGCAACTAGGTGTCTGTTCTTACTGCAAAGATCAGCTTATGAAGTTCCCGTCATGAAGGAGAAAAAATTTAAGCCAACTGTGATCTTATAGCTTCAGAAAATGCTCAGAGGTGAAAGTCAGATGGAACCACTACAGGGGAGAGACCATAAAAGAGAAGCAATGAAACAAAGATGCCCATTCTCCAGGAGGGTCAGACTGTATGGATGAGCAGTGAAGGATTCAGATGACATTAGAAAGCCAATTACCGGATCCAGCCTCTGAAACAAGCTGTGTAATTTTATTCAGATGGGGCAAGACTGGAAAGGGAAGAACATCATGCAGTTAAAAAAAGAAAAAGATAGATCTATTAAAAAAAACTAGGAAAAAATACACAGCAGAGCAGAATTATAATAGAACTGAGTCACAAAAGACTGAAAATGAAAAGAGCTTCTTGAAAAACATGTCCTAGTTGGTCTTCCTGAGAGGATGCCCACAGAGAGGACAGAAATTGTACTTTAAAGAACTTCTGTAGCCACATGGAAAATTTTGGAATGTAATTTAGAGGTCTTTAATGTGCTTTATCTCAGAATTTGAACACTATAAAGTGTGCAGATTAATAGCAGGATATTCTCAGAGTTCATCTCGTGGAATACTGCTTACCCTCACCTGAAAAGGTGGTAACATAACAATGACTACAATCCAAAAGCCTGAATAGATGTGAGGTCCTCCTTCCCAATTTCAGTGCAATGCATTCACTTGTTTACCTATTACTGCACAGGCACGTCTCACTTCCAGCAGCAAATTTAGAAGTCATCTCTATCCCTAGTATTGATCTGCCACAACGCCAGTGAGAGACTGGCGGGAAGCAGTGTATTTGTGCATATAAATACTGTGGTGCTGTCCTGCTTACTTAACTAATCCAGCTTCCCAGCAGCCCTGGATTCTGAAGCCCACTTACCTGAGGGACTGCAAGATGCCATGCCTATGCATACCAGCAGGAACAGACGTCTCCCGCTCCTCTGAGCGTTGATGTGTTCACTTCAGGTTGTAAGCACTGCGGAAGAGTCTGAGGCCATCTAATCCAAACAAACAAAATTCATCTGACCAGATTTGAGACGTCTAAACTCTAGATATCTATTTCAAAATAAGTAACTCCTTCTTATTAAGTGGAAAGAAAAAGACACCTGGAGAAAGTGGTTCATCTGATCTGCTTCAGACACTAAGGGTGAGATGAACTGTATTGTGGAGGAGGCTCCACGAATGGAGCACAGGACAAACAGGTCAGATGTAGATCAACCTTCAGATGCTTGAATTAGGACAGACGGCTCATCTCAACAGCCTATTTCTGTAGTCAATGAGGAAAAATACAGGCACCTCCAGAAGGTAATTCACCCCACATCTTAGAAAGGTGTTTTGGTTTTTTTTTCCTAAATGCTAAAACGGGGACTCAAAACCAGCTTTAAAATGGATGCATACATTTTACATGGCTAAAATGAAGTGAGATGACTCCTAAGGAAGGCGGATACATTCTTTTGCCCCTCTATACTGTTTATAGTGGGAATCTAAGACTTTTCTTCTTGTTTTTCACAGGACTTCTACATTTATAAAACATGCATGTTCAAATTAACAGTTTTATACTCTATGACCAATATGCAAGCTTTACTAAATAGGAAGTGATTGTTACTGCAGACACCTATGTGGCTATAAGCACAATGCATAACATTACTGTCCCTCCTTGCTTCATGTCTTCTTATTCACCCACACTTTAAAATGCAATTCTGAAATACGGTGAGCAGTATAACTGTAAGTTTAATCATAAATATTCTCTGTGTGAGAAAAGACGCTGGAGTGCTCTAGTGCTGAAAGATGGAAAGCAATAGTGAGCAGAGATTTACACATATTACCCATGTAATATGATGGCATAAAAATCTAGTGTCATTTTGGAGATGGGTACCCAGAGGATTCATGAAGCAGGGAAGAAGCAAGCCTTTCATCTACTGCACCTTGGCTGCTTTCTTACCAAATACCAAATTGCCAGAAAAATGTTGACAAACTGGAGGGGTTTCAGAGAAAAAGGGGTAGAAAGGGTGCTAAGGAGTTAAGTGCAGTGTGGTAAAACAACAGAGGGAAGACAACAGTAGCAGTCTAAGGAAGAAAGGAGTTGTAAGCTGTATGATAGATCCATCTGGTCTTGCGCTAAGTATCCTATCAAGCACATTTTTCCCTGGGGCATTCAGCTCCCCAAAATTAGCATGACTAGGCAATAAAAAGAAAGCAACGCTCTTACAAGTAAGGACAACCCAAATCCCTATCTGGCCTACAAGCTACTGCTCTGTTGTCTACCGTCTAATGTGATTTCTTCCTGTCAATGAGGTAGCTGTTCTTATGGCTTTCTTGTTTACTCCAGTGGAATGACTGGGCTTCCTGCCCAGTTCCTTTCTCCAGTCTCTATACCTGTATGACACATGCATCAGCAGCTGCCTAACTCCTGGCTTGCTAGAAAATAAGTAGCACATCTCCATTGTTTAACATCAGTACGGTTAAAGTCATACTCTTGCCCAGAAGGCACAAACACTGTCCGAACTATAACAGGCAGGGCAAAGATTTTGGGTGTTTCCTGGAGGTGGACTAAGATGCCAAATTTTCCTCTGAAGACCAGAAACCTCAAACAACTTGAGGATAAATTACATAACTTAGTGAGCTGAGGTCACTGCAATGTATGCTGATGGTCTAATTTGAAACCCTTGTTTTTATGGATGGACTAATACTACCAACATTAATTTTGTATTTTTCAGCCTTTTATTTTTCTAGAGTTGAAGAAGCTGGAGTGTCCTCCAGACTTAAAACCTGGGGTTGACAATAGAGCAGGGCGATAAGCACTAAAAGAAGAGAAGAATAACCAACCCCTCTGGAAGGGAACTAAAAGTCAATTTCTAAGGACAGTCTCTTGCATGTTGCTACAGAACATAAATATTTTCCAAACAGGACCAGTACAAAATACTGGAGGAAGCCAGAAACACAGGCTTCAAATATTTACAGAAATGGATGTGGATCTTAGCAATTTGAAGTCATTGACCTTTTTCTCAATACGGCAAATGGAGTGTCTATATAAACATTTAAGACTTCAGTGTTTTGGAAGACATGCTTAGACTTAAATACAATTATCGGTGTAAAGAATTACCAAAGTCATTATAATGCACTGATTTATATAAATGTCACATGTCGCATGGTTTATGGTAAGCTGTGAAACAAAGTCACATAAAACATACAACAAGAGAATAATTTTAAAAATATTGCTGATGCAGAACTGATAAATTGCACTGGTAGGAAGTAAAAACTTATTATGGAAAGGGATATAACAGCAACATATGCACATAGATGCTGATGAATGTAAAGGACCAAGAGAATAGATGCCTGGGATAGGATTCGTCTTGCTTAACTTTGATGGCTAATTTTGACCTCTCTTAGTTCCTATTAGTGCTGACAGAGATCTAGTAAACATAAACAAAGGTATATAAAGAATACCTGCTGGCTATTTCAGACTTCAGTGAGTTGCTCTCTAGACTCCATTGACTGGTGTTGAATAGATCGTTATTGATTAGAGTGGAGCCAAGCCAATTGCTCACATGTAAGCATTCACCCTGTAGCTGACAAGGTTAAGATGAGTTGAATTAAATCCCTAATTTGAGGTGTATTCTACCTTATTGTTGAATGCAAAATAATGAAAAGGAAAAGCAAAGGCTGATATTGTTAAATTATGAAAATAGGATGAGAGGATCAAAATATGAAAAAAACCACTTGAAATTAACTATGCTGCTGGAAAAAAATATTCCTCTCCATTTGAAACCTGTCTGGAATGCCAACTCCATTTTACCCATCAAGGTTATTTCAATGGAGATGTGATTATATGACTAGCTTAGCCATCAATTTTTTATGCAATTTAACATTTATATAATGTGTACAATTACATCTTATATAATTATAATTATATACTTTTATATTTCTTTTTTGTCATTGGCTATATTTTATTAAAACTGAAGTAGTACCACAGCTTCATAAATCTCAGGAATCGTTCTTCGCTTTGATTTGCTTTTTTTGTATCCCAATGGGCTAAGAACTTATGCATTTTTTGTAGCTATCCAGAAAGGAAATAGAATCTTTGATGACTTAATAAAATTAAATCAATCATAATTACGCCATTAGCCTGCAGACTAGATGAGTGTTATTATGAAGGTAACTTATCTTCTAAAGATAATGTTTGCTTGGTATGGCTTGAGGTTTCAAAAACCAAATTCAGACCTCCTCAGGTGGCTGGTTTATGACCAATAATTTTCCTGAGAATTCTAAGGATGGTTAAGGTTAAAAACATGTTTCCTTTGCATCCTACCAAAAAAAGAAGAAATAAGAGAAAATATCTTATAATCTGGTCAGTAATTCCGAGAGAAAAACTTTTCCCTTGGAAGATGTTACGAGGAAGAGTATTGGCAGTGAGTCTGTTTTGTGGGGTGCTCTCACACACGCACACACTGAGCAGGGTGTTATTCTGCTGGTGGAAAGCATACCTGCTTTTCTCACTCCCCGGGAAAGTACAGCAGCCAGAAGCCTTTGTCATGAAAAAGAGGTGAGGAGTATTCCCTCCGCCATCCAGTTCACGCTGCATCTCTGTGCAGCAAACAATTTAAGGACTGACTCTACTAAGTAAAGTGAAGATGTCTCAACAGGGAGGTGGTGAGGGCTGCTGTCTGACAGGCCCTGCTCTGGCTTGCGACCACCTACAGTATTTTCATGTTTTACCACTAGGGTCAAAAGCAGGAAAAAGGAAAAATCCAGTTCCTTTACAAAGGCTCAGAAGGGAGGTGAGCCCAGTCCCAGCTACAGTCAAATATACAAACGTGCTTTTATGAATAGCTGAGTATTTTTGACAGCAAGACTAGGTACTATCGGTACCACAGCTACCGCCTTCCAGCTCAGTCTATAATGTAATCAATACGGGGGTTTTGTCTGGGAAAAGGGGATTTGAACTTTGTGAGACTGAGAGGTCACTGAACCCATGCACACCTTTTCCTGGGTCATCTCACCAATATAGGGGCACCGTTAGAGAAAAGATCACGTAGATTTGAAAATCATGTTGTAGCACTGTATTTCATTTTTATGCCATTCTCACCGCTGTCAGAGTGAAGTGTGTGTGTGTGTATATCAAACTCTGTATCATAGGATGACTTCAGACGAGGTCAGATCTGCCCTGTAAATACCTCAGCACCCGTCACCATTACAGACTGTGTCTACACTAGCAAATAGTGTGATCCAAATGGAACCTATTTGTACGTGAGATAGGTGGTGTGGAGGACCTGTTATCCATACTTTATATACATTCTTCCTTAGACTAGCTCTAGCCTCAGCCCAATAAATTTCAAATTCGCCTTCTCCCAAATGGCTGATTAATCTTCTCCGGTACAGAAGCATACCATCAGGCCTTAGCTAACCATTACAACAGTTAGAACAGTTTACATAGGAGCTAGTGACCAAGGCTCATACCTAGACATAACTTTACAGGTTCTGTGAATAGTGAGACCTTTAAGAGAGTTTCCTTGCAGCTGATATGTCAACAACAAGAAAGATTTAATTCCTTGAGTTCTCAAAATTGCATTCACAGATGTTACAAGTCAAAAACTTAATTCTGCTGGAGGAACTTCTTTCACTGAGATATTTTTGAAAGCAATGTGCCCTTCAGTCAGAGATTAAAGCAGACAACCTCTCTGTTAATTTAAATTTACAATACTCATTTGCTGGCCTATCACTTGTTTTCACTTTTCTAGACAAGCAGCTACTGTTCACCAGCCTGTGCACTTGAACTGCAGATTGTATCTGCATGAAACTCATAATTCAAACCACAACAGCGTGTAAGAGCCCATTTGGAAAATGATGCCCATCGGGAACAGATTCATTTCTCTGCATGAGTTTTTGGCAACACTCTATTCTTCATAATTTGTACTGCAACTGCTCTCGTTTACTAGCACTACAGGTGTACCTTTGTGTGCTCATTTTTAACTGTAGGTGATTAAGGAAAAAAAAAATTCCCTCAATGATAAGTCATCTATTCCATCTTTGTCAGATTTCCTAGTGCTTGATTTACAGCTTTTTCAGTCTGAGTCAGCTTGACTATGGTATTAATGAGAAAACCAAGCATCATCAACCCTAGATGTTGAAAAGATTATCAGACTGTCATTTGGATGAGGAATGAGAACTATGATCTACAACTGGATGTGACCAAACCAAGTACCATATCTTCACAGCACATAACCTGTATGAAAGAAATGCAAACCCACATACATTTGCAAGAGTGGGACCTCATTATTGAAAAACGTGTCTGTCCTCCTGGTCTCCTTAAACAGGGTTATTTAAAGATTTTGTGCAGGCTGATTTAGTCACAATTCCTCAGTGCTTTTACTCAGAGATTCCATATTTGAAAATAATTAATGTGTCTGAGAAACAACTTTTCCTTCTGTTTCATTCCAAGAAAAAGAAAAAAAAAATTAATATGGAACTAAATAAATACTCTTTAAAACTGATTCCTAGTAACTTGTTCAAATGGTGTCATGGAGGATCAAAAAGCCAAATTCAAAAGGCGTTCAGGGAATTATCAAGTTATTCACACACACTGAGGTTAGAGTGCTCCACTTTTAAGTGTATTTCTAGAGGCTCCAGCAAAGACAGAGTCTCAAGATGATGAGAAAAAAAAGCAGGCCACTTCTTTCTCTAAAGGTCTTCTAAGCAAAATGTAGGCAAGTATTTAGACTTCTTTTGATCCAGTTATTGTGAGTGCTTATAGTAAGGCAGCAAATATATCTTCATGTATTCTCATTGCAGAAATTTAGAACTCTTGAGACCTACCAATACAATAAAAACTGATTATAACTGGATGTGTATTAGCAAATGTGAATCGGTACCTAAAGTCAATGCTGGTGCAGCTATATTGACTAATTATAGTCACCTGGGGAAAAAAAAAAAGTTGTATCTTGTGAATAGATTATGTTCCCGTCCATCTCAGCTACTTGCTGCTGAAAGTCTTTGTTTACTTAATACCCTTCTCTCTTGAAAAGGACAGATGTTCCAGGTAAGTACAATTATACAAGTCAGAGAAGAAAACCCTTAAAAAGAAACTTGATCTTCAGAGAAATGCAGGACAGATGCAGAGTAGGGGAAAGATAATTCAGACCTGCACCCAAAACAAGCTTTTTCAAAGCTTATTTGCATATTCCATTTTAAGCAGAAGCTTCATTGAATCATGTACGATTTGCATGTTCTCTTTACATCTCATAAATTTTATTTTTCTCATGGTAGAAAGGAAGTGGTAATCTTAGCAGCAAATTACTTTGGTGGAAATAATGTACCGGAATGCATGTCAAAATAGTGATTTTATAATATCTCACAAGCATTGTAGGTAGTCACATTTGAGGCTAAGTCACAGGTTATGTGAAGGAAGATTTGAGGGAAGCATGGGGAAATCCATCTGGATACACGTGGCTTGACGAAGCTCCGCTTAACTGGCTTTGAAGCATAGCGGCACGTTAGTGCAGCCACACTGGGTTTGGGACCTGAGCTGATACCTCTGCACGGCGCTGCGCTGTGCACACCCCTTCCCTTAGAGAGGCTCGAGAACTGAGGAGGAGATGCAGCACCACAGCTTTGATAGCTTCGCATGCCACCATAGCTATGATTCCCGATGGAGCTTTGAACATGCTTAGAGAAACTGATAGCAATAGAGGGTGGGATTTAGTCGCCTACCTGTGTTATTGTGCCTGGCCTCCAGCAGGCCGCTTTAGACACCCTGATGTAGCTGTGACGTCTGTGCAGGGCTGGCAAATCTAACACAGGAGATGCTTTGCCTTTGGAGTGGCAGCTGGAGGACAAGGGGTCATCCCACGGCACGTAAGTGGCATTCTGTGATTGGGTCCTGGAATCCTTCTCAAAGCGTCAGAGCGCTTCAGAGCAGTGACTTGCTTTGAAATATATCTAAGAACTAACAGGAGAATTGGAGAAATAAAAACACTGTTAGGGTGCAATTTTTATCTTTCAATTTTGTACTTCTGTCATTATCATAATTCTGGGAAATGACAACTTTTAAGAACATGTTGTTTTGTCCTTTTAAACTTGTCTTCTTAACTATAAGACAGGTTTTATTTTAGAATATTGGGGAACAGAAAAACAGCATTAGTAAAGACTGTCTTACAATGATTTGTGTTTTCTTTTGTCATGCCTCTCATTAATCTTGTGTTATTCACTTCGTAGTTACAAATAATCAGTGGAAGATTTGAGAAATCTCATTGTGTATTTTGGCCTGTGGCCCAATGGACAGTCCATGCTTGAGTGAGGCACTGAACTTGGGTTTTCCACTTCATAATTAATTGCTCTAACCACTGGGCTACAGTAAAAAAGGGGATCTGTAGCCCCTGCCACTGAAAGCAGTGTGTCTTGCCCAGTTCGTTAGAAAACTGCTGGTAGCAACCTGCTCTTAGGAAGAAATTTGGGCTCCGGACTCTACATGAACAGAGCTTAACAATCCTTACCTAGGGTTCAAAATGTGAATTTTAGGCAAATATTTGTGCTCAAAGGCTTTCCAGATGTTTGGCAGACTCAGGCACCCAGCTCCTCTCATGCCCTCAGGCAGGACCATTTGCAGACAGCACAGTCTGATAACATGAACCCGAGCAGCGAAGCTGATGTGCAGTTGTACCTCCCCTTCATGTACTTACAATCTTTACTGGAGTGTGTCCAAATCCTCAGCAAGGGTCGGTCTTGTTCCCATTAAAATGAGTGAAAGTTTTCCCACTGAAATCAATATAATGAGAATCAGAGTCATTCTCATTAAGTACAATTCCCATAGATTTAAGAGCCCATCATTTTATATTGACTGCTTATCAGTCAGTATAAGAAATGGACCTCATTATGGAAAAAAACAGCATTGAGCTTTGCATTTTCAAAGCATGGTTTAAATATGAACCAATTAACTTCAAAGTTTTCACCTGACGCAGTGACAAATCATGATGACAAACACGCTAGTGCTGGTTATGAGTCTTACTAAACCAGTCTCCATGCCTTGGAGTTAAGTCTATAAAAAAGTTTTGAAAGAACCAAAGTTCTGCAGTCATGGTTTATAAGGGAACATGAATCATTTATACAAAGAAAAATAATGAAAGGATTTTACTCAGAAAGGTATTTGCCTTTATGTACCTTGATGTTAAAGCACCAGTAAGTTTATATGCTGCTAAGAGAAATGAAGGGAAGAGGATGGTTTCTGAGGACATAAAAGAAGCTTTTTCTTGTTCTCCTGTAGCTGCCTGAAATTTTGCAACTGGTATTTTGTAAGATGAAAAAAAAAGAGATAGAATCTACAGTTATCTCCAGATTTTACATATTTTTCTATTTGATTTTTAAATGATATTTCATGTTTAAAATGTCTTGTCTACTGCTTTTAAGGTTGAATCTTCAGAATTTTTTTTGTGTATGTCCCCACAATGTCACCTTCTTTAATGTGGAATGAGCATCCCTGGTCATTCTTTGCTTTTCTCAATGTTTTGGAAGCTAGATTAGCAAGAAATAACTTCAGTGAATTGAGAAAACCAAACTGTAAGAACTAAGAACGACACTATTGAAAACAAAACTAAACAACACCCAAAAAACAACGAGACAAACACTTTCACTACCTCTTTTCCTAAACTAAGTTAAAGCTGGTCACCTATGTGGGAAGATTGTTGATGACTGGAGAAAGTCAACTGTCACATTCATTTGCAAGAAGAACAACATGTCAGGCTCACCTTAGTTCCTGGGAAGGTGGTGGAGCAAATCCTCCTGGAAGCCATTTCCAAGCACACAGAAGGCAAGAAGGTGACCTGGAAGAGCCAGGGCAAACCATGCCTGACCAACCTGGTTGCCTTCTGAGCCATGGGCAACAGGAAAGCAGTAGATATCATTTATGTTGACCGTGATAAGGTCTTTGATGTAGTATATTTACAGCCATATCAGTGAGACATCATTTGAATCAGTGGCTATAAAATATATGGAAGTCTGGACCACCAAGCTCAAAAGATTGTGACCAGCAAGAGAAAATCCTACCGGTCACTAGCTACTAGTGATGTCTTTCAGGAATCAGCATTTGCTAAATGCTCTTTTAAGTCTTTATTTGAGATCTGCACAGTGGGACAGCATGCTCTTTGAGCATGTTTGTGGACAACACTAAATTGGGTGGAGCGATTGGTACGCTGGAGGACAGGGCTGCTATTCGTGGGCGAGTTGACATGCTAGGTATATGGACTGATAGGAAGCTCACAAAGATACTGAACATCGAGTTTCGCAAAGGGAATTGCAAAGTCTTGCACCTGGAGGTGACTAGTCCCAGGTATCAGCGTAGGCTTGGGGCAACTGGTCAGAAGGCAGTTTTGCAAAAAAAGACTAGAGGATCATGCCGGACAAGAAGCTGACCACAAGTCAACAGTGTGCAGAGATCACAGAATCATAGAATATCTGGAGTTGGAAAGGAACCATAAGGATCACTGAGTCCAAATCCCTGCTCCTCGCAGGACTGCCTAAAACTAAAGCATATGACTAAGAGCATCATCCAGGTGCTCCTTGAGCTCTGACAGGCTTGGTGTCATGGCCACTTCCCTGGAAAGCCTGTCCTATTGACTGACAAGCCTCTCAGTGAAGAACCTTTTCCTAATGTCCAGTGCGAACTTCCCCTAAGCCAGCTTCATTCCGTTTCCTTGTGTCCTATCACTGGTCACCAGAGAGAGGAGATGAGCACCTCCCTCTCCGCTGCCTCTCCTGAGGAAGTTGTGGACTGCGATGAGGTCACCTCTTCTCTTCTCCAAGCGGAACAAACCAAGTGATCTCAGCCACTCCTCGTAAGTGTTTCCCTCGAGACCTTTCACCATCTTGGTCGTGCTCCTCGGGACACACTAATAATTTGACGTCCCTCTTGTATTGAGGCACCCAAAACTGCACACAGTACTCGAGGCTGGGGCCACACCAGTGCAGTGTAATGTCACACAATCACCTCCCTCAACCAGCTAGGTATGCTGTGTGGGCTAGCTATGCTAGATGAAGGCTAAGAACATACTGGGCTGTGTTAAAAATACAATTAGCCAGCAGGTTGAGGCAAGTGATCCTTCACTTCTCTTCAGCACTTGTGAGACCACAATCGGAGAACTTTGTGCAGTTTGGGGCTCCCCTGTGCGGGAAAATCTTTGGTGTACTGGGACAAATGCAGTGGAGGCCACCAAGATAGCCAGAGGCTGGAGCTCTCGACAAATAGGAGGCTGAGGGAGAGTCGCCTGTTCATCCTGGAAAAGAAACTGTTTCAGGGGAACTTACTGCTGTTTTTAATGACCTACTAGGAAGGTGTAGAGAAGGCTGAGCCAGCTTCCTCTGAGAGATGCACAGGAGGCCATGGACACAATTTCAAATACAGGAAATTCCAGATGTAGGGGAAAATTTTAAAGGAAACGGTAGCTAAATTTTGAAAGGTGTTGCCCAGAGAGGTTGTTGAATTTCCATCCCTGATGACATTCAGACTGCGGCTGGACAAAACCCTGGGCAATATGGTCTGGCTGGACATGCTTTGAGTGGGGTATTAGACTAGATGACCACGAAGGGTTCCCTCTAGCCTAAATTATTCTGTGATTCTGTGGTGCTAGGAAAAGAGGGCAGAAAAGCAGAAAGGGCTGGAGCACACCCTTCTCCTGAGAATAGTACTGGACAGAGTAAACTCTTGTACCTAGGAATTGGGCACAACTCGCAGCCGAGTTATTGAGTTACAGTCCTATTAATTTCCCTACTTTTAGCGCATATCCCTTTCTGTTGAAAATTAGGATTCTCTGGTGAACAAGCTGTTTGCAATGAAAACTAGTTACAGTGCTTCTGTGCTTCTAGCATTAGTGTTTTTTTCACTTTGCTTTATATCTGTTCTCTGTGTACATTCATTTTTGCACCTCCATAAGAACAAATGGGTTTGCCAAGGTACAGTTTTCAGTCTTAAGTCTCTCTCACCCCACGTCTTAAAGATCCAAATAAGCTGCAAATTGGCAAATGGACCTAACAAAGAAAGGTTTGCATATAGCGAGATAAGGCAAATATGAAGGAACGCAGGTATTATTACAGTGACAAGTTCTGAATGGCACTCGGGAGAGCAGGCTGACAAACAGAGAGTATGTTCTTATTTCCCAGAAAAGCAACGATAATTTTATATTGAAGACCAGAACAGTCTAAAAAAACGAGGGTTCCTTTAATTTTACATTTCATTATGGCTTAAAAAAAATGTGACACACAAAACCTGGAGCCTTTTTTGTTCCTTAAATTATAGCTTGTGAAGTCATGACCATGAATATCTTAATCTTTCTAAATGATCATTGTCTTCTTAATATTCCTTTGCATAATACACCATCAAAATTGAAATTCAAGAGTAAATTTTTTAGCTGTGAACCATTTTCCTGCTGAATGTCATGATCTGCAGTCTGTATACGCACCATTTTCCTGCTTCTTTCTCTCTTGCAGATGTGTAGGTGAAATGTAGTAATTCTTCCTTTGCAAATAGTGATGTTTTTCTACTTGTGAAACCTTTTTTTCTCCACTCTGGCTTCCCAAGCTGAAAACTGTTTGCTTATTAACGTAATTTTACTTTTTTCTCCAAGGAGCTTCATACATTTTAAAGCCTGGAAGTGCCACTAGGCTTGCTCTGTCTTGGAGAGAAGGCTGTTAGATCCCATCCTTTTGTCCCCGAATCGAACGCTACAGTCTGTACTTAAACAAACTATTTCTTCCAAACAGAAAGGGCTTGATCTGCTAGTCTGAAAGGGTCCACCATTTCTTTTGGTAATTTCATCTCACAATTTAAAGTTTGCACCTGACTTCTTATTTAAATGTGTCTGATACCAGATTTCAGCTACTAGTACTTGTCACTCTCTATTAGATTAAGGAATCTTTTAATACATAACATTTTTCTTCCTGAGGTCAATCTTAAATATTGCAATCAAGTCACTTTTTGATCTCTTTTATGACAAATTTTTTGTCATATGCCATATTACTGTGCACTTCTTTTTTTTTTTAATCTCACCGTAAAAGGCCTTTGCTTCAGTCTCTTGAACAACTTTTTGCTCAGCCTTCTCTAGTTCCTCATTGTATTTGACAACAGAAGTAGAAATTTTTTTGGTCTTACTCCCATTTGATGCCAAGAAGACTGCTTCCATATTCTTGTTCATATCTTCTTATGTATTGATATGAAGATCACATCAATCCTTCACTCAAAATGTTACACAGCGATACTGCCTTTATTCTCCCTGAAGTCTTCTGAGAATACTTTGCCTTTACTCTCCCTGAAGTCTTCTGAGAATACTTACTCTCTACAGTAGCATCTCCCCTTCCCTATATTGATTTATCTTCTTTCTTCCTAAATGCATACTCTCAGGGGGTATTCACCTGATCAAAGGTATTTTCCTGATGAAATCTATATTTAGAATGTAGGTCCCCACACCTGAACTACCACTTACTAGACAAAGGTACAGACATTTCTAAGACCCTATCACTGTTATCCTGAAGAAGGTGTTTGAAGTAGGCCAGGTGAAATCATGCCCTAATAATGATGATAAAGGCAGCTGAGGTGGCTAGCTCTGATGTGGACAACTAGTAGGCACCTAAAATGAGGTAAACGACACTACTCATGCGTGCTTGCACCCACCTCACTAAGGAACCACCTTATGCTGTATTACTTCTTCCCCTTCTTGTGCTTAAATATGTACATATAATATATATAATACATATATATCAAATGATACTCATTTCCTCATCTACAATACCCACAAAATGCATAGGCAGTGATGTCATACTTGTTTCCAGACGAAGCAGGAAAATTTGAGTATGTGATGTTCAGCAGTAATGCCTGAGGAATCACTGAGTAGCTGGGACTGCCCTCTGTTCCCACCAAATGTCTTGAGGTCATGACCACATGTACTGGGTAGCCACCAATCCCTAGTGCAGTAGTGAATTTACCTTTACCCTTCACAAGAAGATGTGGAAGAGTTACCTTATTTTGTGTGCAATATGTTTTGGACATGAAATGTAATCCTTGTCTTGTAGAAATTGATATGAACTACTGGCTATATACAATTGTCAGTATCCATCTCCAAATTGAAGCTCCTGTTGAGGTCCATGTGATTTCTTTCCATGCATTACAAAGAAGCATTCAGTCTCACGTCTGATTTACACATCCTTGCTGTGCTCCAGTACACTCAAAGTATGAAACAGGAGCTTAGCAATTTACAAGCTCCCCATCACTACTTAGGCAACAAAAATAACTGGCTCTGGCTTGAAAGGTGATGACTCTTTAAATGTTTAACCTAGTGATAGGTATAAGACACACATCTTCTGAAGGACAGAGATAAAGACAGCTACGGTAGTAAATTTAGTGCTAGGAGAACAGAGTGTATCTCTCCCAGTAAAGTCACTGAGACTTCTGTGACTTACACTCTTATTTATGTGATATCAAGGGATAGGAGTGGATGGATTAGTCTGAATGTTGCTTACATTCCTCTGGTGTTCAAATTGACCTTGCTCACCTCTGGAGCACCACTGAGACTTTCTTTTTATCTGTTAAATCCTCTGTTCCTTCCTTCCACCATGGTGCTAATTTATGTGAGCTGCAGTGCGTTGGCATTATGGGCTGGAGTCATCTCACCTAACTTTTTAAAACCTGCTGTGTTGACGTCCGCATGTGACCGTGTCTTCCCAGGCTCAGTTTAGAGTCACTGAAGCTTGGTTCCTCTGACTTATTTTAAACATCCATGTTAAGATTAATTAAATCACACATAGAAAAGCCTGCTTCTGTCTGCTGATGGTAAGCCCAGGACATGAAAGTCTACAGCGTAAGTCTGGACACCTCGTCAGGTGAGTCCCAGACAGCATGTCTGACTGTAATTGGGGCTGGCTGAAAGGCTTCCATCGGTCCCCTGCCCTCGGTGGGAACGGGGATGACAGGAAGAGAAACACAGAAGAGGCTGCTTTGCTTTGAAAGACTAACTAAATACAGCAGCAAGTCAAAACAAACCAGTACAAATGCATTCTCAGTGGAAAATGAAAACTATTGTAAGTCATAGCAAAAGTCTTCTCAACTACCGAAACCAAAGGCTGTTCAGTTTTCAGATTCCATTTAGAGGTAACACTTTCAGCTACAAGTTTTGATTCAGGTAAAAGTTTGGGCTCATTTTCTGTTCAGAATAAAAAAGTTTTCAACTGATTTATTTAAATGTTAACATTTAGAGTCCAAATGCTCTAACTATGCAAAATGACTTTTATGTATTTCCAAAACATCTCTGAAAAATGGAACTGAAAAAAATCCAAAGGCAGCAACACAGCTAAAACAGGCTCTTCAAGCATGAATTACTCAGTTTATTTCTAGGTGAAAAATATTTGTAAAACAATAGATATCACAGTGAAAAAAAGCACATTGCCAGCATTTACTATTGCATAATCATAGAATCTTCAAACATTTCTGTTGACCAGAAGGGAAAGACAAGTTATGCCTTCAGGCATGACCGTGCTCTCATGGCCCCCGTTTCCCATGGCAAATGGCCTGGACAACAACGGCAGGTAAGACAGAAATGGGACAGTACATGATGCGTGTGTGCACGCATGTGTGTGTGGCTCTAATGCCCTGACTCTACAGAGGGCATGCTGCTAAAGAGGAAAATTACTGTCTGCTGGATTAAATGGTAACCAGGGAGTTGCACAGACACTTTTGAAACAAAGAAGTTGCCTTGAAAATGAGTATAAAAGGAGCATAAAATGCTTGTATCAGAGGAAGGAGTGCTTGGGGTGGGAACAGAGCATCAGTGAAAACCTTGGTGGCCCTGCGGCTCCACAGCCCCTGCCCAGGCGGCCTCCCTGGGGGACAGGGGATGGGGATGCACACAGCACCCAGAGGGGGTGACAGTGCGGGTGCAGTGTGGAGGCACCCACACCTCAGGGTGTGCCTGTGCACCCCTGAGGGCTTCCTCACCATCATGGAGGTCTGTGTGGTGCTGGGAGCTGCGAGGGTGACATGCAGCCAGAGCAGCCGCTTCTCTCACGTGTGTGCGTCTGACAGATCAGAACTTCTCAGGATCAGCTAGAGAAGGGTATTTAGAAATTTGTACGTGTTTATTAACATTTTGCAACTGTCTAGTTTTGTGGTTTATCTGTTACATTACCAATATTGATTCTGCATATATGGTTCATGGATTGTGAGTCAATGATCTGTCATTAATAAATCAATAAACTGTTTCAATTCTGATCTAATTCAAACCACGTGAACTGAGCAGTTTTTCCCTGTGGCACCAGAACGGCCTGCAAACAAACATTTCAGTCTATACTGCCATCCCTGCAGTGTCTTTGTGAGCTGTTCCAAAATAACACTCTTGTCTCCACAGTAATTGAGGGCCTTTTTTAAACAAAGACCCAACACATTAGAATTGCAACTCATCAGCCCTGCAGTAGACACAGCCCACAGAGGGAGACAGTGGGCTGCAGCTCCTGCAAGTGCAAGCAAGCAGGGGAATATTTACAAACAACTGGAGGAAGGTAGCTCTAATCTATCTTTCTGCCCTGTGCCTCTCTATTGGTTTGCCAGGGAGCAGCTAGTACAACCCAGCATTGCCCAGATTCCCAAGGACTTTGAGAAGTATTTCTCCCCAGAGACACTTGCTGTCACCTTGAATGACTCCTTCCACCACGCCTGGACTGCTACCACAGAGCTTTTATGGCTGCACAAACCATAGCCTTGTCATAAAAATGATCCACATAAGCAACTGAAAGCGGCTGACAGCAGCTTTATGCTATATCAGAAGAGCTTGGTTTGGAGGATGCATGCGTATTTGGGATGGGGAGGACCCATGCACGGAGCATTTCTGGTGCCTCTGTACGGCTGCACCATCCTCCTGGGCTGAATCAACTCCAAGCAGAATATCTCTGACTTTCATTAAAGCACCATTAGCAACCACTGCTTTAACATTATAATTTTTTATATTCTTTCCTTTCTTCATTTTTTTTTTTGTGACTCTAATTGGTTTATTTTGAAAGAAAAATGTAATGTCAGCAGGACTCACCTTGCCTTCCGGGTATCTCTATAATGGACATAAGTGTGCAGCCAGCAGCTAGTCCAGCACCTCACAGCTACATTAACGGTTAACAGCCTTTTCCAGGAAATAGTTAGGCTATTACTAATGAAAAAAAAAAAATATCTGTGGAAATACAGGAAAATTACGGCAGAGAAGCAACTCAGTCCTTTATAACTGTAATTTGCAAGGGGAAAGCCTTGTGTCTTGTCTGGCACTGTTCTGGCAGATCTAACCTCCAAGACTATGCAAGAGCTGTTGAAAGAGACTTGCTCCGAGACAGCCAGTGCAATGGCCTCACACGATGGCCCTCTCGGCTGCCCTGCCAAGTGCAGCCCCGAAAGAAAACTCCGGACTTTCACAGCAGTGCAGCTGGTGCACAGTCCCTGCATACACAGTACCTATCAAACAAGCAGGGTAATTAGTACCTGACCCCTGCATTTAGTCAACCAAATATAAGCAGTTGTTTGCTTCTCTGTTCTGAGGATGTTTCTTCATTCTTACCCCATAAGCATTTTCATGAAGGTAGTTGCAAGACCAAGGCTGCCCGCCTCCTTTCATACAGAGAGCCATGCTGTTCCCAGCCTTCCCAGTCCCGGGCATTCCCAGGTTCACTTCAACCAGTGTAGAGTTCATTACAACACAGCGGCACCTATGTTGTCTGCGTTTGATTGGTATCATCCAGAGTAAAAATTTATAAGTTTGACCCTAGGTGTTCCCAGTGGGAAGAGGAGGCTGCCAGGTCTGGGCAGTACGTAGTCTGTACAAGCACGGCACACCAGCTTCTGTTCTGGTGAAAACTAGCAAACTCTGTTGATATCAGTGGTGCAAACTGATCTGACCAGAAACACACTGATACCGGTGCACAATCTGTAGCAATATCTGCTTTTGTGGCTGCCTAGGTTTTCTGTTACTGGTAAATTTTGCAGATGCTGAAATCCTGGCTTTCCAGTCAGAGAGAAGAGAATGACTCTGGGGAAGCTGGTGGAGCTACATAGTTACAGGAGAGAGAGCAAGAGAGGGGCTAGGACATGTAAACTGGAGCACTGATGCAAACTGGGGCCCTGCTGCAGCTAGTTTGTGCATAACGGCTACCCAAGAGCTGCAGTGTTTAGTATTCAGATGCTATGCTTCTAAGATAGCAGGCTCATCAGGGGAGATGAAGATGTCAAAAACTGACAATCTAGACAATTAAAAGCCTCCAGTACTGTAGCCCATGAAGTAAGAGGGAGGTGCAGATGGGGAGAGAAAAGGGAGGAGGAAGATTTAATGATTCCTTCAGGGAAATTAATTTCCATCATCACCTTTTGTATTTTAGCCAATTTCCGGTTGACAAATGCATGCACAAAAAGCAGGAATTTTAATAAGTCTTTATGACAGCATTTTTTTGAATGAAGTTAATCGTATTAACCTCTTGTGGGCCCTAGTAAAGGCTCTAAAACAATAACCCTCTGTAAATCTGTAAGGTAAAATAGCTGTGTCTGGAGTGGGAGAAAGAGCATAACGCCTGATGCACAAGATGCGTCGCAGCACTGCCTCGGTTATCACAGCAGCTGTCCAACAAATGCTTGCAAAAGGTTTCCCCTTGAGACACCTTTGCAAGTTCCTTAAAATGGGGCCTGAGTGTCTACTACAAGTCTTGTGAAACTGAAGCCTGTGCTAGTTTTCCTTACTCCGATAAAGCCTCCCATGATCTGACAGGTATTCCAGTGCTGACTTAAATGGAGGCAAGTTATTACCAAGGTACTTCCCTGCAGATTTACAGTGAAAGCTTTTTTCTTTTTCTTAGCATGTAGGGTTTTTTTTTTTTGCAAAAACATATGTGCTTTTACTATTCTAATGTCAGGTTGCTGCTGCATTTGCCAAACAATTTAATCTAGGTTTCACTCTTTGATTTGAGGTTGCTTTTCCAATGTCCGCAGAGGCCTGCAGATCCCCTCTGGATGTCTCAGATCCTCCTCGTTGACCTCCCAGGAGACCAGGCTCACCACCATGGTGCAGTTTTCCACAGCATCTTCCTCTCACCCTCTGCTTACAGCCTTTCCACTCTGTTGGAAGCACTTGAATACACCCAGGACCATCTACCCACAGGATGGCAGCCCTCTCGCCGGCTGCTTAGGGCAGCACCAGGGACACAGACCTCCTGGGTTTCAGTCTCAGTGCCCCTGAAGAGTTACACATTTTGTGTATAGCTGAAGGGCTTCAGCAGAAGCGAAGAGCAACGCTCCCTCCTATACACCAAGTTGTCTGAGGATAAGGCTCTTCTCCTGGGGTGTGAGTTCAGGGGAAAGGAAGGCTGAAGAGATTCGGCTGAGCTGAAGTTGTTCTCCTGGTTCCCCTTCCTCTTGGTGAATTATTTAACCTTGTGGGCTAATGAAAAATTCATTGCTTTGCTTTGATGTAACTAACAGCGGGGCCTGACTACTATCTCACACCAACATTACCAGATTCAAAAGTTGATAGCTTTTTGCACTTAATTTCAGCCCTGTTTTTCTCCACTTCCCATGATCAAGAGAAATAACAGAACAAGGTTAAAATGCTCATCCCACAATAGTTACATTTCTCTGACAAATTTTTCCATGAAGTAGCTATTGAAGTTATCTTTAAACACAGTGATACCCATTGTAAACACTATGTAGGAAAAAAAAATATCTGGGGTCTGGAAAAATATTGTTTATATATCCTTTTTATCTATGTACTTATTTTATTTAACACCATTACCCCCCAAAATGCTGAAGTCCATTTTCTGAGACAGGGAATTCTCAAACAGAAGGGAAAAGTAATTAAGGATGAGGGATTCTGCACTGGAAATGAATAACTTCTCATTAACAGCGCCTAGTGAACCTGCATGGATCACATTCCTTGGACTACATCTGTAGTGTTGTTATTGCCATCGTTTCCTGGTGCGGGTTAGGTTCACCTGTCTGGGTGACAGGACAAAACCAGGCACATGCGCGCCCACTTGCCTCATGATGTTGGTTCTTAGAAGGGGGGAAGCCTAGGGTGGGGACGGAGCAGATGTAACGGGATGCTCCAGGAGATCCCTAGGTGGTGGAATCAGCGGGACAGAATCACAGAGATTGTGGGAGTGAGCATCAGTAAAGCCAGGTATGGCTTTTGGTGATAGCCACTTAACATAGAAAATGAGAATTACTGCTAGAAAGAGCTTACAACCTGAAGATAAGATGTATCAGCAGGGTGGTGGAACCTGAAGTAGCACGGAAGTTTATTTACTGGATGATATTTATGGAACACTTCTACAGATGTGGTAAGCCAAATGGTGGCAGGTGGCAGGGCAAGTAAGGATTTCACTGAATTGCCGCTGTCAAGGATAAACGATATTCTGAAAGCAAATATTTATAAAATAAAAAAGGAAATGGTTAAAAGGAACAGGTTTAAATTCATCATCCCTCTACACAAGTAAACTTTGCTGAACATAACTACATGCTATCAACAGTTAAATAATAGCCATGGAAGAAGTAGGTCACTGCATTTTTAAGTATGGACTCCTTCCCCAAAATATGAGTGGATTAGCTGATTTAAGAACAAGTATTACCCTTGCATTCAAGTCACAAGCCTGCAGGGGATCTGTGTGTACTTGACTGATGCGGTGTCACAGCCATGTAAGTTACACACTTTGACTTTCACTGGCTCTTCTGAGGTACAGATGGAAAGCAAGAGCTTGCAACGTGTCAGACAGTGAGGCAAAGGAGATTAGCAGGGAAGACTGAAGTGGAGATGTCGGTGGGTGGCTTGCTAGCTTGCTCATAGGAAGGCATCAACCCCATAGGAATCTTCATAGCAGCTGTGGAGAAAACAATGGGAGAAAAATTGCAAGTGGCATGAAAGCTCTGGTACTAACAAAAGAAAAAAGGAAAAAAAAAAGAAATTTAGGGATACAAAGCGAACAGCCAGCTTCTCAGTATCAGCCTGCCAACCTTGGTGTATAGTGCACATCGCACTGACTTGGCAGGTACCACGGGGAGAAGCAAGGCCAATGGCACACGTCTTATTTTCTACAAGTTTTGACTTGTTGTCATGGTGGATGTGCAGTTTTTTAAAGAGGTCATTTTATAAGCACTCGTTCACTTGGACATGTTCATGCAAGAACATGCTTTGCTAACATCTCCCCCTTCCTAAAAGTGTTTCGGTGTCTAAATAAGGTATCAGAAGTTGTTGCACACACCTTGTGGGGTCACTGAAGGTAAGCCGGGGAGCAGCTGAAGTGGGTGAGGCTCAACCGTCTCCTCCCTTCTGGCTGTGTCCCACCATGCTGGTGGAGAAAGTCTCAGCTTGGCCTGTCCTACCCAGGTGAATTCTGAATTCCTGCTTTGCTGTGGTGCAGCCTTAACAAACAAACAGGATACCACAGAGGGATCTCAAAGCAGATCTTTCCCAAATGACCTTTGTTCTCCAGCCGGGTAGCCTGGGTGAGGTGCCGTACAGCCACTGCGCTGCTGAGCTGTGCGTCTAGCATTAACTATGCCCAGTGACGGAGCCGCTTCTCGACACTTTGCTCATGTTTCCAGTCTCGAGGGTCATGTACCTAAGTCACGTGTACATAACTGTATTACAGCTCTTACTGTGGCACATAAGTCCCTTGTTTAGGGTCAGAACTTACGATTATAAGTGTCATTGACTTACAAAGGTACTTACAATCCTAATAGACTATTGAAAGTTTTAAACCAAGACTTACGAACCTAAGTTGTTTAGATGCCCTTGAAAATGATACCGTCAAATGTCTCTGTTAAAGTTAACAGAAGCTGCCAAACTGACACAGGTCAAAAATCAGACCAGAAACACAAGCATTCAGTGGATTCTTATTTTACACTGTCTCCCTTGTACTATTTTACATTTTACTTCCCTAAGAAGAAAAACAGCAAATAAAACTTACTTGCAGCAGTTGTTAACTATAATTTTTTAAAATTTATTTTACACTGCAATGGCACTCATTGGATCTTTTTCTCTTCCTCGGCTTCTCACAGCTATACCTGAATGCTGAGTGTGAATTCAGGCAGTCAAGGTCTGACTTCTTATAGCAAGTTGATATGGGCAGGCCCAGAAAAAATTGAAGTTTTCATTGCAAAGAAATATCTTTAGTACAACATCACTATGTCAGCTCAGGTGCAGTTCCACTTGAAGTGTCAGGGTTAATTTTAATGGGCATCAGGTGCCCTTTAAATTTCCATTTAGAAAAGAAAAGAAGACCAAAAATTCATAGTCAGTGAGCAGCCCTCAGGGGGACTGAAGGAAGTCCACAGACCTGGGCTGGCAGTCTGAACCTTTCACTTTGCATCTTGCTGGCCAACTGCATTGACTGAAGGTTTTTGTCTCCTGACAAAGCAAGCCTTCTTCACAGCTTCTCTTCAAATGTGCAACCTTTCCACCCCGCTCTCCAGACTGGAGCTGTGTGTGTGCAATTGTCCATACCTCCACAGCTCCTAGAAAATGAGGCTTTTTGCCATGATCAGGAACCAGGAGGCGGTAACCATAAGGAAGGCAAAAACCCTTGTAAGAAGCTGAATTTCCTAACCCCCACATTTCCAGGCTTGACATGCAGTAAAGGATGTGTGGCCAGAACAGGCTCTGCTGTCAGGTTAAATCATGCAGATTTTGCTCAGTGTTTTGCATTAATGAACAGGGATTAATTTTACTGAAGAAAGTATTAGTGGTATTTAGAGATCTCATGGGAGCAGTCATGTACTGTTCTTGGCAGAATTCCTTCATCATCTAGTTAGTAACTTTAGTTTCCTACACTGTTGACCCAGAGATATCTTTGAGGGGAGATGGATGATGAAATTAATTTTTCTTGTAATCTTTGATTAAACATGACAATTACTTACTTGCGCTGATACACATATTATAAGACTTGTTTCAAGGGAAGAGGCCATGGGAAAGGATGGAATATCTTTCCGTTACAAAGCTTTTCCTTATGTGTTCACGGTGAAAAAAATTCTCATTGTGGTAAGTGGTTACCACAGGCTCTTACTCTAAACTGAATGTTAGCTTCAGGACTGAATTGAATCAATAAACTACTTTGTCAAAGAAGTAAATCACAGTTAATCCTCATAAGTAGATTTCAGTAGTTTTCTGGAGTTAATATAACCTAGCGTACAGTACTTCATGAAGTTACGTGACAAAAGGACCATTGTCTTCTATGTGCAGTCTCTATTTTGAGATCGCCAGGTGCTACGTTTGAAAGTGATCCAAATTCTGCTCTGTCTGAAGCAGAAACAAAAGCAATAGCCACTGGACACAAATTTTTGGTGTGTTCTAAATCTGCAAAATGTCCTTTGGACTGTACAAAAGCATGAGTAACTAGGGTCATTTTACTTCTCTATATACAAAAAAATCCCAACACATCTGAAATACTAAGCAGGGCATTGTGCACAAACTCAACAGTAGCAGACCCATCTGTTCCCCAGAGCTTACCCTGAAAATGCATGTTAACTGAAATGACTGAGTGCAGAGATCCAGGTGACTCTGATCTTGCCTTTGCCATGTTCAAAGAAGTCACTGAATGCAGAAACCTCTACTTTGGATAGACAGACAGTGTTGGCCTGTCAGACACACTCATCCAATAAATTTGTCATAGGGAAGAGCTATAAAGCCTCTTCTTCTTGGGGAATTCTTGACCAGTTATTATTTTTTTATTTTGAAATACTTAATTTATTGTATTTGTACCATTTTTCTTTGCAATACGGAGGAGAGCTGAAAGGATGCTATAAAATATTCCCAGTATGTTACAATTTCCCATTTTTCTGGTTAGCTTTTGAAGGCTCAGCCCTACAAATACATATTGCTGATCACTGAACTCGTAATGCAGAAAAAACCAGACAGATTGGAAGTGACATAAATGACCAATAGGATTTTAATACCCCTCCAATGTCCTCTCTGCTTAGCATTAAGGACTGATTAATCTCCATTCAATGCTAATTCTGCTTCCATAAGTCAACATTTAAGTAAGCCACCTAAACATTCAGAAGCAATCCTTCCGAAATACCCAAATCCTTCCAAAATTAAAAGGAAACAAATCTCAAAAAATTCCATTATTTCTGAAAGAAGAATGATTAAAAGTCTTTTATTAAAATTAGGTTAATAAATTTGTTAATCTTTGTAAACTTAAAGAAATGCCTAAAAAAATGAGGTTCCTTTTCAGAATGATCATAATAAGTTGCATCAATGTACTTTCTTTTTTTATTTCAGAAATAAACTTTCTTGTTTTACTTCACAGTTTTGTTCTCCTGTGCTCCTCAACATAATATTTGCTGTCTGAAAAGATTCACATTAAATGTTTTGTGTTTTAATATTAGGCATTTTCATTGCACTTTCTTACAGATAAGATGAGATTGGAATAAACAATTCATGTCAATTAAAACTAAGGATAAGGACATGCAGAAAAGATAAAATGAGTTGCTGATAATTTCTTAAAACTTGTCTCATTTTTGTTTATAAAACATTGGCCAACACATCCTGAGATAGACAGACAGTATTCTTAAAGCTGTCAGAATACTCTATGTGAGAAAACATTGGTACAGGTGTACATATGATTTACGCCATGTTTCATTTAAACTGTTCTATTCTCTGCTCCTAGTTTGTGTAACTGTTGTAGGTTTTTTGACAGCAAAACAATGAATAGTGATTAACACAATCTGTTGGACAAACTCTGTAATAACTATAATGATTTACAACCTAGAAAGATTTTGGGAACCCAACTAGGGCTTGGTGAATATTCAGCAGATGATAGGCCATGAGAATGAAGTTAAGTAGCTGCATTTGTGAAAATGTTAAAACTACATATTTTAAGATATATGATCAGCTCTTACAACAAAACTGGAGTGTAGGAGGCAGCTTGTGAAAAGCAGAAGTATTTCAGGCGTAGGGAAAATATGTGTGCAGATACAGATGCTTTACGTGGTCTCATTCACATGGCTGAGAAACTCCTGTTGACGGCAGCTGGTTTCATTCCAGAATTGGCCATTACCCTCAGGCAAGGGCCTGAGTACAATGGCATTTTCTGCTGGAGCACCCCTGGGCACACACTTACCCCACAACAGCTGGTCTTTCAAGGGAACATCTTTTGTAGCTTCTTTGTTCTTTGCGTACCAGTATAGGAGGGGAGGTTTGGACAGCATAAGAATCTGCACCACAGCAAAGCAGGGTAAAGTTCTGCCTACCTGTTGTCCTGTCTCCGCTTTGGTCAGTGTAAAATGCTTAAAATGGAAATAAAATGTTATACTTTTCCTGTCACTTATGCTCAACTTTCAGCAAGAAGCAGTTTAGGGAGGGGACATGTTGCGAGAGCTCTCAAGGTACAATCCTTTAGTCAGTCTTTATGCAAGCTCTTCTACAGCTCGTAGCATTTCAGCAGAGAAAAAATTCAGAAAAGGGGCAAAATACACTGCTGCTTCCTTTTCAGGTGCCATACTTTTTCCATTAAGCCCTTTCCTTTCCAGCATTTCCTAGAAATCCTGTTAACTAGAGTAACATTCAATACTTTTGTTTTTCTGTATGCTGCTCTTCTTTTTGCTGATTAACCCACACATTTTCTCAGTGTTTGCATCCTACTTAAGAGGATGCAGGGCACCTTTGGCCATGGTTTTAAAAGCAACATGGAAAAGCCTTAGGATACCCATTGAAATGAGCAGGAGAGTACCAACAATTATCTTTGATTTATTTTGAATGGAGTACATTTCATCATACATTTCTATCAAGAAGAGGACAAACACGGCAACTGAGCCTACTTAAATCTGTTCTGAGTGTATTTTACATCAGAGACATGGCTGAAAATATTTTTTAAAATTAACATTAGCCAGAGCATTTACTTATGTTCAGAACCTCTCTCCAAGAATAAATATCAACTGGGGAGAGAACGAACAGCTTCTGCTCTTGAGACTGTGACAAGGAAACAAATGTTCTCTGCAAGAAGTCAGGCCACCTCACCGCGCTTTCTGTTTTCTTGCTTGCTTCCTTTCAGTCACGCAGAGTTCTGTGATGTCACCCAAATAATGTAACCAACATCAAAGCAAACAAAGGCAATTTCCTTGTCTGATAATTGTGGCCTTTCTCGTTCCATGCTGTGTGTGCTTCTTAAATAACCACTGTCATTGACATCAGCAGCTACCAGTACATGTTGTCTCATTTGCACACCACATGAAAGAGAGCTGGTAAGAAATGTTCCCAATAACTAGGAGGCTATTCATCGTCAATTAACAACATACTTTAATGGGTTTCTTAGCAACACCATTTACTTTAAGCATACACCCCTAAGGGATGTGTTCTGTGTTGTCAGACAAACAGCAAATGAGGGCAGCTGTTGAGCCCTGCCCTGGTGGGTGCTGAATGACAACATACAAGAATAACTATGTCAAAATGACATTTGGACTCAAAATGCTTATAGTGCGAGATGTTTCCATTAAGAATGAAATGTCCTGTCCATTCCCCCAGTGGGATTTGCATCTAAAGTATGATTTATTGAAGGGATTTCAATCAAAAATTGCCAAAAAATAAGTCAAATCTCCAGTCTTGAAGTTATAGAAACATGATAAAACTCCAATACCTGCTGGAGAAGATAATGACAACCCGAGTGGTCCCCAAAGCTAGGTGAAAGCATTTAGAGTATTTTTAGGGAAAATACAGAAAAAAGGCCTTGAAATGCTTTCAAGAAGCCATACAGTTCTAAAAAAAAATCCATTCTGGATTACGCATAGTTCAAGGGCATAACTGTTAGTGTGATGATAAAGTTTCTTCTAATGCTTCACATAATTTTGCATCTAGTATTTGCTTTTTCATCCATCTTTTATTCAACCACCTGGGCATGCAGGACTGCTCATTCCCTTCTTTTTTTTTCAGGTATTGTTTTACATGTCTGAAGAATCCTATTTTTCTGAACTAAGAAATGCCATTGCTGCATTCTTTTCTCATGCAGCAGGTTTTCTAGACATCTGATTACTTTCGTTTCTCTGCTGAGCATTTTCCCTCCCTTTCATATTTCTTGAAGATGTTGACCAAAGTAGACCTAATACCCCTACTGCGCCCTAACTAGAGTGAAAGCTTTGACTTACTACTGTATCTTTGAGTCAAAAACTCCCATTAGTGTAACATCTGGAGCTCCATGTACACCAACAAGCTCTGTAACCTCTTCCCCAGACCTCTGGGTCTGGCAACAGGCGCTCAGGCCTACAGTTTGGTTGAGCAACCTGATATCACACAGCTGGGAAAGAGCTGGGGCAGAAGGATCTGGGGTAAGTTTTGCCAGGGGCTTCCCTTTCCTTGGAGCTGCGTCTGAGCTCTTGCACTCTCTCCTTGTCCTTGCCTGCGCTATGCTTTAGGTATGGCTACGCCTGGACATGTACCTCATTGACCGTGCCCTACAGACTTGACTTTCTGGCTGGACCTCAGCCCTGCCCTGGCACTGTGGCCATGCCAAGCAGCTGCATCGCTCCGGGTTTGCCCCGATCACCATCCCCAGGCTTACTGGGTCCTATGGGACAGACCCTGGTGGGTGAGGGCAGAGCCTTGCCGGCCCCATAGCTACCCTGGGTGCTGGCCCTTGCTGTGCCCTGGCAGCAACTCAGGTTAAACCACAGGCACCTTTTAGACACTATCAGTGTCTAGATATATACGTGCTACTTTTTATGATGTAGTTGGCTGTTTCAGGTGCAATGCTTTTCCCACTATTGAATTGCCTAAATTCAAGATACGCTAGCTGATATTTCTTCCCAGTCTTTAGGACCACTGCAACAGAAGGAAATTACACAGATTTTTCAGAGTGTTATTTTAAAGGACAGTTTTTGTTATCTACAGCCCAGGCATGCAATAGTTTTCAGTTAAATAAAATCTGCATTTTAGCTAGTTGATGTTATTTGCTATATGTTTAAACAGAGGGTGTTACTCATCTATGGCCAGTGACGCTTGCTGGATCTGCCTTGTTTTCCAGGCTTCTTCGCAGGTGTCAACAATGTTAAGCCTGATTTCCAATATTTCTTAAAACAACAGTAGTTGTTTGGGCACTACTTTCGTTAAGTTTCAATTGTCCTTTTGCAGGAATGCTAAAAGGTAAGCATCAAATGGTAGTGAAAATAAGCAGTATGTTAACTTTATGTAAGTTCAAAACCAAAAATCATGGGTTGACAACTTGTCTTCTCACAGGTGGGTGGACTCTTCTCAAGAACTGTTCCTTGAAGAAAAAGTACAATACAATTTTGTACAAAAACTGTACAATACAATGCAATTTCACTGAAAAGATGTACAATACATTTCATTTTAAAGCTCTATTCATGTTTCCATTCTTGTCAATTAGGCATTCTGACCTGGGTAGAAAACTGAGGTTAAAAAACAAATATGAAGGAGACCACAGCCAGCATCTACCTTGGTTTCTTTTATCTTTGCACTTTCTGGGCCACCACCAGGCCCCTGAGTGCTCCCAGTGCCCTCACTGTCCCTGCCCAGCCCCCCGGGGCTCGCCCCACCCTGTCCAGGGCCCAGGACCCCATGTCAGCCCCCCCCGGCTGTCCCCTGCCCCAGCAATGCCACAGCAGGGCCGGTCTTCTGCTCCCCACAGCCCTGCCCTGCCCGGCCATGGGCCCCGCAGAGCTGGGCCCACCCATGGGCCCGTGTCCCGGCCTCGGCCCATCCCCAGGGAGGTGCCCGATGCCCAGGGCTGGGGCTGCCCTGGTGGCCCCCAGTGTCGTGCTTCTGGGTCGGGGTGGGACAGGCCCTGGCTGCCGGGCATTTAGGGAACGAAAATCTTACTTTGTATGTTTTGCTGGTTTTAAACTTGACTGTTTCTTTAATTTATGTTGTCTCCTCTTAACAATGGGTATTGTGCAGACATTTCTGCTGCCCTCATTAGCTCTGTCCCAGCCCTTGAGGTCAGGGAGAAGGCATTGTTCAGCCTTTTGAAGCCGTGTTTCTAAAAAGACCTCCCTGTAGTTTTAGGCAACTCTCATATTATCTTTCTGTGCAGTATATATACATACGCAACTCTAAGGGCAACAACAGCACCGTGCTGGCTGCACAGCCGACATGAAGATATAGGCAACTCATACCCCACTGCCATCTGACCTGGGTGTCAGGGGTTCTGTTTTTCTTCATGTTGCCCAAGGGTACAAGTTGTGGATTTAGCTGCCTTTATCATACTTCTTTGCTCTTTGGACTCTGCATTGTCTTGGTAGCAAAGGAATGGTTGTGCCTGATTAAACCCAGGGAGGCACCTAGGACTTGTATAGCTAAGCCTACTTATGGAAGTGTTCCCTTGCTGACTACAGGTTTGAAGCCGGCAACTAGCTTGCATAACTATTTTCCAGTATTTTTGGTCACTGAATAGTCATAACTTTTCTACTCTATTCTTCTTTCTGAGATCCTAGAACAAGGTTTCTGCCGTGTCTCTTCCTTCCTCTACCACGTCCAGAAAAAAAACCAAGGTAGATGGCAAAGGCACAGCAAAAAGTTCAAGAGACAGAAGAGTTCAGGAACATGAATTCACTGACCGTGCATGTGTACCTACCCCATATCTAGCCTTCAGAGAGGTTTATGGATAGACCAGACTGCAAATGCAAAACTAGATGTCAGAAAAAAATCTTACGTAGCACTTTCCTCTTTGGATCTTCTACTATACATCTGTGTAGCTAGATCCCACAACTCTTTTAAAGAAATTAGGGCCGAAACAGGGAGGAGGAAATGATAATTTGAAGAGGTTTTTTTATTCAACACAAATATAGGATAATGGTTTGAAGGGGAAGACAGAACATAAGCTTTACCATGCCAGCCTCACCTCCCTTTTGACTTGACAGACTAGTAAATTCTGAAAATATGTAAATTTTTCATACCATTTATGTTAATAGGATAAACAGTCACCAATTACGCTCAAGCAAATATTTTATTCTTTTGACAGCTGCTGCATTTTAGTTACCCTTGAAGAGCTGTGATACCATCCCCAGACTGGTACTCAGTAATGGACCAAGCTGCAAACTCGTGACAGTGTGAGAACCAGAGGACATTTTGTGTGGTAACTGATGTTCTCTCAAGTCTATTAATGCAAATCTGACCAGTTTAGCCCTCATTTCAGCCACTTTTCTTCAGATTGTTGAGAACACATGCAACAAAAACTTTAACTTTGTTCCAGTAAGAGCACTTGGCAGGAGAGCTTTGAAAGTGTGCTCTCATGGGGAAACACATTATGAATTTATGTGCTTACTTTTCATTTCCCTAAGGATATACTTTTTTTCACAAGAATTTTTTGAGAGTTAATAACTGCTGTCATCCTTCAAGATGAACAACTCTATGGAAGCACTAAATACTAAGTGTCTCTGATTTTTGCAAACTTAAGTAATCTTACCAAGATTTGAGTAGCCATTTGGGAGAAAGAATAAGGATTTGAGCGTTACTGTGGACTGCAGAAATGCCTGTTTGCATTTTATTTAAGGTAAACCATTCCACTAAAACAAATAGTTTAAAAGAATTTTTAAAAAGTTGAGCATCTTAACACCACACAGAAAAGTTATCAGATTATTCCTAAAAAAGTCTGTAGAGTTCTTGTGGCTTAAACCAAAAAACTGATCTTTGTGATTGCACAGTGGAATTGCCATTTTTTCTGTGCGTGGATGTTGGCATTATTTCGAGTGACTAGCATGATGTTAGCAAGCGTCAGTACACAAAATATTTCACTCCTTAGTCTATTTGATAGTCATTGCTTCAATCCCTTCCCAATGGCCTTCTCTGTTTGAAACCAGTCCCCCTGTTCCACTTCTCTGCCAGTTGAGAACAATTCTGGAACTTGCCACAGAGTTATTTTTTTCTTTCCAGTTAATATGTAGAGTCTCAATTTACTCAATTCTGTCACTGTCACTGGGCAATGAAGAAAAATAAAAAAGGAAAAAATGCAGAATTCTTGCATTTCATTTGTGTTCTTTACTCTCTTCTTCCAGCTCAGAAGTTGTATTTTGGCAAAAAAACTTCCATAAAACAAAGAAAGCTTGTTCTGAACAATGTTTTCTAAACGTTATCTTTCAAGAACCTTCCTCAAGTTGTGAACGATATTTTCTTTTTATGAAGAGTTGGAGTTATCCATCTCCCGACAAGTTCAGTTTACAAAATGGTTCTATTTCCCAGGGAGAGAAAGAAAAAAACTTTCAACAGAGTCTGAAGAAAACTGATCATGTTCTTTGGGTTAGGAATCATTTCAGAAAGTCATGAGCTTTTGAAATTCTGATTTCTGCCTCTTGTTTTGGATTTGTATTGCTTCCAAAGTGAATCTATATTTCCCATTAATTTAATAATCCAGAAGTCCCTGTATTCTATGCATTTAAAGTTTTAGAGGCTGTAGAGCATATCCCCAAGAGACAGAAGTCAGCATAGTTCCAGGAATGTAATTCAGGCTCTATTGATTTATACCTGCTGAGGATATGCTAGTGAATGAGATAGAAAAAGGGAATATACATTCTGAAAGACAGAAGAATTCTATTAAGAAACGAGTTGAACTTGCTACTTGCCTACAAAGTCCTCTTCTTTTTCATTCATAGATAGCAAGTACTTAAAAGACAAAGAAAATACCACCTGGGGGTATTAGAACTCTTGTCTTACCTTCAGGTTGACATATATTTTCAAATATTTTTTAAATGATCCTTTGTGCTATGTGCCTGATTAGAATGTTTGTGCCTGATTAGAAACATCTTGAAGAGTTTATTTTCAGAAAGCTAATTTATAGCTTGTGCCCCCATCATCAAAAAAAATCAAAAGATGTTCTAGAGGCATCTCTAGATTGAAAATCTGCCTTCAGAAAATCTTGGCCATTCAGCTTAAATTATGGACATAACCATCAAGAAATAGGAGCTATCCTCTTGTCAGCTGCCCCTGTCTTGTGCCCCTGAGCTTAAGAATTACAAGGTCACAGAAACAGAATTTGGCAGTCTCCCTCTTTGCCACTAAATCTGAAGGGATTTCCTAACTCCGTTAGACCTTCAGCCTCGGTGGAGAATATACCCCACCTGCTGACTGAGGGAGCCCATGTTCAGCATTGTCTTGCTCTCTTCACAGAAGCTGCTGTGTCCAATGGATACACGTAAGGAAGGGGCTTAACAGGAAAAGAGTCTGAAAAGAAGTGGGGACTCTTCCTCAAGGCCAATCTCCTGCTCCAAGAAGCTTCATGAAGGTAGAGAAGGAATGAAAAATGTGTCAATACGAAGGTATAGTAGAGCATGTAAAGAGAAAGCATAAAGTGTTTTACATATTAAAGATGTGTGAAGAAAAAGAAGTACCAAGAAAGGCTGAATACTGTACTGACCCTCCCTCTCAGATAAATATATATTTGTTTCATAAGGTGTACTTGAGACAGTGAATATAAAGGTGAAGAGAACATGACAGAGCCTCCTGGTGATGGGAAAAAAAAGCTTATCTCGGTGTAAATCGAATTGGAATTGAAGCAGTTTAATTTATGGCATGTATTTAACTGATAATCAGTGAGCTATACATTCAGGATCAATATCAGCACCAGAACAAATATAAGCTGTACCTTATGACCATCAATGCAGCCTGTCATGTATTAGGACAGGTAAAAGAGCCTGTGTTGCTGTGCTCATGCCCTGAAATGCAGCACCTGTTTATGAACAGGGAAAACCTCAGGATGCCCTGAAATAAGATCTTGCTCCCCAATGTTGTGCTTTGACTTCTTTCCACATGATGTTTTCTGCTGGGTTTCTCCTAGCTGTCTCGCACGTTCTTTTCAGAAACAAGGAAACAGCATCTGAAAGCTGCTTAGCATGTGGAAACAGAAGATACAACAGTGACAGAGTATGGAAGTGGAGTATGTTTCCCTAAAAACAGGTGTCCAGGGGCTGCTGAAATGTTCAACTTTATCTGGCTGCCACTGCAGAGTGCCATGAATCTCTTCTAGGACAGATAACCTAGGAAGGTGTTGTGTCATATCTGACAACCCATAAGGATTTCTTTCCCAAATGTCACTGGATTCCTTATGGTTAGGTGACAGCACCAAGCCCAATTCAGCACAGGCAGTGGAGTTTGGAGACTCATTCGGCTTTCCCTGAAGTCAATGTTTACACTTCTTGAGTTTGGGAAGAAACCTCCTAGTAATGCTAACGTGAAGAGAATAGTTTTACTCTGGTTTGGAATAGCCTAAGGCAAAAAGTCAAAATCATGGAAGACCAAAGATACAGTAAGTGTCTTATGGTGTTAGAAATATAGCAATACAGTTTCATTTGGGATTCAAATTACTCGGGGGAAGAGGGATAAATTAGTAAAACCTACTAGAAGGATTGTAACTTCAAGGGCCCTCTCATTCCCTTCCACATTGTAAAGTAAGAGTTCCCTTTTGCTGGTGTTTCCAGCATCTCGGCTTGAGAGGGAATTGCTCTTGGTTACAACACACCTTCCTTATCCTGATTTAATATCCCCATTTCAAACTAGGATATTTGATTTAAGTGGGCCAGATCCTCAATAATGTAAAGTGGTTGAGTTACTGAAAAAGTTAGTCTACCCCAACTTTGGCAGCTAAAGATCTAAGCCGGACACCTGTA
>JAVKLA010000057.1:9025607-9075006 GCA_034782735.1 Sagittarius serpentarius
ATGTAAAGTGGTTGAGTTACTGAAAAAGTTAGTCTACCCCAACTTTGGCAGCTAAAGATCTAAGCCGGACACCTGTAATACCTTTAAAGTCGGTTCAAAGAAAAAAGTGCCTCCAGAAATGACTCATCCTATGTTAAAATAGTTGTCCAAGAGAGATCAAGCGAACCATCTCTGGAGATGCCCATTTATTCTAATAGCTGTAAAAGAAGCCTGCTGTGAGTGGCCCAAGCTTAGCCATCTAAGATTGACACCTCTAGGGTAGATGAGATGCCACCTGCCCTCACTGACTTTGTGGCCTCTAATGGTGTCAATGGATGTCAAAAAGGCAATGCCGGAGAAATCAGGTTGCCAAGGAAAAAGAAGTACCAGGTTTGGATCCCTCATCCTGGTTGTCAGAATTGTGAACAACACCGCAGGCTCACAGCCTTTGTTTTGTTGTAGATATTTCTGTTTCAAAAGCAGAGTTTCTGTGAAATGTCACTCATTTTCACATTTCTTTTTTCTTCCTCAAATCTTCAGGTGTCTCACACAAAAGTTCCCTTCTAACACTCCAGATTTACAGCATTGTGAAAGGAGAGGTAATCACTGCCCAGCCTTCAGTGTGGTTTGTGTCTTAGTCCCAGATAGCATGCACACCTCACCCACAAGGGACTATTTATTCTCAGCCTCGTGCTTTGCTAGCCTTGAAGAAAAGTAGCTCTTACGCTTCTTTAGCTCTGGGGATTTAGCTCTGGTGTTCCATCCTTCAAACAGGCCAGCGAGCAGATACTCATACCTTGAGTCATTCTCAAAAGCAGCATTTCTTAACTTCCTATTCCCACAAGGTACAGAAGGTTGATTTGCCATTTAAGTTTTTCAGCAGAAAAACTGCAAAAGCAATGGGGAGCACTCCACCCCACAAGCTACAGACCGGGGAAGTATAGCAATACAGAGACAACTGTGTGGAAAGCCAAATGCGTGTAAGCATTTTTTTTTACTTTTCTCAATTACACCCTATATTGGTTTTGTCTGTATGAGGTATTCACATTCCCAGAGTCTGCTTTGTTTAAAAAAACAAACAAGATTTATTGTTAATAAAAAGGAAGCTGTAACTTTTTCAGTGAAATGTATAAATCAATGAAACATATTAGAAGAAAAATGTCATAGGATTTTGGCACAATTCCACTGGTTATTATTGCTTTGAAATGACACAGGAAGAGAAGTACCATCACTGAAGTGACAAAGTCTCGTTCAGCAAGAATCCCATCCCAATCTCTCAGCAGAGAGACTGCTGCCACAAAATGTTGATTTAACAGCAAATCCACATCTTAGTGCCTAGACAAGCGGGGGTTTTCAGAGCAAGCATTTGCAGATTCACGTATTAGATTTCATTCAGCCTTTAGCCCAGCTGTGCACCAACTGGAAGGAAATCCCTGTGCGACTGAAGAGGCAGGATGGGGTTGAAGAGAATGTACCCATATTTCAGGATCTCCAAATCTGACTTGTCTTTTTAGAGGGTTCTGCTGCTCTGGGAACTCTTCACAGCTCTGCAGGAGGGGCCAGATCCTCTCTGCAACATCTGCGCCCTTCAGAGAGCATGCAGAGGGAGCAAACACTGCAAGGGCGGACAAAAGTTGAGCACCTGTGTCCCCCAGGGAAAGACAGATACTCTGCAACAGAGGACAGAGTGTAGGGGAAACTAGGCAGTGGCTATTGTATAATGACTTCCTTCAGCTTGGAGATGGCATGGTATTAAACAGACCTTCTATTTGTTTAAATTACACCTGCAAGAATACCCTAGAACTGCTCCTACGGGTGTCAAAAGATGGCTTAGACCTGAAGCAGTTTATATACATGTTAGGAAGGAATGCTTAGAAGGTTGTCTCAATAAGGGTATAGCTCTGTGAGTGACAATTTGGAAGCTAATTTTTACATTTCCATCTCTTGATTGTTAGGAAGTTAATGTTAAATGGCAATGTTTACAGTTTTCACAACTGTAATTGTATTAATGACGGGTTTGTGTGTGTAAGTTCAGGCTTAGTATGATTGATATTTTAAATAAATTTGTTTAACATTTTCTAAATTACAGGTTTTACTTGCCAAGTCTATCAAGAAAATAAAACTGAGATAAGTTATTTCCCTACTACAGTCTACAATCTGATTAAATTAAAATTTGAGTGCTTTGATTCCCATCAGTGTTTAGTAAATACTTTCAGACTTTTTTTTCCTTTTGCTTGCTCCTTTATAGAAATACCTTAGAGCTAGACTGTGAGGGAAAGTCCTGCCATTGAATTCAGCATCATCCCTCAGAAAGGATTCTGGAGGTTCAGTGTAATCTATTGAAAACACTGTTCTATTGAAAGAAAGGTAAAATGGAATGAAAATAACTATTTTCACTTCTTTGGGGTGATAGCAGAACAGATAAACTCATAAATTTGGATTCATCTGAGCATAGCAGTTCTTGTTCCCATCCACATATGTAATCTGTAAATGTTAATTTTGTTTCTCCACCTGCTGCCTACCTGCCCAGGTGAGTTAAGAAAGTTTCAAGGCTGAAAAGCTACATGTCCTAAGCCCTTTTTGGTGGCAGAGACTGTCCTGGTGATCTCATGATCTCTTTAGATACATCACTGCCTTTTAAAAGGAGATCCTTACTCTACTACAGTCTCCTTCCAGGAGCAAGCAGGGCACTGTAGCTGTGTCTGTGCGGCCTCTGTCAGCCACAGCTGAGTGTGGATTTGAGTCAACAGTGCCTGTAGGTGTGTGATCTGAGTTAAAGTCCAACCCTCTGCACAAGCTTGCGTAGCATGCGGGTTGCTGATGTCTTAATTAATTGAGTCATCGTCTAGGTACTAAGGAGGATCAGGACATTTAGGCTCAGCCCTACGAAAAAAGATTACATACATTTGCAGACCTTCCTTCCACTAACATATCTACTGAGCGTGATGTGTGTCAAGACTTCTAACTCTGTGAGGAGGAGGAGGAAGGTAAGACAGTAAATAACCCTTCTACCTCTTGCTCCTCAATCAGAACTATTGAGGAGGAGACCTGGTCAAAAGGCCTTCGATTCTTAATGACACCTGTTCCCCCAGAAGAGGGATTTTTTTTAACTGATCAGTTTGCTGTCAGTGGTAATTGTACCAGTAATCACCAATAACAGTGTCAGAGAAAGAGGCTTTGTCACAGCTCTTTGCTCCTCTCCCAGAGCTGATGGATTTCCCAGTCATATATTTCAAGCTGCTCCTTAGATCATACCCTGGATGACCTTAGAGCTGTCTGCTATTCAGATACTTGTATGCCCAAGATCCCCTCATTCTCTTCGCCTTGATGTCTGTTGCACTCGCTTTGCTCTCTCTCCATTCCTACTTACTAACACTTTCCCAAGTCCAGCACCAGCTGGACAGTTTGCTCCCCACAGCAGAATTTCCTTGGGTGAGCAATGTGGGTGCCTCAGCGAGGCCGGTACTCTGCAGTGACTAACCCATGCTGAATTACTTCTTGCTCTACTAACTACCCTTCTTCTACCTCCCTTCCTTCATACTACTGCAATAGTGCTAGTATGAACTCCATCTGAGGCAAATACCCTTCTTCCAATTTTCCTTTCATTTCTGTAGTTGCCCTGTTTGCAGTATTCCTGCACAGGGAAGTACAATCTACCCTTCATCACACATTAAGATAATTTGATGTCACAGCCTGCTTCTTTGTGAACAAGGTCTAATAGACTATGTCCACATCCTTATAGTATCTCAGGCACAAACACAGTGAGAAGAATATGCATATATTTTAACAAATCCTGATCTTTCTTGTGCTGTTGTCTATTCCACAACACCTGGAATAAATGCCTTTACACCTTATCCGCTAGTGAACAGCTGGCCTCTTCCGCTGCGGAAGGCGCTGTGTGACAACACATAGCTAGCACACTGTTTGAAGACTGAGGCTTGTATCTGGAAGCTCCAGCCATTAGGCTGAGTTTATTAGAATTAAAACCAACCTGTGGATCCACACGTCTTTCCTCCATGACAATCTTTCTCTGCCTCATTGTGGCCATCCCTACTATCTTGCCAGCTCGTCATTCTTTCATAGTGTTTCTATTTTCTAGCTTTTCACGTTCTGGCCATGGCGCGATATTGTTGATTCCTTCTGCAAAAGTTACTTTACACAGTATGACTCTCATCCAGGCTTTCACTATCTTACATCTTTATTAGTACAAAATTGTTTTCATCTGCTCTGCCAAATCCATCTCTTTGCCTATCCATTCAGACTGCTCCTGCAAAGTGCTGTTCTATGAGTCATTAATTTTGATCATATTACTCTTGTCTTGGAAGCTTTTCACTCTCTTTTTTTCTTTCCTATTTTATCAGACACAGGCCACTTGTCATCTCTTTCAAGGATCTTAATATTTTTGCCTTTCCATTTCAGCTCTGTTCATTATCAAAATGACTTCTTGCAACTCTTTTCAGCCTATGGCATCACCCCCTTTTTCCACAGTCCTCTGTAAACCTTTGCAAAGTTACATTAAGATTGTCCTTCAGTCCCTCCTTCACAGTCTCTTTCTCTGTGAAGACAGCAAAGACCTTGACAACATGTAGCTTGCTGATGCGCTGGAGCCAATACCTCCCGTGCCTTTGCGGTACGGCTCTTTCATTTACCTGGTATGTTTGCTGGTTTCCTGCACGAAGTGTGCGAACTGTCTGAAGAAAGGATTAGGTTTTTTTGCTCCGTGCCTGTATTTCCCAGTCTTGGTAGACTTAGTGCTCTTCTGTGACTGGACTTCCTAACCACTGTAGATTACTGCCAGATGGCTGCGGGACTTTTTTAAAGCAACATATAGATATGCTGGCATAGCCCGAATGAGAATGCAACTATATGGGTATACTTCCTGGAATGGTATACGCAGTGCTGGTGTAAGTACTTGGGACAGCTGAAATTGAAGTTTTTATTCCTGATAAAGAGTCAAAGCTGCAAAATGTCCTTTTTTAGAAAACCTGTACGTCTCTCTGACTCATTTCACCATCACACACTGTAAGGGTGGAGATGGGAATATACTGCTGTGAGGGGCATCAATATCATGACAATGAGGGCTAGCAAATACGTATGTAGATATTTAGTATACAAGATTATACAGGCAACACAGGTGACAAGTCACCTGGCAAGACTAAGAACATTTTTCAGGGGGATGACAAGACCCTCAGTGACCACATCACTATTCATCTTTGTCTGTTGCCATGCCTATGGAATCCTCCCCCCCGGTTCCCTAGCACGTGCATGGATTGGTGCCCTCAGAGAATCTTATCTATTGCGAAGAAAGTGAAAATGTAGAGATATGACCTTGTCTTCTTTATGTTTTAACTATTTTTTGGGCTTTTAATTGTTCTTCATCAATTCCCTCTCCCATTGGATTTTTTTCTAAAGAAGCATTCCCAACATCAATTCCTTACAGCAACATTACAAGTGCTCACAGCTTCTTTACTGTGACAATGAAATGCCAAGGCATTTTTTTCTCAGAGTTGCAGTAGGTTTAGGCTGCCAGGAATTAATTAAGTCTGTTTGGTCATATGCCTATCCCTTAAGCTTGATAAAATGGAATAACCCAATCAGTCAGGTCTGTTTAAAGAACTGGATTAAGAATTGTAACTAACGTGTTGGCAGTAGGAGGTATAACATTTTGATCTCTTCTAAATGCCCTATTGAAAAGAGTGAAGACTTGATATATCTGAAAATAAATCCCTTCCCCAGGTGTCAGTCTGGGAAGCTGAACTGATGCAGTAATAAGATTTAGGAAGAACTCAGAAAAGGCTGAACGTGAGTCTTTTTTTTCACAGGGAGAGGTCCTACCACACATCGCTGCATAGAAATATAGCTGGGGCAATACTCCCTCTAGATTGTACAAAGTAGTCAAGAAGCTAAGGCCCTAATTGAGCAAGTCCTCTGTTCCGCTAAGCACATGTCCAAGTTATGGACATGTCTTTCTCTGTCTTTCTCACGTCGTGTCCTAATTAGTTACATGACAAGAAATGATATACAGCAGTGGTTAAGGAAGCTGAGAATTAGAGACTGTCATAGGAAATGATTGATAAAACCTTCTGCAGGGGTTACTCCTGCCAGTGTAATAGGGAAAAAATGATTGGAGTAAAATTCTATTTACGGCGGCAGCAGCTCCAAGCCCTCTAATTGCTCCGGCTCTAATACTGACATGTTTGCTGTGAAACTTGGTTGAATCACTGGAGAAGGAATTAAGCCTACAGAGGTGGATCCAGAGTTTAGTTAGATACTAGAATACCATTTTTTCCCCATAGCCATATGGCCTGAGGCAGACAGCTCCTGGATCCCAAGCCTTTAGATCAACATATGTTTGGAGCATGGCATCTTTTTTTTTCTTTTTCAGCCTGAGTAACCATTTGGATTTCCTTTCCATGGGCAGTTGACAAGAAGTTGGGCACAAGGGTTGATGTAGGCCAAGTCACACCTGTGGTGAATCCAGGGCACTGCTAAAATGCACACCTTCATGCAAAAATTCAGTATTTCTCCTGGCTCATTAATATAGCCATCCCTCTGAAAGGACAAGTACAGGCAAAGCATATTTGCTTGGTTGGTGGTCTGAGCCAGAGGAGCCATCTCAGTCTGTTCCTGACTGCGGTCTCTGAGTGGAAGTGACCCTATACATCTAGGTTGGGTTCTGTCTTGAACCTAGCTCAGACCAACGTACTTTGTTCTCTCTTCATACTAGAAAATAGGAAAACCATGTCTCTGAATCTCAGAGGCGGGGATGATGTGATAAAAACACTTCACTTTCAACATCAGCTTCTGAGAAGCACTTAATCAGATAGGGCTAAGTAGATTGCAAAATCAAGCAATATAAAGACAGCAGATGATTTGACTCTAAATAGAAGTATTTTGATAGTCAAATAGTGAATGGCAACTGTCCATCCTTCTTTAATGCAGGGAAAAAACGTTGTTTGACAGCATTACATCATTTCTTGCTTTTTCAAAATGCAGTCGTGTAAATGCCACTTGCATTATGGTCATTCACACGAAATGTCACTTCAGCCAGGCAAGCTTATGACTGAGGCTCTGTCATTTTCCATCCAGCTTGCACAGTGAATCAGGCGCTGTGATAAAGGGGAGCAGAAGGCAGACAAGTGAGGTAAGTGGGGAGACGGCATGCTGAGAAAGCTTGGCAAGACATTTTTCTCTCAGCTTTAACCAAACTGACAAATGCTAAGAGAATGCCATTTTCATGATAACCGTGATCAGCTTGCAAATAAAGTTTGGTGATTCACAAGCTGCCTCTGTCCTTCTGAAACAATATTTGTAGGGCTGTGAAATATTGTATTTTCAAGATAGTGACATTTAGGATACAATAACACAGGGAGCTGCTTGTGTTTAAAAAAACCTGCAATTTGCACCAGCTCAAGGACACCCAAAAAGGGTATTGTCACCACAGCTGCATCCAGATTTGGTGCTGTGACCCTCATTCATCTCCTCCAACACTGTCCTAAGCTCTTCCAATGGAACTGGAGCTCCCAGAAACTGCTGCATCATCTTCTGTGAGCCTGAAGTTCTGCTAAATGAGGCAGGGATGTGTAGACATCAGCAAGATTACTTCAGCCCTGCCTTTGCAGCTGCTAATAGCTAGATTGATCCTGGTTCTGGCCTTATTGGTGAGCCCAACACATAAGAGGGATTAGTGATTTTTTGCCGCTATCCAAAAGGAGTGAGAGCAGAATGAAATAAAATGCTGGCTCAAGTCTTTCCATCTCCCAAGAGCTCCCAATCTGAGAAAAGAGTGTGTGGACAAGTTTACCTTGCAAGTCTCACCAAGCCAGCAGATTGATTGATCGCTTAGGCTGCCTTCAGCATCAGGAATTTATTGCCCACGTAGGTTAAGTAGACTTTCTGAGGTCATGTCAATCACATGCTATCCAGTCAAGCTTACAGAGTTCCCCTGGTTATGTAGAACATTACTACATTTGTCCCTGCAATACTGTATTTCTATCAGTAAACTCTGACTGGCGAGTAGGCAAATAAAGATCCTGCCATCAGTTTTAGCAAGAACAGAAACTCAAATATATGTGACGCTAAATCCCTTTTCCCACCCCACACCTGCCTTCTTGCAACCACCACCCTAAATGGATTGGTGTCTGCATGCGGATGGCTGAGTCACCCTGGAGGACTGTGTCAAGGGGCACAGTGATGCTGGGACGATGGTATCAAAAGCCACGATAGCAATGGTCTCGTCCCTGTTTGAATCATCTCCTACATGAACAATTTGGGGGCAGTGTCTGACCTCCAAAACACTCAAAAATAGAAGTTAAAACTGGCAAGTTAATTGTGGCTTTTCTTCTAACTAGTAAAAGAAGTTTAGAGCGGTGAATTAGATGCTGGCTTTGTCATGAGCATTCTCTGGGGAATCAGTACAGTAGCAGCCTAATACATTTTATTCATTACCTGAGCAGACTTTATCCCAAGTGTGAGCATGATGGTATTTTACAGAATGCAGTCAGCTTCACTGATGAGAAAATGAGACCCCACAGTGCTTAGGAAATAGCCTATGAGAATGAAAATTATGTAGATGTTAATGATGTAGAGATAATAAGGACCGTTTGAATTTTGTAAGGACTACATATTCTATTTATCACATTGAATTTTACCTTGCTCTCTTAGATGCAAAACCTTGTTTCACAAGTGGCTTTAATTCAAAAAGTTTGTTTTGTATCTCTGTAGTATTATTTAGAATCTAGCAGTATCGACACATTTAATTCAGTGAACTCTCAAACTTAATTTAGTGAACTCTCCTGACTGTGATATTACCAGGGTGGATTCAGCCTATTTGGAATATATATGTAATGCGGTCTGACTTTCAGGACATATACATTATTATATAACATCTGAAGAAATTAGTAACTCATGCAAAAATATTTTTCCTAATAAAATCATGCCATTTCAAGAAACACCATTCTCTTAAGGCAACCAACAAGAAGTATGGGGTTTATTATCATGTGGTATACTTGAATTCTACCTGAAATATTTTAAGAGTAGGTAAAAACATCTGGTTTTAATTTCCCAGAAGAAGAGGGTGATTGGAACTACTTTTGCATTCTTTTTAAATTACCCTTAGTTTATTGTAAAGCTTGTGTATCTTCAAGCCATGATCCCACAAAGCTGGTTAGTAGACGCATTTGGAAAGTTTTCCTGGGTGTAGATCACAAAACTATTTCATCCATGGGCAAAACAATTCATCTCAACAGCACCAGATACTGGATTTAGTTGTACTATTTAGTATGAACAGTAAAATTAATCAGCATGATTATAAACAAATTTACCACTTACTATCATATACCCGTAATGCTGCATCTTCATTGGAACTGCAGGTTTCAGGTAACCTTGAGCTGTTTTCAAAACCATGAAAACTTCCTCCAGACTTTCACTTCTAAAGGAAAATATGAGTTATAAGCACAGCCTTACATAAAGACCTCCATCAATGCCTTGAAATAGCTTTCCTAAGCATAAACATCAGGTGTCTCCAGGCCTTGCAGAATGAGATTTGAGTTGCATTGTAGCAGGAATCTGGGGTTCTTCACTCTAACCCTAGAAAGTCTAGTCACAGACCCATTACTGGTCCCAGTCTGAGTGTTTCCTGTCTTGGGCAATTGAACATTCTATGCTTTCTGGAAGAGAATCTGGATTAAAAAACAACAACAAAAACAAGCAAAGAAACCCTAGAAGACAGATTTATGAAATAAATTACTATTTCAAGTGGGCATTGCATTCCAGAAATAAGCCTCATAGGACCAAATCAGTGTAGAGTGTGGGACAGCATAAGCTTTATCAGAATACCAGTTATTGAACCTGCGTCCCTTCCTCACACAGGCAGTTCCTTTTACATATCTAGTGTAAGTATACGATCTAAACAATTGTAACAACATATCACAGCATTTGTTTCACTCTTAAATCCATGGCAATTAAAAATATAACAGTCACAACCAGCCAGAAGGATCCTCTTCTTTCCTGCTCCCCATCAAACCAGAAGGGACACGTAAAAATCCTGCCCTCACACACGAGAAGCATCAGTGCGCTTTGGTGTTTGGACTTGCCTTAGCAAAGAGAAACTATCTCATCACTGCAGAAAGAGAGGGGAGTTCAACTGATTAGCCACACAAGTCTGCATTTGTCTGTATTCCATTTACCACTATCCCTCTCAAATTTTCTACGATGTGAGTTAATTGACAGATTTTATTGAGAAACAGAGAGAGACTCTGGGCTGTTCTATCCACACAGTGCTCCAGTTTTTCTCCAGGATAACAGACAAGGAGAAGATGAATGTCTGTAAGTAAATTGGTAAGTAAATTCCTGCTTTCTTGTAGCTGACTGAACTGCTGTCACGTAATGAAAACTGTGGGCCAAAACTAACTAAAAGCACATTTCATAACCCAGTAACCTCTTCCCTTAGGGGGCATGCATGGGTGGGGTCTTCATACTGTGTGTAGGAAGGGTCTTGTTCTGGTGTTGAGTGGGAGCACGACAAGGTAAGTTATCTGCAGAGCAGCTGCTCAGTGTTGGCTTGGGTGTACTTCCACAGCGCCTGCTTCCACGGCACCCCGGCGCCTGGCTGTCAAGTTTAAGATACCCCTTTCTGTCTGAGGAAACCTTGGAGCAGATCATTGCAAAACCAGGAAAACCGAGTTTCTAGTTCCTGATAAGAGACTGAAAAAGGGCAGGGGGAAGGGGAAAATGTCTGGAAGCAACTGTATCAACTATATATCAACAATAGTGCAAGTAGGTCTCGGAGACACACAAGCAGAGTTGGTCTGACCAGGGAGAGCACCAGGGACCAGACATCAGAAAAGCACCAAGCTTACTTTGTGACCATAAATATTACACATTGTCTTGCAGCCAGGAGAACTGTGAAAAGGACTTGCTGTTACTCTAAGCAAATAATGTGACGATGTGGTGCGTCGTGCTGGCCTGGGAAGATAGAGCTTGTCAGTGTAACAAAGGCACATTTGAATCACAAATTAGCCTTCTGGTCCTCAGCACGGTTGAGGCAGAACAAGCTCCTATTTGCACTACAAAATAAAGTGACTGTTTCTGTGCTCTGTAAAGCCATAAATACCATGCTTTATTTACTCCTGTTTCTCTGTTCTCCCGAACTGCTCAAACACAATTATTTTTGTTAAAGTTTCAAATTTATACTCACTAGAGAGTAAGCAAAGCCACAAGAAATCTAGACTTGTGGAGGTTCAGATAAGTTCTGTGGTACTTTATATGGAAGTGTAGGGTTTTGAGGTAGAATTAAATGGATATATAATAACCTCACAGTTCTCTAGCTATAGGTCTTCTATAAGAGGTCAGGCAACAACAGTTAACCATGTACAAAGAGATATACAACACTTCATTCGGGAGACAGCTATAGAAAATACCTCTGCTTACCTCAGCTCTTTCCTGCAGTCACACATTTCTTACAGTGCCAGTTTGCACAAGTTATAAATAAATCCAAATGTGCAATGCTTCAGGATGTTCTGATCCTGAAAGTTCAACCTCTTCAAATGTGGTAATACTTTTAACACAGCTTGAAATAGTCACAAAGACTGTACGGTACACCATGGTATTTCAGTTAGCTCTGCCTTTTGTTTTGCAAGAAGGTTAAGCACTACCATGCTGGAAAAATAAATACTGGGAAGACTGAACACATCCCTAAATCCAAGTGCAAGGTCCTGCACCTGGGTCAGGGTAATCACCAGTATCAATACAGGCTGAGGGATGAGCGGACTGAGAGCAGCCCTGCAGAGAAGGACTTGGGGGTACTGGTCGACGAAAAGCTGGACACGAGCCGGCAATGTGCGCTCACAGCCCAGAAAGCCAGCCATATCCTGGGCTGCATCAGAAGCAGCGTGGCCAGCAAGTCAAGGGAGGGTTTGTGCCCCTCTGCTCTGCTCTGGTGAGACCCCCCTGCAGTCCTGCCTCCAGCTCTGGGGTCCTCAGCACAGGAGAGACACGGACCTGTTGGAGCGGGTCCAGAGGAGGGCCACAAAAGTGATCGGAGGGCTGGAACCCCTCTCCTATGAGGACAGGCTGAGAGAGTTGGGGTTGTTCAGCCTGGAGAAGAGAAGGCTCTGGGGAGACCTTATTGCACCCTTTCAGTACTGAAAAGGGGCCTGTAAGAAAGATGGGGACAAACTTTTTAGCAGGACCTGTTGCGATAGGACAAGGGGTAATGGTTTTAAGCTAAAAGAGGTTAGATTCATACAAGATTTAAAGAAGAAATTTTTTACAATGAGAGTGGTGAAACACTGGCACAGGCTGCCCAGAGAGGTGGTAGATGCCCCATCCCTGGAAAATTCAAAGCCAGGTTGGACGGGGCTTTGAGCAATCTGATCTAGTTGAAGATGTCCCTGCTCATTGCAGCAGGGGTGGACTAGGTCCTTTCAACCCAAACTATTTTGTGATTCTATGATAAATCCTTGAAGACTACTTTGATCCCAAAAGCAGCTGGAAAAAATTAATGAGAGAAAAGCCCTTGAAGTCTGTTACACATGCAGGCACCACATCTTGCTCAGAGTGTCCCTGCATCTTAGGCTGTAGGAGCTGGGAGACTCTTCTGGGGAGATAAGCATCTGCATGTCTTGTTCTTCTGCTCTTGACTACCTGTAGAGTAAACATCCTGGCCCTGTTGGACTTCAGTCTGAGCCATGACGGCTCCTATTCCTTCTATATTCATGCCGTGTCTTTGTTGATGTTTGTGAGCAAGCCAGTTCCAGTTCCCATGCTGTCTCCTCCTCAAGACAGCACGTTCTGCCGTACATGGGCATCCATTCTGCACTCCAATTCAGTGGTTTTTCTAGGCAAAAACTTTTTCCTCTTCTTCAGAGTCTGTGTAAGTTCCCCCAGCACAAACACAACACCAGAACTTCCACTCACATTTGCTTTGTTTAGGCAATGTAGTGAGCAGCAAGACAGCACAACATTTGGCAGATGGCTGCCCAAGCAATTACCATTACAACCTAAGTGGGCAGCTGCTAGGGTCCCAGGTCTCCCAGCCCTGCTTCCTTTGCATAAAATACGTACTCTGCCCCACTGCTTTACGTGCTTACTACGTGGCTTCAAAGCATTATGTACTTGGCACACATACACACTCACCAGTTTGTCTCCTGACCACGTATTTCACGTGAACATCCTTGCCATATTAGGAGCTGTTCTGGCTTGTAGTGACACTGTGGTTGAAACTGGGGGATGTCCACCTTCAGTGATGACGTGTATACCTGAACTGCTCTGCACTTTGGCCTCTTTCCGCTTTTTTCCTCCTTTTCTCCACCTGTCTGTCCCTGTAAGCCTTCTGTCAGTAGAGCCACCTTCATCCTTATCACACTATTAGCATGCCAAAATTGTCTAAACAGGAAAACAGAGAAAGGTAATTTAAGGCAAGATACAGAAGCATGAGATCATTTGGCCCTTCTGTTTTTCCTCACTGTTTGGCAATAATTCATTTGATATAATTCTTCATACAAAATTTGAGCAAAACCCCCTCCCTTGCTGCAAGGTGCCTAACAAGTTTTTTGATACTAATTCATCACACCAAGGCTGTATTTCTTGAGGGAGGAATTATTTATCACTGCTTTTCTTGGTAGGGGGGAAATTTGCTGGGCTTGGGTCCAGCAGGTCTTTCTTTTTGGACAAGTGCCAGGATCTCTTGGGCTCTGGAAACAGCAATGGTGGAAACCCCTCTAAATCTCTCCCATCTAATCTCTCAGTTAATATTTTGACCCCTTCACTTACATTTATGCTACACTTACAGAGCCTCAGGCATAGACTAAAATGCAAACCCCTCCCTCCTCCCACCTCCGTGACTAGAATTGCTTGAGGTTAATTAGTTCCCCAACAGACCTGGCCAGGGTTACCTGCCCCTAAACCTGGGTCTCTTGCTGCCCCTTGACTTTTATTTTGTGCCTTCCTGGCTCTTTGGCTTTCCTAGACAGCATGTTAAAAGCAATGGCAGAAAGTGCACTGACTGCAACTGAACCCAAGGGTCACCTGCCATCTCCTTACCTCTTGGGCTTCCCCACTTGTCAGTGCTCCCAGGCAGCCACGACAGCTATGAATTCAACAATTAGCATTTTGTGTTTCAGAAACAATTACGAGCAGTTGGCAAGTATATTCCTTTTTCTCCATTCTACCTCATAAGCTGCAGTAAAACCTCTCCCAGGACCTCAGCTGAGACTTGTAGTTAGATCGTGGCATATAAGCATTTCTGGCAGGAAGGAGAAACCTATGAAGATATTAAACGTTCAAGGTGCTCCTGCTTTGTGATTACTGATTAAACAATGTGTATCCTCAGTGGTCACACAGTTGCAGGCAGCATTTCTGGCAGCTGTCCTAGTGTTGTCTAATTGCTACCTGTCACAAAAAGCACTGACGGCGAAAACTTGCTTGAAATAAGCTCTGCGGTGCAAACTGCTGTGCTTAGCATGTCGGTGGTCCTGTGAGCCCCCAGAGAGGCACATCCACAGGGTCCCTGCTGCACCTCCAGCTGCTTGTGAAGCTTCGTGGCAGCACTGGCCATCAGAAGAGTCTGTCCCAGGCGGTCGGCTTCTGCCAGACCTGCCGCGGAAATTTCTGTGGCTCTCCATGTTCTCCAGAAACTACACAGATTTATGAAAGATTGTGTTCAATCCTGACATGCTGTGAGGAAACCAGGAGTTAGTATAGATCTATAAACATGCTCAAAGTGAGCGATTACTTCTGGCACGTGAATGATAGGATCAATATGTACACATTCTGAATAGCCTTTGCCCTGCCTGCTCAGTGCATAGGAGAGATTATTTTTAGCAGTGCAAGTTGTCTGCCAAGGTAGATTTTTCTACCTTTGCTGAAGTTACTTTAGCCTGGGAAAGGCCAGGGAAGAGACACCTGGTGGAAGAGTACGGATGGAGAGCAAGCTTGCTTCTAAAGGAGAGGAAAAGTTTGGACCAAGCTTGCAAAGCCAAAAGCTAGGTTAATTAAAATATTTCATCCTGTCATTCCGATGTTCATAGAAGCAAACCAAAATACTTAATACTGCCCTTCAGGGTCAGCCATGCTTTGCTTTGCTTCACTTCTAGCTGCCTCTCCCAGTCATTGTTAAGTGTAAGCCTCCAGCTCACAGGGACATCAAGCTTATTAGTCGGATTTCAGATGAGACCACGTTATATTGGTCTGGGTCCCAGGATCGCCAGGTGTCTTCTGCTGAGGACTGAGTCTGATACTTTAGACTGATCATCCATTTCTGGGCATTCAGTGGAAACCCATCCTCTACAGTAATGCTGAAAAGGTATCGTCAAATGAGGTGCATCACAAGCTGCAAAAGATTAGCTGTATTTCATATTAACAGAAAGCATTTTGGGCTAAAGTAGAAGTGCACTGAATGGTGTAGCATGGAAGAGGAAAGTCTTGAAACAAACCCTTCCAATATCCACAAGTTACCAGCAGGGAGGCTGCAATATGGAGTTGTATTAGGCTTCTGCTGAATCTATAGAATTTGAGCATTAATTTCTTCAAGGTCCTTAGAAAATCTTAAATTGAATCTCCCTGAAAAGCCATACATCAAAATGACAGAAGCTGAAGACTGTTTGTTGTGACTCAAAGATGAAATCAGTACTGTGGTCTCAATGACATGAGAAAAGAACAGAAAAGAAGCAAAAAAGAGAAGACTGACTCCAAAGGAAAAAAAGAAAAAAAAAGGAAGATCTATAATGTCTGAGGAGAAGGCAAATATTTGAGAAAAAGACAATAGTAATTTCCAAACCATTACACATCACAGCCACAGTGACACTTTCAGGATCCCAGTTTCCTCTTCTGTGTCTTCCTCCTCAGGTTCTCCAAACGGTTCTGCCTTCACCACACTGTCATGGGGTGGCTCTTCCTTAGGCCAGAGAGCACTAGCAGAAGGTGGCAGCCCCCAGTATATTTGCTCAGATTTAACATGACCTCCATGCCATTCTTGCTCTGATATTGTTGGTAACAAGAAGGCAGCGTGGCTGGATACTCTCAAAAAAAGTGATAGCACTGGACAGTGGGACTTAGCCACACTGATGAGCTGAGGTAGACATAAAAGCCAGTGTTGCACCATTCCTAAGAAACAGCCTCTAGGCAAAATCACTGGAAATGGTTATATGCCAGTCAAGGTTTATTTCTCCAGGTTAAGGAGGAGATTATGTTTTTCCTGGAACAATCTGAGGGAATACACAGGAAAAAAAGCTGACCTCCAACTGTCACAAGGTAAAGAAGAGGTTAAAAACCCAAGGACAGATACCATCTCAAAAGGATAAATACCATCTCCTTTGCTGCCTCTCTCTGCTCAGCCTCAGGACTCTTGTCTCGTTCATGGAGGTTGGTTGTAACTAGCTTAGTCCTGAACACATACTCTGTCTGCCCTGAAATTCAAAATCTGTCTCTCCTTATGTCTGAAAGACGCAATTTTTTGCATGTTTCCAAGTTTCTGAGGCAAGCAAACTAAGCTAGACCCTTTCCTGCGCCACTGTTTCTTCCTGGCTCATCGGTTAGCACCAAGAGTCGTGATCTTACAGCTCAGCTCTTCTCTGAGCCCCTGCTCGTGTCAGCCTCATTTATCCACTTCTTTGCCTTCTCCTACTTCAAGTTCCTGTTCTCATGGGAGTCCCTTTCAACCACCAACAATGACAGAGCAGTACTTCAACAGGTGTACATCAGCAGGTCACCAGAGCAGATTTTTTTTAAAGAAAGAAACAAGGGAATTTCAAAAACCTTGTTCTGTTTTGTCTGCAGCTCCTTCTGAAATGACACAACGTTATTTCCTATTGTTGTCCTCTAATTTTTTCTTTATTCACCTCTATCATAAGTTAAACTGGAAACTCATTTCTTCCTCAGAAAGTAATGGTGAAACAAGCAACAGAATAAGGATTTGTGGCTCCATTTTTTTAAGACTTCATGTGCTTCAAAGGAACGAGAGCCTCGCCTTGCATCACCGGGACAAATAACTGCCAGAGGCACAGCAAACTCCTCTAAGGCTTGCAAACACCACTAGAAACAAGAAATGAAATATGATCCGTTCCTCATGTCATACTGAGTCCTCCAGAGTTACTGTAGCTCTCCTCTTCTTCTTAAAGCATTTCCTTTCTTCTTCTTTGTCTCAGCTGGCTGGTTAGACAGACTCAGAAACTTGGGCCAAGGGGTGAGCGAGGTGTGGGGAAGGTCCTGCTGTCCTGTCTGCAAGGCAAGTTATTTCCTCTGATGGAGGGGGAGTGTATTTACCAGCTCACAAAATTCCTCAGCATGGTCTGGTTTAGTGTAATAGTATTTTACTGAGTATTAGTGACTTTCAGAGGCCTTCAGCAGTGTATAGAGTTAAATGCTGCCAACTGTCATGAGTTTATCACATTATTTGTGTTTGTTTCCTGAGGAAATATCATACACCCTGATTTTGTTACCCTTTCTCCTTCAGAAAGCACAAGCCTTAGAGTCCTCCAGGTGCATATATAAACTCATTTAAAGTCTGTCAGGGATATTAAGCCTGACGAGGAAGTTGAGGTCCGAAGCCTAGGAGCAGTCCCCAGAGCTGGGAAGAGGGTCTGGGGCAGGGAAGGCCGACAGCCCAGCGCTGGAGACAGGGTGTCTCGGGGTGAGGGGCTGGGAAGAGGGATGGGGAGCTCGCAGAAATAGTGACTAATTCAGTGATGTGGTTGCCGAATGGACTGTGGCTGCTGTAGGGATGGGGAAGAAGAGGTAGAGACGAAGAGATCCGTGAGTAGAGAGCAGACTCAAGGTAAAAACTTGTTGATAATTTTAGGTTCGGGGCTGACGTATGGAAGGCGATGCAGAATTTTATCCCCAAACTCTTAGAGTGTCGGTCTTCTCCAGCTGTCAACATACAGCTGTGAAATGCAACAGCAGAGTGCATGCCCTACTGGGTCTGGCGGAGGTCCCTGAGGGGGGGACAGGGCACCCTCACTGCTGTGGGGGCCTCCGCCAGCCCCAGGCAAAACAACTGAAAAGTGCCATCCCTGTGGATTGCCCAAACCCGTGTCAAAAGGATGGTACCTAAAGGAACCTTGGGTTTCTCTTCTATTTGTGTTTTTTAAAAAGCTATGAAGACTTTATGCAAAACTACTGTAAAAAAAAAAAAATTGAAAAAATGCTGTTTGCAGATCTAATGATGTTGAAGATAAGCTGTGTCAGGAGCAGGTGCAAACCAGTCTTTGATGACATATATACTAACTGTTGCCAGCGTCATACGAAAAAGTAGTGTCTGAACATGTAAAGACTCTCTCATAAGGTACACTCAGTAGCGGAGAGGTGTTACATTCAAATTACATAAGCAAAATTTGAGTTTTCCCAGCTTATGAGTGCTTTTTTTGGCAACAATAGGAGTGTTATTTTAGCTTCACGAGTTCTATGTAAGCCAGTGCTGAAGTTAATGAGAGGCAGTATACACTGAGCTGCATAATGACATCTATTTGTACTGTAAGAGTCTGGAGCATTTACGCCCTTTAAACAGTTTATAGATTTTGCATAAACTGAGTGTTTATTGCTCAGTCTTTCACATGTTTGAATTTAACCTCTACAAAGTCTATCTACACAGTTTGTGTGTGTATGTATGTAAGCTTATGTAGATAGGTATAATGAAACGTTGTTCCACCACCTTCCTCAAGTGAACTACAAACAGAACACTACTTACTGGTTTGTATAGGATATACGTGAATGGCATATGTGTACCTATGCTAAAAACATGCATATGAAGAGCGAGGGCATACAAGATTTTCTGAAAAAATTTTTGCTTTCGCATTCTGCTGTTTGTGTTGCTCTAAACCAGGAATGCCTGAATGCGGTAATGTGTTTTTTGTAGCTAGGTAACTCATTCATCTTTCTCCACAGCATTTTGTCTTCTAGGAACCCTAATTGGTGTTCCATTAGGCACAGTGCTAGCTTCACTTCGAACAAGCAGAGCAAACTCTTCCAGTATGCATCATTAATGACTGCATAGCGCACAAAACCGTTCTCCATGAAGAAAAGACAGATGGCTTCTTTACGTTTTTAATATTGCGCACAGTCAAACCTTGCAATTGCTTTTATTCAATAAAATCTTTTGTCTACTCTGCGGTAAGATGTATTTTACCCTTTATGGCCTCACAACTTATTAGATAAATAATTACTGAATTTCCGTCTATCACTGAAGGCACAGATATGCTATAGATACAGATGGGACTGGTGTGTGTTTATGAAACTGATAGATCATCTTTAATCAGTGGGTTCCTGAAGTGACCTTCAGAGATACAAATAGCTACCATCAGGTGTCTGAGTCTGAAGCCTAGATTCCTATGAAGAAAACAGAGTAGGTAAGGAATGTCTGGAGGGCAAATAAGAGGAGGAAAGTCACTAAGGTGCTTTAAATTGTTCTTTGAGAGGAAGTCTACCTCTGCAGATTAGGTACAGTGCCTAGGAAAACAGCGTGAGCACCTAAATAAAGTCCCAACAAATACCGGTTGAACCCTGCCCTCTTACCTCCCCTCCTCCAGGACAGCAGGAACTATCAAAGGAGAGACTATCCTGGCAAGTACTTTGGTTGTAAAATGTCTCCCAAGGGCATCCTGTGCATCTTCTCCCAGCTGAGGCGGCTTAGGAGCACCCAAGCACATGCTCAGCCTTTGTCTTGGTCTCAGAGGCAGTATATTACCTGCTGATACTGTGATAAAACTGGAAGTCCCTTTTTTAATAGGCTGTTGGAAATGTATTTAGAGGAAGGTTCTTGTGCCTGAAGATGAGGCAGAGCCGGGCAGTTTACTGATCATTTTCCCACTCTGTGCCAAGCACAGGGACAACGTGAGGAAGGTGAGGTGGTCGCCTCTCCAGCTGGAAGTCAGTGACCTGCTCTAAGCTATTTACCTAAGCTCCTCTGTGAATCGATGAAGGCAGAGGAGTGATTCCTTCCCCCTGTCTCAGACATCGAGACACTTTGGTGAGACACAGCACGTGTGAACCAAAACTGAGAGGGGCACATTACGTTTTTCAAATCTTGGGTGACTTGTTGCAGTCAAGTAGCCATTCTCCAGACTGCTGAAGGGCAAAACAAAAAATAAATAAATCACCTTCCCTCCTGTCAGTAACAGCAATAGCAAGAAAATAAAGGATGGAGCTCATTGGTACCCTAACTGAGCAAGGAGAAATTGAAGTAAGTCGCGGTTACCAAGCCCCGCTCCACAGAGAGCAGAAGACCCTCATTAGGGAACTCTTGTGCAGCCTCTCCTCTGGGCACTGGTTTTGCTGTGGAACAAAGTCATTTATTCCAGAGGGACAAATGACTGAAAGCACAAGTGTTCTTCACTGATACTTGCACCATGAATGGCCCAACCTCGGCCCTAGCCAGCGTCTAGAGTCTCCTTGGATGTCACTGAGAATGAGGGCGTCAAATGCTCAGTCTGACTGCTCTGATCCCCCAAAAGAACGATTTTCTTTTGCAACAGTGTAACAAAGGCGTAACACAGTTGGGCAATTTTCAAAATGTTGGAAAAGGGCACAAGGAATTCACACTTCTATTTTTGCAGGGGATTCAGTTTTTTCTGTAATTTTTCAAATCCGGATGAAGCAGCAGCTCAGGCCATCTGTACTTGAAGGATAACCTGGACAACAGCTGTTTCTCTTACATCAATGATGAACATTTTGTTCTCCTCTGCGATTTGTCATCTGTTTTGTGTTTGCTGTTTTTATTTTTTGCTGCTGTATTCTTGCCACGCTAGGTCTAATTTTTCTCTGAGTTACAAGGGTGTAAATCAACAGCGAGTGCAATGAAGTCAGTGGTGATGTGCTGACATGGAGACAGCATGTTGTCAGTGGAGAAGTTTTCGGACATTGCTTCCTAAAGCTGCCACGCACTCTTCTGTAAGTGTGCATGAGCTGTGGAAGCTACTGATTTTCTGAACCAGCAATTTTAATATCTAGTTACAAAATAGAGCCATATGGTCCTTTCTCTCTTGGTCCTAAGGGTCTGTATATATTTGCATGCTTCGTCTTCAGGGCCACACAGATGAAGAGCACTTTGGGGACAGAAAACAACAATAGCAACAGCAACACTCACTTCAGCGGGGTGGGAGCAGATTCATACCATTCCCATGGTACTGTTGGGTTCTTCCACTTGTTGAGATGTTTAGAATTTTCAGGTTATGTAAGAAAAGCATGTGTGCGAAAGGGAAAGAGACATACACAGAGGGAAAATTCTGTGTAATGCTTTTGTAAAAAATACATTAACTGGAAATGGCAAAAAAAGCTATTTTGCCTTAATGGTATCAAATGTTTTCTCGATCTTTCCCTTGATCTACAGGTAGGTATTTAGGAGTCCAAAGCTTATCTGAAAGTGGAGTGGTGGCCACCATTTTAAGCAACATCTACCTCTTTCTGTAAAAAACCCTGTTTTTCATTATCCATTCCGTCACCCTGCTACTGTCTCTGTTTCATTAGCATTGCCTGTAATTGGTTGGAAGCCCACTCCAAAATCATTCTCAAGGTCAGTACAGCCAGGCAGTATCTCCTGACACTGTGTGGATTGGCATGATGACTGCCTGTGACCAAGAGGACTACCTGTATCCACCTTTCTCTTTATGGCACATCCCATCTTCCTCCTTTCCCTCTTTTAGGTTTGATTTCTGTCTAGTTACAATTTGGAGTACTTCCAGATGCTAACAGGTAAAGGCAGGAGATTTGTGACCCTCCTGCTTAAATTCAAACAGTTTGGGCTGTCCACCAAATCGAAAAGGAATGTGCCTAAAGTTCTTAAAATTCGGAGAGGGAGATTAATGGTAGGTGGTCTTTTGTATCATAGTTCTCAAGTAGTGATGTGTGCACCTATGGTCTTTATTTGCCTTTCAGTCACAAACAAAAGCTTACTGCTGTGCTGTTCCTATTCTTCACATCTGCTTACAGAAAAATCTCTCTGGGTGATGCCTGATGACTCTTCTCAGATACGTAATTGAAGAAAGGGAACCTCTGAAGGAAAAAAGCACTTACCCATGTTTAAATTTTTGAATTGGATGCACAGGAGTCTTTGACCCTAAGGATGATCTCAGATGTATCCCAAACAAGATAAATATTCAGGAAGGCTCTTGAAAGTCTTGTTTTGCTATTCTCCAGCCTTCTTCAATTTCCCTCCTAGCTCAGACTAGTCTGTGTCACATTTCATGCAAGTTGTAATCTCCAAGGGGAAAAAAGCACTTAACCATGCTGTCAGGCTCTTACTTCAGGCTCTCAACAATCTTCTGCTTCCTCTGAACACTAGTGTATAAGACCTGTAGATATTGTCTGACTAAACCAATCAAACCACCAGCTACCTCATGGGAGCTCCTGAGGTAGCTTTACTCCCCTACTCTTCAAAATGTCAGGGTGTCTTTTAAATATGATTGAAAGTCTGCTAGAAATGCCATCCAAGGTGTAGTGTCTTGAAAACAATCAAATGAATGTAAGTAAACTAATTGGATAACTTTCCCCTAATTAGGTAGATTTTAGTAATAAGAAGTTAGAAAGGTATACATATAAATTTGTGAAATAATACATATGCAAATATATTTTATATTGTGTATACAGTAAATATGTATATAAATAATATAACAATGTAACATAATAGCATAGATATTGTTAGAGTAGACTCTTTCAGTGGAAGGGACCCACAATGATCATCTAGTCCAACTGCCTGACCAATTCAGGGCTGACCAAAAGTTAAAGCACGCTGTTAAGGGCATTGTCCGAATGGCTCTTCAACACTGACAGGCTTGGGGCATCGACCACCTCTCTAGGAAGCCTGTTCCAGGGTTTGACCACCCTCTCGGTAAAGAAATTCTTCCTAATGTCCAGTGTAAACCTCCCCTGATGCAGCTTTGAGTCATTCCTATGTGATCTGTCACTGGATCCCAGGGAGAAGGGATCAGATGCAGCCAGATGCAGCCCCATTCACTACAACCCTTTGAGCTCTGCCCTTCAGCCAGTTCTTCACCCAGTGCCCCATAAACCCGCTCCTCCCACAGCTGGACAACTTGTCCAGAAGGATGCTGTGAGGGACAGTATCAAACGCCTTACTAAAAACCAGAATAACTGCATCCACTGCCTTCCCTTCATCCACGAGGCGGGTGACCTTCTCGTAGAAGGATATCAAATTAGTTAAACAGGACTTTCTCTTTGTGAACCCATGCAGACTGTGCCTGATCTCCTATAGCCATGTAAGTCTAATTTCTAGGAACCCTGAGAAATCTGTGAGCTCTAAAGGAAGAATCTATGTGTGACCAAGCATATATTAAATCTATCCTGAATCACACTTGGAAAAACACCAGGAAGTTACTATGTCTTAAAATATTGTTAATCTACACCTGAAATAAAACAAAATTTTGTGGATGCTCCACAGACAAGCAGATTATCTGGGAAAATGATCCACAGAAGAATAGACTGTCTGAAAAAGTATACATTGATGGATGGTACTCAGAATGGATGGGTTATCAAATTAAAGGAAACGGGAAGCTTCTGTGGGAAAACCAATTAACCTTGTACGTAGATCACATAAGTTAATCACACGAAGAATCATCAGAGTCGACCATAACTAATATCTCAGATTGTGTGTATCAGACTCCATCACACGCAGCTGAATTGTGTAGACACTGCTTTTCTTTAGAGTTGGGTGTGCAGAATTGTTCATTCTGATATCCCCTACTGTAAGCCTTGGTATGTCAGTATTAGTTTAGTAATATTAAAGGGAAATGCATTTCTATTCCTGGTGTTTGGTTTGGTATCCCACCCTTGAGATGTGTCTGTAATTTGGGTGTCACAGAGGGATTTCTTCTGCATTACTTTCACAGTTCTTGCAGAGCCTATAGAACCATATGCAGCCCTACAGAAATATAAAGGAATAGTGTGGACCTATTTTTCTTCCTTTCTTTTTTCACTTTCTTCTCTTCTGTGCTCAGTTTTCTAGTCATCACTGAGACACAGTTCACGGTTCGTGAAGAAACCTCAAACAGCCTAACAAATGGTGTGAGAACAAGCTTTTGATGCAGTGCTCCTGCACTCGAGATCTCTGCGCTGGCAAGTGCTTACAGTTCCCCTTGGGTGTCTCTAATTATAATGTACGCTTCATTAAAAATGACAACAGAGTTCATTGAGCCTGCATTCTTGTGATTAATTGTAATGTTCTCCTAATCAGTTGTTGTTATTTATACCTCCGCCTTCATGCAACTGATTATACTGTACATTTGCACCATTCAGAGAGTAACAGAAGGGACACGAAGGGCGTGTTTACATGATGCAATGGAGCATGGTGTAGATATGCCTGAACTAGTGGTGACCCAAGCTGTGTGCTGGCACAGCACAGAGCTGTACGGTGCTAGAGATACTCGTCTGGGTCTCTGTCTCAGAGCCACAAGGAAGGCACGCCAAGCTCATAAGCTCTGCCTCTCAGAAGGATTGTTAGACTCCATGAAGAGCTGTGGAGTCATGATTTTTCTGCTTTCATTTAAGCTCATGCTGTCTCCAGTTGGTGAAAAATCAAAGGCAGCTCGGTGCAGGTATTTCTCAGGAACTCCCTTTGAGTGTTCTTGCCTGCGTGTGTGTGTGAGTATATCAGATATTAGATTTCAGCAACCAGAAGCTAAATCCTTCTTTAAGCCTCCTAAAAATATCTTTAAAATATCCTAGATCCACTGACTAAGCACTGTTGTGTATTAAAGAACCCACTGAACAAAACCTAAAAAAAATTCTGAGTATCAGCTCCCATCCATCAGGAGGAACAGAAATTTTGAGGGTGCAAAACTCCATGATAACTTACCAATAACAAGGCTGTAGTTTGATCCACCTTGAGTTTACATTTGTCTGCAAATGATTTCTGGTTTTCCTTCTATGATCTCAGCTAAGGTAATAAGCAATTTTAGGGGCCTGTTATTTGATATCCCAGCCTGAAACAGACACCAGTAATCTGATTTTTGGAGAAACTGCAGAGCAGCTATCTCTGAAAATAAGTTAGTCCCCCTTGGGTACACTGGATGTGCATACAAAAATTGTGGCACTGACATGCCAGCTCATTTTTCAGAGCATTTTGCAGAGAAGCCACAAACTTCCTATGTTGTTACAGATCTTTCTTACGTCTTCCTCTTCTTTTAGCTTTCTGCTCCCTACACATCTGCTCTGCAATTCTCCTGTTCCTCAGTTTCAGGCTTTTAGTTGCAGTCTAATGCTATTTGCACAGCATTATCGCCTGGAGGCCTAAGTCAACTTTGGCAAGCCTCCTACTAGCATGTTATGTTAATAACTGATTGGTTTTGTTCTCAGCGAGAGCAATTTGTTCCAACAACTGGGATTCATCCCGCTTTTTTTAGCAAGTACACAGCCACACTCTAGCACAAACGTTAAAGGCCAAGATCTTTAAAAATCGAAAGGGAGGGACCACCAGCATCACTGTGTCCAACCCAACATCTGCAGGCAACCATGGAGTAGCTGCCTAGTCCAAACTGCACACCCACACCTGACCCCACCATCACAGAGCCTTGACCCTGAGGGCAAATCTACATTTTCAGACTTCTGATTGAAGATTTTGGGCATCCAAGCATCCCCACCAGCTTCAAATATTTAGACTTTTTAGCCAGACAGTTGTTAAAACTTTGGCCCACGCTGCTATGTAGGTACTGCAGGAAAAATCATGGAGATAGGGACTGCAACTTACTGCATTAATTCATATACAGCAATGGGAATTAAGGTTGCAGAAAGCATGCTTATCTGTAAGGTATTTGTTCTTCAATATGTGCAAAGTATGACCCTAATATTACATGCATTTGTATTTGTCAATACGAGGGTGTATGTCCATAGTTTAAGCTAGGCATTTTAACTGCCTGGGAAGTTTCCAAAAAAATATCCCCAGACAAACAGAAAATGCTACTCATGAGCAACGAAAAATAGTATGTGAAAATTACTTTGTCATCACATGCAATTTGCATTTTTAAAATGTCTGTGAAATTTTACAGTCATTTGCATTTCAAGTCAGCAATTAGATTAAAAAAGCCCACAACTGCAGCTGTGACAAGTACTCTGTTATGTGAAAAAACATAAATAATCCTCTTGTCCTCCAGTAACAGCTCTGATGAGAATGAATTTTAGCCTAGCACTCAACTTTTGCCTCTTCAGCGTTGCTTTCATGCCTGATACAGTATAACCGGAAAACCTAAAACAACTGGAGTCCAAACAAGATATGTATTTAATAATACAAATTGCTCTTGGTATTGCACTTGTCCCTTTGCAGAGCATCTTCTCAGGCACCATGAGAATCAGCTGTAGAGCAGCCCCAGAGCCACAGAGACTCTTTTCCCGGCACACAGGGTGGGATGGCATCCCATCAGCTCCATCATCCTTCAGATGAAGGGGAGATGAAGGTCTCTGGGGATGGATATCCATCAGCTCCCCGGAGCTAGAAGCACATGCCCTCCTAGGAAGGGGAGCTGAGGCCAGACACTTTCTTCCCCATCTCCCCCGCCTGCCTTGTTGACAGAGACTTTGAGGCTCTGTTTGGCAAAAAGAGATACAAAAGAGCAGGACTGCAAATAAATATCACATCTTTTCCGCAACTTCCCCAGCCCTCAGTACCAAAACCGGCACCTTCCTTACAGAGGTGCCTCCAGCTCATCCTGCGCATTGGTGCACCCAAACCCAGGCGTAGCAGTCAGTCCGTGACGCCCTTGGGGAGTAAGAGATACTCAGCACAGAGAGGACTGACACTGACAATTTAACTGTTCAACAGCTGCTCATGGATCAGGCCTCTGTATTAAATGACCTTTGTCCTTAGCTTTGTCTTCAGGTTCTTTCTGTCCCATCCAACAAGGCATCTCGTCATTTCATGCTAGAACCAGCAGGTCACGGCTGGCTGTGGGATCACAGCTTCTCTTGGGGTTTGAAGGGGATCTGATTTTTGGCAGGGACATTTTGAAAATTGGGTTTCTGCGCAGCCCTGCAAGTGGAGTACCAAAAAAAAAGTAAAGGAAAGGGCAGGCAGTTTTAGTCACTTTAGAAAATGTCAGCTCATATTTGATGGTGGATTCTAAAACACTTCTCTGCAGCAGCAGAAAAGCTCCTTTGCCTTTCTGAAACGGCCCTGCTCCAGCAGACTGCTGGCTGTGCCTGCAGGGCACGACCCACGCCGGGCAGCCAGAGACACCAGCAGTTTGATATAAGCACAGTGCCCCGCTCTGCTCCATCCTTGGTTGGTGCCGCTGCTGCCGGTTTTCCCTGGGTGGTTATTAAGGGCAACATTTGTGAGCAGTTTTTATGCATAGCTGAGCTGGCGAGAGTAGGTGCTGTGGTCTGCCGCAGCCCCGTCCCGAGCATCATGTTTTACGTGTGGACAATGGCTTCAGTTTCAAACCCTGAGCTAATTCAGTGTTTAAAGTCTCTTCCTGCCAGCATTAATGCTCACATCGTAACAGAGGTGTGTTAGGTCTGAGCCCCAGGACCTCACGGAGAAAAGTGGCACCTCGGAAATACCCATCAGCTGTTGACGTCTGGTTTTCTCTGCGCTTCAAAACCTGTTCTTGCCTTGTCAGTGGAGCTGGATGAAAGATACAGAAGGCTTGGCCTTTGATATTCATCAGTGAGATGAAATGCAAACTTTCCCTTCACCTTTAATTTAGGGTTTCTCCTTCCCTGTAATATGTGTTAACAAAATTCCTTTCCTTACATCAGAAGGCAAGTGGACAGCATAAGGAAAAGAGGATTAGAGACACAAAAGAAGACTGAAAACGAATTATGAGCTAAGGGCTGGGCAGGGGAAGAGCGTGACAACAGTTATTGGAAGAGTGTGTCCAAACACCACAAGCGAGGACATGATCAGGAGGAATAAAGACAGTAGGAACAGTATATAATATTTTTGTCATTTAGGATCCAGAAAGAGGGTTGTTATTACTATTTTTTTCTACAAAAGGTGAGAGAAAGACTAAGATGGTGGTCAAGGGAGAGAAGACCATGATGTGACCAAAAATAGCTGAACTTGCTTTAGCTCAGCAAAGGGAAGGTTGAGAAAGATGTGATTTCTCTCTAGAAATACATCAAAAGAGTAAATGCCAGCTGGAGAAGGGCTATTTGAACTAAAGGGCGATTTTGGCTAAGGAACAAAAGGGGGGGGAAAATCAGCCATAAATACATTCAGCCCAGAGAGCTTTCTAACCCTCTGAGTGGCAAGAGTCTGAAGCGTCCTCTCGGCTGGAGCCGCCAGAGCAGTCTCTGGGACTTACAGGTAGAGCCTGATCGCTGCATGAAAAGGAGTGAGTGACAGGGCAGCCTGGCTTTGACAAGGCAGGATGCTCCAAATGTTCAGGTCTTGCTCTCGAAAAGGCCCATGAAAATGGAAATGAGTGGAGGATTTCCTGGCAGCCTTTTTGTTAGCTAGCAGCTATCAATAGGACTGACTGAGTGCACTGAAAATTTCTACCTCTAGCTATCAGATCCTCATCCAGCCAGTCCCCTGAAGCTCTTACCTTCATGTTTTACAACCACTTTACAATGGAAAAAGGTGTATATCCGTGAAAATGGTGCTTCAGCAGTTATCAACAGTCTTTCTTATTACAGCTGAAGCTACTAAATACGCTTTTCAGGTTCATTTGACATGCCAGCCAGCATTGAACTCCAAATGGGCCACCTAAATATTAAACAGAATTTCTTCCAAAATTGCCACATTACTGGCAGCATGAGGGTAGCCCCCCTTGCTTTCCTGCCTTTGAGGTTCTCATCCTTTTTGGTTGTCGTGATTTCTCCATCCTCATTTAAACCTGTAGTAACTCACCGTCAGACTGCCGGGCTGCTGTCAGTGGGCAGGAAGCAGCACGCAAATCAGGCCCTGGTTTTCCTTATGTAGGTCGGAAAGCAGTTTCTGCCCCAATATTCTTCACTTCCTAAGTCAGAGCTGTCCCATAGCTGGGGCTACGGTAACCGGGTTCAACGTGATCAGCTCTTAGATAAGGTTTCCTTTTCAACAAAGCATGTAATATGTCTATATTATTATTATTAAATAACAATAATACTATTAATATTATGATGTCAACATTTGTATGAATAAAAAATAATTAAATACCTATCTGTTGCAGTAGGATGTCAGCCTGCCTCTGGAGGTGAGGAGAGCTGTCTGACCTGCCAGACCTGCTCCGCTTCCTTTTTTTTGGGGGGTGGTTTGGAGGTTTTTTATTTGCTTTGGCATTTTGCTGTTAAGGGGCGAGCCTGGGTTTTGTGGACATCCATGGACAAATGAAAACGCAACCTAACTGTTTGTCACAGTACCAGTAGCAATGTACTTGATTAAACTAAAAGGGCACAAATTTCTATCCCTTGTGTCTATTGCAATGGTTTCAGTCCCCTACTGTATTTTGATCTTTCCCATAGATATCTTAAGTTATGGCATTTTTTTGTGTCTTAAATTTTATGTAATCAATTAAGAGGTAAATTTTCCATCAGTCTGGCTAATGTTAACTTCAGGTGGTATGCAAAGGCTGTTGATACCTCCGAGAGCTTTTCTGTCGGCTATAATGGGCTTTGGATCAGGAGTCTTAATAGCAGTCATTTGTTTGAGTCTATTCTAGTTTAATGAGTGATTAGCAGATGTTTTTTCCACTCTTTACCTAACAGTTGATAAACCAGAATCCGTGAGGAGCTGTGTACTAGGTAATGGTATGATTTTACAACCCTCAAATTGCTTTAGAAAATAGATTTATAAATCATGCACATAAAAGTAAAGGATATTGACAAATTCTCTGCTGTAAAAGAGGAGACTTGCTGTGCTTTATATGAGTCTCTCAACAATAAAGTGTTACCTACCATGGGACACTGGGAAAAACTATCAGATCTTTATATATCTTGGTGTCTTGGGTACCTCTCCTTTCTGTTCTCCTTTATTTGAGGTAATTTACATGTCTTTGGTACTCTAGCTCAAATTCCAACATCTTTTAGGAGCAGATTCCTGTTTAAACAATGTTTAAATAACTCTTTGTGTTGTCCAAAGAAAAGCGCCCTTGATTTTCCAGTTACTTGTTGTTATGCTTTAAGACGCCTTCCAATCCAAGCAACATTTCTAACACTGAAAGATACCAACTATCAGGATTTGTTCTACTCGACCTTTCATGATATTTAGGCATCTGGCTTTCCAGCTCAAGTAATCAAGATGATAATTAAACCTACATCTTTGTGAATGTCAAAACTGTCATCTGCATTCAGAATGTTACAGGTCTGCAAGAAATGATGATCAAGAGAAATTTAACATCAGTGAGGTCATTAGGAAATTGTTCCAGCATTGGCTTCACCAAAAACTGCCCTGTCAAAGCAAATGAGACACATGGAAGTATGCTATATTAACTGCCCGTATAGAATACCTAATCAGTGTCATTACAAACTAAGCATACTTTGCAAATGTGATTGTCAACAGTATTTTAAATAATGCCCAAGTAGTAGCAACAGGTTATGGATATCCATTAGTTTGTTTCACTAATAATACCCTGCACTACATGCAGTTGTATATGCATTTATTACCCAGATTAATTACTTTCTTGCTGCAAATGGGTATTGTATTTTTCGTAAAACCAACAAAAAACCTCAGTGCTTGACATTAATGAAAAATTAACTGGTAATTTGAAAGTGACCTAATGATGCAGTAGCTTCCAGCTTAGAATAAGTCAAAGTCAGGAGTGTTAAATCCACAGGAAAATCTATCTTGAAATTGTTCCCATTTGCAAATGAAGTCATGTCACAGTTTTCCAATCCCAATAAGCAATCAGAAGTTATTTCCCAACAACCAACATGGTCCTGAGTTTCCAGCCAAGGCTGTAAGCCCACACTTGGCTGTCCCCGATACCGAAGGGGAGGCGAGTGGGACAGTGTCGCTCATGATATGGGATCACTCGCATCGCGGGATGTCTTCTGTCATCTGCAACCGAAATAGTTTAGTCCAAAACATTATAAATCTAGGCAAGTGTAGGAACTGTTTCCATTTCTCTGGCATTATTTCTCTCTTGCGCTCCCTGACACATGCAAACTTCAAGCACAACAACTCCAGCTGCAGAACGAAGCGCAGCAGCACTGCTGCGCACACAGTTCCCTCTCTCGCCGCTCACAAGTTGCTCTGGAGGCTGGTTTTGCAGCTAGTCACAGAATTAAAAAGAAAAATGTTGGCTTGGGACTCCAGATGTGGGCTTTAAAAAGCCTTCAGGATGATAGTATGTGTTTCCGTTGGTTATAAATAGGGTCTACAATGACTGAGGGACTACGTGGGTACCTCAGATAAAAGTGCCATGTGAGATGGAACAAATTCAGCCCATGTGTCCCCTGCAGCGGCAGAGGAATTAGACAGCTCTGAAGGGCAAAGCAGCACATCTAGTGTGCAACTGTCCAGGAGCAGCAGCAGGGAATCCAGAGCTTAGGGAGAATCCACGCCTTGAAGGCACTCACAGATACCTGCTTGGCACCCCCCCTGTCTAAGATGCAGCTAGATGTAGTGCTTTTGTCAGCTCTTTACATCAAAGGAGATGCCTAGAGCACTTGCCCAAAAAGGTGCTCTGGGTCATGTCCCAGGCCTGTTCTCAGCTGAGCTGGGCATTTCCATCACCACTCTCCAGCTGCTCAGCCAAGAAGACAGACCTTTGGAAGCAAGAGGAGCGCAAGGGCCTGACTCCAGCCTAGCTCTCGGGCTGCCTGCACTGGGAGATTTACTGCGTGCTGGTTCCTGCTCCCGCAATTGTTTGTGCCTTTCACATTAAATATCCCCGGAAGAAAAAAGACGGAAAGACTTCATAGCTAGCAATTTTAAATACTTTTGCATCTACCTACGTTACTGGTGTTTTGCGCTGCCAGGTCTTAAGAGTAGCCCTAGGCAGGAAGAATTTTGCACAAAATTACTTCTGTCCCCATGGAATAAATGTATAACCTGAAGCAAAATTTGAACCTGGGTGTACGGAGAGAGGTTCTTAATTGCCTGACAGCCTGCAAATTCCCCTTTTTCTAGTAATTTTCAAAGGATGGGAAAATGGGATCTCTAGTGGCAGTGCTGGCATTTCAGATGGAGGAAGTGTGAAGCAGCAGTTAGTTGTTAGACTAATACAGCGTCTGATCTGTGTGACTTTCTAACAAGCAGAAGATCTAATGGTACAGCTGAGTAAGTCATCGCTTGGCAGCAAGAACGTGCAGGCTTGAGCTCTCAGTAACCTGTAGACGGGTGATTAACCTTGTGCAGGGGTAATGTAAACTCTGACCTGTGATATGGATGAAGGATGGAGGAAATGCCCAGGGGAGTACTGCTGAATGGATTTAAAGTCTTCAGAAAACTCCCCATGCTCTGTCCCAGACTCTCAAGTATATACATATAAAAAGCATCAGCACCTGGAAACAAGTGTGCTCACTCTTGAAAGCCGGAATATAGACTGAAATACGTTTAAATACAACAATAGAGCAAATTAGATTACCATGACGTAACACAGCCCCGAGTACACATGCCATTTGCCGGTGTGCCTTCTGCCAGCTAGGATAATAGCTACTTTATCTCCAGTTTTTTGCAGCAGAAGCAATAAAATCTGAAAGAAGCCAACTGCTGGTGGTGAGCTGGGGGATAATTCAGAGTTTAGCCTAAGGCTCCCTCTGGAGTCAAAGGAGAGAGATCGGTGCCTCCAAGGAGGGATTCAGAGCAGGGACCTGAGTGGCTTTGGGGAGCTCTGTCTAGGGAAAACCCAGGGAGGTGCTTTCCCCACGCCTCGCTGGAGGTATGCCAGCGCAGGGACAAACCTGGCCTGAGCGGCCACTTTCCGGGTTTTACCTTGTTTCCAGGGGAGAACAAAATCTACTAATCTAAATTAGGCTGCAATGCCGGGACAAAGGCATACCGCACAGCACATTGCAAAGGGAAGGGACACGGGCCAAACAAATACTGTGCTTGCTTAAGCATTACCTAAAGTTCAGTTAATTAGGCAGTAATTTGTAATGGCTGATTTTAGGGGCAGTAGTATTTCTTTTTGTTCTGTTACATATCCCATCCACATGGCTTTAGTTTTCAATGTGACAAGTGATGCTCTATGTTGGGTAAGCTGCAAAAGGGTTTGATTTTTCAGAAGGTGTATGTCCGAGTCCACAAGTCCGACCCTCACAAGCTGTTAAGAACCACATAAACACCCAGAATCTGAAATAATTTTAGAAAAGCTCAGACCCTGTATTTGGAGGAGTTTGAAGGCACTTATGAGAGATTCTTTGTTCAAAAAGAGTTCAGAGAAGCCTTAGGATTCCCACTGCTTTTAATTTAGTTTTCAGCTGTCTGCCGTACTTCCATTAGCAGGTAGTGTTTGCTGTTGTGACAGTCGTGACTATAAAACCAACATCTATGGAAATAGTCTTGATACTAACAGGACCATATTTATTTGGGGAAAAGAGCCAATCATTTCTACTAGAAGCTGAACTCCTTTAATATAATGAGTAGTACTTAAGTGATTAATTGATAATATTTACCCATATATCAGCTTCAAAATACACAAAGAAATATATCTCTTACCAGATATTCCCAATCATGAAACTAAGCTTGGTACATCTTTCATTTTTCCTACTGTGCAATAGGGGCTGGACTGGAATAAATAGATAATTGATATTACCTATGATCTGGGAAGCATTGCTGAAAGTGAACAGAAATGCGCTGAAATCAGAGGGAGCCTTTCTGTTGACTTCACAGGCGTTGCAATCACATCTACGGTGCTGAGTATTTTATTTACTCCTAAAAGTCGTGACACGTATCATTAGCTATTATGAGATTTAAGCAAGCATGTGACAGCTTGTTCCAATGCAAAGCATGGCCACTGGGTTTAAGGACAGTCTGCTTTCCAAATCTTCAGGGTATTTTTTGGTTTTGGGGGAAGGGGTTGGTGGACTACTGTCAAGATGACTTTAAAAACCCCTCTTGGAACCTGTCCGTATCCTGACTCCTCTAAAACAACTTACTAATACTAAGCAATAAAAAGTGTAATGAACAATTAGGATTCCTGATACAATTAGCATAGCTGGAGAAAGTTTTTTTTGCTTTGGTTTTGAAATATTTATGGCTTGATTAATGAAACAAATGAAACAATAAAATGAAACAAATAAACTGTCTTGTTTTGGTATCAAAAGCTCTTTTGCCTCCTGGGCAGGTAGGGCTTTCATATAAACCAGAGGACAAACTTTCTGCTCTGAACTGGCAATGCCCCAGCTTGAAGAGAGGCTGGTTTCATATTAAGAATTGTGTTAAGTCAGTGGATGTAGTTTTTCCCTCTTCCTTAATCTACCACAGAAAACACTAGGAAATATAGTAGTTTAATGCTTAAGAATCCCTTTTGCTACTTGTGTGTCAATAAGAAAATGCTGTCATTTTTTTTTCTTCTTTAAAATAGTGTAAGACTAACCATTACATGATATTTGACATGTAATTAAACATTAAAATTTAGCCAAATGCACAGTCATCACACTCCCTCCATCCCCAGAAAAAAAAAGTAGAGCAATTAATCTTTAAATCCTTTTTAATAAATGAATATTCATTCATCAATATTTTCATAAAGCATCTCTTCATCATTCCATTTTACTATTCTTTTTTTTTTTTTTCCACTGCTGAAGAATAACAAAAATACATAGATGTGCCTTAAGCAAAAAAGACTGGGTTTTAGTTTAGCTTTACAATGGGATGAAACCAACTTAGAGTTAAACCACCATACTACTTCTATTGTTTATTGACCCTTTGGGCTATAACACAAGATAGTTCCCGTTTTCTTTTTTTTAATGCTGTAGACAAACAAATGATGTGTAAATGTTATTTATAGTAGTGTTGAGTTAGAAAGGAGTTAATTAGCTATGAAATACATTACTCTGGTGCAATTTGATTGAAATTACCATTTTTAGTCTTAAAGACATCTATGGTTAAAATCATACACTGCAGCTAGCATACAGGGACAAGAGCCAGAAAATGGGAGGTCAAGGCAAACACTGTTCTTAACACATGGTTATGTGTGTGTCTGTGTGTGTCTGTGTGTGTGTGTCTGTGTGTAAAAAGCGGTGCTGGGACTGGAGAAGGGAATTGGCAAAAAAAGGCACAAAAAATGCGTGTTGAAGATGAAGTGTTAACCTTAAGAGAGATTTTCTTGGCTTTTTTCAAGTCAAAGCAAGACTTGGATCTGTTCAAGTTTCAAGCTGCTTGTGCCCCACAGAACTCAACTAGACCGATGAACAGAAAATCTCGTGAAAAAGCTGAAACGTGCAACTGCCCACTGTTTGCAGTGACAGGCAAGGCAGGGAGTACGGGTTCGTGAACAGGGCTGCAGTAACACACTACCCTCCAGCTGCACGAAGGGTAAGAGAGGGAGGGTCCTCAGAGACTCAGTTCTCTTGCCCATGCAGGGTCCCGAAAATGCACATTGCCTCTTTGCTCTGGCCAGACAGTAATTTTCCATCTGCTTGGAAACCCTGGCTGAAGCCACTAGAGAACTGATTTCAGTGGGGTTTGGAGTACACATTTCTATCACAACTAAAAAGTCTCTTCTTTTTGTTGAAGATCTCTGCCTGACCACAGGATTTCTAGGAGCTGGGGCTTGAAGAAAAGAAAGAACGGTGATTAAATCATGAGGGTGGGACCACTCTCTTCCTGAATCACGTTTTTCAGGGTAGTTCTTTACGGCACTTACCAAAAGACTTGCTCGAAGATCATGTCATTAGGGTAATTTCTCCAAAGCAAAGCATACCATTTTTAAGTTTTATTAAAATCTTTTTTTTTTGTTTAATTATATTTTGTTATTAGGATAAAAACTTGGGAGGGCTTTTCAACAATTCTACCAAATATGTACTTTGGGAGGGTGTTAATTGTTTAGTTACTTTGATTATAATGATGACAATGTGCTCTATAATCCCTTCACAGTTTGAAGAGATATTAGAGAGCTCATAATACATTGCGGTTTACCAATGGGAGCTAATACTGAGGAGCTTTTAAAACCCAAGTTTTTCTGCTCCAGCGATACAGGTTCCTTTGAGGCTCTTCATACTGTATAGATGTCTGCAGACACAGTGCTTAAAAACTGCAGTTACAGCCACTTGCACCACTGCCAAGGATGCAGCAGGACTGCGGTGCTCATCCTGCACACACCAGCAGCCGCAGTTACGGTGAACGCTACCAGCTGGGGATCGCAGTGCAGCTTTTGCTGCAAGGCAACCGTGCAGAGCCCATTCCTGTTCAAGGAGCAGCCCCGAGGATGGGATTGCAACACAGACTTTGCAACCCAGGTTCATCTATGCTGAATTTCAGCCCAGAGCAAAGTTTCACAGTTCAGCTGCAAATAGTCAGGGGTGGGAACAGCAACGGACCACACACGGCAGCAACACAAGTATCATTGCTCTACTCACAGATAAATCAAGTACTAGCGAGAACATGGGTCGTTACAGAGCCAAGGCAGCCTTTTCAGTTTCATCCCCTTTTGGTGTTTTTGGTAAATGCATATCCACACATTTTTCTCCCATAGATGTCTCTAACTAGCATCCAAAGCTATCTGCCAAAAATTCCCATCAATGTCCAGAGGAATTCTACATGCAGAGAACTGGCAGGTCTAAGCCTGAATTCTTGTTTTTTAGATCTATTTATGCTACTATATTTGTTGTTATTTGAGAATGTACATGATAGAAATACTGTTTACAAAAAATATATCTTCTTTTCTTTAGAAAGGTTTAGTTCTGATAAACAACAAATTAAGTTTACAGATCTGAAATTGGCATACCTTGACAACTACAATCTACTAGACTGAAAAAAGTTGGAATCTCAGTGAGGGAATGAATTGGGATGAAAACCAAAGTGGTCACATTTGCATGACGGATATGTTACAACATAGTTAATGCTGAAACAAAACATACTGTTTGCTATCTCTTGTGATCTGTGACGGCAGCACACTAGGTTCAAAAGTGTATGGGTATATACTTTCAGTATATAAATAAAATATGAAAATGTTCCATTACTGAATCGAAGTATCGGAAGTGCTCTATTTGCTCAGTTCTAGAGAATAAAAAGTTGTAACATCACAGAAACAAAAATATGACATAGCATGCAGTCACAATAGCAAGCACAGGGAAGAAAAATACTGAGAAAATATACTTATATGCATATTATGCAAACATATTTTACATTAACATACAATGTTATAAGAATGTTAAATAATGTGAACGTATGTTTAAAAAAGGCTACAGCTAGGTGGTTCCATGTAGAAGTAGCAAATAACCTGAGACATCTTCTATGCTTTCACTGGAATAACAATCTTTAAATCTACAGCAGATGTAGAACACATTGACAGTAGTTGAATTCTCAGCTAAATTATACTAAAAATGTGCTGTTCTCTTTCAAAATGACATGGCAGCGGGAACCAGTCCAAGGGAAGGAAAATGTGCTGTACATTTACAGTACTTACAAAAGATTCATTTCACTGTTGATGGACACTTAAAATGCTTGTTTGAAATATTATGAACATGTGTATGTCTCCGAAGACCTAGAGCAACACTCCCATGATCAGCTTGCTTACTGCAGAAGAGAAAGCAAGAGATCATTAAAAATTACGCCCTTTAAGGACCGGGAAAAAAACTTATTATGACATATATAAACCCAAGAAATTTTAGCAAAGAAAAATAAATTTGGCTTGATGAAATTGTAGTTGATGGATCTGCAATATGAATGACTTATTTTAAATTTACCAGTGTAACTCTACCACTTTATGATTAGTCTGTATGGCAGCATTGACAAACAATGTTACTAAACATTGACTTTATACACCATTACAGCTGTTTGAAAATTTCTATGACAATCAAAGTTTTGTAGTGACAATATACAACACTTACTTTCTCAAGGCTTGTTGTTTTGATGACACCTGCCTTTCGATTTAAAAAGTGCCTCTGAAGTGCATTCTATGTTAAAGTGTCCATAACCTCAGAACGAACGTGTACATGTGTGTGTGCATACATATACTTTTGCTTTGCCGTATGTGCTTTTGAGTACACACAATTCTTTGCTACATGTATTCACACATACATGAGTATGGTCTACATAGTAAAAGTTCATATATATATATTTTTATATATAAATATATATATAAACTCTGCAGGCAAGTAGTACTTCACTTGTTATAATTGAAGTCCTTTAAAAAAGTTCAGTCACTCAGTTAACATAGTATAGCCAGTAAATTAAGTTGAAAAGAGAAAATGTGAAAGGAAACACCATTCTTGACCATCTGTCGATGGCATTCACATCTGTTAGATCAGGGATTTTTATTTTCAGTTGCGAAGACCTTCTTCGCAAATGGCCTCTCTTGCTGTGGGAGCCTGTTCTTTCTGACGAACGCCTTCCAAGGCTTTCGCGATGTGAGCTTTGTTTTCTGTACTGGATTCCTGAGTTGTCAAAGGATATGGTTGAATTTCGGGCATCTGTAACGCTGGTGGTAACCTCATTGCTTGCCACCTCGTTGTGAATTTCAAGCGATGTTAGCAGAATGTTTCCATGGGTGTCCACCTAGGGGGCAAAAATAGAAATATAAATTGTTTCAAAAGACTTGACATCTATCAGCAGAATGTGGGCGTATTTAAACCTTCAAACCCACACATATTTTAAGAAAGCACATATTCATTTTAAGCATGTGATAATCTTAGAAAAAAATGGCAATACTCAGCTGCTTAAAATTAGGCAAGTACTTAAATACTTTTACAAACAGGTTTATCATCATACTACCAACTTCCAGTACAAAACCGTATTTGGCAAAACCAATCATTTTCCTCTCCCTCTAAACCAGCTGCATTTTAAAGGGTGGTGTGGTTCAGTGAAACCTCTACATTGCTGGCGATGGAGGGGAGAGGGTGAGGGATGGGTTCTTTCTCTGCTACATTAGGAAATTAAATTAAACTGGACTAGCCTTTTCCTATCTGGAATTTAAAACCAGATGAAAAAAGTGCTTGTGAAGTTTGCTAAAATTACAAGAATAGATCTGACCCGCTGAACTCTTTGCATTTTGCAATCACAGAGCTTATTTACAACTTTTCTCTTAAACTTTTCCTTCCAAAGTCACTTGCCAAAGTCTCGTCTTCCACCTCCATATCCAAGAGGCAGCGAGCAGAGTGTTGAGCACAGATGAGCAATGCAATGCCATTTTCAGTAATTAAGAGGAAGGTTCTGATTATTTAGAGTCTTTAGCAAATTCTGGGCCAGACTCTCCAGTCCCCCTGCGTAGTGATAGAGGAGGAGCAGCACAGAGTTGGGTACAGCTCCCTCAATCCAGAAAAACTTCCAGTTCCCATGAGTGGCAGTGACAACAAATCCCAGACGATGCTGTCTGAGTCAGTATTTGGTAGCTTCAGTGGTGGGGCACCACATCCCCTTGTGCCCCATGCCCTGTATGCTGGAGGATGGGCAGAGAACACAGCTGGTTTTTGGGAAAGGAAAATGATGGCTGAAGGTAAAATAAATGCTCTCTGCTGGGTATTTTCAGCCAGTTAATGTATGTGTGACTCTGCTCAAGCGAACTCAGTTCCCCATGTCAGAAATAGACAGTGAATCATGGCATACAGGATAATTTCCAGGTTTATGTATACAATTTATTCACCCACAATTCATCCTGCAATTAATACATTTTTCTAACCTGCCATATGATCTAGCCGTCTTAACTGTGCAGCAGTTGAAGAACTCATCCTAAAAGCATCTGTTTAAAAGTGGTTGAGAAAACACACTACTGCCATGGCCTTTTGAAGTTTGTACAGTCATCTATACCATGTCCCTTGCAAGCTTTGTGTTGATGCATTAAAAGTATGCATAGCCATGTGTCTGTCCATATGCATTTAGCTTTTTTCAATCTTGTTAAAATTCTGTAAAATGGATATTTCTTTCATCAATTATTGATGCTACAGCTTATCTTTTCTCAGTGAAAGCAATCATAATAGTATACCAGTAATGCTTTGCCAAGCTTCTTGCAAATGGCAAAAAGAATATAAAATGCTATGAATGACATACAGGCAAGTAGAAAAAAAAATCCTAAGGTATCCAACAAATCCTGCTCTTGTAGGCAACAGCACATTACACTGATGAGTGCCTATAAATAAAAATAAACGTTAACCAAAATAATGGGGTGGAGAAGCCTCAGCGGTGATTAAGAAGAATTTATTTTCCCCATGGCAGAAACCCATTGGGTACAAAAGTACAAGCTTGAGGTTTGTAGAAACCAGTTCATGCTGTTGAGCAGTATCTGTAACCAGGGAATACACACAGCTGTAAAATACAGCCATGGATATCATCACTACTTACGGTGGTCTCTGAAAAGAACTGATTCAGTTTCCTCTGGTTCTCTTTCACAGAGAGTACAAATTATGACCAGGATTTGTAACATCATTGTGTAAAATGCCTCCACAATCTGCATTTTCCTTAGGAAGCTTAAAACTAAATCTCTCATCCAGGCCCCCATGGTGTCACATGTCATCTCCTTTCCCATCTCCTCCCAGGCTTTGAGAAATGTCCTTCAGCTTACTAAAAATGCCCCACCAGCAGAGACCATTTTGCTGGGCTTCACTCTGACAGCGCTGCCTTTCCCTCGCAGGTCTCTACTCCCTTTCCTTCCACCACCAGGGATGTCAGCTGCTCTTTCCCTCAGGGCTCCCTGATCTCTCCTGATTCTGTCCACCACCTGCATACATACAGACATTAGCCTACCCATGAGTACTTTGTCCTTCCACAGGAGCCTGGATTTTTTATGTCAGGTGTCGGCTGAAAGCTTGTATTCTGGAGGATACCCCTATGTATTCAGGCTTCTCCTGCCCAAGGAATTAATTTTATTCCACTTATTTCATTGCACTGTGTAGCCTTCTTCACCTTATCTGCCAGCCTTACATGCCACCCTAACATGGCTTCTGCCGCTGATCTGCCAATGAAGCTGCCACTTTTCACGGCTCGTCACTGAACCTATAAATCAAACTAGAAAGGTGGTCAAGAAAGTTGCAATGTTTGTGTAAATGCTTTGTCTGAAGATACCATTATGTCCTATGAAGTTGCATGACAGCATGTATTTTCTCAAAATGTCAAATGAAATATATTTGAAAACATTTGGAAAGATTTTGAAATGCATCTCTTTCTTTGTTAATAGAGCAACAGACTTGCATGTCAAATACAAGGAAGGAGCAGATGGAGAGAAGAAGGGGTCTACAGAAACTGAAATCAGGCTTCTGGGCCACAGATATTCTTGAGACCTATTCCTGCTATTCCTGAAAATTGTCAGAGGTTTTGGATAAACCATCTAAGCCCTCAACAACATTAAAGTAATATATGCTAATGCTTTGTGACAATCTTAAGGTGATGTTGTGAAGTTTGAATACTTAATGCATGCAACATGTTAAAAACTATTTGCACATAAGCATGACTTCTGAATGATTTAAGCAACGATTTAAATGACTTTGACAAAGGTACACAAGCTCTTGATGAACGAAGAAGCAAACCAATAATGGCAGGGTATCCTGTGCAAGTTGACTCATGTTTGCCTGAATATACAGGTAAGGCAAAATCCTCCATGAGTGTTGCTCGGTGGCTCCAGGGAAGATGTTACCCCAGGTACAGATACAGATTAAGAAAAGCAGCTGAACGGATTACAGTCATGGCTACATATGATGAACAAGGCCCATGTCTTTGATAAAACTTTAGTTTTACTCCTTATGAGCCTTAGAATATAGTTTTATCACCTGGCTCAAAAACGTCACTTTCTGTGCACTGGAAATTCTCCCCAAAATGTTAATGCCGGGCTTTGCTCTCAAACCTTGGTATAAATCCGAGAGATTGCGGCGTGGATTTGGCCAGTCTCCCCTCACTCCTTACCGACCTTCTTTAACCTACGTATTTCTCTTTTTTGCCTTCTCTGCCAGCCCTGTGCCTCCATCCTTCTTGCAGTCTCCCTTCGGCCCGCTGCGGCTCCACCTGAAGCCGTTCGCTCCTGCTTCCCTGCTGCGATCTCCACGGTGGGCGCTCCCCTCTCCTCCCCGACACCAGCCAGGGCTGGTGGGTTTCCACGGAGCGTTTCCCAGTGAGCTCATCACCGCAGATGGAAACAGCTGAGTACCGAATCATTAATCAGTTCCCTGCTGAATCAGCGTGGATCCAAACATGCGGAACTGATGCTCTTACTTCAGAATCAATCTTAATCAAACCCCATCTCTCCCACCTCCGAACAAGTACAGCTCCTGCACCGGGGTGAAGTGATCGAATCTCACATAACTCCATTTGGAGGCTGAGAAGCATGAAATGCTGTGAGACCTTTTACACATGGAAAAACAGATCCGCTTTTGAGGGTTCACCATTTCTGAACTATACGTATTACAGTACAAATAAAAAATCCAAAGACTCTAGCAGCCTAATGTCATGACACAGAAATGACCATATCTTACCTAACTGAAGCCAGAAAGAGGAGAATTAAGATAAGGCTCACAAAGAACCTCTGGTCCTTGCTCTTGGAGGAGCACCATGTCACCAATGGGATCAACTTGGTCGTAGGTAGGAAACTTCAACGCCCTTTTACACCTGAAAAGTCCTGAATCTACTTCTTCATTCTAAACAAGCTACCAGCTCATTTAGATGTTAGGTATTATAATTTTAAAGAAATGAAAGACAAGAGCTGCTATTGAATACCTTTCTCCAGCCAAGATTCTTGGAAAACTTCAGCTTTAATGCCAGTTTGAAAACATTTGACTAGTGTCAGGAAACTACTGTAAGGCTTGATTTACTCTTAGGTAGCATCTGAATTATTTCAGGTTCATTTAGTTCTCTGTGTAATATTCCGTAAATTTTAAGGAGTACTTCACAATGAAATCTCTGTTTCCTCATAAGCCTTTCACTCAGCTACACAAAAAGAAAAAAAGGAAGCATCTTGTTCAAACCCCATAGGTATGTTTAGGAGTTCATCGATCCCAAATTTTTGAATACCATGTAAACACTTTCCATCATATAAAGCAACATAAATGCAAATAGTGGGTTTAAATAACAGCATGAAAAGCTGTCTCTGTAGTTTTGCATTATTTTACATCAAAATTACTATTCCAGTACATCATCCCACGAAATAGATCTCCCCTTAAAATTATAATAAAATGGAAATTATTTTTGGTGGAAATTATAATCTAGACTCCAGCTACCTGATTCTCACCTGATCTGTCCTGGTGCGAGCAGGTACGGTTTTGCAAGGGGTAAATTACCTGGCAGCAGTTTTCATCTTTGATTAGTACATGTATGAGTCTCGCAGTGAATCTCCTCATTGTAAGCACTACAGGATGAGAGTTCTTCCCACAAGAACTGTGCTCATCACCCTTGACAGATATTTTTCAAAACATGGCACCTACCCATCACACTCATGTTTCAGAAATATCCCACTTTTCAAAACAGAACCAAAAAAAGTGTCCAGGAAAGATGAAGATGCACAGGACAATACTGCCAGCTTTGCTATTCTCACATTTCCCAATTTAAAGTGAGTGATAACTCTGCCACAGCAGCCAAGATACTCATTCTCAGAATAAAATCCCGCTTGTGAGAAGGGTTGCTACAATTAATAGTTCTTTAAAAGTGCTAAGTAGATGTAAGTGGCCTGAGCCGCTATTCTCAGCCATGCCTGGTGGGAAGCTGCTGCCTTGGCTGACAGCAGGGGTTTGAACCAGGAATCTCCAGAGCTAAAAAAACCACACAGGGACTGCCTGACGAGAAGGGCCTTTTTATAAAGGGTTATGCATTATTTTTGTACAAAGGAAGCTCTTCCCACATGTCTGACAGCCACAGGGGGTTGAAGCTTGAATGAGTTGGTGTGATAGTTATCCTCTTGATTGATACCCTGGGGCTGAACTTTTGGTCCCACCAAACTGAAAATGTAAATTGCCACAGCTTGAACTAAGAAGCAATATTTTTAGCAGGGGACTGTAGCAAATCATAACCTCTGTGGATTGGCCCAGAAGGAGCAATGTCCAAAACACATGCTCAGCAGCTGATTATACTGGTAGCCTCTATCACATGAGTGAACGAGTGAGAACGGGATTGCCTTAGAGCTCTCTCATGCTGATTTAGCTGTAAATTAGGCTGTATCTGAGCTTTATTTAAGAGCAACAATTTATGTAGCAAAACTGAAAGTGTCAACGCAAACAGGAGAAACAGAATTGATCCATAACAATGGTGATCAATTTTCAAGGGAAAACATTTTTACAGGCCACCTATTCTTTTCTGACAGTCTTTTCACAAACAGGGGACTTTAATTTAGGCACTGATACCATAGGCAGAAGAAATATTTTATGAAAAATCAAGATTCAGTTTTTCCTTTATCCTAGAGCAAGCCTCAGTGGCAGCATTTCAAAAACAACTGAGAGAGAAGTGCTAAAAGCTTGGCATTGGAGAGCCATGTCCATAGCAGCAGCATCAACATGGAGACGGCTGTGCCAGTTTTGGCTTTTCAAACCTGTAACTTCTGATGCAGGACAATGCAAATGCAATATGAAGCAGAGCTACTGAGCATGAACAGTGGCTGCTTTGCAAAGCAATTACCAAATAAAACACAAACATCCGCACATCTGCGGATTTTGTGGCCTAGAACTTTTTTGTTATTAAAATTCTCCCGGTCTACAATCAAATAAGACTAGGAAAGAATGAAAAGCCCTTTTGCTGCTGTAAGAGGAGTGTTTATAACCAAGCCTGCTAGCTTGCATGCTAGACTTCAGTTCTCTGACGTGTAAAAAATGAACTACAATACCAGTGTCCATACTGGTTCTACTGCTTTCCATGGGCTAAAACTCTCCCGAGTGAAAATAACGTGGCATTTTCCCTCATCCTCCTCCTGTTCCCTTTACCTGAGAGACAGACACCGCCTCAGCAGCACTCCCAGTCTCAGGTACCACAGGAGCAACGCTCGAGCTCAGGGCCTGAATGCCAGGCAGTGTGTTGTGCTGCCTCTGCTCTGCTAGTGCTGCCTCCGGACACAAACAGGTGATTTCCACAGCGCCGCAGCCCCTGCTGTCTGAGCACTGACTCAGGCTGGAGCCGACACAGCCCAGAGTTGTTCTGTCACTACACCCGCAAGTTACAGCATCTGATGTCAACAATGTATGGACTGATGTTGATTTATTTATTTGGTTCGACAGGTTTTTTTTCCTAGTGCCCTGAGTTAGCACTCTCAGTCAGTGATAGGGAGCTCATGCACACAGTTCATATACAAGCAAATTCAATTACTAAACCAAAACACCAACACCAATCAACCCAAAATGGTAGTCTTAGAAACAAATTAAAAATAATGTCTTCTTCCAGTTTTATACCTGAACCGCTTTCAGTCTCCTTTCCAGCACAGCGTACGTTTTGACAGTCATCAAATAGTGGTGATAGCTGTAAAGGGGGATGCCTGGTTTTAGGCACTCTCCCATTCTTTAAAAATGTTGCTCAGCCCCAAATCATGTGAGATCTGAAATATGTCCCAGGATTAGAAACCTCCCCTTTCTGAATGGAAATACACCCCATGGAAGACTGAAGCCTCACCAAAATAAAAATACCCACAATTATTTCACTGAACTTGCCCAAGGTATCTTCATCTGTGGCTCTGAGCCTCCCTTACTGTGCAGTATGCCCTACAGTTTGTGAGCCTCTCCCAGGACATCCAGCCCCTGAGTCCCATCTCTAAAGCAAGAAGCAAGCAAATGCCAAGCAGCTGCTATTTCCATCAGATTCAATGATCTCCAAGAGTCACCAAAGAACAGGTTGGAAGTTAATGCCTCTTTACTGCCCCGAAGAGGTCAGAGTCAAGGCAGCAGAGCTTTCAGGTACTGTCTTCCATGGCAAGTACGTTAAAAAAGTCTGGCACGACCACCTGCCTGCTACGTCCGTGGATGCCTGTACAGCACGGTACATGGTGGGCACGATCCAGAACCACAGAACCCATTTTCCTGCTTTAGGGCTATTACGTCTGGAAGCCCTGGTAAACTTTGCCCAAAGTAGATCTGCTAGATGGATTTTCCCTGAGCTGCTCATCCTGAAAGCAATGGGATCTCTTACCTGCTCTGAGAAATTACCTCTGCTTTGCATTTGCCAGTGTTTTTCAAATCAGAAATTCAGATCTGACATCCTACATCTACTGAATCTGCATTTTCTGTCTATGCTTTGTTTCAATGGAAGATTTCTGATCAGCTCTAACTAATGTCCCTGTCTTTTCCTGTTGTATGCTGGCATTGCTTCTCTGAAGGCACTGAATCCAGTGACTGCAATGAAGCTCTGTTGACTTCCTGAGCTGAGGCCTGGAGACAAAATGTTTTCCACAGAGAATGGAACCATACCTCATTATTTATCCTAGATCATCTGAACAGCAAATATTCACAGTCGGTATGAGTATATGCGATTCTACAAAGCATACAGAATTCTCTTTCAGAGCTGGGACTACAAGGGACAAAGCAACATACTCTTCTTTCAGCTCTGGTGTGCTGAATTTGTATCCTAATTTCATTCATGCATGGTTGATATTAAACCGTCAGAAAAGTCCATGGTATTTGCTTACGATGGTCCAGAAAGAAAAGATTGTAAGTCAAAAGTGAGAAAAAAAAAAAGGGTTGATATATGGTATGCTCAGATTTGGGATTTAAAAATGACATGATCTGGGTATGAAAACCCCTCATTTTCATTAGTTAAGATTCATATGCTTCTTTTGACAATACAGACCAACTGATCTCAAGACAGAAGAACAGTCAGGCATGGGGTGCTATTGGGCCCATTAACAAGACTTGTACTGAATTATGTAAATCATTTAAATGGATGAGATTCACCAGATGGTTTCCATTGGGAGAACTGAACCTTAGTGCATACATCTGCATTACCTGCTTGCAGCTAAACTCTTCTCCATTACTTTCAGTTGTGATACTCTTTTTTTCCCCATCTGCTTTTTTATCATTATAACTATTTATTTTTCCAGGAAAGGGAATTCATTCTTGCTGCTAGCTTAGTCCTAAGCAGTGCTGCCAACTGTGATGAGAATTTGGTTTCATAATATGGTGGACAAAAATGAGTTTATTGGTTCAAAAATTATTTCACAGATATGAGTGTCAATAATTAGGTGTAGTTCTGCATTACATTTACTATAGCAGATAGATCATTAGGATAAAAAATACAGCTTGAAATTACTTTTATGATACCGGTATTTAATAAACAGGTAGTAGTTTTGTCACTGTGAATTTTTGTAATTTATAGCTGATAGAAAAAAGTCTTACTCAACAAAATTGGATGAAAAAGCCTCACTGGGAGTATTTCAGCCAAAAAAGATGTTCCATTCAAACTGACATGGCTTGCTAACAGCATATACTGTTGAATACCTTGAATTTTTCTTCCAGAGGGGGAAAAATAAAGGGTATTCATTGGATGAAGTAATACTCCAGGCAAGAACATAGGCTGGAGTGTAATCAGCACAGACCATGCCAATACTGTGCTTCAGAAATCAATCTGAAAGTTTCTTTAGGAATCATATTTTCTGCTGGTCTTAGACAGCAGCAGATGACAATGCCACACACACCAGTTCAGCTATGCTGGCCAATTAATTAGCATGGCAGAACTAATCCTTTATCTGTTCTCTCCCATTCTAAATGTGTCTGCTCTAACTGAAGTGAGGAAAAAGTATGCTCAGACCCTGGATTCCCTTACATAGGTACTTAAAATCACAGTTAAATTATATTTGATTTAGATAAAAAAATGTCCTTGTAGATCTGAGCCTTTATTTTCAAGCTAGCTGCACTGCCATTGTTTTCTTCTTCTTACAGTTACTTGTCATACAGATCATACTAACTTCAATTTCTGTATGCCTAAATACATTCTTCTACGTAGGTTCTTGAATATAAAAATGCCAAAGTTTGCCCACAAAAAAATGTGGTTAGTGATGTCTTTATGGAAGCTTTTTTTGTTTATATCATACAGTTAGTTTTTGTAATAAAAGAGAAGAGAGATTATACATAGATTAAAGAATCCTACCCGGTTGCCTTCAAACTTTGAGCGGTCGTTGTTTGCCTTTGCTGTTTTCTCTGCAAGCTTCTTCTGCCTTTGAGGGCCTTTTCCAAAGAAAATGTAATTGACAAAGGCGTATTCAAGTAAGGCCAAGAAGACAAATACAAAGCAGCCCATGAGATACATGTCAATGGCTTTAACATATGGAATTTTAGGCAAAGTCTCTCGCAGATGAGTGTTGATTGTTGTCATAGTCAGCACAGTTGTAATTCCTACACAAAGAAAAAAAAAGCACATATCTTACAACTCCAAGCATACCATGTTTCAATTTTATTTTCCTTTTTGGCAAATTTGCCTTGCCAGTGTGAAGAAGCTTAAAAGTTTGTGAAAGATACCTCACAGGTGACATCACTGCAAATGAAATCAAAATTAAAGCATCATGCATTATTGTTCTGTTACAGTATTTCCTTCATACGATCGGGGGAACAGCAAGCAGAGGGGCCTGGCACCACTGCCATGAGTTAACGTAGCTTCATGGAAGCCAGTGTAGCTGTACTGAGGATCTCTTCCATGAAGACCAAACTGATCTGCAACAGGAAGGCAAATAGTCTGCCAAGCATTAAAAGGCGTGCTCTTCCAGCACAGTGCCGCTCAACACAAAGGAGAGAAGTTCTTAAAAAGAAACAAAACTAATTGGGGTCTGGATAGATAAAACCATGTGCACATATTAAGGCAGAGAGTTTGAGCAGATGGTAAAAGATTCCTCTCATGCAGTTTTAAATTTCTAAGAGTTAAGCAGGTGGTTGAAGTCAGTGCTGTAAGGATCCCCCTGTAGCAGATGGAGAGAGACAGACACCTTTCTAGAGCAGTTAATCCCATCTATTTTAGACACCTATCTCAGGAAAGGACAGTATAGAAGAGGGACTTGAGATGACTAGTTTAGAGCAGTAGTCCAGTTTTTAGATAGAAAGAAGCAAGATGAGCAGTGAGAGGCAGACTATGCCAGAGAATGTATGTGCATTTGTGGAAAGAAAAAGCCAAGGAGGGAGAGCAGCATTTTTATAGTGATCGACTGGACCCTGTCATGGTTTAACCCCAGGCAGCAGCTCAGGCCCACGCAGCCGCTCACTCACTTCCCCCCCCCGCCACCCCATGGGATGGGGGAGAGAATCGGAAAATAAAGTAAAGCTCATGGGTTGAGATAAGAACAGTTTTATAGAACAGAAAGGAAGAAACTAACAATGACACTAATAATAAGAAAGTGACAACAACAATAAAACGATTGGAATACACAAAACAAGTGATGCACAAGGCAATTGCTCACCACTCGCAGACTGATGCCCGAGCAGTGCTCCCCCTGCAGCCAGCTCCCCCAGTTTATATACTGGGCATGACATCCCATGGTATGGAATCCCCCTTTGGCCAGTTTGGGTCAGCTGTCCTGGC
>JAVKLA010000057.1:9075106-9123295 GCA_034782735.1 Sagittarius serpentarius
CTCTCTCCACGGGCCACAGGTCCTGCCAGGAGCCTGCTCCGGCGCGGGCTTCCCACGGGGTCACAGCCTCCTTTGGGGCACATTCATCTGCTCTGGCGTGGGGTCGTCCATGGACGTCAGGGTAGTTATCTGCTCCGGCGTGGGCCTCCCTGGGCTGCAGGGGCACAGCCTGCCTCACCGGGGTCTTCCCCACGGGCTGCCTGGGAATCTCTGCTCCGGCGCCTGGAGCACCTCCTGCCACTCCTTCTGCTTCACTGACCTGGGGGGCTGCAGGGCTGCTTCTCTCACGTGTTCTCGCTCCTCTCTCCGGGTGCAGTTTCTGAGCCCCAGCAACTTTTTTTTCCCTTCTAAAATCTGTTATCCCAGAGGCGCTACCACTGTTGCTGATTTGCTCGGCCTTGGCCAGCAGCGGGTCTGTCTTAGAGCCGGCTGGCATTGGCTGTATCGGACAAAGGGGAAGCTTCTAGCAGCTTCTCACAGAAGCCACCCCTGTAGGTCCCCTGCTACCAAAACCTTGCCACGTAAGCCCAATACAGTGATAAATATTTTTTTTTGCATCTTCAGATGACCTTAGATGAATCACAGTTCAGATTTTTATGACTTCAGAAAACACAAAGTGTGAACCGGAACCTAAAGAAACCCTTTCAGAAAAGCATTTCCATAAGTATAACGTCAAACTTTTTTTAAGAATTGATAGACCTTCATGTCACATAAATGCATGAACGTTCAGAATAAGGTGGGTCACCATGAACAGCTTGGGTGTTGTGTTCTTGTACACAATTCACAATGCTAGAACACAGCAGTATGTGCTCAGTGAGTGCTATTGTTTCCCCATTTTCAGTTGTTGATAAATAGCTCAACACCAACAGGTCCTCAGAGATCCATCACCTATGACAGATAAGCACTACAGAAAAAAACAGAAAAAGTGGAATTTTACACACATTTATTTATGATGCTACATGCTAACATGCTCTAAATCATCTTCAAAATAATTTTCAGCAAATTGACCGTTGCTCAATATTCAATAAATTTTGTTTTCTCTCACAATTAAGTAGCATATTATGACATTCACAAGAGGCAGGATGAGTTTGCCAAAGAGACAGACACTCAGTTGCAGCCTTTCCTGGGCCATGTTTCCGAAGGGCGTTTCTGTTGGAGGAATAGATTTGGCGTTGTTTTGACAGATCCACACTAATATAAAAAATCTGGCTCATGAAATCATGGTGCTTGCTTAATGCCTAGTATGGCTTCCTAGCAGTAGATTAAAAATAGCAGAACTTGGCTTTATATATGGAAATACAAATTGCCATGATGGAGGGAAATCTTTCTGCGTTGGCGGTGTTATTTTGAACAGATTCTTTTATTAGTGTTTTTTTATCACAGCATGAACCTCAAAAAGGCGTTGGCCTTTTATTTCAAGGGGAGGAACTGAAATGTAAATGGCGATACCATCTAAAACTGCTGCAAGCTGTCTGCTAAGTGAAGGCCAAAACTGCATATGCAGGGTTCTAAAGTTAGGCATATACATTCCCATCTCTGTTTTGGCATTTTCGTAAGCATACTCACATTCAAAGTGCTGAGAACCTCCTGATGGCACTGAGATAAATTGAAGCTGCACTTCTGAATATCAACTTTTACATGCCAAAATGCGGTTGTCCTGTCCTGGCTACGTGCAGACAGAAAACTAAGGTAGGTAATCTCTTGGCAGTACTTGAAAATAAACTTATTTTGCTGACAGAAGCATTTGGCTGTGCTCATGTGATCTGTTGCCTGTGTCACATATGTATGAGTCCAGTAGGTAATGTTTTGAATCTAATTTTTTCTCACTGTATTGGGGCCTGGAACAAAATGGAATTTACACTATTCTTGGAGAATGAATTATGTTCCCTTTCACCCTCAGAAAACTCCTACTGTAGTAAAAACCTCTATAAAATTTTTCTGACCTCTAAAAATAACTGACTGCTACCTCATGCAAAAATCATGAAATGATTTGTTACAGATCTAGCCCCTTCATAATATGTTGACCTCATTAAAATATATCAGTGTCATCTAAGACAAAAGAAGCGTAATGTGGCTGTCTTAATCACTGAGAATTCAAATGCATTTCTATCAAATGAGGATGTTAAAGAACTGCAGCAATATCCTGGGGTTTCATGTGTGCTATTAAGCTCTGCAGAATAAACACTCAGGTAATGAAAAGAGAAATCAAACCTTTCTCCTACCTTATAACGACCTGGCTTTAAAACAAGAATGCATTTTGCTAAGTTTAGCAAGTCAGCAGTTCTGTTTCCACCCTAAGAAATTTCTAGGGAATAAATATGCAAATATCCTGGTTTCCATATTCATAAAAGCTCCCAGGCATGGAAAGTGGCTCTTTCTGCCATCAGTTTCCTGTTTTGTGGTTTACCACCAGCTAAATCACAGAGACATTTTACCTCAACCCTCTGAATAAACATTCTCTGCACACTTGGTGGGAAGAGATGCCAAAGAGACAGCGTGAGGCTGGTGTTCATGGGGGCTGGGAGATAGTGAAGAGACATGTTCATAGCCAGTAAGGGGAACATACAGTGCCTAACATAGAAGATCAAGTTAAGAAGAGGATTCCATGGCTTCCTGAATACGTACGAGATCCAAATGGGTCCCGTCAGGTGATTCAAGCAGATCTGACCATCTAACTGTCCCAAATTGCCTTCTAGACAGTTCAAACACTTCCTATTGTCTCTATATGAAAAAACTTGATATCCACATCCCATCTCTACCCCACTAAAGGTTTAGTGGGGGAGTGCTGAATATTACTGGGTTTAAAATCTTCCAAGGATGTTTTTGATGTCCATTTAGAGCACTTTGATACAGATGCACAGGAGGTATTTTGGGGTGGCAAAAGAAATTCATTCACTTCAAACTAGAGCCAACAAAGAAAATACGAACAGACTGATTTGGTATGTGTCTCCCAGGCAATATTCTGCATGGCTTAACACAGTTGCAACAAATAACCACAAAAAAGACGAAGTATTTCCATTGGTACATCTTTTTTAAAATATCCTTGTCCTCTGTCTTCTCACCACTCTCATACAAATGTTAGATTTTTAAATAAAATGTTATAACATGTAAGACTTAATACTAGCTATGCCCATGCTGAGAAAATAGGCATTAAAAGTAACCTTTGACTTTTTGAAAAAAGTTCTTTCATTATATTTGAACAGCCTCGTAAATTACTCTCTATCAGGCAATTGCATTTTGGCTTGGAAACAATGACCTTGCAGACCACTCTACATAAATTAAGGCTTCAGAGTAGTTTTCAAACCAAGTCTTCTGCTGTGCCAAGTTTATACCTCTGATCAGGAGATAACAACGCAGCCGTCCCAGGCAAGCACAAGAGAATAGTGGAAAATCTCTGCTTGGTTCATGGCAGTAGTAACAGATTTGTACTACTAAGTAGAGCAGGACATTTTGAGATTGAGTGGGTTGTTCCTGAGGCATATGTGAGTCAGGACATACTCTAAGAACAGCAACAGTAGGAGGGGTGTAAGAAAAGAAAATGAGCTGTGGAAAAGAGTAAGAGATTCTTTAATGCATTCAACAGGCGATACCACTTTTCTGTGCGTATTGTATGGTACAAAATGCTTTAAGGAGGTCACTGGACAGCAGACTGGAAGGTATCTAAGCTAGGAGGCTCTCTTCCCAGCTGCTAGAGCATATTCATGTCTTCTGGGTGGGGAGACCCATTGTATTCCAGAGCATAAGATGTTACCAAGAGGGACCCTACAGTTTACAGCCTGAATACAGTCCAAAACACTGTGAGTTCATGCTACAAATATGCAGGATAGGAAGAAACTACACTCCAAGAGGATCACCTTCTTCTCTTTCTGCAGGGTAGAGTCTGGCCCCTTCAGTTTCTCATACTGCTCTTCATTTTCAGAACATAATTCCCTCATTCCCACGCAACCCTTTGTACAAGGTCCAAGCATGCAACTTTTTTTCAGGGTATGGTAAAACTTTGTTATTCACAAATGGTTCCCCAGTGCAGCAGAAATGTTCATGCCCTACATCTGCTTTTGTGTCCTGAAAGATTTCTGCATTAAGGTATGCTTTAGTAAAGTGAAAAATGATAGCAATGAAACTCATTAGATAGGTCCTACATGTCACATAAACCTTTAAGGCATTCTGCAGATATCTCCATATTGTTCCCAGGACAGAACCCAAGATATGAGTAGATAAGCAGTAAATATATACTACTCATGTCACTTTTCAGGGGTGTTTCTGCAATTATGATCAGAAAACATGCATGATCATAGCATTCCCAAACATTCTGATTTGAGGTGTAATTCTCCATACTTGGTTTTTGCATCTCATGAGCTCATATCTGGTTATATCTGATCTGTGAGGTCAACCTTGACATTACGATGCAGAACATGGAAAACAGTATCTACTGGTCTGGGAGAATGTAGGAGTGTAATTCCCTATTTTCCATCACCAACCAGGAAAAGCAAAGCTAAGGTGCATGGGTGATGTCAGGAGTGGATGACCAATGGTTTCAAATGCTGTAGAGAAATCTCCCAAGATGAAGCCGGGGTATGTTTCCTTTGCCTGTAGAGAAGAGCAACAAGAGCAACTTTTGTGGTTAGCTCTTCCAAGGTCAGTGGAAAGGGAAGTTACAGCTAAGTAGACCACAGGGTCTGTGGTGTCCATCCATTTGGATGGATCTGGGGTCTGGGAATTTTTATTGTTGTCACTGTTGTTTTTGCAATGCTCTGTTGCCTCTGGCATGCCTTCAGAGCGCATGGCTAGTTCTGAACCCAACAGGAACAGGAAATGTATAATTTTTGGATATGATAGTTTAGACATGGTCTGCTTAGTGCTTGAATTCCTCTGTATAGTATGTGTTCCATCTTGCAGTGTAGGGTGTTATTGTATATCATCCATCAAGACAGATCAGAATTATTTTAGTTTTGAAACTACTGTTAAAAATTTAGAATTTAGTGGATGTCAGAATAAAATTTTTTGCAGAAGTAGTTGCCCCCTAAGGGACAATTTAAAGAAGTTATTTGAAAGAAAGTGTAGCATGCTTATCCAAAGGCACTCCAAGTTCTCCACTTGGCAGTGATTAAGAACAAAGAAAAAACTGGAGGACAAGTTACCAAATGCCAGGTCTTGTATAAAGTTGAATCTTGAAAGCAATTTCTTGTCTTTGGTTGAAACTATTATTTTGAAAGTGAATCTTGAAGCTCATATTTGCAACTAAGTCAAGAGATATCTGACTAAAAACAAAAGTTCAGATTCTGTTTTCATTAAGTAAGCAAAATAGTCACTGAGAGAAACACGCAAACATGCTGTTTGCTAACAAATCAGTGAATAAACGTTTTACTGTCTTAAAGATCTATTTTATCATTTAAAATAAAAAGGCAACTATGTAATCTATTATGTAGCCATGATAGTCACTGTACAGCTTGTCCTATCACACTGCTGTCTTTACTGCTTTGTTAAAATCAGTTCACGAATGGAAAGAAGCTGGGAGACCTGAACCTGAGCAAATTGCATTACATTGGTGGAGTGGACAGGAAAAACATAGAATTCACAGCCACACAGCTGTCTGCTTTGGTGGAAGTGCTTGCCCTTGCTTCGTCTGTTCAGCCCAGAGTTCACAAATTCTCTGGGACTACTGCAGGAAACAAAGGCCTTGTATAACTCTATTAATGGGTAGAATGCTATGGCATCTTTCCCTGGTTAGACAATGACCCATTCTGGCTCTCAGTGACCACTCCTCATCTGTTCACTCTTCCATCACATCTTGGCTACTTTACAGGAGTTGTGATGCACTGCAGTAAGGCCTCCCAGCTTCCTGTAGGAAGCTTCATGTAATCAAGAAAATTTGTAGCTTGTCTTCTCAAAAACAGAGGTATGGATTGTAGGTTCTGTTTTATAGTTGTGTTACTAGAAAAATACTTACCTGCTTCTTCTTAAGCAAAGGCATGTTTAATGAAGTCTGTCAGCATCTTCTACCCTAACAAAATGAATGTGCTAATGATAAACATACAGCAAATTATTACTGGAAAATAATAATTTCAAGTATTTAATCACCCTCAACGAAGAGTTTTATTCCAAATAAATCTAATGCGAAATTCCCATGCTGCAACGTATGTCCATTTCCTGTCCTTTCACCAGGCACATCTGAGAAGAGTCTATAATGACCATTAGGTACCTGAAGACAGAAATTAGATTAGCTCGGCCAGAACAAACCCAGCCTTTTCTCTCAGCCTGTTCTTGTACATCAAATGAGGGAGTATGGGGTGCATTGGAAAGGTGCCTGCACACATGATGAGGGGGCGGAATCCCTGGGCACATGACACAATACACTAAAATATCTACCTAGGTGCAGCCAGAAGTTAATATAAATAATTCTGGGTGGTGGTAATTTATATAACTCCAGCTCCTTGCCTTTCACAAACAAGTGATCATTGAGTTTGTCTATGCAAGTAACGATTTTTCTGATAAAGCAGGCAAAGAGGGTAAATATGAGCAAATAAAGTTGATAGAAGTGGCAAGTCAGTGACTGTTGTCGTGGTTTAACCCCAGCCAGCAACTAAACACCACGCAGCCGCTCACTCACTTCCCCCCGACCCAGGGGGATGGGGGAGAGAATCAGGGAAAAAAAGTAAAGCTTGTGGGTTGAGATAAGAACAATTTACTAGAACAGAAAAGAAGAAACCAACAATTACACTAATAACAAGAATAAAGTGACAATAAAAATAAAAGGATTGGAATACAGAAAACAAGTGATGCACAATGCAATGGGTCACCTCTTGCCCACTGATGCCTGAACAGCTCTCCTCCCCACTACACACCCAGCTGGGCATGACGTCCCGTGGTATGGAATACCCCTTTGGCCAGTTTGGGTCAGCTGTCCTGGCTGTGTCCCCTCCCAACTTTCCTGGGCCCCTCCAGCCTTCTTGCTGGCTGGGCAGGAGAAGAGGAAAAGTCCTTGACTGAGTCTAAACACGACTGAGCAACAACTGAAACCATCAGGGTGTTACCAACATTTTTCTCATACTAAACCCAAAACACAGCGCTGTACCAGCCACTAGGAAGACAATTAACTCTATCCCAGCCGAAACCAGGACAGACACTAATAAAGCACCTAGAAAAATCTGTAAGATATGTCAAACCCTCATTTATTTATCTAAGCATGGACATAGCACCTGAAAACATATTACAGAGCACTGTTTTGAAAAGCTCGTAGAAAAGCAAATTTATTGTCAGTCTGCTTGAATTCACAATAAACTGCAGGGTCTGTATCTCTGCTGGAAATTTTTTGGGAAGCGAGAATCACAGGTGGCTGAAAACACTGATTTGTGGAATAAGTCTACATTGGTAAAAGAGGCAAGCCATTCTAATAGGTCCCCTCCATTACTATTTTATCTTATTCCATAATTCTACCATCAGTTTGTAAGTAGTCACTAAAATGCAGGCAGAACAAAAATAATGGATGAAAGAAAATTGCCGCCATATTATAAAGCACAGCTTCTTTTACCTGAAGAGACAGAAATAAAGACAATATAACTCAAAATCAAGCTGTCAGTGTAAACAGTGTCACTCCAGGGAACTGTAGTAGTAGCCTATGAGGTTCTGTAACAGATATTTTCTATATTTAGTAGGTCAGTGTCATGCAGTTTTCAGTGCTTTTCATCTAAACTGTGAAACAAGTGTGTGCTGATGTTAGATGTTCCATGGCTTGAAATACAGCAGACACACACATAGTACAAGCTTATTTAAAACTGTATTGGGTATAACTCACCCAGCTCTGTAGTAAAATGAGGAGTATAGCTGACACATTATTTTTACCTAAAGAAACTTTGACAAAGTCTCTAGAAAACCTCCATGCCAGCACAAGAACAGGGGTGAGAAGGGTGGAGGACTGCCGCAAACACTACCATACATTTGAAGCCCAAGGGATTTCTCTAGCCTGAATTAACTTCCTTTTTTTGTAGGATTACCTTCTGCTGCTTCCCATAAGGGATTCCAAAAGTTACCCAAGATCAAATTGATTTTTGTATCAGAAATCCCACAGAATCCTTTTAACATACCCTAGGCATCTCACTAGCATCCCACAGATGCTTACCAAAGCCTAGGTCAACAAGGGACTCAGAAGCCTGCCCAGTGGGGGTTACGATGCCCACATTTTTGGTGCCTGTTCCCAGGCTGTAATCTAGATTCCAGAGCTAAATTCTTAAAGGCCACACAGGAAGAGTTTGGTGGCTTTCTTGGTGATCCAGAAGATTAAGCACACTGAATAGAAAGGTGGCTATCACCAACCAAAAGGAAATACATCCCCTGGGAGATTTTGACACCCTGCAGGCAAATGCCCTTCTGAAGACCAATAACTTATTTTAAGGTACAGCTGGAGGCAGAGAAGCTGACACTCACCTATCATATAAAAATAGGAGTGAGAACTCTTGAGATTATTTTTCGCCTCACTCAAAGGACCATATTTGGGAACTTCTAGGGCTAAAGAGCAAATACACAGTTCTGAGAAGTACTGGTAATTTTGAATATTCTCTTGAGATCAGCCCTGTATCAGCCTCTATCTTCAGTGTCCACAGCACATACTCTCTGGAATGAGCTGGCCTTTGCTTCATGCCTGGGTTTCTCTATTGAGGCAACTACTTGGTTCAGTGCAGGCTGGAGCACAGACGGTGTGTGCATCAAGGGACCAGGGACAGGAGCAAAACATGGAAGTGAATGAACTAGAATCAGGCTCTTGCAGAGAACACAGGCTTCCTGCAGGGGTTGAGTAAAATCTTGTCTCCGTGTCCCTAAAAACTGCACAGGGAATCCTGCCTCTAGCAAATACCCAGGCCAGCAGGCCTTACCCTCCTCTGTACTGTGCTTTGCAGAGCCAGTTACATATGTCCAAAGATGCTATATTGCCTTAAAACTTTGATACTATTTCATATCAGCTTCAGACTCATAAGAGGGACTATATATGGGAACACAGGATTAGACCCATGGTACTGAACTTTATTATACAAATATCATAGGCATAATCACCAAGGCACTAAGTGTTTTCTCAGAAGAACCTATTAGATGGATTTTCATCCTCTCAAAGGGACTTTCTATCAATCAGAAACAGAACATCTGGGCTCCTGAGCTTGCCTTGAATGTACTCTCCAACTTTTGTTCTAATATTTGTGTTATCACAGTATGGTACTTGATGAACTTGTGCTGCACAGAAACAGGCCACATGAGACAGTCCTGTTCCTCAAACAAGGAAAAATTGTGTGAACTCGTTACAGAAGGGCATGGAATGTCACTGGGTTTAGGAACTTCTGTCTAACCATCTGTTCTCTGCAGTCCTGGCTGGCATGTAAAATCTAGATGCCGACTGATGTGTCTGAAGTGCTCTCCTCACTCGGTCATGATGTCTCCAGGGTGGATCTTTGGTATCCAGCAGTTCATTTATGAATACATCAGAGCTGTTTGGGCTCTATGTCCCACTTCCCATTAAGCTATTACTGAGTTGCAACCTGCTAAACATGCACTAGCTGCTGAGTGGTAATGCCAGGTTGTGTCATGCCCATGTGTACCAGCTAATCCACAGTATCTGTAGAATTACTGTACAGCAACTGCAGTTAATCTACAATATCTTCAATTATCCAAGTTCAGATGCTAGGATATAATACTATATTGCACAAAGGTCTAGGTGTAGCTGTTCAGCCTGCTTTGCTATGTGGGATCCTGGGAGGTAGGCGGTACAGAGATGGGGAATCTCATGGGCCTGGGTTGGAGTCACAGTTTGCCGTGGTACACATGAGAAAAATAAGGGAACTAGGGAATATGCTCCTGTTTTAAGAAGAGAGCATAGCAGGAAGTTATACAGCACAGGCTTATTGTCAAGTTTTGGGAAGGAAGGTATGTGCTATTGGGAAGCACAGGGTTGGAGACAGGATTTGGGATGAGATGAGAGGCAGCAGTAGTCATAAGGATTATTCATGGATCCATTTAATTTTCATTGTCTCTAGCTATCCCTGAGTATGCTTCTGTAATAGATGAAATATTTCCTGTGAGATATTTTGAAGCCACCTTCTCTTATCTAAAGGATTCTTTGATCTGAAAAGGTCTTCGACTGAGATCACTAATCTGTGCCAAATGCATGTTTTTCTGCCATGAGGTAAACGGCACTTTAAGCTGTCATAAAAACGCACTTAGCATACCATGCATCCTGAGGGTGAGCCGGGATGTCATGGTCCGTAGCTGATGTTTCCCTGTGCTCTGAATGAGCCCATGGTTCTTGAGGTCTGTTCCTGCCACCGTCACTTAAAGCAGCTAGGACCTCAGGAGGAGGCTTGGAGCCACACTAGTCTTCCCACACTAAGCTGGACTGAAAACCCACGCTCAGGCCCTTGGAGTATGATTCTGGAGCTTGTCGCCTCACTGCAGCTACTGACAACATTAACTTTGAGCGAGAAGAAGGCTGGGACCCGTATGAGCCGCTCATGTCAGAGATTTAGTGGTAGATACATTCTTGCATGCAGGGGAAAACTCATCACTTTTGAGGCAATACTGAATGACATAATTTTGACGTAAATGATTTTGGAATATCAAAACACTGACATCACATTGCAGTCTTTAACAATCTCTGAAGGCTACATCCAGTCTGACATTTTAATGTCCCACTCATTCTTAGCACATACCAAGGGCAACTCTTGCTGCTGATGCATCATAATTGATCCAGAATGACACCCATGATAAAATAGTAATCAGTATGGAGGGCATGTAGGTTTGAAGAATAAAGTATCCAATATTTCTCTTCAACCTGAAGCTCAGCGAGAGTCTTGGATAGGCACCTGAGGAAAGGGAGGGGAAAACAGTATTATTGATACTGAAGAAAAGACACTTGCAGATAGTTGTCTTCAGTTTCCGTAGAAACCAAAGCATGCACATTTTATGGGGTAGTATGACATCTGCAGAACAGTAGGGAAGACGCCTTCACTGTATTACTGGTTGGTATTAAAAGAAACCTTTCAGTGAATATAGTGATATCCAAGTAATTTGCATTTGAGAAGAAAAGAGAGAGCAAGTTATTCTAGATTATTGAACAGATGGGTGAGCACAGCTTAGTCTTTAAAAACAGATGCTTAGGTCTCCAAGTAAAATGCTTATCCAGATACACAGCTTTACGTATAGTATTTATATTGAGAGGATTAGTCATGTGCATAGTTTTGTATTTACATGGAAGAGTTGGTCGTGAGATGGCACTTTTAATTACATCTGAACTATGAGAAACATGCTACCTGCGGTGTCAAAAATAAATTGTATTGAATCCCAGTGAGGAAAAGCCTTCAGACCAGATCCTCTAACATCCATTAGAGCCAGACAGAATTTTTCTTCCAAAAATATTTTAAGCAAAAAATTATTTTATATGTGTGTATATATAGGATTCATGAACTGTTACAATTGGAGCAAATAAATAATGAAAAAAATGAATAACCTCAATGTCAATGTTTCAAACAAAACATTTTAACTTCAGACTGGTGTATTTCAAAATTGGTTTTCATCTTACCAAATATATTTTATATATTTAGAAATCTCAAACAGTTAAAAAAAATGGTGACTTCTTTCACCAAATGCAAAGAGGATTAAGTCTGAGTACACCTGTACAAGAAAAAGGTAGTCATTCACACAACATTAGCTCCATGATTTCAGCGTTTACATTACTAATCTTAGATATGATACTTCTAATAGCTCTTCTAAAAGCTCTAGTTACAGTCAACATCTTAAAAACATTTCTGAACATACATATTGAGGGCCCAACTAGATATTAGATCACATCCCACCTATTCTAATGCAAATATGTGCAAGATATGAAAGACTACATCTAGAAACAAAGCTTTAAATTATGCTCATATGTTTGGATATGAGCATAAGAAATTGCATTTGCCCATATACACAAGAATATTGGATTTCCTGAGAGGGAAGTGAAGGAAGGACTAGAAAAACTGCAAATTTCTCTTCATCGCATTCTTGATAGTTAGGTATACATTGAGTCATATGATAGAAAAAATGCTACATCGTTTCCAGGCAGCAGAAGCATCTAGGGAGTATCAAACTTTATGCAAATATCCTTAACTGTTTTATCAATCTCAGAAGAACTATCACTGGAAAAAGAAATATCTGGTAGATGTATTTTGTTGCTGTGATTACTTCAATCAGCAATAATTTTTTCCAGAATGAAATGCCTTCTAGTTTCACCAGTAGAAGAATACTGGTAGAATCAGAAAAATTTATTTCATCATGAAAATCAGATCAAGGTTTTCTGCTGTCTAAAGCAGTGAACAGTATTTTCAGTAAAGAATCATTTAGACTTTAGCCTGCTTAACGTCTTCATTTTCCAATGACCAATGTTTAATTTCAAAAGATAAATTCTATCTTTGAAACCATGCCTGCCTTTTTGCTAACAAAGCTTAACTATTTCATTGAGCTTCTTATGAAATGGTTTCCATGGCCTTATGTCTACAGAATATGTAAATAAAACAGGAACATACCCTGCCATCATGAAGTACATTAAAAATGTGGCAGACCTGATCACCTTTCTGCAGTGAGTGGTGCGTCAGACAGAAATCTTTATAAAGCTCTGTTGAGGAAAATTAGTTCATATAATACACCAGCCACGTAAAGGATTCTCTATAAATCTGTTCCCTTCCAAAACTCCTGTCCAGGTTTGGGTGCCTGTGGAATATCATTGATAGAGATGATGACTGGAAAATCTCCCATAAAATATTGATTCTCTGATAAACAGTCTGAAGGATTCATTCAAGAAGGTTCAGCAGAACTCAATTATAGTATCAAAGCCTCTTCTTGGGCTGCTCCAGTGCTAAGGACCCTGGACACATTGGGGAACCTCAGAGAAAGAAGAGAGCACTTTGCTATTGGTAAGGCAGGGAAAATGGTGTGGATGGAGGAGGTGTGTGTCAACAGCGTAGGGAAGTAATGTGTCACGTATGTCAGTCATGTTCAGTAATGAAATCCTGAACTGAGAAATGGTGTAACAGAGCAAACTTTAGACATTTATTTTGTATGCTTCACCTGTGACCATCATCCATTACCCCATCATCTTTGTCTAATGAGATAAGGTAATTACTGAAACTAGTGGAACCTGGACTTAAAGGTGGACTGTCCAGACAGATTGCCTCAAGGCCAGAGACATCAACATAAAGTTGTTTCAAGCACCAGGTTCTTTGTCCTGAAGCTAGAAGACACAACCCCAAGAACCATACCCAGGGCCAGAGCTTTCAATGCTGTCTTTCTGCTCTAGAGTTGGAGCTAGACTGCAACAGAGAGATTCAGGTGCCAATCTGAAGGTGGACTGTTCCTTTTGAGATGCCCTATGACATCTCAGATGCCAGCATACAGGTGGGGGATATGACATAGCCCCTACATCTTTTTGATCAGCACTTGAACTGCATACACATGAGCTAGGTGTCTAAAGTCCAGTTACATTTACAGGAAAGTCAGTTCATCTAGTCAATCTAGTAAATGAAACCTAGAGAATTATCCATCTCCTCCTAAACCAGAGGCCTATCGGTGGACTGAATTTGTCTCCAGACTCCACCGACTGTATTGATTAGATTCCCATCAACTAAGACTTCATATGTAGACACTGAAATTATATTCACCTTAAATCAGAGCAAGATGAATCCCAGACCTGTAAGTCTCAGGGTAGGTTTTGAGGTTCTGTGGCTCCTGGGCAATCTAACCAAAAGTCTTGCTGGCATACAGCCACTTCCTGGAGTTGACACATTGCTCAGTTTCATAGAGATAAATAGAATGTCATCCTGTTTTGTGGTGATTTTCCAAGCTCAGATTTTATTGGGAGGTCTGGATCTCAGGAAATTTCAGAATAATCTGGTCTTTGTATAGTTCAGGTTCAAACTGAAACATGAACTGGTAGCCTTGTTTTTCCTACTATGCAGCCAGAGTTCTCCTTTAGGTAGCTCTCCCTGAGACTACAGAAGTTTGTATTACTTTCACCTGTACTGCTTTTATGCCTTCACAGATGATCTGTTATTGGCCCTGCCTCCAGCTTGCCATCTCTGCTACAGTATCTCACCTCCAGCAAAAAGACTACAGGAATCTGTGGAAAAAAGGAATTAAAAGAAGGAACACTCCTTATTTCCCCTACTTATTCCCCCCTCTTTTTCTGGATGGCTAAACTTCAGTGAAGAGGGTGAGTCCTGACCTACATGGAACAAAGATTGTAAGCCCAGATCTTTATTTATCTAAGAAGGAACCATCTTGTGTAATTTATTTAATAAAAATGGATTTCTTGGTGAGTTCAACAATTACACTGCTACTTGCCTGATTATGCTTGGATAATGATTTGTCAATTAAGGCTCAGTACATTTAGAGATTAATTACCAGGAAATTCTAGTTGTTAACATTCCATCAAAATTTGTTTTTTGCCTAAAGAACAGTGTTGCTGTTCAGGGACCAAATTTGTTACCCTTCCTCCCATCTCATATAACCTGTTGATGGCTATGGGCTAATTTAAATAGTACAGGAATAACAGAATTTGGCCTGAAGTATTTAAATCTAACAACAGTAGTGAGAACACAGGCTTGAAAACAAATACTTAATCAATAACTGAGCCCAAAATATTCCTCTTTCATATATTTGGGCACTTGGTAAAAAGTAATTACTTGTTTCTATTTCAATTTCATTAAAAGCTAGCAAGCTGAAATATCTAGCTCCAAAGCTAAATTAGTCTCTTGCTGTTTTATCCAAGTATGAACCAAGATAACAGAGTTGGTCAGTTACAGAGTTCTTGTTTTAATCTGTTCTTCTGGGAAGGTTCTTCAGCTAATCGGAAATGTACTTTACAGATTGATCTTTCAGAATACATCAAATAATTAATTTTCAAATCTTTTAAGACTACCCTCCTCTTATCAACAGGTTGCTAATCTGGCTCTGACTGCTATGGATCTTGAAGCTTTTCGGTGGTGTTTTACATATCCCCATTCCTGTTCAGTTTCCTAGCATTTCTGGATAACAAACATTTAGGAGGCAGATTCAGATCACAGGTCTAGGCACTAAATTTCAGGTGTTTGTATGCAGATATTTACATGTGGATGGCGCATAAACTCTCAGTGTAAACCGTGGAGATCTAGACTTCCAGCCAGCTGATTCTAAGGGTGTGATTGAATTGCCTATACAGAGGTGTTAATGCCATTTGAGATGCACTGGCTATTGAAGAGTAGAACTTAATACTAGTTAAGTAATTAATACTGAAGCACTAGATTGTCACATAGGACACAAGACTGTAAGACTCTGGAACAGCAGCCTAACTGCTAAGCAGGATGCTCTACAGCATCTCAAGAGGCACCAGATACCTATGTTTAGGCAACTGAATAGTGTCCTAAGAGCTATTTATTTGACAGAACAGAGGTGTTCAAGAGCTGAATAGCTCTTCAGGCTCCATTGACAGCACTGATTTGATATCATTTGATAATGAGCTTAATTCAGTTACTGACACATAGGCATCCAGTGCCATTTTAGATGTCTTATGGTACCCTGTATGGAATTCAGCTGGTGTTAGAAGGATAGTCAAACCAGATTTTTCTTCTTCATAACAATTTAAATACAATTTCCCCTTCTTTCCATCATGAATAAAGAGAACAGGCTACTGTTCAAGTCTTTGCAGATACCTTCTAGACACCAAGTGTTGTCTTTTTTTAAACTACATGATCATAACTGTTTCTCATGTAATCTCAGGTATTCAATTTTCTAGACTTCCACTCATACGCACCAATTTTCCCTAGACCCTCTTCTGTTGCTCCACAACTGTCTTGAAGAGTGCTACCCATGACCACAAATACTCAGCTTAGTCCTTAGCAATGCAAGTCAAACTCCTTATAGGATGTGTTTTGTTTGGGTTTTTTTTCCCAAGAAGATGTCATTAGCTCCTGTGCAGTCTGCAATCAACAGCAAGCCCTAGATTTCTACACAGAGAACCCTGGCCTAACATGGTATTCCCTATCCTGAATTTGGATAGGAATAATTAGTTGTATAGATGTTGTATTTTGCACTTGTCCATCCTGAATTTTATACTTTTTTTCAGACCCATTTTGCTCATTTGGCAAGATAATTTTTAACTCCAATGCTATGCTTCAACATGCATGCAGTTCCTCCAGTATTCTTGCAGCTCCGCACAGCTTTCTGTCATTATCTATGGGGTTTTTCCCATGCTTACCATTGCTTCTCAGTAGTAACTATGGGAACAGATTTTTCCATTTGCATAAGATTATACAGCACTGTTCCTCATGGAGGACAGGAGAAATAACTATTCCAAAAGCTGTTTATGGCATGACTCTGAAGTCTTTTTTTTAATTTTATACAGTCAAAGCACACTAGTACTGAAATCTCTGAAATGTTCGCTCAGATATTGCACTCAAAGAACTAATATCTTCCCTTGAGACTTCAATAAACCAAAGCCAAAAAACTCCCATGCCTGAATTATTTTCCACAAAAATGTAGAAACTGGCCCTAGTTACTAGGATCATAAGAAAGTAGGGTCTTGAGAAGAAATCTGAAAAGAGTGTGCTGACTTTATCTGTCCAGTTCATTCGTGTGCTTCCCATTTAGAATTAAATACGTGGTTTTGAGAAACAAATGTGATGTTTTCCCTCCATAGAAATACTTACCACAAAATTTCATAATTAATCAAGCATTTTCATAATGTCCCGTACCAAAATAACAGTAAACTCAGTATTGTGTCTTTATCAGTGACAAAAATTATATGCTTCAGAAAACGGTACAAGAAACACGGAATAATTTGTTCTCTGTGGCTGTCTCATCCTACTCCCTAATGTCAAGCTGTCTTAAACAGTGGAGCATGAGACTTTTTTACACCATCCACAAGTTTTTTTGGAAAGAACTGCTATGATTCTAAAAATTTGGTCAGTCATATAAATGTCTACTCCTACTTTTCATTCTCTCTCATATTTGTCTCACAGTTCTTTGGATTTCTCTTTTTTCTGAATTTAACAAATCTCTCTCACCTCTAAATTACTAAATCATGCCTTTACTGAAATATTTCATACTGAACTAAAAGGCTTTGGACTGTCATAAAAACTTGCCAGATAAGTTCTTTGTATTTATATTTGCATTGTTGTCCAAAAGAGCCATCCTACAAAAGCATATCCAGTCCTGTGGAGGGGCAGGCAATCCCTGGCTGCCAAAGGTGACACTAGCTGCAGAATGGAAGGATATAGGATTGGAGTATCTGTTTCTGTATAGAAAAAAACCTCTTCCATTCACAATGATAAACAAGAACAGCAGCAGTTGCCAACCCCCCTCATATTAATTTAATTCCCAGCAATATCTACATTTTGTTCTCAAATACAACTTGTGTTTCTGTGTACTTTCAACTAGATGCTGTGTCCAGAGAGTGGGTGAAGTGATGCTTATGAACATAATAGAGCCGCTTCATTTGTTCTAGTGTGCTGGGGCAGACGGAACAGCACACCCCTTTGGTCTGAAGAGCACCGAAAATCTGGAGGTCTCAAATAGTGGCCCCACACTTCCTGATGGCTTTCTGTGTTGCTTTGGTCTTGTCACACATAACAACATTTTCCTATGCTGATAACTAGCCTTAAACATGTAAATTAACATTGTGCTTTGTCACCTGAAGACATCCAATGCTGTGAGTTACCAGTAACTTTTATTACATCTTCAAGGAAACAAGAAGGAAACCCAGGGATTTAATTTTAGCATCTTAATGATGGCAAAAGCACTGGCTATGTATACAGTACTATACACCCATCCGTGCAGATCAAGATGTAAAAGATATTACATTCACTATGCAACAACAAAACAAGCATGCACTGAAAAGTTTCAGGGAGGTGTTCATAAAAACAGTGGCTTTTTGACCTAGTATACCAAAACATACGTATGTTCAGTAATCCTGTAGGCTACATTTAAACTCATGATTCAGACGTGAATGACTTCATATTTATTTAGTTCATAGATAGTTAGGTGTCTGGTTAAGTATCACACACACTCACATAAGAAAAAGGAAAAGTAAACAAGAAATGGTATTTCATGGGCTCCTACCTCCAGGCTTTATCAAGTAATTTCTTTAGCCAAACACACAACACATACTATATATAATTATGATTAATAATGATTAATAATGATTAATAAAACAGTAATTGTCATACACAAGGAAATTAAACACTAAATGGGCAATACTTGCCTGTGGCAAAGACAACATTCTTTGACACCAGTCTATATTCCACGATGGAGAACTGAGGAAGCTCAATCCTCTCCACGCCAGTGACTGCGTTATCTCCACCTCTCCAATAAAACTCTATGTCATCGGTTGTGTAGCCATCTGCAGGCAAAGCAGGAGAGTAAGTCAGAAATAACAGCAGACTCAAATGTAGCTTCAAACACGGTACATGTGGTTTGTCATTGGAGACGATGAAAAGAATCAGAACAACTGGAGTGGTGTCAAGTATTTTGTTCTGTATGGCTGTGGGCAGGTCTCCTGAAGAGCTGTGCCATTACAGTCTGCCCAGGAATTTGAGGCAAAATACTCTGTTTTCTCTGTTATTTTTTTGGTATAAAATTCTCATAAAATTCACATAGGGATTAATGGCCCCAATGAGACAGAAAATACTACCAAATAACCTGCAAAATTGCAGATTAGCATGATTTAAGACATCATACACATTTAGCACTGAAAGCAAGTGTATATTTATGCTGATAATCAGCAGAAGAAGATGGACTATTCAGTGAATATAGACAAACTTAATTGGGGCAGATCTTTTCCACTCACACTAAAGACTGTGAGTCGCACCATTTCAATTAGCTTCTGTAGTGGAGGACTACAGATGAATATAAAATATATACCAGTGTTTTCTGTATATGGCCCACAGTCTCCAGGAGTAGCAGAAATGGAGCAGGAACCCTTGAAGCGCAAATATACATCTGAATATTGGAATCCTAGGACATGATTAGGTGGAAAAGACAATCTGGTTCTGTTTGGAACACAATTACAAACCATAAATGCGGCCAATCTGAAAGCCCAGGGCGTGTCCTGTGGCAAGACCATCCATGCATAGTAAAGCATACTGAAAGAAAATGATATCACAGTGTACGCTCTCGTCAAAATGAATCTGATTAAAATACGAACATTCATTCTCTTGTGTTGAAGATAAGCATCCAGTCACTGCCCCTGCCAAGTCAGGCTGGAGTAATAAATGACTTCATTCTGTCCTAAACCTTTTTTTCTAGCATGTATCCATCCATCTGGAAATGGATAATGCCTTATTTGTTTTTAAAAAGTCAAACAAACAAACAAAAGATCCAAAGGGTGATAATTACATGATTCACACAGTGTTTATAGACATCAGTGTAAATATTACACAGTTCTATAAAAGGAAAACTGCCCGGCATCTGAACTAGGCTTTACATGCATTTTCTTACGTACGTACAGCTTTCTATTTCCAGAGTACAGTTTTGTTCATCCAGTGGGTATCTTCTCAAGTCCATCATACAAGCTGCAGTGGTTGTGATTCTGAAATACAAACATCAAACAGAATTACTGTACAGCCAGTAATCCAGGTTTTGTTGTTGTTTATTTTTCAAAGTGAGGAGTCTGAAGAATAGCTTACAATAACTGAGTATCTGGTCTATAGTTTTACATTGAGCAGCAGCTTAATACAACAGCAGTTACACTGACTGCAATGGAACAACTTGCTGTGACTTACCCTTATGCAACCAGTCCCTTTGGGGTTCAATGGACCTATCCACATATGCAAATGTAACACAAACATTTGCTGAGATAAAAAAATATGACTTTATATCAGAAAATGTGAAGCGAAAAAAGTCTGCTACAAATGTCAAAATTATTAGAGCTGTGTGAATAACTGATTTCTTGGTTTTGTGGCAGCTCTAGAAAAAAACCTGAAATGCTGAAAAAATGTTTTAAGTCCAGCAAAACACTTTGTTTCGAAGTTGAGTATACTTCTCAAGTTTTCATATTTAAAGAGGATTTTATAATGAAGTGCTGTATTGAATTTTAAATTTTCTCCCCAAATAGCAATACATTTTTACTTCTCTACCTCCAATGCAGGCAATTTAGCACACTAAGGATGAATTTCCAAAACATCTCACTATTGATGAATCTGCATTTTTCATCAAGCTCTTGTATATCAAGAGTGTCAACAATACACATGCACAACCAAAACAATTTTACTAACAGCTTCACACAGCATTGGCACTTTATTTTTAAATTAATGGATTTATATATTTGTACTAACTTTAGACAGATATAAGCATATGCTTACAATTAATCTTCAGCGTATTTCAGTGTTTTGCTGAATCACAGCCTTCATCATTTTATTTATAATGGCTTCATATAAATTTCACATTTAAATTATCTTCTGGGCCTGACTAGGTCCATTTCTTACTGATCCTTTTCTGATATAAACAAGAGATGGGCCTTGTACACAGTTCCTAAACAAATAATATTCTGGTGATTATGCTAATAACACAAGAGGGAAAATGCCTTAAATGTATCTCTAAAAGCTGGAACCCTCAGTGTTAAGGTTTTGTCCACGTGTTTTCTCCATTTTGAAGCTTTCTCCTTAATCCCTTTATCTTCTGAAATTACAGTCTTCTAATCTGGTAAAATACTTTGAAATTCAGGAGCAACATTTCAAGAAGAGAAAAGTAGCCAGGTGCCTTTCTTCACCTCTTTCACACTAAAAAACCCCCGTGTTGTTATTATAAATGCCCTATCCAATCTCCCAGAAAAGGAAGGAAAGAATGCTTATCCTTAGCATATAGGTTATTTCAGATGGATAACCACGTGATATCCAAAGGAAGGGATTAAGACCATTACAACCATCTCATAGGACAACAGAGGCCACCCTTCTCTGACTGAGAAGGTGCTTTTGCAGGAAAATATTATAATTTCTTTGCACAGGAAGAGACAGTTCTATTGTCACACAGGCAATGGATGAGCTAGGAGAGGAAAAAGCTCAAGGATCTCTTACTCAGCATATCGTCTCACTTGTGTTGCTTCCAGTAGCCAATGAGAAAGGCACACAGCCGACCTTTGTCCTTTCCAGCCTTATCTATGGCATGATCATAGTGGTCTCTGCCACTGCTGTTCACTCTGAGGGTCCTCTGAATACCCTTACGTTAGTCCCACAGGCTTTCAGGTACCAAGTATTGTATCACAGGAGGATGCTTAGGTCAACCTTCCTCCAGCTGCCTGCTGGGAGATGCTCTGGTTCCTCTGTTAACACCTGTCCCAGTGGTCTGGAATAGCTTATAAACAGCAATTCCTCAGCTGCTCTGCAGTTTAGGGGGACGTCTTCTTCTGCAGTCAGCATTTGCAAGTGCCCTTCTGGACCCTCAAACAAGGTGCTAGACACAGGGCTATTAATTATGGAGATCAATGTCTCCTCAGTATGACGACTACTAGCAGCTCTAGCTAAGCGTATAAAACTAGGATTAGCATAGGGTCTTAGAGGAGAAAACTTAGTCTTAAATCTGTGATCATTGATGAACAAGGTCTTAGCAGTGATTAGCTTTACAAAGCCATACTGATTGTGCAATCAAATGATCTTGCTCCTGAGTTAACTGAGAACTGTGCTCAAAGTAAAACAAACAGGCACGCTTGGGCATTGCTGCTATGAGGTTTCTGTCCCATACTTTTGTACATCCCCCTACACTGACCTAAGTCTCTTAAGATACTGCAACAGAATCCACATGAGCTAAGTTGATACAAGAGGGAGTGTGGTACCAGGATCTTAACTATTATATTGCATAACTAGCTTTAAATGCCAGCCATACAGAACACATGCTGTTACAAATGATTAATTTGTCAGAATTATTTAAAATTATGCAGCTGTCAAACTTGCATTCAACTTACTAATTGTCTTATGACTCTTTAAGGAATGTATTTTTATTTTGGCCTGTTCACATACTGTAGTGGTTCTGTGTCACAAGTTTCAGTACCAGAAACTGCACATTCTTGCTCAAGTAACTTTTTACACTACAGCAAAATGTATGTTTTTAATTTCATTAATATCCACTAGAAAAGAAGATATAGCTAGATATAGATAGAAACAGATTTATCCCTTTTACTTAAAGTAAGTTGAGTGCACAGAGATCCCTCCTGAACGAACGTTCAAGCAACCAAATTTAAATTGCGCAAACGCTCACCAAAAGCAAACGTAAATTGCTCAGGCTTGTGCACGCTCCCAAGAAGAACAGGTTTATTTTTTATGGGATGGGATGCTGCCTGACAGCAGGACAACCGGGTTTCAAGAAGCATTATCACAGCAGTGACAGAGAACCGATTATGAGCCAGACAAAGATAAAGCGGTACACAGGTACACGTACATTTTGGGTGAAAGCAATAGACAAAGGAAATATTTCTATTTGTTTAAAATTCCCTACTCCAGTTATCTTTCCTCTGGATATAGATCCTCTTATCCTTCTTTGCTACTTTATTACCAGGCTGATTGTCTTTGACTGTATTGCTGTATTGTATAAGAACCCCACCTGGGATGTGCTGAGAGGTGTTGCACAAACAACTGATGGATATTTTCTGTTCCCCAAAAGTTTGCAATATAAATCAGGCTAAGCAATACAAATACTTCTTATGTGACTAGGTCACAGTCCTGATGGCTAATTTGATCCTCTTTTCATCTTGATACAGAAAGACATTCCTCCAAAAAAAAGAACAGAAATAAGTGCAGTTGCCTTGTCTGACTGATCACAACTAATGTTTTCACTTTGCAAACATTCATCATGTTTTATATATGGGTGATAACTACGTAAGTCCTTTCAGATAATATATATATTTTCCTCCACCCTATTTATTTATAACATTTAGCATTGTACTGCCTAAGAACAAGATGTCTATATATGGCAAACACACAAGCAGTCAGAAAGACTCTATTTTTGATCTCCAGTCTATGATGTCATTAGTTCTTTCTTGGTCTATTATGAAAAAAAGCTGTTGTATCATCATATTGTTCTGAACAAGGTGGAACAAAGTCAGTATCGTGCCCAAAGAAAATAATTCCCCAGAAATGGGTCGAACTGCAAAAAGCTACTGTCCCATTCCCCTACTCTCATAGACTTTTGCTGCAGTAGCAACCTGCTTCCTCTGAAGTGGAGAGAAACCTTGGATAACTGAAGGTCAAGTCTTTCAAAACTGTGATAGATTCTACATTGTTCAGAAGAGAACACAGGGCCAGCGTGGCCTCAGGATCACTTTCGTTATATATTTTCTGAGTAACTGCTTTGCTCCATGGATATTCTATAATCGGCTGCAAGCCTCCAAAACTTCCCCTATTACTCTCAGTGACCTTGTGTTTTGTGGCACATAAAACTCCAGGTTCTGGTCTCAGCCTACAGGATGAATCTCTGCATCTAGACTGCAGCTTGAGGCCAATGCCTTTGGGATGCTCTGAAGCCACAACACAAGAAGAAAGGCTGGCGGTAGAGAGACACAAAGTGCAAGTCTTTAAATCAATGGAGCTAAGGCTGTTATTTTCTTCTTTCTGATCACCATGTCCTATATTTTGCCAAGATTTAATTTCAGACAGTTATCCTTCATGAAGTAACTCAGCTGCTTCACACCATGGGTATCTGACCCTGGATATTGTGTACTTTCAGAGAAAAGGGAACGGGAAGAAGCACGCCACACATGAGCGACTGGTGAAATCCCTGTTAAGCAAATACTATCAAGTGAAATGCAATCTGCTTGTGGACTTCTACGTTTTGCAGAAGAGGAAGTTAACTTGTTCAAATACACTATTTGATGACAGATAATCCTCACCTGAATGACTCCAAATGTTTTTACAGTGTGACAGAAAGACTGCGATACATTATTAAAATCACAAGAGTTCTAATCTCCATCATTTCTTTATTACATTGCTTGTGGGGATGGTTCTTGAGATAAAGGAAACAAAAATATCTTGCATCATTTTTTGACATTTCACTACTTGTAGAAAGAATCCTAAACCTGCAGTGTTCCATTCTGGGTCAATAGCATGCAAGATGAAAGCCTCCTTTTGATAAAAACAATTAATTACAGAGACAGTATTTCCTGAACATCCTAAACTTCTTTGAAGTTTCATAATAGGCTGAGTCTATTTTGATTTTGTCTAGAAAGATTCGTCCAATTATAGCCCATATATGATATGTAATAGGAGTTAAAGAGGTGAGCGCCCAAGAACCAAGTCAGGTAAAAAGTTCAACTGTTGAACTGTTGAAAAAACAAAGGCAGGTAAAATAATGATACTAGGCATATAATCCATCTGCACCACTCCTCAGATCTCAGTCACTTTTACACTATGGACTCTTTATCCTGCACTACCTATGTGCAGCAATCTTCAGTATTATCTATGCTTAAAAATACAAGAAACTTCCAATGATGGAAATGGAGCTTCCACTGGCAAAAACTTGTTTTACTGATACAGTTTAAAGCACTGGAGAAAATGGAGTAACCTGTCCAAAGAAAGCAACTTTTTGACACTACTGAGTCTTCCATGAAGATTTTTGCTAGTGTAGTTGATTTTATTAAGGGAAGGATTTTTTGGTGTTCCTAACCATAAAAGCTATGACAGAAAACAAAGAAAACACAGTTCAAGCCTAAAATAGGTAGAATGTAGAATAATGTAACGTCACATTGTACCTCTGGTTTGAAATACAACACATTGCCGTGCTGATTCCTGCTTGAAGAAACCACTGAAGGTACCCATAGTCATGGTCTTAACTGTGGCTGATTCCATTCAACCAAGGCTGCTTGTGGCTTTTTCTTTATGGACTACAAACACATCAAGAGACAACATAAGCACCCACATTCAATCTTACTGCCTGTATTTTGGACATAATTTTCAGGTTTACAATTAATGTGTGCCTTTCTGCTTCCTCTAGCCAGTGGGCTTTCCAGATATGGTGACTCTACAGAAACAGATAAAACCTGACTGAAGGCGCTTCTGGCAAAATTAAGAAACAGCGAGCATGTCATTTGTTTTCTACGGGCATCTTTCAGAGTTCCAGAGAAGGTTACATAATATGCTACCCAATGTTTGTAATAACCTTGTACCAGGAAGCAAATATCAACAATACAAAATGACAGTGATGAAATCTTCATCATGGAAGTACAGACCTGAGGCCGTAAAGCACCGTTCCATCTGGGTGAAGGCGAATCATTCGATTCTTCACGGTAACGCCATGCACAAATGATTTCTTGTCATTTAAGAAGTAAGTATCAGGCACCCAGAGTTGATCTGCCACTCGGTTATCAAGCGTGAGGTTGAGAGGTATGCCAGCGTAAGCCAGCCTCTTATCTCTCCAGTACTGTTGAAAATACATAGTCAAAGTGTAATCCTGGCGAGGAAAAAAAGAGAACCACAACTGTCAATCATACTTGGTGTAACTAGAAGAATTTATTTTTTTCCCCTGTCACTAGCTTATTTTGCTGTTGGTTTAATTCAAATGTAAATTTTTTTAAAAAAAGCTTAATAAAAACATTAAATATTCCTATCATATATTAAATAATTCTAATAATTCAAGTATCACTCTAGTTTAAGGGACCATTTCAAATCTTAAGAAATTCAGCTAGTGTTGGTATCTTGTGTCCTGCTCCTCCTTTTCTTTCACGTAGTTCCCCTGACACCTACCCGAAATATGATGTTCATTGAATGATACACAAGATAATAGGGAAATACCATCATCTTCCCAATTTTTAAAAATAATAGAAGAACTGCAAAACATTCAAAGTATTTTGAAGTAGTATGAAAATTTCTGTCTGAACAATAAACTGCAAAGATGTTGTTTATCCATGTGCCTTTGTGTGAGACTGCATCTTGCAGTGATGTGAAGATTTTCTCATCAACAGGCTACACTGGTACTTAGAAGAACAGTAGATTGTAGTAAAGTCCCACTAATGTCAATGTCTGGTTTCATAATTTTGTCAATTAAGGTTCATGGTGTCTGCTGTGAGCTGTGATCACTAACATAAAAGCCAAAACACATATACAGAAGCCTAAACCATCCATTTTAAAAATCTTTATTTCATATCAGAGTTTTCTAACCTGACTTGGTCATATGATAATACTACCATATTTAACAAGGAAAAAACTGAGACCGTAAGTACAGGCCATTAAAACTCTGATTTTCAAATTACAGAAGTGCTCTAAATGATAAAACTCTTCATGAAACTCTTCACAAAACACTGAGAAATTTATGTGGTCTCCAAACACATTTAAATATTTAGCAGCAGGTGTGCAAGCCACAGGATACCTGCATTTGCATCTGATTCTACAAGCTGGTGATGCAAAACCCCTCAGGCTTGCTGCTTGTTTGGGAAAAGGATACTCAGGCTTTCTAAGTACGGCTGTTGGGAACAGTCCAGTCTTGTAACAGGTTTCATGTGAAGACAACCCAATTTCAGGCACTGATCCTGCCCTGCTTCCCTCAAGCCCTACAGCCTTTCCTTGAAATCAAATGAAACTTGAGCATGCCTTTCACACTCGGAGCCTTTGCATTTGTTATTCAGTGATTCATTCTCTTTAATGACAGAGCTGCTATAGCTTTAAGGAATCAAATTTAATTGCTTAGAAAAATAAATCATTATAGATATCAAGGACAAGCTGTTCCCATTTTAGGAAACTAATAGGAGACCTTTGAAAACAAAAGGGCCTGGTGATGGGAGAAAGGAGCCCGCATGGAACTGCCTGGAAGGAAGCTCATTCCTCAGAACTCAAATCTGACATGACTGCTCAGGAAAACGTGCTCCGACCTTTTTGTCAGAAGCTTTCTTCGGTGGGACTAACGGTGCCTGCTCATCAGTGAACAAGGTACATGCTACACTGGGTGCACTTGCCTCACTCCATTAGCATGTCAGGAAGACCACATCTCTCCTCATGTGCTCTGCACCAATTTTCTGACACTGATGCATTAGAATGAATATCCTCTACCAGCTCTGTTTTGCCTTAATTAAAGCTTGTTTCTATTAACATTCAAAATTTGCTATGTGCTTGGCTTCTGTAATGGTTTGCACAACCATGTCAAGAAATCAGGGATTATAAAAGCTGTGGACACACCAAAAGCTCACGATGTGTAAGTGCACAGTATATGCACAAAATAATGCTAAATAGAAATAAAGAAATGGGGTGGCACTGCATGGCATTGAAAGAAGTGAACCAGCTAGCACCAAAATATAAGAGAAGCAATACGTTTGAACAGAAGAGAGCTTTAGGCTAGCCTCCTTTTTCCTTTGACTTGAGATAAAATACACGTTAACAGCAACTGAATGGATTAATTAACTAGCTAAGTGAAAGATATGTAACAATACAAGCAGTAATAGTCTCTGATTTTATTTTTAAATAATAAAATTTACTATGGCAGGGTACAACAGAGAAAAAAAGTTTACAAATTACACACAGAAATGGCAACATTCAGCAAACATCAAGAACTTTCAGTGTCTTGACTGTAAGACAAACTTCCAAAATATGTCCTCTAAGGTACAAATTTCATTAGTGCTTTCTCAACTAACCTTCACTTCTTATTTCAACTTAACTTTAAATAAAAAAACCCTATCTATACATCTTCTAATGTATATGACTATATTTGCATGTATTGAAAGCAATGATACCCCCAAAAATTTTGTTTTTAAAAAAAAGTACATTATTGCATGCAAAACACCAGCTCATTCCCAGTTCTTTGCTCAGTATCTACTAAGGAAAATGCTCAAGCAGCATCTTCTGCAACGGCAATGTACTACCCAGATGCACTGAGAGGTCTGCCTAACCCCACTCTGCACTTTGAACAACAGACGTGGCAGAAATAGAGGGCCCAAGAAAGCACGTGTGCTACCACACACCTTGAAGGATCACTGTACTTTTGTGCTCTGCCAGCCTCACCTGCTCTGAAGATGATGGGATAGAAAGAATTAATATGAACCATGCTTGTTCACCATCACACTCTTTCCAGTCACCTCAAAGCAAAAAGCAGCAGCAAACTCGTAGTAGAACTGCACTGAAACTGCTTGTTTGTGTGAGGAGTGATAAAACGAGCAAGAAAGGCCAGTTCCTTAGGGTACCTCTACCAAAGTCACCACCAGCAGAAACTAAGCTTAGTAAAACCCATACGGATGTCAGCTCTCATTCCTTGACTAAATAATTTGCTCATCTTTGTACCCATAAAGGAAGTTTTCCCCTTTTCAGTACTCCAGAGGAAAATGTAAAAATTGTTTGTGTGTGGAATGGAGAAAATGCACTACGTATTTGTCAGGTAAAATGAGAAAATGGACTTTTACCCTTAGGTAAGTAGCCTACAAAGTTTAAGGGCCACCTTCCTCCAGAGGAGCTTATGATGGCTAGCTCTGATACAGAGGTCAAGAGGGGAGAGGTCTAAAGCTAGAAGAGATTAATCCCACTACAGGTACTCCATTAGGGTGCTATTACACGTCAAAGATGACGCAGAGCTGCCAGCTTTAGGAAATTCTAACTACTTCACAGGGCAGCGGACAATTTTCTCAGCAGCAAAGACCTCCATAAATCATATATTTTCCCTATACAATACCATACTACATTCAAGGTCCCCCTTTCCCCTCTCCAGTTCCTCACAGTAACAGGCACTTCAGGTCAAGCATGGTAACAAAATCATTCAAAGCCCTGACAGAAGGACAAACACGGTGCTTCTGAAGTGCAGGAGAAATGTCCTCAGAATAGGAAAAGCTGGACTGCACAGGCAACATGAGCTTTCTTTTGTGTATTCAAAGACCATGGAACATCCTACAAGGATAAAGAACGGTGACGAGCATCCTTGACTTTCTAGCACTGCAACAATGCCACTAAGGCAAGGGAAGGCACACAGAAAGGTGTGCTGGTGTTTTTTCAACATAGGTTTCCACGGGGGAAAAAAAAACCAAAACCAACAACAAACCAAAAAACCCACCTCAAATAGTAGATAATATTTGGGAAGGAATTTAGATACAATGGTAAACAGGCTGATATCACAACTTAAACAGAGTATAATACATCTGTGTTCGTGTGTATTAACTGTGATTTCAAAACATCCTAAGAATTATAGAGACTCACAAATATTGTATGTGCTAACCATGCAAAAAGCAATTTTTAAGCATTTTCTGCATGGTATTTTTCTCTCTACAGACTGAACATACCATGTAGGAAGCACAGCTATGATTTAACTACAAAGCCACTTCACACAGGCAGAAGGTATTATAGTATGCTACTGTGTAGTACCTAATGCATTGACTATAGGACTAATGAAAGATAAATGCTAATATGCCTCAATACTAAAAGCAAACAATAATTTGTTTTCTATTACAGGGTTTGTTATCTTTAGCTTTTCTCTCCTGCAGTCAGTAAAAGGGAAAGAAAAATTTAAAAATATAGTTTGAACATCAAAACAAAATTAACAACATCATAGCAGCAATAATGCTCTAAAATTGACTATCACTGTTCACAGTCTTACTGTATTATGTATCAAAGGTGTTAAAGTTTTCCATTAGCTATAAAAATGTTGTGTTTCTTCAAAATGACTGCTAGATAGAACACAACTAATAATTATGATGGAATACTGTTAATATGGCAGTCAAGCAAAAGAAATTATTCATGCAAAATATCTAAATATATTGAAAATTACTGGAAATATTGAAAAAAATTATGCAAAAAAGAACTATTCCACTGCTTGGGAAGACAGCCTTGTATCTACTTGAAATGCGGATTCCTGTTTTAGAGTTGCATTTGGATGTAAATTCACATTCTTGTTTTCTTGACCAACAGACAAATGTGATGATTATTACCATCAGCTTTAGAATTATTTTTGATGAGTTAATAAAGTAAATACTCATTCAGTGGATAAAAAAAAGTATTGAAAATCCATGCCTTAGTCTCCATATAACTTCAAAGTCCCTTCCCTCACCTTCCACACAATATCAAAAATTAGATATGGCTGCTGTAGTATAAGGAGATATTTCTGAAGCATTGATGATCGAGTTACATTCTTTCCAGTAAGCCCAAAATGAGTTGCAAAGCCAAACTCATGGATCCTATCCTTTGACAAAATAGCTGTAAATCTGTCCCCCTACCACACACAGAAGAGACCTGACAAATAGATTCATGCACACACTAATTTACATAGCTAAATATGAATTTAATAAAGACATATTCAGAAAGGCTAACCTTAGGAAGTCAGAATTAACCAGCAATACTATTCAGTTGTGTGAGACGATCACTTAAACATTTTTATCAGCATTCAAAATGTTCTAAAAGCTTCAGCAACTTTCATATAAAAAAAATTATTAAAGAAAAAAATTACATTACATTTTAGCTGTTGACATCTTGATTTTTCCAGTCTTAAACCATACATTACTTATTTGTCAGCGAATGGAGAAAATCACCAAAGTCTATTGTTCCACAAGGTCTTTTACAAGAAAACTGCCTGATCAGAACCTCTCTGGTGTTAGATGTAGTTCATGAGCAGCCTGAGTGAAGGGGACGTGCACAGGCACACAGATGCACACACATCCACTCTACTCCACCAAAGCACTTTCCTTGGTCTACTTCCTGTTATAGTAAAGATTCATCTCACCTACAAGATCCTGACTCGGGCTTCTCCCTGACCCCACTCAAAAAACCTACAATAGTGATAGGTTGAAAACATGGCACATATTTTCCCAAGCATGTGGCTAAAATACTCTTCTGTTAAGAAAATGCAATGCTAAAGCAGCTTAATTACACCGATTTCAGTGTGACCCTCCATACATCCACGTTGTCTTGGTATCCTTTGTACCAAATTACCATGATTTTTTTCCTCTTCTACTGAAACACACAAGGATGGTGTTATAAATAGACCTAAGGAAATATTTAGCCTCCAAGAACCCACTTGATGCTACAAAACAAAGTTTTCCAAACAAATGGATGATTGCATGGGTCTTCCCTGCCCTCTCCTACCCTTTGGCACAGCAGTTTCCACCTCCACCGCAACCACAGTGTTTTCTCCAAAGAGCCTGTCCCCCGCCGAGCATCTCCGGGTGCTGGGAGGAAGGTTGCCATACCAACCAGAGCTCGGCTTTCTGCAGGCAAAGGGAGCACGGTTGACATAGCAACCGGCCAAAGCAGCTTCTCCCCGGCTTTTCGGGGACGGGCGGTGGTCACTGCAACAGAAGAGAAGCTTCTCGACGGGAATGAAGGGAGCAGATGGGCGCCCGCGGTGGGTACTGCCCCACGGCACCTTCCTCCCATGGCCACGGGAGCTCACCCTTCAAAAGCTGGGTACTGGCTTTTCTGTCTGTGTTCCTCTGCCCACAACAAACGGGCGGGGATGCCTTCCCGCTCTTGGGGTGTTCTCTCATCCCAACATCAGAGGACCACCAGCTGACAAGGAAGCAAGCGCTTGGGCTGACCTTCGGTAGGCAAATACAGAGAGACAAAGAACAAAGCTCCTGCAAATATTTCAGTTCAGGGACGTAAGTCAGGACAGCAAGAAGTCAGTCTGGGCTATTTAATCCTTGACAGATGGGGGTGGGGGGAGAATATTTAAATATTCCTTCTCTGATTCAGAGTTATCACAGGTAGTACACCACCATAGGCTTCTCAGTAATCAGGAGTTTCTATTCCCAAAGGACTGATAAAAGAAAAACACCTTTACACATCAAGGGTATCATACTCTCTGATCTGGTGGCAGAAAGCTAGTAAAAGAAGTAAGGTCTTTCACTACCCCCTTGAAGATCCGTTCAAAGATTGTGTAGCAAATTGCAATCAAAATTCACTTGATGATGGACAGATAGAACATAAAAGCCAGTATCTGATGGAGCCCTCCTAAAAAAGAGGAATAGAAATGTCAAATGTTTAGACACTATACTTGAAAACTCTAAAAGAGATCAAATCAGAAAATAACCCACCGAATATCTTTAAAAAAAACCAAAAAAGACTTATAAGAAAGAAAAATAATGCTAGACTCAGTGAGGCACTGAGCTTATTTCATGAAGCACAAATTTATTTATTTTAGAGCTGACAGGACCTCAAGAAAACAGGTACATTTAATTGCACTAATTGAAATCCTGCTAACCACCTACAGGGAAGAAAAAAATCAACCTTTATGAGCTGTCAGCTGGTTCCCACAATTGAGGCAGCTGACCTTAGAGAGATGGGAACTGACAACTAATGGATTGTGCCTCCTACACAGTAGCAGGATGTGCCACCAGTGAGTTGGAGAAACGAGCTAGTGCCCTAAAATCTTAAAGCTATGGGATTTTTTTTTCAGTTATTAAATATGAACAAAGGCTAAAAATTTGGGATCTAACAGGTACCCATTTTAGAGAATGAAGGACTTTTATCACACTTACACTTGGTTCTTTCCATAAATATATCAACTTATATCTCTCTTTGGCATTACTTGAATTATCAAGAAAAATCTGGAAGGAAAAACAACACTCAAATAAAGTCCTGTAAGTTGATACTATGTCATATTTGTTCAGCTCTTCCTACTTCTTAGACTATTGCATGCGTAATTCTTCTAGTGTCTGCAAGGTGTTCCAGGACAGCAGTGATGGAGGTAGTTAAAAGCCTCCACAGCTGGGCATACACAGATGGGTTTTAAATACTGTGACCATAAATATATAGCTCCGTGCCCCTCTTATTTGCTAAGACTGAACATGAAAACCATCCAAAACAATTTTCTGTAAACCCGTATTTCAGACTGAAAAGTCTACAGTCTTTTTGTCACCACAGAACTGTAAAAAGCCCTTTCTAAAGGCACTCCAGAACTCGTATGATATTTTTTTAATCACTCCAGAGTTAAATAAAACAAAACTATATTTAGGAACAGAGTGCCAAGGGAAACATGCACTTGAATAAAAACGGAAATACGTATCTGTTCACATCCACACTTTTTAGTTAAAAAAAGGAATATTATTTCTCACTGTGGGGAGAACTTTTTAAATTTTCTCACCTCCAAACCTATTCATTTGCTGACTCTGGGAGCCAGCCAATCTCACTGGCACTAGAGCAGCAAGGCTGACACCCAAATTTCTACTTGCTGTCGGTCATTATCTGAACCACCAGATATTCTTACAGGAAATCCCATTCAAGACAGATGCCATGAACAAAATTCCCTTTGAGAAGAAGAGTGAGAACGCATTGGCTGTCAAATGCTTTTAAAATGCACAACTTGAAACATGGTCAGTGTATTTTTCAGTGCCACAGCACACACCATTTGGGTGTGCCAGGCCTGGAGGGCACCCCCAGGCCTCGCTGGCCCGGCCAGACCCCAGGGCTCCCCCTACCCTGCCCAGGGCCCAGGACCCCATGTCAGTCCCCAGGGCTCCCCCCATCCTGCCCAGGGCCCAGGACCCCATGTCGGCCCCCCTGGGGCCGCCAGCCCCTGCCCCAGCAACACAACAGCAGGGCTGGTCTCCAGCTCCCCACAGCCCTGCCCTGCCCGGCCATGGGCCCCACCAAGCCGAGCTGGGCCCACCCGCGGGTCCATGTCCCAGCCCGGCCTCGGCCCGTCCCCGTCCCCAGGGAGGTGCCCGATGGCCGGGGCTGGGGCTGCCCCGGTGCCTCCGGCTGCCCTGCGCCTGCTGGGGCTGGGACAGGCCCTGGCCACTGGGCCCTGCCCTGCTGCCCTCCGTGGGGAGCCCTCACCACTATGGACGCCATGACAGGCTGTCCACAGCAACTGTGGCTCTTTCTATGTAAACAGGCAGTTCATTGGGTCCAGGATATTATGTGTTCATTTCTGAGTAAGGAAATAAACTAGGAGAGATTTCTCTGCAGTGGCCAAGAGTCAGAAAGGTCATCAGTGAACTGCCCTGCGTAGCCCATTCCCTTCCCTCCAGACACGTTACTTACGCTGCCAGCTTCCCTCACTTTGCCCTTTCACTCTATCAGTAATGCTAAACCCAACTTTCCATCTTGCAGTAACAAAACTGGGATGCATGCTAAGTCAAAAGGAAAACAATGCATTTACTAAAAACTCATTACTGTGGGTAGGACAAACTCATGCCGTGACATGGATATGCTCATAAAACTTGATAAAGCACAAAATAAATAAACGGGTTAAAAAAGCCAAACGCTGCATCCAAGAGGAAATATTACAAGCATACGTGATATTCAACCCTCACACAAACCTCTTGCTGAACAGAGGCTTGCGAAAGAAGTGGAAAAGAGCATGTCCCCTGCCAGTGTCCTTTAAAAAATTAGGCTGTGAGTAATTTTAAAGGGGAATGTCTTGCTGAGCGAGCGTCTCCCCTCCTGCATGTGATCTGAACATCCTGCAAAGATCTGCTAACAGCTTTTGGAATCAGGGAATCAAAATTTGTCACTGTATAAAGAAAAATAAGGAGGGTTTCAAACTGCAACGTTGCCCGACTCCTGAAGCCGCAAACAGAACGGTCTAAACAACCAAAATGGAACACGTTTAGTCACAAATCTTCAAAACTTCCAGTTTCAGTAGCTGGGTTTTTTAATGCAGAATTCTCTGATGACAGCAGGCACTCCCAAGGGTTTGTATCTACTTACGATACTTAGAGCAAAACTGATCCTGTGGTGGATAATGTGTTGGTTACTTTCCCCTTCATGCAAACCCCTCTAAGTTCAACAAGGCCACATGTAGGTCCTGCACCTGGGTCGGAACAATCCCAAACACGGATACAGGCTGGGCAATGAGTGGACTGAGAGCAGCCCTGCAGAGAAGGACTTGGGGGTACTGGTGGATGAAAAGCTGGACAGGACCCGGCAGTGTGCGCTCACAGCCCAGAAAGCCAGCCGTATCCTGGGCTGCGTCCCAAGCAGCGTGGCCAGCAGGTCGAGGGAGGGTTTGTGCCCCTCTGCTCCGCTCTGGTGAGACCCCCCTGCAGTCCTGTCTCCAGCTCTGGGGTCCTCGGCACAGGAAAGATGTGGACCTGCTGAAGGGGTCCAGAGGAGGCCACAAAAATGGTCAGAGGGCTGGAACCCCTCTCTTGTGAAGAAAGGCTGAGAGAGTTGGGGCTGTTCAGCCTGGAGAAGAGAAGGCTCCGGGGAGACCTTGTTGCGGCCTTCCAGTACTTCAAGGGGGCCTACAGGAAAGATGGGGAGGGAACTCTTTAACAGGGAGTGTAGGGATAGGATGAGGGGTAATGGTTTTAAACTGAAAGAGGGTAGATTTAGGTTAGATATTAGGAAGAAATTCTTTACTATGAGGGTGGCGAGGCACTGGCACAGGCTGCCCAGAGAGGCTGTGGGTGCCCCATCCCTGGCAGTGTTCAAGGCCAGGTTGGACGGGGCTTTGAGCAACCTGGTCTGGTGGAAGGTGTCCCTGCCCATGGCAGCGGGATTGGAATCAGATGAACTTTAAGGTCCCTTCCAACCCAAACCATTCTGTGATTCCATGGTTCTACGATCTATATACGTTAACAATACTTTCCTCAAGGCTATTGTAGGCTACTTTCTGACATCAACACACACGTGCAATACAAGATACCTGCAAAGATGAAAAACTGTGAATGTATTCTGCCTATGTTCAAGTAATCGAATGTAGAAAGGGCTACTTGTGTATTGTGACATTCCTCCTAGTGTGGTACCAACTGGAAGGACAGAAGGCAAATATTTTTATTTCCTTGGAAATTCAGTGAAAACATTGAAAACTTAAAACTTGGTTTATATTAAAAAAACTTGGTACATTATATACTATTGCTTTCAGCCAGAGATTAGTATTCTGCAGAGCACCTCAGTTATGATAATCAGATGGCCTCCTCAAATACGAAAATTATATCCTTGAACATCTACCTCTGCTCTTGCTCTGGCAGTACTTTTTCATGCTGGCTGGAGAATCAGTTCTTCAGACAATGGCACAGGGATGAAGGGTTTAGATTCATCAGGAACGGTACAGACTTTGTACGAAGTCTGTACAGCAAAAATAGGATTCAGTTAAAGCTGCTGTAAATAAAAACCAGGATGGTTACCAGAGAAGAGGATTGAATTAAAGACTATAGGAAAGCCAACAGGTGCAGAAGAAAATCTGGCTTGGGGGATGAATCATAGAGAGGTGGAATTAAAAAAGCTTTATATACTTGCAAAAAAAAATAAGAAGCTGGTAAAACTCATTTAGGACACAAGTTATGCTCATTCTGCACCCAAAAATACCATTTAAAGATAGCATAGAAAAATAAGCAACCAGATCAAATGCATACATGCTACTATTGAAATGCTAGAAGTTTTTAAATAAGATGAAGGAACTAAGATACCTAGTTTAAAGTGAGAATATTGACCTAATAGGAGCATCAGAGACTTGACAGAAGGAAAGCAGTCAGTGGAAACCTGTAACATAAAACAAACTACGCAGGCAAGAAAAAGAAGGAGGTAGTGTATGTTACAGAAAGCTTTGCATTAGATAGTTAACTGTACTGAATGTTACACATTATCTCTATGGATTAAGACACCAGGCCTGCACTGCCTAATCAGGATGACAATGGTGTCAGTGAGGTGCCAAGAGAGATTTAAGAGACAGCAAAAAAACCAAATTAGTAATCAAAAACTTCAATCACCCCCACATAGACTGAGTAAATGTCAGGTTGGGGTGTGCAGAGACTAAATGACATCACAAATGACTGATTCATGGAGGAGCTATCAGTGAAAGCTGAAACAAGGCAAGACACTCTTGACTTGCTTCTGAGCAATGTGCAAGTCATGGGTCAAAGTGCTGTGACAGAACAACTGCTCCATAACCCTGATGGAATTGGGAAACCAATTTTAAAAATTGGTTTTGAAAATGAGAAAAGTCTAAAATGACATAAAAATAGTATTTAATTTCAAAAAGTAAATTATATAAAACTGAGGCTTCTTGCTTCAAAGTTGGAGAAAAGATTGTTTATAGTCAACAAAGTATGAACTTCTGTATATCAAAAATAATGGTTGAGTAACAAACAAACAAAACCCAGAATGTTTAAAATTTCGGGTGAATGATTTTATTAGAACTAAAAAGATGTTCTTCAAAAGTAAGAAGTCACATCCAAAGGATCAAAAGTAGATACGAAGATAAACACAGAAAAGCAAGCAAAAACTGCATTAGCAATAATTTGCTAATGGCATAAACGCTTATTATAAATCATCAAATGGTCTTAAAGAAAGCCTTGTAGAACAAGAAAGTAGTTCCTGTGATGGATTAATAACCAGGTAAAAGACAACAAAGAAACAACAGAGCCTAGCAGCCAGTTTTCACAACAGCGGGAGGTCACTTGCAGACCTGAACAGGGATCTGTGCAGGACTCCATTCTGGTCATCATCCTCATAAACGGCATAGACAGAGGATGCACATTAAGGTGCTTATATCTGCTATAACATTTCTCCAAATAGGAAAAATGGAAGATGTGGGTGTTTTCCAAACAGTCTTAACATTCTGTTTGCTTATTTTGACTTCACAGAATATTGAACTGATCTCTTCGTAAAGCTGCTGATTAATATTGCAGCATTTTTTTTCCTGAGTGGCCACAGTTAGCTCAGAACCTACCACCTAGTCCATAGTTACGACTGGTTTTTTCCCCATACGCATTACTTTGCATCAGCATTGAATTTTATCTATTTTATCACTCAGGCGTTCAGAATGCTGCTGTCCACAATTTAGTCTCATCCTGCATTTATACTCTTCTTGAGCTTTCACCATTGCCCACAATTGGATACTGAGAAAGATGGACTTCTGGTCTAACTTCATAACACCATTCTCATGTCCTTATTTTCTTGGAGTGTGCTATTAAGTCATTCAGGACTCTGCGGTGTTGTTCATGAGCTGATGTGGTTTGTCCTGTGGTGTTAATAAGCATTGCTGTTGGGGCTGACAACTTATCCTTCCAGGGGGAAAGGAAGTAGAAGTTGTGACCTGAAACACTTACACAATTCATTTTTGATTCAACTGTGTGTGAAGACAATTTTGTACATGACATTTTTGCAAATAGCATAAATATGCCAATGTAGAATATTTAACTGCCTGTCAAAGTTCAGAAATTATTATAGAGTCGCTTCTTTAATGATGTTGAGTGGTAGTTATGTACACTTTAATTTGTCTAACATCTGCTCCTGGCAAATGTAAGCAGATGCATCTAATTATTACCTTTCGATACTTGTATATGCATAGCATGAATAAGAACATGAAAAAATTAGGTTTTGGTGAAGTAGAGGTAAAATGCCTTTGAAGCAAACGACACGGCAATGAATCAGATAGCTAAAAATACCTATTTTATAGTTGGGAAGTTAGCAAATAAACACAAGCGATACATTATTCCAAGTGAAAATACTGTTTGAAGATGATAGATATATTTAGTCTATGTGAAATTTAAATTAGTTTGGAGCTCGAAGTCAGAATCATGTTCTTTCCAATTTATGTTGATTGATAGGGGTAATATTCTTGACCTTACTTTCCAACTGCAACATGATTCACATTTCATTTGAGTGTTTTTTACATGTTGAAAGATTTTTAAACTGGTTAACACGCCATTTAAAGTCGTGCATTTACCCTTTTTAACACAACACAACAATTACACAGATTTCTGGTCTACACCAGGAAACAGAAGTTTAACTACAAATCCGCTGCAGAACAATTCTGCACTCAGTTATGTCTGTCTGCTCAAATTGGGACCTCCAATGTCATAGCTCCTCGTGCGGCCTCTCCACCGCTCTCACCTACATCTGTAGCCCTGGGTTTTGGGTCAGTTGTTGACAGCGCAGATCGTGGACTTGCTGCCATGCCCAGGGACAAATTGCTGCCACCCAGCTGGCTACTGCCATGCAAGCCTGCAGGCAGGCAACGCCGTTCATCTGACGTGCAGGGTCTTGCTGCTGTGCAAGGGAGTAGCTGCCGGCTTTACGTCCGGATTTCTGACAGATCGCGGTCTGCACTGTCCCTGGCGAGGCGGCTGCTCTGCATGGCAGCACGCTGGAGAGTCTCTGGACTCTATGGGGTTATAAAATGCATTGCAGAATGAGGGTGCGATGGGTTTCTAGGGTGACCTAATCAGGAAAAGCTGAACTCTGACAACTGTTGCGAGAGCAACATAATCTCAACCAAATCAAGAAGTCGCACTATTCACACCAAGTGCAAAGTTGGTTAGGTTATTACCTCTCATACACAGAGCGCACACCATGCCAGTAAAGAAGGAAATATTTGAGCTATTCAATCCACAGATAAATTCTTTTAGCAGTTTAAATTTTAAGAATGTTTGTTTCACTATTAAATGACCTGATTTAATTCACAGTATGTAGACAAAATGGCTCTGCTCATAACAATATATCAAATTTTCTACGTGGTACAAAACCTGTAAATAGTTCAAATTCTGCTAGATGAGAAAGATGTAGCTAAAACCACATTGCATGCCAATATAGATCAGTGGACAAGATAAAAATAATTATTCATCCACCTTAGTGTTTTAGAGTGAATTTTGATTCTGTTCCTATTTACACAAATACTTTTTCTATACAACTAGCTAGTTTCTGTGGCAACTATAGTAAGTTTGTATCTTTTTCTAACTATAATTGCTATTATCAGCTACTAGCAGAAAGAGAATTACCAAATCATTAATTATATAAACCAACAACAAATAGTAGACCTTATCTCAAACTAAACGTGTGATTTGTACTTCAGTGTATCCTAGTCTTACATTATCTCTTTCATGTTTGTCCAGGTTCATCTCACAAAGAATTCATTCCTGTATGGCTGGCTTTTCTACATGGTCCCAAATCCAGCAGCTCGCCTTCACAGTAGAAACTGCTGGATGCTGAGCACATTAAAACATCTGATGCTATACTGGGAAAAAAGCTCTTGGAAATCTAGTCACAATGACAGAAATGGATGCATTTGAAAAATATGGCTGATTGGTTATCTTTTACAACTAACTGTAACAAATGCGTTTACACTAATAAAAGAATTGACTTTCTTTGAATTCAGATGGTTTCCCAGCGGAGTGATTTATTTTATGCTTAGAAAAGGCCTTTGCTAGAATTATTGATGTATGTGTTATTATTACAGTAATATGACATGGTAGAAATATTCCGAATGGATTCATAAAGTGGGTGCCTGATAGGATAATAACTAAATACAAATATTAAGGATTTATCTTTCCTACCAGATACACAGATTATACATGCATTTGTATATGCAGGCATGCAGACTTTAAATCCTGGTGCTGTGCTACTGTACATGAGAGAAACATCCAGTCCCTTCATGTTACACTAACATATTTTCAGTAACATGGCTCCCCTACCTAGGCTTTAAAAAGCTACTGGTTTATGGTTAACATTACCATTTCAAAAAAGTAATTTGCTGATCATTCACAAGCCATCTGAAATATATAAAGAGTCACTGCTTGGAGCTATTGTTTCAAAACATTTACCTGAGGCTATGAATTCTAGAAGGCTAATTTAATTAAAATTGATTTTAAAAATATCAGTAGGTAATATTGCTTTTTTGGAGTACAAGAACTTATTTTACATACCTTGTGTTTTCAAAATGTATCGACCTTCCTTTGCGGGAATAGTCTTCAAATGACTACAAAGTGTCATGTCATTTGGGTGTTTCCAGCAATGACAAATGCAAATTCTATTGAAAACTGCAGGCAATTAGCCCCTGCCTTTCAGAAGGCTAGAATTTCTTTGACTGTCCTATGTTCAGGGGACACTCCAGTTACTCCTACTTAGTTAAGGTCTCTCTTCAGTCAAAGAGGCTGAAGCAGTTTGAAATTGAGGAACACAGAAGTGGAAAGTCATGGGCCTAGGGACTAAGAACGACAATGTTAGCTGATTAGTTGGTAGGAAGTACAGAAGCTGAAGCTGGTATTTCGGGTAGTTGCAATAGTACCGTGAGTTACCAGTGAAATGCAGATGTGAAAGATGCTGCTGTAATCCTAGCATGCAGCAGGTGATGGAAGCAGCAGTGCCACTGCACAAGGCATCAGTTAAAATTTCACCTAAAACATGCTGTAAAGTTCTGGACACCTTTCCTCAAAAACTTGAACTGGAAAAGATGTAGCAAAGGGCTAATGAAAGTGCACGGGAAGAGAGAACCTGTCTTCTGAATAAAACAATGGCTTGTTCAGCTCAGTGACATGAAAAATGGAGTGTATTATGACTCGTTCCCTGCAGCACATACACTGATTTCTTTCAAACAGAGTAACAGGAGATGGAGGGAACGTGTGCACCTACATCTCAGCAAAACACGCCGTCAGGACGCATCTGCATTGTTTACCTTGATCCTAGGGAAGGAAACACTCCATGTTCAGACGTAATCTAAGACAGTTTACAGTTGATTGCCTCGAGAACCACCCAGCCACATTTCTTTATCATTTAGCATTAACCTTTCACAGAAAGTCCTAAAATAAACTCCAACTTATACAAAAAAACAGGCAACAGGTCTTTTTTTTTTTTCAAAGGTGCCTAGGTGCAGTTAGGATGTAGGCTCTTAAACTACGCAGGATCTTAAAACTCCCTACCAAAGCTCTCATCAAATAAATTGTTCAAATTTTTACCAAAGCTCTCATCAAATAAATTGTTCAAATTTTAATGGCATTTAATCAGAATAAGCTTACCAGAATTTTTCTGATTTATTAGAAAAAAGAAGCATCAGTTCCCTACTTAATATTGATCTGATTCATTGGTTGCTGTCACTGATAGTCACTAATGAAAGATTCAAGGTGTTTCTTTTAGATGATTTATAGGAGTGTTAAAACCAGAAAATCTGAACTAAACCTGAAGCTGTGGGACTTACCTACATCAGTGTGCACTTGGAAACTGTAACACGGACCTTAAGAGTGTGTGAACCATGTGCACGGGGTCTTCTGGTAACTGGAGGGATGACAGCGACAAGCTGCACCTCTGCAGCATGTGGAGATGCCTGATGCCATCTGCTGATGGGTTGCCTCACCAAAAACTAATGTAACGGCCCAAGAGCACGGGAAAGGGAGACAAGAGCCCGTTTTGAGGGCATAGTTTGAGTGGTAAACAGGACTGGGAGACCTCTGTGCTTTTCTGATCAGGACTTTGGAGTTTCCCAGGAGCAGACTGATGTCCCAGTATCAGGACCCAAGTGTGACTGATGCACAGGGAAGAGCTCACAAGACAGGCTGATGAAGAAAGAAGATACAAAGCAGAGGTAAAGCTCTGCTTTGGCACCCCGACACCTGGCAAAACCGGGATGCCCAGGTATAAGTAGTTGCTGCTTTCAGACTGTTTCTACATCATCATGTTAGCATTACCACAGTTTGATTTTAAATATGCTTATTCTTGCATTCAAGGATTATGCTCAATTTTGAATGAAAGGAAGCATTAAAAGGAGAAGATACTGATGCACTGCAACAAGTGGTAGTGTGCAGTTTACGTGTAAGTACAGTTACTATTGTACTTAGACAGAATGAGACCATATTCCTAGCTTTAATGCACCAGACCTATGGCATGTCCATGCCCGGATAAGCATTCTGTAGAACACAGCGATAGCAGAAGAGCCGCACATTTTTAAATACTTCTGTTGTGTGATTCAGATTCTGGACTGAGCTCAGACAGACAATTTACAAATAATGAGTCAGATTCAGCTAATGTGATGCTATTAGAACTCTACAGGTTCTGATGGGGTTGTACTCCTGTAAAGAGGTACATTTCTCCCAGCAAAAAATAAAATAATCATTCACGTAGGATGCTATGATGCAAGACTAAATACAACCCAGAATTAAACATATATGCTTCCCTCCTTTCAGGGCAAACACTGTTTTTTTCTGTTGGTTTCTGCCTGCTAGATATTTCTTCCTCCTTCTATAAACTGAGTTTGCGCTTGGGCAAATTCTTCATTTATTGATTTTTTTAGTATTCCACCTACAGCATCCATTATACGGTCTATGCCACTGGAGCTTTATCCACTTTGCCATATTTTTGTTTCTGAGTATATCTGATTTGGCCTGTGCTTTTAAATGCACTCCTCCTTCCATGGAAATCATATTTCTTCTTCTAAATGTATTCCCCCTACTTGTTTGTACCACTATGCGCTTTTTAGATTACACTCGGTGTTACAGTATTATCAGACCAGAGCAATAGATGCCTCCTTATTTCTCTGCTGTGGATTTAGTCTGAATTCACACAGACGTAACAGTGCAGAAACTGAAACAGAACATTTTGAGGTGTTGGAATCAATCTTTTTCTAATAAGTATTTCTCTCCCTCATAAAAGTGCTGTGAATAACAAGCAGTCACACAATTTTGCAGGGCTGGTCTTCGGAACTTTGCCGGTTGCCGTATGTTGGCTCTTGCCATACTTCTGTGCATCAAATGTTTTCATTCACTGTTAGATGCAACCAGTTTAAACCTCACTAACCTAAACCTCTCCAAACCCCATAGGCAGTAAATATACCTCCCTGCCTTGGAAAAAATACAGGTCGTTGAAGCCACCTAAAAATGAACCACTTTATCAATATGCTCAGGTTTTTACATATGATCCGAGCCACTCAGGCTCAAATTTACCAGGCCCATAAATTCTTCCTCAAGCAAGAGGAAAGGTGAAAGACTTCCACAGTTCAGCCAAAAGCATTTTGCATTTTATTCTAAGATTTACATGCAGGTAAAAAAAAGGTAACTGGGTACTGATCCCTCTCTTTCTGGCAGCTTCCATGGGCTGATACTGCTGTGTGTTTTGATGTTGCATTACAAAACAAAAGGTATTCACAGGAGAGACAGTTCATTCAGGTCTAACTACCTGCATAGTTATACATACAGCATTACGGAAATGGCACGCAGTCATTTGGAGACTTTTCTATGAATTATATAGATTTCTAATCAGTTCCTCAAAAGGACCTCAGGATAACTGTTGAGAGTAATTAAAATATTCAGTAGCAAGGGGTGAAACACAATAGATTGCAACCAAACTAATTTGATGCAATCATTGTATTTCCTTATTTGTTTCCCTCATAAACAACAGATATCACAACTTTCCCAGGATGCTCAAACTTCCTTCAGATGGATTAGCCAAACTATTTCTCAGCAATTTTTAAAATTCCCTTCTAAAAATGATTTTTAGAAATTTCTATTCTGAATATTGCGTCTTTACTGAACAGTTTATTTTTTACTCTTCATATCCAGAAAAAAAGTTGATACCCTTTACCTAAAATACACTCTTTAAACACAATACTTAAAAAAATATTCTGGAGTGTACACACTTTCACTTCACTGATCCCTTTAACTGTGAAGTTGTTACCAGAAAATTTTAATCAGAAAACCTTCAGCAATCTTGGGCCAGCAATATTGTTCTTTAAGCTTTCAAACTACTAAGTAACTTCCAAAGTTCTTTGCTGTTTTCTGTCTTAGAAGCAAACTGGGACAATCATAAACCCACACAACTTGAGCCCTAACATTTGTTTAAACATGCACTGCAGCTGTTTCTAGGGCCTCCAACCCTAATGATGAAACCCCGTTCATTTTCTGTAGCCATCACTCCACAAGAAGAAACAGCTTCGCAGAAAACTCAACTGAGTTTTACCCTTTTGTCCATGTATGATTTAGTTACAGCATAGAAATAATCTATGCAGCAGAGATGGAAATGATTTAGAAATACAAATGCTCTGGTGCAATGAAGTCACAGTGGCTTGAGGGGCTGTGCTCTCCCTCGTTTGGCAATAAAAGAAGTAAATATTTTTATTATCTATTACCATCACATGACAGGGTGTCACTAGCTGATAGTTTTTAAACCAGTATAAATAAAAGGAACACAGAATGACATCCGTATGCAACAGAGATAGATTGACACTGAAAATATTTGTGTCATATGCCTTTACTGAAGTCAGAGGAAAAAAAAAACCCAAGGCCTAATGCACTACCCTTAAGAAGCCTGGCGAGTACTTCAGTCCAGAGGAGGTACCACATTTGCGCAGATACAGTTTTACCAGAGAACCCAGACTTCCAATGAAAGAATGGAAATAGCCAGAATACTAGGAGGACAGCACTTTACACATGATTCAGCTCAGCAAGAAAACGTATGTATCATACCAGTGTCTGAGGACAGTTTGAAAATGCAGATGCGGGAGATTTAGTTTCATTATAAAGATATATATGAAAGGAAGAAAAGATCAGAGTAAAAATGCACCATCCATGAGGAGAATGCTGCGTGTGCAGCCCTGGGAGAAAGCCAAGACCCACAGCAGGGTTTTTTGGCTAGAGTGCTTATGGCAATGACCAGCTTATTTCTGAACACAAGGGAGACTCCTCTTGTTTACGCACAGTGTGACAAGGAAAAGAAAATTCATACATTCTTGCCTTTGTGTGTTTCCTTTGTAAATAAACACCGTGACTGAACCAAATTACACCAAACTCATTCATTTCCCTTTCTCACCAAAAAGGTAACAAGACCCTGTATTGTATCAAACTGAGTGAATCTCAGCACCGTAATAGCCACATGTGCTGTTACAGTTTTAATGATTAATTAATATTCACAAAAACAATTCCATTATTTCGTATTTCCAAAATTGATCCTGTCTGGAATACACGTTATGAAGCACCAGATGAATGGCAAAGATGAAAAGAAGCAAAGGCTCAAAGGCTGTTTATATATGAATGTATTTTAATATGCCTGAAATATTTTTTAGTAAAACCTTTATTTTTCACTTCAATTTTTGAGATTTAGGCCACTGTTGAAGTAGAAGTAACTGACACCCTGTGGATGCAGAACAAAGACAGACAGTGTTACTTTATACTTACAATATAAAAAAAAGGGTAAACAACTGAGTTCCCAATTGCCTGCGTATTGAACTCAAGGGCTGAATCAGCTCCTTCCTAGAGCTGCACTACCCTTTCAGTGTTCCCAATTCAGGAAAACATCAGCCTGTAACTAACTAAAGTGTGTGCTTAAAATCCAGGATTTGCTCATTTCTTGCTCATACAAGATTTTATTACCCTTAGAAATGAAATGAAATGAATTTTAAAAAAGAAGTTATCTGTTCAGAATGAGCAAGCCTCTTCAGCTTAATACATTTGCTGGGGGTAGCAGGTGAAAACACCTCTTTCTTTCAGAATCAGTGACTGCCATTTCAGGCTGCAAAAAATAGAAAGCAGTAAAATGTCAGCTGACACAATGAATATCTGTATAAAAGCAATGATACAACTTGGCTAAAGCTAGGGAGATGTATGTGATAGCTGAGGGCAGTAGAGCTGTCAGCCTGCTATGCAGATTTTATTGTATTTCTCGCAAAACAAACAGTAACGCAGTTTATATTGTGCACTACAGATACAATATTTTTGCATTTCTTAGTGCTCATCTTCTTACCAGCACTTTTACTTTGTTGCTGACATAAATCTGCAGCATTAGCAGCCGCAGAATAAAGGCATGCAACAGGATGTAATGACTTTGTTAACTTGTTCAGTTAAATCAGCTCAATGAAAATATTAAAGCAAACGATTAAAAAGCAACCTTATTTCGATAAAAAAGATAATTACATTAATCAAACTCGAGCATCTGCCAAATCTCCATGATGTCAGTTTTAGTGAAGAACCAACCCAAAACTCCATGGGCAGCCACTCTGATGCTTCTGAGGATATCTGACAAACACAAGGGCACATCATTTGCATTCCCAAAAACATGAGATAAACACATTTCTTTCTTGCATCTGTCTTCTTTTGGTAGCTCTGGACTACTGTGTGATCTCTGTCTACCAATATAATCTGGCTGGCACTAATTCAAAGAGTGTGTTCCTGACAAATAGTTTTCCCTGTGACAAAAATGCTTCATATTTTGCCTTCTGTGCTCCCACACATATTTGCGTTCATCTTTCATAGCCTGTGGACTGCTGGGCCTTGGAAAAGACTCAGAAAGTTTGCAGAAAAGAAACTATTTTAGCTGCAGAAAAACTATTTCAGAACCTTTTCATTGTCTTAGAAAACATTTTAATATTCACACTGTCCTCAGCAGTTGGTTTGCTGATGTTGCTCTCATCGGCAGTATATAAAGCAGAAGAGTTCATCAAAAAGAGGACAAGGATAAAAAGAGTACCCAAATGTCAAATAACTGTGGTAAATTGGGGTCACCAGTAAACACCATGGTGAAACCAGGATACATTTCCCCGGTACACAATGCTGATCTGACAACAGATATAAATAGTGAGACTACTAGTAAATTATGTAAATCACTTACTACTGATGCCAGTACAAGCTCTCCTTTTGTCTTTCATAAAACAAATGACAACATATACAAACAGGATGGAAAATGAGTGGCAATGATTAGTAGGAGATTTGATTTCCTTTTAGACTCTTAATGAAGAGACAGCACAACAAATTACAAATGAAAATAAAACGAAAATTCTATCCAACAGACACTGTTTACTTATAGTCTGTAAAAATGTAACATAATTTCAGCTAGATCTATAATCCTTGCATTGTTGTTTTGATGTTTGTGTGTACACATCACTTGGAAGAATATATACATAAAAACAAAATAGTTTTTTTCCTGTAATCTATAAAGTAGTCATGGAAGCACATTTGTTCTGAAATACAAATATTACAAATATGAGAAAGCCTGTTCAAACCTAGGAATGTAAATGTTTATGAGATAAATTAACTTAGTGGATTTTTTTTTTTCTTGCATCAACAAAATAAACAGCACTTATTTTACAAGGATTTCTCAATTTTTTTTCAGTAATAATTCTAGTGTCACAATACAGTGTCTTTCAGTGTGTTACTTATAGCTCATTTAGTGCTCAACGTTTTGTTTTTTCAGAGCTCTCAGAACCTGGCACCCAAACACCAGCTTGTGACCTTGCAATACAGTAACCCATCTCACATCTTTCAAGAAAAAGAACATTTTTACTCTACTGGATACTTGACAGAAAATGACTCATGAACTGAATGCTTGGCAACTTTAGGCAACCAGATTAAACCACCATTTTCTGAACCTTCTAGTAGCTTGCTGAATACTTAATAATAATCCAGATTCTCCCACTCCAAACGGTTGCTCCTTTTTCCTTTACACTTGCCTTTTTCCTCTCCCCTCTCCTTCCTCTCCCTTTCCCTAACCCCGCCTTTCCTTACTCCACCTCTCCCCTTTTCTCTTTTTTCTTTTCTTTTTTCTTTTTCTTTTCTCTTTTCTTTTCTTTTCTTTTCTTTTCTTTTCTTTTCTTTTCTTTTCTTTTCTTTTCTTTTCTTTT
>JAVKLA010000057.1:9123395-9143155 GCA_034782735.1 Sagittarius serpentarius
TTTTCTTTTCTTTTCTTTTCTTTTCTTTTCTTTTCTTTTCTTTTCTTTTCTTTTCTTTTCTTTTCTTTTCTTGTCTTTTCTTTTCTTTTCTTTTCTTTTCTTTTCTTTTCTTTTCTTTTCTTTTTTTTCTCTTCTTTTTTCTTTTCTCCTCCTTTTTTGTTATCAAAAATAACAAAGTTCATAATTTGAGCCATTAGGCAGTGAAGGCAATGAAAAGAAACCCAAGTGAATGTTCGATGACAACAGGAACGGTACCCCATGAGAAGCTTATGCAGGATACTGTTGCTGTATTTTAGCGCTAGCGTATTGCATTCTGTATCCTCCAGCCCTGGATCCCTCCCGAGCACAGACACGCCATCATTTCTAAGCAGAAAGATGTGATTGCGTATTTCAGTTACAGCTCCCATATTCTGAACACTTGTGATCACTGAAAAACTCCTTTACAGCTAATAATGCCAAAGGTTGCTGGACATTAAAGAGGCAAAAGCTTCCAAGGAAAGAAATACTACACGCTATGATAAACATTTGAAATGAAGCCAATCTTGGATTTTGTTGTATGGACAGTGATTCTAAATACAGGCTATATGACGCCCACATTCTCTTTTTTGTGAATGGCAGGAAAAAGAAAAAGAAAACATCTGTTACTTCTTCAGAGAGCGTAAGTCCTTAGGCCCGGGCTCATCCTGCTGAATTTCAAGCACTTACATGAGTGAGATGGGTAATTCCCCCAGGCCAGTGGAGAAAGACAAGCGGCTCCACCTGCCCATTTAGGTCTCAGGCGAGCAAGCGGCAGCCTCTGGAGGTGCGCTTCCCTTTCCACTGACTGCATATGCAACCCCGGACAAATGCACTCGTAATTTAGGAACCTCATATGAACCCCAGTTCAGTTTTCACAGGCAAGTTACTCAGCTTGGACTAATTAGGGCTGAAACAAAGCCACCTCTGAACGAAATACCTCAGAATCTGAATCAAGTGTCTATTGCGAATGCAGTTTTAGTCTTGCTGTTCCAATTTTCACCACATAACTGCAAGCAACTCTTGGCCATTTCAGCCCCTCATTATATTCCTAGAGCTGAAGAGCTGATACTTGTTTAAACAGGTTTAGAAAAAGCTTTATATTTCACTTTCCTGCTGCCTCCAGATGTTCTGTAAATAGGAAGGATCATCCACTGTCTACTTACCACTCAAGATAGTAAACAGATAACTAACCCCTTCTAGTACACCATATGCCCGCATAAAAAATTCACAGCACATTTGCTTGTAGAAATAAAGCAAGAACTAACACACCTACTTCAGCTAGAATTGGTTCTGGCAGTTACACTTGCCAGACGCTCACAGACTACTGGACAAGCATTGGTGTGTTGCTGTCATTTTACAAATGCACTCTAAATTTTCATCCCAAGATGGTAAATAAATTGTACACACAATCATCAGCTTAATTTTATTAGACTGTCTAAAGCTGTAATTTCCTATTTATTAGAAACTCTTTTTTTTATTTACTGCAGGGAAAAAAGAGGGTAAGTGAACAAACAATGATAAAATAATTAACATTATAAAACAAATTTCAACTCAAAATCAGACCCTAAGCCCAACCTAGGTTTCTTTTTATTTCCAGAAAGAAAATAACTCTCAGTCTGGAGGACTTATTAATAAGCAATTCATTAAAGTAGGTGTAAATATATAGAGATGAATGGATGTCTGACACTAAAATTCAGTCTCCTGGAGCCCAGTGTATTTCTGCACTCAGGAGGCTCTGGCAGATCTTGGTGTTACCTAGTCCTGTCCTTCACAACACCTCGTAGTAATGCCTTCGGCTGGCCTGGAAGCTGATTCAGATGTCCCTTTGGTACCTGTGGGCAGGGTTCAGTTACCAAGACACGCAAACCTACTCCTCTTGGATGTCTAAGATCTCTGCACAAGACTGCCGATAGGACACGTGGCCATCAGACGACCCATTCCCTTCCTGGGACTGTACCTGGAGGCTAGATGGAGAAACTGCAACACCCAAAGGCACACCAGCTATCTGAAATTGAGCAAAGGACTCCAACCCTCTCTACTACAAAATTAATACAGATTTAAAAAAAAAAGAAAAAAAAATAAAAGATATGAGCAAAAGCTGCAAAGACATTAGACTGAAATAGCCAACCAAGTCACAAGCAGCAGGCAAAAGCATAGGCCACAAATTCTGTCAGACAAATTTCATGCCTCCTGTGTAACTTCTACCACTTTCTGTTCTATTTTGCTAATTCAGTCATAGAAGAAGCCCCTGCTGTTTCTCTATCAGGGCTTCATTTTTTCTTTATAAATGAGTCAAAAGAGAAATGAGACAAAAGATGACAAGAAGTACTTAACTGATTCAACTCCTTTTCAGGCCATGTCTGCGATGTTCATTTCCAACTTTTCCACCCAGACATCCTCAGAATAATTTACCAGAACGGGAATTTCAACTCCCAAAGCTGTTAACACTCCAGACAAACAATGCTTGACAATATATGCAGTGACAGGGTAAACGCTCACTTTCCTGAATGGCCAAAGTCTTCAAGGAGGGCAGGAATCTACCTTGAATAGGCAGACATATCAGTTCCTAATGTCTCTGTATGTACAGCAAATGACCAGCTAGAAATAGTATCTTCAAGAAGAACTAATCTTGCCAGTGTAGAATTTGTCTTTTAGAATTACATGCCTGGCATCTGTGCTTGTGCAACCGTGGTCTTCTGGTTCAAGCACTCCAGCTTTTTCCAAGTATGAAGAGGAATCAAAATATTACTTAATTATACTGATATTACAGTTGCTACCTATTTTATGACAGAAAACAGATAAAACGTATAAGTTGAAGTATTCAAGCATATGTATATCTGGAGAATACGGAGTGTTTATATCCTATTCATCTCTTGTGTACAGAAGTAATCTTTGAAAACTCACAAAGCAGAGCCAACAAGAACAGCAGGGAAAGATTCAGTCATTCTCATTAATTCTACATCGAATTAATTAAGCAAATTAGTAGCAGAAATTTATTTGTCAGACATCACTCATTTTACAGAGTCATTAAAACTTGATGTAAGAAATATTGGATAGATAGCAGAAGAGCTGTATGATACAAGCTTTTAAATAGAGGGCAAAATCATACTCTAGGCAAATTGTCCAACTATGGCAATTTTACGTATTATTAATTTTTTGACAATAATTATTGAAGAGCTGTTGAATGAACTTTTGAGATTTGAAAAAGGCAATATCAGTTCTGGGACAAAGTATGGCAAAGTATGAATAGTGTATCAACTGTGTGCATCCTCATGAAGAAATCTAGTGAGGAGAAATAAAAAGAAGCCCATCCTATGGGACTGACCTTAAGAAACTGGGAGAAGGCTTTCCAGCCATTCCTGAGCGTGTTAGCTGGGGAAGTTTTCTTCAGGATAAATGTACTGGAAGGATACCTCTGTGTTACAGAAGACAGGCATGAAAGCGGCCCTTATAGGCAAAGCTGCAGTACAGACCTTGCAAAAGATTCTGGCTTGCAACAGGTTCAGCACGGAGCTGACTTCTGCTAGTGGCTGCCAAGAAACTGAGAGAGGGCGAGAGAGGAGGAGGGAAGGAAGGCAGGAACCTCCCTAAGCTTCAGGCAATGTAGCCAAGGAAATCAGAAGCTCCGCATAAGAGTATTGCAGTGGGAGAGCTTAAAAGACTCTAAGTAATCCAGCTCCTGTGGATGTAGGCTGATTTGGGTGACAAGCTGAAAATAACGCTGCCTGGTTTGCTACTGTCTCACACTACAGCCACAGTACAGCCGCTGCTGCAAAACACTGCCTATGCTTGACACAGGTAAGGGGAGCTTTCACTGATTCTCTGGAGAGATGGGTTTAAAGCAAGTTGCTCCGTCTGAAAACAAACTATGAATGACTATGCATGGGATCTACACGTCAGCGTACAGGGCAGTCCTGGAAGAGCCCCCAACGATAAGTCATACACCCCCCTGACCGCTCCTGTCCTTCTGCCCCCTTGCACGGGGTTCCCAGGCTGCCCGCAGGGCACAGAGCGGGCTGGCAGCCAACCGCAAACCTGGAACATGCCAGTAAAACATGCAAGTGCAAGGGTTGCATCAGAGCACCTATGGACAGGAACAGCAACTGGGAAGACGGAATCTGAATTCTACCTTTGTTTTCAAACACACAAGGAGAACCAAGACCAGCCTAAATACCAGTAGACGACATTAGGAGCGAGGATGCAATTTTACCTCCCTGGGAAAACAGGTTAACATCAGAAGGCTTGCTGTACTGATGCCAGATGGGCTTTTTCAAGCATCTGCAGATCAAACTGAAGGCTTCAGGCAAATCAGAGACAAATACACAGCAGTGTTCATCACCCACTTATAAACAGTACCAGGGAAAACCAAACCAACCAAACAAGCAGATGCAAACAAACCTGGAGGCAGGGCTTCCTAAATTTTAGGCATTAACTGCAAAGTGTATTATTGTAATTTCTTTGAGGTCAGCTACCTCAGCAGGGACATAAGGCAAAATTAATACAGCTAAGCAGCACTTAGAACAATTTTGATGTAAGTGTGAAAAACACACGATCAGAAACAATCTGCTTTTAAGTAAAAACATAAATTTGTTTACAAAAGTGTGATTTATAGACATGATCAGAAAACCGTTTGTAGAATTCTAAGTGAACATTCTTCTGCTCAGAATAGCCATGCTAAATGGGTGACAGTTTTGCCCTTTCTCCCTACTTCCTCTTTCTTCAAAACTCAGAAGTCAACGCAGTACCTCTTAATTCAGAAAAATGTGAGAAAACATGGGTCACTTGTACAAAAAAGACAACAACAGAATTAACTATTTTTACTAACAATTCAGCGAGAGAACCAAGAAATACCAACACTTTGGAAATGCCAAGAGGGTATCTCAGAGCCCCACTTTGCCTTTTTCCATGGCCTATGTATAAGGTAGTTATTTCAGGCCCAGGAAACATCCCTATGTATCACCTGCAAGTGAGGAGAACAGTGAATCCCAGCAGCAAGTGCTCTCCTGCAGGCAGCTGCTTCTTTCTGCTCCTCCTGTGCTCCACCAGCCAGAGGCCTGGGAAGGCTGGAACAGAACTTCCATCCACATCCTCTTACCCACACAAAGTTGGGTGGGAGAGCAAGAGTCACACAGGTCTTGCTCTGCCTCTTTCTCTGTTCCAGGACCAAAACGTACGGCAGACTGCCCGTGCTAGCATCTACGCCAACAAGTTACATCTCTTGAATCTTTGACCAGGATTAATCAAATCATCTATAAACTGACCATTCGAAAGGATGCTAATGAGACAATATCACCAGCCATTTCAAACATTCACATTTTAATTACAATAAAAGTAACAGAAGTGGAAAGCTAGACTTTGAACTACTCCCAGTACAAGAAAGAAGGAAACCAAAAAGGGAGGTGTTACTTTTTTTTATCCAGTAAGACTTCTAACAGGGATGATGGCTAGCTTTAGTTGCAGAGATCTGAATTCAGATCTCTCAGACAAGTGTCCCTGGCAGCGGTATTCTGAAGGGTATTTTGAAATGCCTTTAAGCCACTCCTACCTTTAAGGCTTCTTGTTCTTCCACTAGGCTCGAAATACCCGAATACTCAGGGAGCCATTAGGAAGCAAATGTGAAGTTAACTCTGTCACCAGGTGGCTAGGACATTCACCTATACAATTCCTGCTCCAGTGAACACTGAAGTGTTACTCACCAAGTACAACATTGTCAAACGGGAGAGACTTGCAGGACCCCACATGTGAGTAAGCTATACTCGTGGCTATGTCTCCCAAATGGTAAATGAGTCAAATCCTACTTCAGCAAAGAAAGGAATTGATCCTCAGATGTCCATGCATTGAGTGCCACTGAAGGCCTATAAAGTAAAATGAAACCTCTTCTATTTAATTATTCTGACTTAGTCTTTTTTTTTCCCTTTGGAAATTGAGTGCCTTCTGAATCAATCTCACTTTTTCCACACACACACAGAGAAGACAATTCTAATTTCAGTATACTTAGAGAAGGAAAAAATTGCCACTCGAAAAGAAACCTATAGAGATCAAACAGAAAATTAGAAAGAAAACTACTCCAACTGGTTTATAAGTCAAAGTATATATTGGGAAAGACCATGATTTTCAGTGGCCTTTCAAATCGCATAAAGAGCAATGTTCCACATCTATTGGAAAACGGTGACTCTGAAGAAGGGAAATGGCTGAAAAAGCCTCACTGTGGCATCCTCCCCTTTAACTGGAAGCTCCTCTGAGTTTAGCTATATATTCCCATATCCGAGCTAGTACTAATTCATGGCTGTATTTGTTTCTCCCTGGTGCTGGGGGAGGGAAGACAATTTCTGCCCAGCCAAACTGAGACCCTCTGTGGAAAGGAAAATAACAGGTTGGCTTGCTTACTTGGGGGCTGCTACATCATCTTCTGTAATTCTGAAAAGCTAAGTCCTCTCCATCTCCCAGCTGCTGCAGTAAAATATAGTACTTCTGGAATCTGAAATAGATTCTCCAAGGAAAAAGATGTATCAGTTTCATGCCAGCCATGGAAACACTACTTCACTGGTTGTTTTCCATTGATATGGTCATAGTAAATCCCAAGCATGAGTCTTGCATAATCCTGCAGCTCATTCTCCCTTGTTTGTGGATTTAATTATAACTGGATAAGCTATTGCCCAGATAACTTAAGATACAGGAGAAAAAAAAATCCAATTTACACAGTAATGTAATTAAATTTCACAGTGCAAATGTATGCTGTTTGTTTCATTTGTTTAAAATCATGTGCCAAACACTAACCTTTTCTCTAATAACCATCAACTAGCAACACAGAAAAGCTGCGAAGGAGGCACAGTTATGCTGAGTGCTGTCTGGCGGAAACTTTAATTTGCATGGAGGCCCACGTGAATCCTCGGTGCGCGTTATGTAAAACTATTGTTGAAAGGATACACAGGGCACAGTGAAAAGGGGTGAACTGAGGCTCCATGGTCTGGGTTAGCTGTTTGTGTTTGGTACTCTGATGATGCTGTGGAGTTGTTATAGCAACAGACCAGAACCCTCTCGGGGAGAAAAAAAAACAAAAACAAAAACAAAAACAAAAAAGAGTTTACATGACATGTGGGTCACTGTCAATCTGTTTTGATTGAATGGGGATGGGGAACGGACACTGCCCCATTCCGATACCTCTGTAGAGGCCTGAATTTCTCCCTTTGTCTAGCTTGGGACTTTATTGTCCATCAGACTCCACAACCAAATGTGTACAGCCTCCTTTAACCTAAATAAAATCCTAGCTGGTCCAGGCAAGTAGAGGAAAACAGATGAGGATATACAGAAACAGATAGGGACAGTAACTTTTTCCTGACTGTTGCCCAACAGCTCTGAAATTCCTTAACTTTTCCTCTCCTGCTATTCATGCCTTCACCTCGTTTTCCTGCTTTTGTGACCAACACCAGCAGCTACCTGTAACGTAAGTGGTTTGAAAGGGTTAGTGAGGTAAAGGAGATGATCTGACTTCTGCTGAGCTTGGAAGCATGGAAACTATTGAACTGCAAACAATGTCAGGTTCTTCATCATTGTTTACTGCTATGCTCGACTGCCTCCTTCTGTCTTACCTTTGCTGGATTTTGAAACACTCACCAAAACCTGACCATTCATAACACTCTTCTCTTTCCCAGGAAGAACAACTAGTGTCCGGACATTTCAAGCAAACATTTTTTTTATCATTTAACATAAAACACTGATAAAGGACAATTCCTCATTATAGAACTATTTTTAATATTTAAATTATCTACATTCGTTATCCTTACTCTTTTTTCTAATTTGGTAAGAAAATGGAAGAAAAAAAAGTTATTTAGCAATACACCACAGGAAAAAAAGCATCAAAAGTCTGAATTTTAATAACTACAGCATCTTGAAAATAATAAAGAATTAAAAGGATAATTCAGAAATGCATTCATTCTAACCATTCATGACAGCATTGGTGCAGGGAAAGTCGCACATCACCTTCATGTACCATAGAAACTGGCTTATAAAGAACCAAAGCAACCTGGATAAATGTTCACGTCTTGGTGCATGGCATGCAGCATATGGCAATCGTTGGTTTATACTGTCAAATGTAGATACAGGAAGGGCAAGATCAATTTATAACAACTACATTATTCAGATACAGCAAATCTAAGTTTCTAAAGCCTTCAGGGCTCTACAGTATGTCAAACATAGTTACATTCTCGTGTTTAGTGGCCCTTAAATGTGTATCCTAATTATGTAAATACCTACATTTTACATAAAACTCCTCAAGGACTAGTGGCAGGAAAGGGGACACACCTTTTGTATACACAAACATACACCAGAAAGTGGGGTCCCCAATCTTTCAGCTCTTTTTAACCCAGGACCAGCAACAGGCTGGAGGAAAAGATGAAGTGCTTGAGCTGCCATGGGCAGAGCAATGACTTTCTGCTGATGCTTTTCACCCACTTACCAAATTCAAATACGACATAAATGTAACTTCTTGCACTACCCGGCAAACTAAGATATTTTTGAAAACGTAGCCAGTTCAGCCCAGAAATAAATTAGCCGCTGTACATTCAGCTACATGGGAATGTGCCGAGGATGACTAGCCAGCTGAGGATTACTCATGGCTGTGAAACCTGCTCTCAGCATTCACAGCTGGTAAGCATACAGTGCATGGCCTTTTGGCTGTCTATATTTGTACCACCCTGCTTAGAGGGCTTTGCATTCGCTTAGCATTGGTCAGGTCATTACATCAGGCATCAACTCTTCCCCGTAAAACAGAACGATTGCCTGAAGCGGTTTTAATCGGTTTGTAACTGGAAATGTTCCATACAGGTCAATGGCGATCAGTTGTTGGAGTGTGCATAATGTAATTAGCATGGGCTACAACTGCTATTTTTGACTTAAATAAGGGCCTTTTTGCTAAAGTCCACAGCTTTATCTGAAAAGATACTGAACTGTCTCTTTATTGTAGTACTGGCACAGTCCACGGAGGCTTCATTCTCCAAACCATAAAATTTAGACTGTTTAAAGAAACCCATTATGCATAAATAATACTGGAGGGAGAGGAGGAGGGGGCTGTTCGGTTTTCTCTAGTCAATACTCTGTTGCATTTCCTCTGCAGAACGTAGGAGTCGCCTTCCTCTTATTAATCAATATAGAACATGTATTGATTAATACACGTTGGAGGGCATGAAAGATGTTACTACTGTTAGCACATACCTTACAAAGCCCTCCACAGACTGTTCCCTCTTACGCCACACATTATTCACAAGATAGCAGTTTTGTCTTCTGAGTCTTTTGAACGCAGTTGTCTTCTTTCAGCAGAATCTTGGAACAGTAGTTTCGTAGTTTCTGGGCTCCTAGGTGTCTACAGCCTTAAAATGTTTGTGAACTGAAAGGACACTACCTTTCCTCCAGGCCCCCTCCAAGCTTCAGGAGATCCTGCAGCTCCTCCTCAGCTAAACCACTGGCTGGTTCCTGCTGCACTCTCCTGTGTTTCTAGGCCGTCTGGTAATTAAACAGACCTGGCTTTGAGAGGCAGGTCACACAATTATTCTGAGGCAAACAAGACAACTTTTCCAGGCTACTGATGGCGGCTGTTGCCCTCTCATTGCGTTTTACATATTTAAAGCTTAACTTCCATCACAAGGTAAAATTAGCACTGAAGCAGATAATTTTTTAAAGCATCAGTTCATAATGTTAAACAGAGCAAGTGACTTTCCCTTTGAATGTGCATGTTTAACATCCATCCCCACAGTCTGTGTGTTCCTTGTTTTAAATGGCAATAGGTGGGAAAAAAAGCCAAGGGGGCAAAACGGCAGCAAGCAGTAATGGTGAATTGAAATAGTATTTAGTGCTACAAAAAGTTTCCTTTTATTATTAAATAGCAACATTAAAGCAGCACCTGAATGTATTCGTTTAGATTAGGCTGTATTTGGTAGCTACTGTACAGAGTAGACATGAATACAGTCTTCATTCTGTACAGTTTACGCTCTAAAAGACATGCTGAGATGCAAAAGGATGTTTGGGAAAAAATACAAACAGAAACAATTCTACTGATATACTGACCTCTTTGCGTATTAAAATAATAGTCAATTGTTCGTATGCCATCATCCTCTCAATGCACTGGAAAGCACTAAAACTTAGAGGTCTCTCACTGGTATTCCAGCAGAAACAGGACAAGAGCAGCCTGAAACCTTATCAGCGATGGAAAACTGCATCAAAAAAGGTGTGGGCATTTTTGAGTAGTAGAAGGGTGAAGAAGATGAGGATAGGTCCCATCGTGGAGGTGCAGAGAACAATCTGGTAAAATATAAAAACGAACCAGCCAGGAAAGATACAGCTGTTTCCAGATGAAAAGCACCAAGAGAATGTGATGGAAAAAGAAGATGGGGCAGTGGGAGGATTCCCAGTTTAAGAGTTCTGAATCCAAACTTATTGGCAAAAAAAATTGCTTGAGTGTCTGTACTTAACGAAGAAGGAAAAATGAGAAAGATGTGAGGAAAAACAGAAAAGGAAAGGCAGTGTCACTAAAGCACACTGAAGTAAGCTTGGATCACACAAGGACACGTTTTCGAAACTTACTGTAGAGATGCATTAGCAATTACAAGCAGAAAGAGAATAAATAAAATTAGTTGTAACCTTAAACAAACACAGAACGCGAATGGAAAGGCAAGCCTGGGGCTACATAGTTACCTAAGTATTGCTGAGTCTTGACCAAGGAAATCAAAACCTTGGGATCCGAATGACACCAAAGATCAAATAAAAATATATTGACAATAGCTAGGCCTGGTTCTGACCTAAGCTAGAGAACTCATGACAAAACTCATGGGTTTAACTATCACATATGTACAAAAGGAATTCTTTGGTAATAATTATGGAAAGAAAGAAATTCAAGCATGCTAGCTTGTCTTAGCAATAGCCAATGCTGAAGAAATCTTTCTAATCACATTCAGCACAATTAGACCTTAGTGGGGTGTTTGGTTGTTTTTGTTTGTGGTTTGGTTTTTTGAACTGCTGTGTCTGACATAATAATTAATTACTCAATGAAGGGCTCTGTTGGAGAGAAATGCCAGTCTCTTTCAGATGACCAGCTGGAATTACAGCCCATTGCTAATCATTTGTTAATCCTGCTGCTTTGTAGCCTCGATCTATTCGCTCTCCGTGATCTTTGCACACACTTTTGCTGTTCTCCTCCTCTCGTTCTTAGCAGAAAGGTGGACATTTTGAAGGCCAAGCATGAAAGGAAGCAAGAAGAGACTACATTATAGTCCCTCTTTCTCCCCATGCTAAGCTCAGCAGACAGTTTTAATGCTTCTACCATGACTTCTCTACTTGCAACTTGGGGTATGCTCCCCTGTTTCTGGAAGGAAGAGGAGAGGGAGGGAGCCACTTGGACTGGTAGCTTGTGCCCATTCTCCCTATCTGTTTGTAGACAAAGGTAGCAGCACAAGAAACTTCAGAAATGTTTGCTGTTCGCTGGTTCTAATGTCTGGGAGGGGGAAAAAAGGGGATCTGAATAGCATTTTTACACAAATATGTCTACAGGTATTTTGTATGGGTTTAAATCTAATTGTAAACTTTAAAAATAATCTAACCAAACAAAACTTCATGCCCTCGTCACAGCAGGGAGGCTTCACAGGTGTAACGAGTGTACTCCCAGATATCCCTGTTTATAATCAAGACCAAAATGCTAAGCTTCATAGGCAAGGTCTATTGTATAAATTAACTTAAATAGTTCAAGCTGGCTTAATTTGTTTTGAAAAGATCCCATTAGTACGTACATTCTTCAAACAAAAAGAAATCTGTCTACAAGTACAGGGTGTATTTATGTGCATAATTAGTGTAATCGCAATAGCTGCAAAATGAAAATCTGTAGAAACACTCCAGAAAACATGGCGTAACCAATAACAATTACCATTCCTATTGATACAATGTGCTAACTGGCTGAAGAGTTCCCTTCTAGAGACTTTTAAATGTGTTTAGTTTTAGAAAGAGCATGAAAAAACAGACAGCTAAGATCCTTTGCGCTGAAGGTCATTGTCTAAATTCAGTGCAGGTCACAAGAGCTAGATAGTCAGTCCCATATCAAATGTGGTTCACAGCTTATATGAAATATTTTGTTCTCCTTAATGAAGTCTTAAAGAGCACATCACAAACATGGTTAAGGCACCAATGCTGAGAGCTGATGAAGAACTTTTTTTTTTTTAAGCTTGGATAAATAAATTCACACTGTCCAAAACATTTCAGTACATTCCTAACTTCATGCCTGGGCAGAGGTCACATGGAAGTAAAGGGGACAACATACATGCTCCAGGTTGAAGAGACACCTAAGTGAGCTGCTGAATAAGACCTAAATTACACCCTTGTGAGGAAGCTCAGCTGGGCGGCCAAAGTCATAGAGAACAAATTACCACTTTGCCCTCAGACATGCCTTCCTCCAGACACAAACAGAATTGTATCAGCAGGGGCCAGGGAGAATTTTGCATTGGTGACAAGATCGGTGCGATTTTCTATCCAGCCTAGGGAGAGCGATAATACAGCAACCCCCTCCAATACCCCTGCGGCACTCCAGGAGACCTGGGCTTCTGAAATGAGCTCCTGAGCAGATCTCAGCCTGAATCTCCACCTCCTGTGTAACCATGCTGCTTTTCAGGATGCTAACATCACGGTCTTTAACCAAATTAAAACTTGAAAAACTACAGACAAAATGCTGAATGTGAATTTTATTCCGGATTTGAAGGGTTGTTTGCTGGAATTGGAGCAACGTAGGAGGATTAAAAACTCTCTCTCGGAAGAGCAGGATAACCTCTGCTAGTAAGACCTTTGGAAAGCACACACCATTCAGCCAAGTATCTGAGAGCTAAGGATACAATTCTCAAGCAGAAATGATTGAATTGTACCTTCAGATGGGAGTACCACTTGCTGACTACTGTTTTCAACCTAGCCGTTTGTTATGATGTACTTACTCAAATGATACGGTGATCAATAAACTAATGGAGGTCTTTAAATAAACTGGTTTTGGCCATAAGGTCTTTTCAGCTAACAGTGTTCTATCACATCGGGAGCTGCAAAAGAATAAACCAAAGTACTTCTTCAGACATGACTCACTTCGGTTCGGCTCCCAGCTGAGAAACTGCCGATTCCCAGGAGAGCACACTCCACCAGCGGCTGGGTGACGCAGAATCGCTCTCGTGCTGCTGGGGCTGAGCTGGCTCCAGCGGGCCGTACCCTTCCCGGCCGCAGGGGTGGTGGGCTTGCCTTCCAGGAGGAGGATCTTGCTACACCTAGGAACCGGGCCCCTTTGGCTGCCTCCCGTCCTGGCACAGGACTGACTGCTGGTACCTGTCCTGTGCATCAACAGGAGACTGCAGCCCTCAGGGCTACCAGTCTGTTTCTGCTCCCTTCACAAGCAATGAAAATTGTATTTTAACACTACATAGATACATACCTATATATCCAAAGAAATGATTATGCTACTGATGAGTAGCCCATAGGCCAGCCTACACCTTTGATATCTAAGATGACAATATTACTATTTCTATTACCTTTGAGAACCAGGGTACAGAGCTACCCGGAGGAGTTTTACACATGATTTTCTGCACATTGTATTACTGGGTTTGTATTCTTGTAGGAAACAAAAGTCATTCTTTTTCTGGCATACTACAGCTTGCAAAAGGGGATCAAGCAGATTGTGTGAACAAGAATTCAAAGAAAAAAAAGTCTAGCTGTTTGATATGATAATTAATTTACCATAACAAATAGAAAAAAAACCCAAAACATTTGGCAGGTGGTGATGGACTTAGTGCTGCTGCTAGCAAATTTTAGTTCACTTTCAGTAAGAGCATGTTCACTGCATAGTAACCTTGAGCTCACTTTGCCAAAATCAGTGGAGAAACAGCCTGTCAACTGCAATAGATGTAGCTGGCTATAGGTAGCTGGCTTAGAGTACTTCCTTTTGAAGTGGTGAGTTGGCAAGGCTTGTCTTCCATTTAGGGGCACAGGACAGGGCACCACCGTTCATATTTGACTTTGCCTCTGCTCTGTGGGTTGTCCTCTACTCTTTACACAGGGCATATAAAATGCTAAACAGTAATCATCTAATTTTATCTAAGCATTTATATTTAATGAGGTCCGCATCGTTCCTTCCTGTACATCGGAATGTATCATTTGCCAAAAAAAAAAAAAAATCTTAAATGAAAAAAAGAAACAGGAAATGAGGGCTGAAGAGGGGAAGGACTACGGAGTAAAAATTAAAAGAAAAAGCACACAAATATGGCTTGACCATCTAAAACAATTCCCCAGCTAACAACTCTTGGCTTGCCTACAAATAGAATTGCTCTCTTGTACGTATTTTATAAATCACTATTCTGCTGGCAAACAGTATGTAACCAGTTAAGCTCCTAGAGATGTTACATCTACATCAGAAAGAATAGCTCTATTTTTAGCCACAAACACGTTTTGGTTAAAGAAAAGCAAAGTAAAGCCATGGCAATTAAACCTAATAGCTGTGCACAGCAGTCCTGTCAGGCTGCCTCTCTATAGGTGAATGGAAAATGCAGGGGGACTAAAAGCTCTGCAGCTGAAGGAAATTGCACAATTAAGATGCTTTTCTGATTCGGTATTTTTAATCTTTTTTTAGAGGAAAGAAGCTATGCATTTGAGATTTTCTTCTAGTAACAGAGAAAACAGTTCAGTGAGATTTGTTCCTTTGATACTATACCTTATTCCTTCCAAGAATTAGAAATACCGTGAGTTTCAATTTCTTAGAGCATGTTCTGCTATAGAAGGGAGGAATGAGAGGAAGATGTAATCCTTCACCATTTGGCTCTTTGCTTTCCTTCCAGGGTTCTCAACTCTACCATTAGTCCTTAGATCCTCAAAAAAAAAAAAACCAAACCAAAACCAAGCTGACAAAAAAAACCAAAATACAAAGCCAAAAGAAACCCTAACACAATAAAATGCTCGTTTCTTTTTCAGATATTGCAGACATTTCTCATTAGCAGACCTTTCTTTGGCCCAAATTTAAGATTGCTTGGTAAAGCCACTTGTAAGATACAAGACTCAGGATAAACAGGTGTTAATTGTGTTTTGAAGAGTCTCTTAGCACTTTTTGCCACGTTGCATCTCCAAAAATTGTCTGTTCTGGAAACTTCAAATAAACCTCATCTGAAGTGAGATGTAGCTGAAAAGGGCCATTAGAAGAAGCAGGAAGGCATTCTGGCCTATTATTTGTTGGTAATTAGGAAAGTAAGAAGAATCTCATGAGCTCTGAAAGATTTTTAAAGGATGCAAAATGACTAAATAAGGTTTGGAGTCCTAATACTTATGCTTAACTACAGGCGAATGCAGCTTTGGAGGAAACAAGGGAGTAACAAGATTGTTAAAAAGGTGGAACTGAGCTCTCTTCCACCCTGTTGAGAAACACACTTTTTTCAAGGCAACTGGCAAGGAGGTTTTACAGCCAGGAGTGCCTTACAGTGACGTTTGCAGGATGACTCTAGTGCCTGAATCCGAGAAGCTTCCTTCACGTTTGCAGCAGAAAAACATAATCCCACTGAACTGGAAGAGATTTAGTGTGTCGAGGCTTGCGCCCTATGCTGCACGGGGTATAGCACATCTGGCCCTTTGCGTCTTACATCTACAAAGATGGACCCAAGAGCTCTTCCAGGTGATGCTACAAAGGCCAGAAAATAATCACGGCGCTCACCAGCCAGGCCCCTGAACGGGATGCTGGGGACCAGCATTCAAGGCACATCTTGGAGTCTTTTCTCTGAGGATGAGTTATTGCAGTGCTTCTGCTCACAGGCTGTGGTAAGGGTCAGCTGCACATGGCAAAAAATGGCTGATAACTGGCACAGCTAACTGAGCTTGCGGCACCTCTGCAGGTTTTTCCTTTTTGGGAAACTATGATCAGTAGCAGAAGGCTTCCTAATGAATGTTTATAGAGATGCTGGAACCGGATATTTAAAAAGAGAGGAAAAAAGGATTTCACACCACAGCTAATACAAACATATAATCTCAAGATTCGCACATCAGAGTTGCCTCTTGAACTAAAGAGGTAGAATCCATTTATGATCTCTGAACAAACCTAGGCTCTCTTTGAGAGTCCCCGTGCAGTCTGTGTACAACCACCTTGTTCTTACGCTCCAGCCAAGGTGAGCTTCGTGGAGAGAAGCACCATTTCATATGACACTCAGTCAAATGGTTCGCTTCCAAATCACTGTCACAAAGATTTCATTTTTCTTTCCTTCAGAGGGCATATGCTCCTACCCAGTCAAACACTGAGGCTGAAGTATCTCTTCATCTATAATAAAGGCATATCACAGCAGTTATAGACACGGATGCTGTGTTAATAAACACCCAGGACCACAGCCTTCTTTGTTACAGCTTTGTATCATCTCTGAAGGTCTGCAAGGAGGAAAAGCAGAAATCAGTACATGCGGACGGCGGGAACACTGAGTAACTGCCACGGTGGACACAGGCAGCTCTCCAAAGGCTGGGGGAGAGGCAAAGGAAATGGAAAATCAAGTAGTGGTATAGAGAACCCACGGACCCACGGAAACTCCTCTTCAAATGTTTTGTCCCAGTGTCTTGCAGAAAAAATATACAGAAAAGAAATCCCTAGACAAAAAAGTCTTTATTAAGCTAAAATCATACTTCAGAACATATTTCAAAAACTAAAGGTAATAAAAAAGTATTTCACTTTCAGTGAAATAATCATTAAAAGAGGAGGAAATTGAGTGTTAAATACAGCTAAAACTGAAAGATTCAAAACCACCGAAAAGTGTGCTATCCAAACAGCTCTGGGTCTGCCCAAAAGCTATTCATGTGGAACACCACCACAAAAAACAACAGCAAAATTAAGCCCAGTTCAGTAACTCCGAGATACCCTTTCCGCCAGAACAAAATGGGTTCGTTTTCATCAGCGATACAGCAAAACAGAATTATTTCAATTCAACTTTTAGATTTTTATACTAATATCATCCTGTGGGATCCAGAGAGAGCTCACAACAGAAGTTGTTAACTTAGATGAGCTTGACTAATGGCAGAAGATGGAAGTCCACCTTCCACAGCGTTTCACTGTGAACCCTGCCGTTATGTTATGGAAGTTCAGCACGTCACACAAAGGCACAGAGGCTACGTGAAATAAGACTGGCACATATCTATAAAGCTGCAGAGGGAGAAAGAACCTGACCTTAAACTCTTAACAAAAATACAATACTGTTACGTAAGTACAGTAATAGAGAAAAATGGTTTCCATGCAACATAGCTAATCTATCTGAATAAGAAGCTATTTTTAGTTTTCAAGAAAAATGCTTCTTCAGATGAAAGCATCACTTTCACTATACTCAAAAATTACTTCTCGTCAAACAGTCCTAAGTATGTGTATCATCTATTTACGTTTTGCATAGATTTGAAATTTTACCCATGTCTTAAATGCTAAGTTCTCTTAAAATACATGTAATTTGTACTTGATAGTAAAATATTTTATTCCTGTAGGCTCTGTTTATTAAAATGAATAAATACAAGGTTTTCCTTGAGGACAACTGCATTGTTATGTGCTGTGAATAGAACTCAGTGATGTTTCTGTGATACTAATTGTAATTTTTAAAGACACTGATGTAATTTCCTTGTAAACCAATTTCTCACAACAGTACTATACAATAGCATAATAAAGATTTTTGTTTTCCAGCTTATTCTTTAAGGACCTCTCTTTGCCCATTTAAAAATTCTTACGCTACGCTGAATGCATGGCACTTGCACGCAATGCTCATCACAATAGAATTCAGAAGACGCTACTAATTATGTCACTGATTTGTCTTAAGACAGCACTACAGGATTAATTTAAAACAGGACACCACACCAGAAGTCTCAGAGCCAGTCCCTAAACCAAAGCACTTACTACACCAAGAAAAGTTAAAGAAATAAACAAGCAGAGAGGAGAGCATGACAACGACAGAAGTCAGATTAGTATCACAGAGAAAGAGTGTCATGCATTCTATATATAGATACAAAAGGCAGGATGACAGAAGAAGTAGGAAGGCAAAATGGCAGAGAAGAGGGAGCACAACAGGAGAGGGAATGGTAGAAAAGAATAACACGTTAAAAGCAATTGGCTTCGGCAGACAATTAGTGGATGGACAGATGATCACAGGGGACTGAAATCCCACGATTCCAGTTGTAACTCAGCAACTCAACAGGGATTACCCTCAGCCCAACCCACTAGTGCAGTAAAACCATCTAGGACACCAGCCAAGTGGCTTTAACTAATAAAGTTTACTTCATGAACAGGAATGCAGGACTGTGAGTACAGTCACGTGATGCTGAGGTACCATCCAGCTTCTCATTTAGCGAGAGCAGCTCCGTGTCCTCAGCAAGAGCAGTTGTTGGTGGTTTGAGCTAAGGGCACAATCACCCTAGGTTTGCTCATGTACACTTGCGTCTCACCTTTACCAAGAGCTAGTGATGGCCCCTGTGATTTTCAGATTTATATTTTTCCATGATGATCAGTTCTGCATGTGCATGTTAGGAAAATCATTGACTTAGTTCGTATACATTCAGAAATAATAATGCAATTCAGCGCCACCAACTTCTTCTCAGGGGAAAATGAAGAGTTACTTTGTTTACAGACCAAACTGAAAAATAATGCTGGCTAGCCAGCTGACATATGGCCAAAGCATCTTTATGTGGCAAAGGAAAATTCCCTCCAACAAGGACAACAACGTCATAACAAACAAGCAAATGAGATCTACTGCCCTCATAACACTGTAATTAGGATGGGATTTAAAAATGGAAATACCTTTAAGGGAGAATTTGAGTGAAAACTTAAACCCAAGCAATGACTACTTCCAGAAGGCAAAGCCAGAAACCAGAACTCCTAAAGATGGTGGATCCCAGTACTGGGAAATTTTCAGAAGGTTTTGCAAAGTCAGCAGATTGTTCTCATGCTAACTAAAACCCACCAAAAAACACAAATTTAAATCATACTCCCATACACCTATAAAAGCTTGTTTCAACTTTCTGTATCCATATTTATCATTGCCTGCTGTCCCTCAGTTGCACCAATGCAATTGACACAGAACTTCTTTGTGAAGCATGTTAGTTGAAAAAATAATCAACACAGCTGGACAAAGCACTGCACTTCCAGGACCATCAGCGTTGCACAGCTGTGGTGAGGCGAGAGAAATACTTGGGGCCACAGGAAGGAGAAAGCAGCAAAGCCACCTTTGCCAGTGGAGAATATACTGATATGGCATCCTCAGTTCCCAGAGCAGTGAGTCCACTTTTCCCTGAAACAAGATGTCAATGCGTTGTCCTTAATTTTTAAATCCTTTGTGAATTCTGATATTGTTTCACTAACACTAAATTCAGAAGGGGGGTATATGTTAAGCAATCAAGCCTTGGCTTCTATTGAATGGATTACTAAGATAAATTATTATTCTCAACGGGTTTGATATCAAACACAAAATGTAAGATTTTTTCATCTTCCTTTATGTTGTTTCATGTGTGCTTCATAAGAATAATTCCTACCAAAGAAAATATCACTGATGCACCAAAGCATCACAACACTTGTAATAGCATGTCGTGGTTTAACCCCAGGCAGCAACTCAGCCCCACGCAGCCGCTCACCCAGTTCCCCCGCCACCCCATGGGATGGGGGAGAGAATCGGGAAAAAGGTAAAGCTCGTGGGTTGAGATAAGAACAGTTTAACAGAACAGAAAGGAAGAAACTAGCAATGACACTAATA
>JAVKLA010000057.1:9143255-9207924 GCA_034782735.1 Sagittarius serpentarius
CTTTCCTGTGCCCCTCCAGCCTTCTTGCTGGCTGGGCAGGAGAAGCTGAAAAGTCCTTGACTGAGTCTAAACACAACGGAGCAACAACTGAAACCATCAGGGTGTTATCAACATTCTTCTCACACTAAACCCAAAACACAGCGCTGTACCAGCTACTAAAAACAAAATTAACTCTATCCCAGCCAAAACCAGGACAAGCAACATAATAAAATATCCAAGATAGATAAAACTTGAAGAAAAAGTAAGAATCAAAATGAACAAAAATACAAGTCTATTCAGGAACAAGTAGAGAAGAAAAGAATAAAGCCTAAGGCTTTGGGGGTTGGGTTGTTTTTTTTATTTTACAGAATAGTACTTAGAAGAGTAAGATACAGATGAAATATGCAGAATCCATACATTATCACATTTGAAAAGTATTGCCTCCAGAGCCTTCTTTTTAGGCATCAGTCTGGGATGAAGAATAAACTCAACAAAGGATACATAGCTCTGCAATACAGAAGAGTTTGACTGTCACCTGAGACAGCAAGAGCCAGAAAACTCTGAATAACCATTTTGTGCCTGTAAGGGGAAACCTGTTTTTATGAGTAATGGGGCATTCAGCCAAAACCTTCTGGTGTCCTAACACCCCTGGATGTGTAGTAGGGGAACTAGTAGATGGGTAATGTGGTGGTCGCCAGGGAACCTGGAAAAATATGATGCATCTTTGTGGAACTTCCCTGCAAGTCTTTTGCAGAATTCATAGCAAGACACTCTACCGAGAAGTGTGTGTCCTTATGATATACACAAACAAAACTTCAGTTAGTAGCTGTAAATTCTGTTTTGATTGCCAATATTATTCACCAGGTCTTTATTTAAGGGATTTCTGTTTCGTTTAATTCTGTTTTTTAAAACTCAAAGAGTGCATTTTAGCTGTATTTCAGTTGGGGTCAGCCTGAACAATGCTACAGCAATTGCTGGCACAGTTTTTGACCAAATGTGTTTGGACTGAGACAACTTGGTCATTTAATTTAATTAAATTTTGCTACTCTTCTCGCTTTCCCATCATGTATAATTTAAGCCATGTGTAGAATCTTAGATTAATGCAGCAGTGAGAAAGCAAATCTTGCTACTGGCAATTTCTTCAAGCAATTCTTACAGTTAGTGTTAATAAAGCAAGTCAGGGACTGAATGAGAACAATCTTATGTTTAATAGTTTTTAAAATATTGTAGATTTAAGGAATACTAAAAATTCTTAATGTTAGTATGAAAATGGCGTTACTTCATACTATATACTCTTCAGCTGGCACAGTTCCCAAGCATATTGCTGACAAAGCCCAACAGCTGAAATCATTATGCCATTAACACACTTAGGATGTTGAAGTAAGCAAGCTGATTGCTATTATTAGCATTTGCCTTTTGATGTGAAATAATAACTCAGAATATAATTCACTGCTAGAGAAAAAAAAAAGAATCAATTTCACCTGTGGTGCAATTCCAGTGAATATACACGAGGAAGACTTTGGACCAATTCATCAACTAAATCTGTTGTATTACATATGTTCACTTAAGTGACAATGACTTTATTTTGAAAAGTGCTGAAGCAGCACAAAATAAGCAAAGAATCTGTATGCAGCAGAAATTGCAATTACCTGAGGTGCTCCCTGAGGCTCCAAGTCAATCTTCTTTAGCTGTCATAGAGAGATTATCACGTAGCATTTTCTGATATTTTGTTCTTAGTAAACCATAAAGGCACACTGTGGAGTTTTGTGTTTGTTTCCCCCCCGCCCCGGTTTTGAAGACTCGTATGTTATAAAACATTGTAATTCTGTTGTGATGCAAAAACCTTGCGTGTTGCTATTCTGCTATGTTTTGGGTTTTCTGTTTCAGTCTTGGAGCAAATTAGTCTCCCTGCAACTACCTAGCTGGACTACACCTTTCTGTTGTTTCATACTGAGAAAAGTTAGGGCATTCATACATGTTCCTGCATCACGATAATCACAACAGCAGCCATTTTAGCCCACAACAAATCTTCTGGGGTCAAAGTTGCCTCCTTGCCTCCCATTTTTAGGGGTGGGAGTAATTTGTAAGCAGCATTCTGCATTCTGGCACAATTTAATTGGAAACCTAATGGCTTCCCCTGCAACCTATGATTCCGCAACAAGACAGGCAGGTAGCATAGCCGAGGGTGAAAGGCTGTTCTTACAATACACTTAATTCCCTTATGCACACATGTAACCAATCCCAATCTACCCTTTAAAACTAAAAAAGAAAAGGATTAGTCAAATTACACATACATGCTTCTACTCGGAAAATAGAGAAAGAATGTTACAACCAGTGGAAACAAATTCCATGAATAGCACGGAATGTTTCTTGGAAGTGTGTAGTATTTACTATTCTATGTGTTAAACATCCAAAAAGATGTTTAAAAAGAAAAGGAAAATTAGGTACTGTGCATTTATAGCATTAAACAGCATCAAATGCACTGAGGACATTCCAGCTCCGAAAGGGGGGAAGAGCCCAAAACCAAAAAGGAAGATCTGATCATCCATTATCTGACCGGCCTAGAAAATTTTGTAGCAATACATGAAACTCTGTTGCTTTCAACACAGATTTAGAGGAACTTCTGTCTACCAGAATGAACACAACAATAATTAAACTTACTACTGTGTCAGAAGTTTTCTACTTCTAATGCTATTGATTAACTGCTGGCAAAAATTAGTTTACATGTCTTGTTTTTTTAAGAGTGATCTATGTCTACTGCCCTCTGGACAGTCTGGGTCTCTTAAATTAAATCTACCGACTAAGAATTTTAATAACTGTTTCAGTGATTGATACTTTCTGAATCATTAGGAGCTGAATACAAAGAAAGCAGCACTTCAGTGTTTACTATCAAACACTGGTTTTAAGTAAATATCCAAAAAGAGAAAGAAGTATGAAACTATCTGAGAAAAAATTAGCTCACTTTTTTTTTTTTTTTTACGAAACAGAAGTTTCCTAATGAGATTTGGAAAAACCCTTCACGGACAGTGAAAGTCAGGACACTCTTTATATTCTGAATAGGAAAGCAAGCAAAGTTATGTGTGTGAGTGGGAATGGGTGGGGGGAATCTTTTAATGGAAATCGTATCATATAAAGATCTTATTATATTGCACAAACTTGCTAAAGTTATGTTAGAAAACTGTAGAGAAGGCTAGGCTCTGGTACCTTCATTCTGCTACAGTAAGCCTATCACAAGCCACTAGAACTCCAAATGTAAAAGGACTGATCAGTAAGGGTAGGAATATCAGAATCAGGTCCTACTCTCTGTCTTTCCAGAGTGAAATCTCCTGGTGTTTTTTACTAAAGCACAGATTTGACTTGAAAAAAACTGGAACAAAATTTAAGAAAATCCCAGAAAAATTGTTTTTTTGAAAAACATGTCCCCAAGCTATTTGCAATTATTTAGGTGTTAACTAACAATTCTCTTCAGTTTTTTCTTTTGGGTAAATTATTTTTGTGCAAATTTTTGTGAAATGTCCTCGTAAAGTAATAGAGAAGCACTGTATTATAATTCCCTGACTACCGGTCTGATTTCTTGATCCCTAAGAAGTTCAGTGTCTGGTTGTGAAGAAAGCTAGAGTAGATAGTTGATATCAGAACAGAAATTATACCATTTTAACTACGGTAAGCAGAGTGAGCGAAAGGGAAATAAGAAAAGACAGAAAATTTGTAATAGAGACTCCAGTCAATGCAGAGAGAAGGCGATGGCAAAGGGCATGACTAATCACACTCCTGACTCCTTAAAACATGCACTGGATGACACAGAGAACTCGGAATTCCACACCATCATGAAGCAAAATCTCTGATACAACAGTTTTTCTACCTGACGTACGTATTAGAAGGTCCTCTAGAACTTGAGCCACCATAAATATCAAAATCACAAAGTGATAATGCTGTGGTAACAGAAACAGCAAAAAGACAGGTTAGAGCGATCCATCAAGATCACAGATACTAATTAGCAAAACACCCGACACAAATTCCAACACCCACGAAGGAACGCAGCCTTGTCAAAACTCACTTTTCTAATTTGAAAATCTGCCTTCATTTGTGCAACTGCTGAGCTGGCATTAACCTCACCACTCCAGCTGGAACGGGATGCCTGAATTGCAGAAGAGTATGATTTACAGATTTTACCTCTTCACCGGGTAACCGGAGAAGTTGCCCCGCCACAAGCATGTTCTTGAGCAGGAACGGTGCGCAAGGTGCAGGATGCAGCAGCACGCATTGGCTCACGCACCGTGAAAAGTTCTGCAAAAACTGTTTATTACACAGAAACCTGTACAGGTGTCTGTGCGTCTCATCAGCTTGACTCATTTACTGCCACATGGGCGCTCTCAACAGCAAGCAGTCATTAAACAAACATCATTGCTTACAGTTCACCCAGTGTTTTCCCATCTGTGGATTGGCTGAGAACAACTAATGGAAGTATTTTCTACTAAAGATTCATTTCCCAAGTTGTACAGATCAGCCTGATAAGCCAAACAAGCTTAGGAAAATTGTTTCTGGAATGGAAAATGATGATCTGCATCAGAGGAATGCCTTAAAAAAACTGGGGTTTCCCTATGTGGCACAATATAATGTGTGAGGATAAACAATACAGAAACAATCTTTAAAGAAAGCCTAGTCTGGTTGTTTGAAGATTACTTCAAGGCTATAGGTGCAATTATAGGATGGTCTGCCCAGGCTAATTTACCCTGCTGACATTTTGCTATGAAGATACTTTCAGCATTTTGGAGTTCTGAGTCAAATGGGGGAAGGGAACACTTTTCACGAGACACAGCAATTAAGCAAGATTAGCAAATATTCAAATAATTTCAGCCTGAATATTGTTCTGTGCAGCCCTAGCCCTGAAGGTTAAAATTATTATTTAACTCCTCACTGACCGCATCCTCCTAACTTTAACCATGTTGCACACAGGGCACGGTGAAGTCCTTTACTCTGTAAATGGGTGAAATACTGGCTGCATTTAAATAAATCCACTACAGATCTATGAGCATATGAACCCAGAATGGGAAAGTACCATGAAAATTACTGAATGCCACCCCTTGCGATGGCAGGCTTAGATGGGAGTCACAATTCCATCTGCTACAAGAACTAAGAGTAAGTTACAAACCAGTGGCATTAGAAGGGCAGAAGCAGCCTCTTAAATTAAGGTTCATCAGCCAAAGATTGGTAGAGACACTGTTTTTCCCACTGTGCTACTAATCATTATGTAAAAGGCATGACTTCCAGTTTGCAAGCTTCATGTTCTTATGCCCAGAGCATTTCTATGGGCAAAACTTAAATTGCTTCAGTGCTTGTAGAAGGCACACACAGCAGCAGTATAAATACAAGCAGTGCCTGCTCAGGGAAACAGCGCAGTGCAGTAAACAGTGCCTTCTCCAAAATCTCAGGAACCTCACTTCTGACTTTTTTACCACGGGATGGAACCATCAGCCTTTGAGAGTTATTTTAGATATCAGTTAAAATGCACCTGATATGGGCATGCCAATGGAGAAAAAAACCACTGTCATTTCCAGAATCCAAGGTCTCACATACAATGCAAATTGACATATTTTGGGTAGGCACCTCCTGATCAGCTTCAGGACTAAAACGATCCCAGATTCATCTCCTCATTGTGTGCCAGGGGTGTGTCTCTAACATCCAGGTGGACAGTCAGTTAAAGCTGACAGATAAAATTTGGCAAATCAAGGTCTGCTTGATTAGGTCATTTTAGTGTCTATATGCAATATGTACTGCATTCCTATGTATTCAAGCTATCAGCGACGTTTGAGTAGGTCTGCCTCCAAACATAATCTGATGGACTGCAAGAGAGAAACTGTTTATAGACGTGACAGGTTTTTCTGCGTGGTAGGTGACACACAGGAGGATTCAGTAAATCCAGGAAACACAGCGTATACATGAGAACAGAGAGTTAAAAGGTCCCACAGACCACTCTCGTGCCCATGCTGCAGCCGTAGGACTGCATCACGGCACAGCAGGACTAACCGAGTCCTGGAAAGAAGACAGCTCTATCAGGATGGCGACACCATCAGTCCAATAAGCTCAGCCACTGTGTGTTTTGATATGCCCTTGGAAACACCAGTCCCACTGAGATTAAACTTCACGGAGGAATATAGCCTGCTCCAACCACTTTTGGTTTGGATGACTTGAGGAGGTTCACCATATTGAAGTGGATGGCTGCAAACGTAGCACAAGCTATTTGCCTCCCAATTTTGTTTTTGAAGGTGGGGTATTTGCAGGAAAGGGACATTAACACTGTCCTATCATTGTCATGTTCAGAACAGCAAAGTCTGAAAACTTCTAGCAGAAAAACACTCAGGCATTTTACCAATAGGGAGAAACAAAAAAGCAGAAAAACTGCACTCGAGAAATGTCAGAGAAGTATTCTGGTGAAAGAAAGTGGATGATAAAAGAAGGCAGAGGTGGCAAAGAAGATGAAGACAAAGACGAAGAAAAAGGGCAAGGGGCCCTAGCATCATTTTTTAACCCAGTTTTTGTTCATTGCAGCAGAAACAGAGGAGATTTCTCTTGAAACTTCCATATCTATACTACTACTGCACCGTTCATTTGGGGTGTCCCCTAAGCCGAAAGCTATTACAAGCGCAAAAAAAGAAACTCTATCCTGTGGAGCTAGGTAGCTGTATTTCAGCTGTGGAGGAAATTACTGGACCTGTTTATAATTACATAAAGTTTAAAAAGGGTTTTGAGATGTCTAGTCCTGTAAGATAGCGGCTTGCACATAGTATTGACAGCCTAGAACTTCCAAAGCTTTACCACCATTTTTTCATCATTCACTCCCTTTCAGCAAGCGTATCACTTCAGCCAATGTCTTCCTAAACTGGACAGAGCTAGGCACTTGAATACATGTTTAAGAACACAGGTAAGTGGTTTGATGCCCCTCACCTGCGGTATGCAGCAAAGTAAATAACACCTGTTAACCAAACATTAAAACATTACTAAACATTTCAGGAGGAAAATACTGTGGGATGTGATGATGCAGCAGGAGAACTGGGTATGCTCCACTTCGCGGTCCACTGCCAGACTTCTCCAAAAAGGGCAGCTCAGGCTGAACATTTTTGAAGGCAAACATTGAATACCTAATTAGGTTTTACGAGGATACAAACAATGGCACCATATCCCAGCATTACTAAAAGGAGTACAAACATTATTGAATCATCTGTACAACTCAAAGCACTCAGTCTTTATTTTACATACTCTTTTACAAAGGGAAAGTAGGCAAAGAAGACATTTTCATCTTAACTAATCAAAATCCAGCCTGGCATAAGCAGGGTAAATCAAAGCATTATTTCCACGTGGTCATTCAATAAAAGCCTACTATACATCTCAGTAGGATAATGGAGGGCAGAAGAAGGAACTCTCTACTTAAGACTCCCCAGTGAAATATTTGCCAGATTTAATCCAGCTACAAAATTATTAAAATAGTAAGTTGTGACAGGTACTATGATTAGGGAAATCGGAATGATAAAAATAGTATTTTTATCAGTATTAACTGTTCTTGAACCCTGTACATAGTAGTATTCTTTTTGTTCCTTTTAACTAAAATATTTACTATCAGCAACGTAAACAATTTACTTCACATTTCCAAGTATATTTCTGTACCAAATGTTGACTTACATGCGTTTGTTTACCAGCAGCTTCTCCTCAAGATATTGGTGTTACACAACAACAGTGCTTCGAAGTTGTGAGCACGGGTAATTCAGGTTGATGTTCTCTAAAGTGGGTTTGTTCACCTCGGCATGTGAAAATCTGAAGTGGGATTTGTGAGCCATCCCTTGAAAGCGCACAGTAGCACCGACAGGATCAGTAAAAGGAAAGAAGGTTCATTTTACTTTAAAACTGGAGCATCAGTAATTGAGGTCTATGTTCAACTTCTCTTCCCTAAACTGCAAAAGCAGCCTTAGTCCTGTACTCTGATCACTGAGAGAAACTTCAGCAGTTTGATCAGCTTAATATGTAGAACCTCACAAAGTTTAACATAGTTTCTTTTCTGCATTCTCCAAATCAAAGAATTTGTCCCAAATAAAATAAATTACCTTAATTAAGTATGCTAGAATCTAGCAGGCTGTGAAGTGGTTTGGCAGCAGCTTTCCACATAGACTGAAACCCCTGCAAACACCAAGCACAATCTTTTCCAGCTTTCCAGCAGCTATCATTCTGTCCCTTATTTTTCAAAGAAATGGGAACAGACAACAAATAAATGGTTTGAAGTAGTCCTGGTAAAATTATACTCAAGCTCAAAGTGGCAGACAACCCAGGTCACATTTGTTCTCCCTTCCCTTAAGCTTTTCATTACACAGCCAAGATCTCCTAAACATGCCTTGCAACCCTGATTCACTTTAGTTATGCTTTAGCTGTTATCCAAGTAACTTAAAATGAGTAATTTTTGTGATTAACAAATATAGTAGGATTGCAACTTCCAGCCCAGTTTCATTGCATATTGTATCGTTTCAAATCTGTTTAATAAATACACATTTAGTTAGTTAAACGACTCGCAGTTCACTGAGTGGACAAACACTGAAGAGCCCACTGAAGGGTAAACGCTGACTCTAAATATGCATGACATAGGCATTTATTGGTTCTGAATCTGGTTTCATCGTCTGGAAAAAGGGGAGCCTATTGCACACACGCAAATAAAATTCTGTTATAACAAACGATGTCTTGAAACCAAAATATGCCACATTGCAGCCAGGTTTCAGGTAATAAGGCCATTAAACTACCCTGTCTATACTCTTGATAAACACCATGTAGACATTACAACTCCCTGTGAGAATACTAAACAGTGGGAGAACTATTTATTGTGTTTTCTCAATAATATACAGGTCAAGGGATTTCAGTGCAACCTGTCTCGTTGCCATTCTCTATGAAGTGTCTGAAAATTTAAATAAAATTGCTGAGCTTCAGAGTTGTCTGGCCAGAGAGGTCTCACCGGGAGGAGGAATAATGAATCATGGTATCTTTCAGATAATTTGGACCCCTTCCTTCTTCAACATTTTCCGATATGCTTATTGTAGATATACAGCTAGAAATGCCTCTGACAGCTCTGGGCACATAGCTGGTAAGTAAAACAGCTACAAATTTAAGGACTTCTATAATCAAATCTTTCCACCCTCTACCAGAAGGGAAACATGAACTTTGCATTATATACAGAGGCCTGATGGTAGACTGAAGAAACTTAGCTACTACTTACTTTACAGAGGCTGTGTAGCGTCCTTCTTTCAGTCACTTACGACTTATGTTATTCCAAATTCACATCAAGGACTCTGTAGGGCCCGGCATAAAGACTTTTTAAAGGACCAGCCTCATGAGAAAGAATCAAAAATAATGTCTGCTTCACTCAAAATTCAGGGAAAAACAAATCCCGTCAACTCCTGTGATTTTTAGAAAGCACATTTTTTTTCTTTCTTTTTTACTGTATGGTGAACTGTTCCAAGTTGACCCCTGCAATTCTGCTTCTCAGTCCTCACTACCTCCCTCTGATTTCTTACCCCATCTATATGCTTATGGGCATATAGCCTTCTGGAGTAAAGTTCTGTTCAGAGGTACATACCTTCACACAGGAGCTTAGCATAAAAAGGAAAGGTACAGGAAACAAACTCTGGTTTTGGAGTCATACAAATCACAGAAGAACTCCAGGGTTTTTAGAAGTTTCTAGTCCTTACAGCTGCAGGAAAAAACCTTTACAAAGTGAATTCTCACTGCTCAAAACCCCTAAAACAACAAAATGCCTTACAAATTGGGTTTATATGTGACAAGCACTAATACAATTCAGCTTTGCAATCAGTTTCAAGATGCGATGGCCATCATTACACTTCGCATCTGGCCGTAAAACAGAGCACCGCCGCCCTCCTGCTCAGCACTGCGCCTTCGGCCGGACGGCCCCTGCCCAGCCCAGCCCTCCGCCCCAGCGCCGGCTCTCTCATTTAGCAGTGAATACAGATTTCACATTGCCCCCAGCTCCCCACTAATTCTTGGAGGTTAAGATCATGTCACCAATATGATCTAGTCCCCGACTCAAAAATTTATTGAAGACAGCAAGTGTTGGATCAGTTCCTCAGAGGCAAATGTTGGAGGTCTAACACTTCGACATTCTCGGTCATTCGGCAGTGCTAAGGGTCACACTGGTATTGAAGAGGTATGTTTTACTCAAATGAAGTACGTACACCCAAAATAATATTATTCAAACATAAAAGGTGAGTTTAGAAAACTGAAAGATCTGAATGCTATCCAGCTTCCCCATACATCGGTACTGACAAGCATCTACAAAACCGCTGTGCAAATCATCTCCCCCAGAGCTTCTGCTGACCTGGGCTCTCTGGTCCTGACATTCAGACACAGCCCTGAACTGACCACCCTAAAGCATCAGACCCTCCTGAAGTTTTTTTTAAGGTGTCTGCTGCTGTTCATTCGACTTCGCTCTCGATTTTAATAAACAGGTGGAATTTACTGATACTTCAACCTAGGGGCCAAAGCCAGCCAGAAGTGCAGACCACACTCTGCTTCACCTGCAACCCGCACACACAAACCAGTCGAAACCGAACGAAGGTCCACTGGAAAAGAGGATGAGGCAGACCAACTCATAGGGGCTGAAAGAGTAAAAAAAAAAAAAAAAGGAAAATCCTGCTGAATGAAGTGAGATTTTTTTTTTTATTTTACGTACATATCTTGGAGATGGCAAAAGATACTGACGGATCCTGCTAATCTTGTCACTTAATGATTTGAAATTGCTTCTTGTAAGCAATGTTGGTAAGCAGTGTACAAATGGGGATTGCCACTAGTAACTGTAAATCTCCTCCACGGCCTAACATATCCCACTGACCACCTCTCGCTCACATTTGTTCTAAACCACCGCCGTATACATTATTTGTATGGTATGTGTGTATTATGTCTCCTCTAATGACTCTGAATTGCTCTTTATCATTTCAAGTTCTGTACACTACAAGCAGAGATAATCGCAGGGTTAGGGTGTTAATTTAGAGTGCATCAGGTGGGCAGAGAAACTGTTCTTGTGCCCGATCTGATGTCACTTAAACCTTAAGTCAATTTGTCATTACTTCATCAAGAAGTAAACATCTTCTAATTAATTATTAGCAAATATTTTGACTTTCTTTTCTGATCTTCCTACAGAATGTTCATTCTGGCTTTAAGATTTAACATGTAAAAAAGACGATGTGGCATAAACCAAAATGTGAGTTAATACTGTACTTAAGAAAGATGTTGCAATTGAACTAGCCAAGTATGAGAACAATGTAAGGGGAAAATATGGCTTTACTCGTTAAAGTATTTTACTCCTTATCTTAAAGTATAAGGTCATTTATCAAATTGTATTTTTAAATGGACCATGAATCTTGAAACTGTATCTATTAAACTTTTCCACAAATAAATCCTTTAAAAGGCATTTCTTCCTCAATTACAATGCCAAGCCAGAAAAGCACATTTATCCCCTTTTATGAAGCAAATCATTCAACACCAGGAGTGCCTTTAACTCTGCTGACCAGAGTGTGCCTCACAGCGACGCGGAACCTAGGACTTAAAATATCATTGCCAGTTTGAACAACCCTGGCAAGGCTCTCCCCGTGCTCTCCGCCCTTTCTGCATTGCTCAGCCATAACGCCGCTACAAACCAAGCAGAAAGGACTCCTGCAAAAGCACGACTGGAATAGCCAGGACGCTGTCATTTCCGAGGTGCTTTTCAACAGACGATCCGAAGGGAAATTCCCGCAGCCAGATCACAAACGGTGGGCCTTCGGGCTGCACGCCTTCAGAGGCTACGCGGGTTTCAGCAGAGCAGAGAACACTGACAATGCCGACCCACGGCATACACGACGTGCCTTTTATTTTTTTCCCTCCCCTTTGCAGTAGGCAATCTCTCTTTGAAGCAGCTGCAGGGGTCAGTGCTGTCAGCAGGAGGGAAAAGGGGTCGAAAGACCACCGCTGCCGCAGCATCCCACAGCCCGGCTCCGGCCGAGTCCGCAGGGAAGGCTCCGGGCAGGGAGCAGTCCTTCCTCGCCTCCCCCGCGCCGCTCACACCACCCCAGCGACCAGCTCCTGCTGCGATTTCTCAAATGCGTTAACTGGGAGAGTTAAGTAATCTCAGTTTGATTTAATCTAGTGGCTCTGGGGGGACAGGTAGTATTTCAAGCTCTATCTAATTTCTGGTGGAAGCGTAGCTTTAGGATTGAAGGAAGAATAATGTATTTTTTTTCCCTGACTCTTCACTTCTCTGCTTCTTCACGATATAGAAAATAATAAAAATAGCAAGAGAACTTTTTTAAAATAGCTTCTATTCCCAAAAGGTGAAGCTGCATTTGCTCATACTTCCACTCAAGAACACAATAAAAATAAGCGAAAATGACGAATTCTAGTCAGAAATCATCCACACTTCTCACAGATGACAAGGAAGGGATTAGGAATTTATTACTATAATCAAGGCAGGTTCTCTACATTAAAGAAATAGCTTTTAATTAACAGAGCAGAAAATCTACCTAGAGCCTCCAGAGACTCTTTGGGTTGCTCTGAGAGTTTGGAAGTCACTGACAGCTTATTTAGAGGGTTTTTCCTCCAGCGGCCACTCCTCTGCGTTACGATATGCACTACATGTCACTGCAGTGCAAGAACTTGGAACAAACTTCATTGACACTAGCATTAGAAATTTATGATGAGCTCTCCAAATATAAAAGACCACTTAAAATAACTAACAGAAGGGAGAAGGTTAGAATTGCTATTATTTTTATCAGACCCTGCAGTAAAAACAATGAAAAAGTATACTTTAGAGTTTTAACCACAACATGTTTACAAGTAAAAGTCTACAGCTGGTTTTGGAAACTTTGAATATAATAGTGAAATTGCATGAAAGGAAGGAAGAAGTAACATTTTTTCAGTGCTACTTCTCTACATTTTGCTTGCAGTCATCCAATTTGTTACTAAAAAATACCTGGCAAATCTGCTAAAAGGAAATACATATCAAAATAAACAGGGTTTTTATCCTATAATCTTATCCAAGTAAGTACTTGCAAAAAAAACGCTCACAGTGGGAATGGAAACAGGAGTTACTTTTACTAACACTACAGGTCTGAAAGAAGGATGCTCTTTAAAACAGTATTTTTTAAGGCACAGGAATAAAAACCAGTGTTGAGTGAAACAATACAACATTTAGTGTTGGTTCATCTTACTTACTCCTCTTTGAGAACACAGAATTATCCACGATTTTACCTTTCTAAAATGTTAACTGGATTTGCAGAAGACTGAGTGCAACACAGGACTGTACCTTGGAGGCAAACGCCTACCTAAGGAGGAGAAGCAGTTCAGACACTACAAAAATGCGTATGAACTGTTCAAGCAGAAGCACGATCTGTACAAAAAGCAAAATGTCATTTTGAAAAATTAAATGACAACAGGCCAGGACACATTGATGTAAAATGTTCAAGGTCTGCCTTTGTTTATTTCTAAAATTATGAGATATCTTAAAGAAAAAGAAAATGAAAACTCAGATGACTAAAGTTCTATTAAGCAATCAACAAGTTATAAATAATTATGAGCTTGTCTATGCACTATTACATGAATAGTTTTTACATCTATTTTTATCCTAACATGCACACAGTACTGGAAGTCTAATGCATCGGTTAAGATACAGTCAAAATTATAAGAAATAATTTTTTCTGTTAATGTATTTTTAGTAGCCACTACAGAGACATTTTTCACGTTGGGATTTTTGCCTGCCTATTTTACTCTATTCCTCTGTGAAATGATTCCAAAATCAAGATGTTTCTAAAATATTGATCCTAAGACGAGTTTTGCAATCACCATTCCAGTCAATTTAAACATTATTTTCCCCACATATAACTAATAAAGGTTAAGTCATGCCACCGTGACGCTAAATTATTTCACATGCAAAGGAAGAAAATGCAACACTTGCCAAAAAGAATAATCTGAACAAAACCTGGGCGTTCTACAGGGGGGTGATTAATGAGTTCCATAACTTCGTTGTACTGCATCGAATCTAAACTGAAGGAGTGAAATGTAGCACAGTAGAATACTGTCTTATTTTCATACAGGAGGTGATATCCAGCATCTTAAAAAAAAACAATTCCCAGTTGATATAAAATGTCACAGTATCACTAATTTTGGAAGTGAGGTATTGCAGATGGAGGCACAGATGTTGGGTCATGGGATGATTTCTGTGAAGAAACAAGTTTTGTCACCTGTATCAGGTGCACGACAGAGGGAGCAGGCCAGCGTCTGAGACCCAGGTCACCTGTCAGCACCAAAAAGAGGAAAATAATTTTCTGCAGTAATTCAGGAGGTTCTGGCAAGAAGGCAGCTCACTGCTGGCTACACACAGTCGCCCTGGAAGACAGCACTGAAAATGCTGCAACTTCAAGAAAGGCTTTCAGTTTCAACTGGAATATTTATTTTCTTCCTCACTATAATTCACTATTATATATAGCTACATATGTTACTGAGGATATAAAATACATACTTTCTGTGGTGGTTAAAGTGTAAAAAAACTTATTCAATAAATCTATCACAAAAAATAAACGGGTAAATGACGCATCAAACAGGAGATTCAGTCTCTGTTTTAGCGTACTTTCTAACACTGACTTGCCGCTCCAGAAGCACTCACTCTAATGCAGTGACACGGTCTTTACAAACGCCCCATCACTGCGTGCACCTGGAGCTACCTTCCCGAGCTTGGACTGTAAGCATGGCAGCTTGATCTTGAGGAGTATGAAATTATCCCAGTATGGCCCCAGTGACAAGCCTATCATGAGAGTCTAGGGCTTGCTGTGATTTTTGTGATACCCCTGGTCTTACCTAGGAATTAATGGCCCAATCTAAGCATGCATCAGTTAATGACTTTTACAATCCCAGTGTAGAAAAAAACACTCAGTCAGGCTCCGCTTCAGTTCAACCAGCTTACTGGGTGTTTAAAGAGACGCTGTTCTACCTGTAGACACGCCGCTGGCTGGTGTAACCACTCCTAATGCTACACCTCTCATCCTAGACTTCACCAGGCAAAAGATATTAACATCCCTTTGCATCTGCCGCTGTCCAGAGTGAGAATGACCAAATACTGACCCACATATTCTCCATACACTCGTTCAGCTAACTTAACAGAGCAAGTAATACTCTCAAATCAGCAGACCTTTGTTGAGTGGATGTAACTTTAGAAAGGATCACAAAGGTCTGCCTGATAGGGTATCTTTTGAGATTAGTCAGTCAGAATTGATTGTAACTATAAATCCTCAGAGCAATATTTAACAGATATGTAATGTTTACTTCTCTGAAAGCATCTGATGCAACTGGATCCCGCTGTGAAAGACTAAACTGTTCCACGAAAGCCTCTTTGGGAAAAAAGTTAACAAATAAATAACTGAGTACATAAATAACCAAATAAATGACCAAGCAAATCTATGTAATAAATTGATTTCAAGCAGAGATTTGCTAGAGCATGACATGGAATGCAGTTACAAAGCAAAGGCGTGATCATCATGTGCTAAAACACTGGTGTTACCTGTGCTGTCTCAAGTAACAGTGAAAATAACAACTTGAAAGCGCCAGCTTCAATACACTTTTGCATTCCTGGAGTTAGCTCTGCCATTGCGCCTACATGGTAGTAAGTAAATAAAGGCTCTTTTAAGTCTTTGTTTTCCCACTTGTACTAAAGAGATTCAGCCAGCGCACAGGCACCAGTTTTGTTACACACACACTTTTACTTTGCTAGGAGCATTTAGCACCATAATAAGTAGATTCCAATAGCACTGTAGTTGTTTCCAGATTGCTAAAAAGTACTACGGCATCAAAAACATCCTTTGTCTGCCAGAATATATTGATTTTGACAAAATATCATTTAGAAAAAATGTTTGAAGAAAATCAATGTTTTGTTGCAGTATTTCAGTAAATATTTCAGCGTAGTTTGATTAAATTAGCACTACACTGAAAAAAAAATCAGCGTTATGATAAAAAACATTTTGACTGCTCCCAAGCAATATTTTTTAAAATATGTTTTATTGAAAATATTTAAGTATTAAATTTTTGTTCATTCTGAGCCAAAACAAACGTGTAAATAGTAAAATTGCCATTAAATGGACGGTCTGGTTCCCACACAGGTCAGTTAATGGTTTGCACCTGGAAGAGGCCTCAAGAGAAGACTTCGCGTCACCGAAAGTCTACTCCTTGGTGTCCTCCTCCCCTACACTCCAGACTTCTTTTGGAAAGCTTCTACAGGGGTTCTTCATACCCTGCAAGAGTAAGAGCTCTGACTCCTTGAAAGGCACCCTGAGTCTGTTGTCTGCCGGTCTGATCGCGGCAGGAATCCAGAGCGGAGTCTGACAGCTCACGGCCGTGGTTAAGGAGGGGTGGAGAACGTATGTGACTTCTCTCGCACCCCCTGGTCGTTCTGCCAAAATAGTCTTGGAAGACCTTGAAATAACCGACTGGAGAAGAATTTGAGCAGTTTCCCGCATCACAACCGACCGAGAAAACTATTGTGACGATTAGCTTCCCCCTTTGTCTGCCCACTCTCCATTCTCCTCTTGCTCTTCAGCGTACCTGAGGCTACAATGATTGACTTACCTGGAAAACTCTATACCCGTTCCAGGGTAGGCAACAGCGAAGAAGATGCTGAGGTGAAGAATGTGAGAAAGTACATACTGAGAAATTAAGACTGTGTGTCAGTGAAAGGTCTGTGCGTGTAGTGGGAACCACAGATTACGGCTAATCTGGGAACTCATCACCAAGTCCTGAATAAGGGATGCCATGCCTCTAGCACACCCTGACCACAGGAGAAATATCCTGGTTTCCACCTTTTTGTGATGTAAATAAAAATTATATTGTCCATTTCAAGAGATGCAACACTCAATCCTGATCTCTATTCTATTTTCTGTCCTAGATTTCACAATGACTTAGTCCCGAAGCTTTATCTTTTTGGAAAGGGAGGAGTCACAAGTTCTTGAAAGAACACTGCAACTGCTCTCAATTCCTGTTCTGCATTAAAAAATACAGATTTTAACAGCTTTCAAAATGTATTACAGTTTCTTTTTTTAAAGTTCATTGAAGTCATCAGAAACTCTCATCTCGGGGATTACACACTCCTATACCTTGGGCATTATAACAGTATGTTGTAGAAAGTATGATCAACAAGGAAAAATGTGGCCAAAAACTATATAGAGATATCCTTTACCTAGGTGCACATTAGCTAAATAAGAGCAATCATTTATTTTAATATCCTTTAGCTTAAGCATTAAGAAACCAACCGTAACCACAGGTATTCCTCAACTGAAAATCATGGAGGCTGGGAGATTTTTCCAGGGAAGTATCACTTTTTTCTGCTATTCGTTAAACATCTGATACTAGCCCCAGTCAGAGATAGGATACTGGCCTAAGAGACATACGGTATGAGCTGATACAGCAATTCTTACACCTGTTTACCACTGCTTCTCATAAACAGCAGAGAAATGAGAATAAAGATAAAGATATCACTTCACAGCTAGTTGCTAATAAAGCGATGAACAAATAACACATCAGATGGGGATGCGCTTCAGTGTCCCAAAATGAAATGACAATTCATTCTAAAAATGGGAGTCAGTATGGCTTTGAGTTACTATATTAGCACTGTAGTTCAAACCAGGAACGTGCTTTTGAAGCGAATCTGCCATCTGCTCTCCCTTACTATACCTTGGTTCACACTGCAAAGCTGTTTGGGAGCATGTCAACTTTACTGCTTTTGGACGGGCCCAAACCAGAGGTGCTCTCCGTAAGCACACCTAGAGCTCCAACTATAAACTGCTATGCAGCCCACTGAACCAAACCAGAACCACTTCCACAAAGCAAACTCCCAGCAGAAGCATTTAGTGTGGGCATCAGGCACCCAGCTGCGTTCTGCAGACGTGCATCTACTGGGCTGCACGGCACCAGCCTCTGTCACCAAAAAACCGGACCACGTCTCAGGAAAGCAGGGTCTGTCACCGGTCTGCTGAAGGAGGTAGGACACGCTTCCTCTCCTTGTCTGCGGCCCCACACTGTAAGACTTTTTAACCCCTTTAGATGGAACTTTGAGACCTATCAATGAAAGACGATTTCCACAGTCATTTCAAACGCATGGTTAATAAGACATTCTGGTAATCAGTTCCCTTACAGACGTACAGTATTGTACCTTGGTTTTGTAAACTATCCCCTGCCCACATCTTACTTGGCAGGCTCTTCACTAGAGAAGAGACGCATTTGGGCAGAATCAGACCCTCTGGACCCCATGAGCGGCTGGAAGGTCAGCCTGCAGAGCCCCGCAGGTAGGTCTGATCGGCTCAGTGCGGAGAAGGCGTTTTTTAATGGAAATCTTACAGAATGCTGCTATAAATGGAGATGTCAGTTGACTTCGTTCTTCACTGACATGTTTCCCACTTTCGTTAACATAAAGCCTGCAAAATAATTCTACATAGCGTTTAAAAAATTACCGGGTTTGATCAGTACACATCAAACAAATTTTTATCTGTGTTAACTTTATTGACATTTTCTCCCTCGTCTCTCACGCACACTGAACATCAAATATTTCTTTGGAGCGCTACAAGGGAAAGTGGAAGGAAAGTCTGCATCACAGAAAGGCTCTAATGATGCCAAGGATGAAAAGCATAGGGTGGTGGCATCCGCGCAGCTGGCCGTCGTATCCGACAGGGACAACCCGCCAGTGCAGCATCAGCTATAAGTCTGAGGCTTGTTGAGTCTGGAGTCATGCACTTCCTTCAGAAAAAAATTCTTTGGGAAAAGCTGAACTGCAAACATCACTGGAGCCCTTTGTCCCAGAAAACTGTGGGGAATTTTCATCAGCTCTGAATTCCCACGGAGAATTCACCTTCGTTTAAAAGTTCAACAGGTATGGCTTAGTGAGGATGTTTAATAAGGCTCAATGCAGTACAGCCAGTACAGCTGGTACAAAAAAAAAGCTGAATTTATTAGGTCTACAGGTCAGTATATAAATTTCTCAAAGAGACTCTATGGCTATGTCTCTACTAGTGAATTAAACATGACTAGAATATTAAACATGTACTCTGGCACTGAGGCCATCTGGCAAGAACATCTCGAGTCCTTACTATTAGCCTTTCTCACCCTCCAAAAAGGGGTGGCTGTACGCTAGCTGGGTATCAGAAGCATCTCTGGCCCGTGCAGGCTCCTGAGCGGCTCCTGGGAAGCCTCTGAGGGAGCACCAGCTGGCAGGGGCCAAAACCACCCCATGAAGTGCTCCAAGAACTTATTGGTAAGGTTGGTTGGACTTCCAGTACTCAGGAACATTTTCCAAAACTGTCACGAAGTGGGCTGTTTGCAGCAGTGCCTGCATGTGTGTGTCCCCTGTCTTTTTTGCGTAAGCCGAGAGAAAGAGTTTGAGAGTTGTGGTGGGACAGCAGAAGAAACACACACACGCGTGCGCGCGCACACACACACACACACACACACGAATGCAGGTCAGAGAAATTCAGTTCCGGGGATATTTCTTCATGATCTAGCAGTAACTGTTGAACTGTAAAGTCTTTAATAATTTCTTTGGGGTGTCCACTAACTCTAAATGACACTGAGCCTCTGGCGATTATAGAATAATTAATAAAACATTTTTCCTCCCCTTTTATCACTGTTTAATGCTCTCGTTTGTTTATTCTTATGAAGGAAATTCAAGAAAAAACTGGTGTTAGGACCTGCTGGTAGACATCAGACACTGAGTCAAACAAAAATTTTTATTCGGTTTCTGTACCTTTCACTGGCAGTTCTGCTTGAAAACAATTAAGAAAACGTTTTGAAAATGTAGTGATTGGATCTTCATCAGGCAGACCTTACGGTCAGAACAGCTGAAGGGAAAAATGGGAAAAGTTGTCTTAAATCACCTCCTTGTTCCTCTGATCCCGAAGTGGCCAGACTGAGCCAGTCCCAGCACGAACTGCAGCAGAGCGAGGACTACAGAAATATGACACTGCCAAGTCATCTAAGTGTGAAACAGACCCTGCTGCACACGCATTCTGTCCTCTGCTCGTCCTGACTAGCTTCCCGCTGTATCCCACCTAGACAGAGAGGGGGTATTAGCTCCAGGGAGGTATTTCCAACAGCGTGGCCAAGGGGAATCCTCAGCTTCTTATTTACTCTCTTGCACTGAGACAACAACCAACAGCTAGACTCCAGGAAAGGATCTGGCCACTTCCTAGACCTCTGGATTAAAAAAAGCCCCTTTTCATACATAAAACTTACAGTACAATGCTAGACAATATATTAGCAGGAATCATGACTGGCATTACCGTGGGTAGCCACTAAAGAGAACACCTGACTAATAGCAACAAAGATAAGCTGGATGGTTATTAATGCAAAAGGGCAAGTTTTAGAAACACATCATCATTTGAAAACTCCAGCCAATATTCTTGCAAAGCTAAGGAGTAAGTAATACCATTTGCATCTGTATGAAGATGTTGAACTGAACACCAGCCACAGTTCTGCTGTGTGTTTTGCTGCTTTTAGAAACAAGGAGAGGGCAGAACGAGACCTAAAATTCATACAGGTCATGGGACAATCAACTGAGGTGATGTCTGAAAAAAGGTTTTTCAAAGAAATGAAGACTTGAAGTATTTTTGGAATTTAGTCTTGTAATTACATGTAATTTTTCTGCTGCTTTTAACACACTCTCCAATACTCACAACGCTGTGGTCCTAGTTTTTCAGGGAATATACACAGGATGGAAGGTATGGCCACTTCTCCCCCTTCAAAGCACCCAAAAATTCAGGCTGTGACACCTAACTGCTTAAAAATTCCAGTCCTGGCGTGAAGATCTGCGTGTGTGCAGCTTTTGTGCCATCCTATGAAGACACAATGGGCTAAGCTGATGGTCAGGATATCAGCATTAGCGCTGGATTGCTTTGCTTCTGCCAGTCTGTGTGACAGTCGACAGAAGACGGGCCAAAACCTCTTCTCTCTGACACCACTGAAATTGCACCACTGCGTGTAATAGCCAAATTTGACACTGTATTTTCCCTGGAAAGGAAAATGTGTTCGTCAGAAGTCTGATATGACACAGTATGCTAAAATAGTCTTCTCTGGAGTTTTTTCAGTCAATCAATAAGATAAATGTCTTGGAGGAATACTGAACACATGTTTCTGATCACGTGGAGACTACAGCTCCTTGTGAGTAACTGCCTACTTACCAATAGTTTTTGTGAAAAACAGTAAACACACCCTGTCCCTCCTCAGCAATGATAACCAAATAAAATCAAACTTTTACTCCACTACGATCTCATAGTAATCTAAAAATTGAACAATTCCCCCACACCCCACCCCACCTTCCTTCCCTGTGTTTTCTAACTCCATTAGAAACAGTCACGGTTTACAGTAGGACTCACTACAGCAAAAGCATGGGTAGAAGTAAACTGGAGGATTTTTTTGCAAAGATCTGGTCCTTCCAGTCTTTTAAAGATTTGACCCTTCCTCTATTTGTTTATAGGACACAATTGTCTGCTATTCAAGTCAAAATAAATAAACAAGCAAGACACAGCATAACAGTATCATTAAAAATAAGCACTTTCTGTTTTCAAAGAAATTAACATGCCTGTACTGACAGCCATGCCACACTAGTAGAAAAGGAGACAGCGAAAAGGATTCGAAGCTCAGCGTTGAGCGTTGAGCGATGAGGCAGGGTAGCCAGCTGTAGGCAAGGGCGTCTTGAAGAATACGAGGAAGCCTAACTGGCAGTGGGTTGGTTGTGCTGCCAGAACTGATGAAAAAATATCACACTTCTGACAAAAAGATGACCGGAGAGTAACAGACAGGAAGATTCAGCAAGGGACAAGAGGGAGAAAAAGATGGACATACACTAGTAGTCTCAGTAGAAGCTAGGACAAAATCTGGTTGCAGTGATAGATGACCGCAATTCAATGACAGATTGAAAAGTAACCCTGACACTTTCATCCTTTGATTGCCTTCATCAACATTACATCTAGTCAATCCTTCACACCCATTATTTCCATGTATCTGAAGATTTATCACTCATCTCTGAAAGGCAGTATTTCATTTTGTGTCCTCTAGAAGCAATTAACTAAATCCATCTTCTGAATCTTCAGCATTGTTACTGCATTATTGCTGTGTTTTAATCGAATTCCTCAGAAGTGATCTGCCATGAAGTAGAGATTCATAGTAACATTTTATTTCAGGTTTGCTTTGGGTTTATTATCATGAAGGAGGTCACAATAACATATCAATGTATAAAGGACATACAGGATTCAACAATGCCACACATAGTGGGGTGCAGATGACATTCAATATTGCTCTGTAAACTTTATAATCAAACAGCATATACTGTTGCAAAGAATTTCAGAACTCATTTATTACCATGCTATGCAGTAGCAAGCATCAGCTACAGTCAAGCTCAGGACTAGCTAATTGTGTGCCAGAAAATAGCAAGCTACATTTGTATTTAGCTTAATTCACCAGTGTTTTCAGGGAGAGGGAGGGATCTGGTTTTCCCACAACAGATTTTTTTTATAGACTGCACACCTTAGGAAAAGGACTAGAAAAATAACAATGAGAAATATACAGCCTCCTGCTTTAGAGCACAATAGATGTGAATAATCAAGAGTCAAGAGGGAAGAGAAAGAAAAATTGCAGAAGATACATACAGGAGTCTCATGAGATTTGGTCACTTTCTTGAGCTATTGAAAAAAATAACTCAGGGACTTTTACCTAAAAAATAGAAACAAATTACTATGACTTCTATCTTAAAGACAACTGTTCAGTGAGCACCAGCAGTCAAATTAATAGGTATACTTGAGTGGAATAATTCTCTTTTCAGTTAAACCACTTTGCACATATAGAAGCCTTTGTGCCAGAAGGTTACTGAATGACATTATACGTGTGTCTCTGTGGGTAAATTAGAGGAATATAAGGCAAGATTATAAATGAGATCCTTTTAGATGTGACTAATGAAGGAAAGGGTAACACCACGAGTGTTAGGGCTAGATTATTTCTTTAGGAAGGCTAAGCAAAAGGGATCTTCAGAGGTTGATTTTTTTTTTTTTAATATAGAGATAAAGAAATACTTCACTAATGGATAACAAGATTATTTTATGCAACTTCTGGCTTCCCTTTCCAAATTACAGCATCAGCATCCAATTCAAAAGGCACCTAACACCACATAAATGGGTATGCCGGGAAAGATGTACAGTATCAACCTTGATGCAGTACTTTACAGTCAGGTTAATAATATATGAGCCCGCGACTAAAGTGGGTCTACTGGAAAGATAAGCTGATCAACTATCTTAAATGCATTTTCTAATTCACTGCCCATCTTTTTCCTCCTCTTTTTTTTCTCTGTCCATTTAAGGGGGAGGGTTTATAAAAAGAATTGTAGGCAGATAATCAACATTTTTAAAATAGCTAATCTATTCCCAAGCTAGTTCAACCATTTTTCTGAAGAAAAAAATGGAAGAAATGCCAAAGGAGACACCATTTTTTGATTAAAAGGAAATGAAATATTTCCTCCTTAAAATTGATTTCTCTTAATCACCTCTCGTTCATCACACAAACACACAGGTACTGCTAACTACTTGTCTTCACATTTCATAACCCCCTACTGCCCAAGGACAACCTGCTTTCTCTGTCACACAAGGTATAGATGAAGTCCAGTCCAGCTAATTTAGGCAATTAGTTTGCACCTATGTTCTAAGTGCCTAACGAAGGCTGTATAGGGGACTCTGGTACTGTCTTTGTTCGTATTAATAGAGGCAAGTACTCTGGAAAGCCTCCATAGAAAGATCATTATCTGCCTAAGCTGAGGTGAACAACAACATCTCCATCTGATTTAAGTGCATGTTAACCACCTAGCGTAGCTGTCTCGGATGCCACCTCAAGCTCCTTCTTCCCTCCATCAGTAGCTATTGCTCATCTACCAGAGCTTTTTGCTCTGTGGTGCAGCTCAACACGCAGCTCTCTGTGTGGGAAGTCACCATCAACGAGTGTGAAGGCAAGCACGACCAAGAGACAGAGCTTGTCTCCAAGAAACCAGTTGCGACAGCAGTTTCCCAGTGTGCAGAGAATACCTGTCCAGGTCCTACCTCTAGAAAACACATCGTCAAAGAGAAACAAAGAGCTCTGACAGCAGGGCAGAGTCAAGAGGACAGGCAAGCGGCACTCACTTCACCTACCGCCAGAAGCCTAGCAGACAGACGTCTGGCCCAAGCCACGCTCCCTGTATGGGGAATGGAAAGAAACAAGCTCTCTACAATGAGCTATCTTCTCAGATAGGATGTTACCACCCTCTGGAGAGCCACAGCTCTCCCGCTAGAAAGGGTGGCTACGTAACTTCACATGGATGCAATGAATTGCACTTTTTGGGTGTATCTAGCCTAGCGCACGAGGTGGGCCAGGGAGTTTTCTAGTCCAAAGGACAAGTGGCGTGGCACGGCATGGCATGGCTTTTTTCTGCCTAGACAAACTTATTTCACAGCACAAGTAGCTACATCCATGCTGCCTACTGGGAATGGACCTGGTGTGGGCTAACCTCCAGCGAGTACCCAAGCATCACCTGGGAAAATGCTGGGCTAAAGCCATGCTAATGATTAACGTATGATGAGTGCATGCCTGAGCTCAGGCACATGCTCAAGCATGGAAGTCTTGATATTCTTCAGATCATCAGGAGCATCACAGCCCTTAAATCTAGGCGATTCATAGCTTAGGGGTCCTTTTGAAAACAAAACCAAGGGTCACGTCTGTTCTGCAAGTTCTGCTCACGTTTTGCTACGCAAAATTCCAGTTGGTTTGGGAGAGGGTTTTGTTACCCAAATAGAAAGCCTACTTAACATTACTGGAAAATGCTTAGAAAGGCCAAGTGTCATTATCTGAATAGACCAGGAGGTCAGAAGCTAAAGCAAATCACTGCTGGTGCAGAGAAACAGACATATCATTGTGTTATATTACAAAAAAAGGCCCAAGTTCATCTTCGGTATCTTTAATGAATAACAAGACTTACTGCATTACTCAGTACTCCCATCTTGAATTGGTGTATTCTAACATTCACAATTTAAATGCATTTTTGCATTGGCTATTATTTTTAACTTCAAAATTTCAGTGCATTTAAAAAGGCACAGTGGCATCAGAAAACACCACAAAAAATAGCTATCTGCTTACAAAATAACTTTTGATTAAGTAGAAAAATGGCTTCCACTAGTTCACATTTTAGCATTCTAAGTCTGCAAGATTCGATTTCTTACTCTTGCAGACTTATTTCCCCACTGAGAAATGTGAGAGGGGTTCAGCTTCCCTGCATAGCCAAGCTCAGCTCCTGGAAGGGGAAGCCCTCAGCTCTTTGATTATGCACCAGCCCAGTCCCAAAGAGTGGAGAGCCCTGGCCAACCGAGCTCACGTGGCGTGTGAATTGGATTACAACTCAACATTTGACGTCATAACTAAGCAATGAGCTCATGTGCTACACCTGTGACGGGCAAGTAACCACCTGAATGGGAGGTGCTAAAATTTCCCTCATGAGATCAGGAAATAGCCATGTGACTCAGGGGAATTAAGCTCTTCCTTTCAAGTAACTTTAGGGTTAACAGACCGGCAGAGTATGATAGTGAGGCTATCTTACACCTCAATTAAAAGAGCAAGGGATGAGCTATTTTTAATCAGATGAATTTGAGCTTGCTTTTAAAGGTTATCTTCTCCGTCTTACATGTATTTCAGTTCAGGGCTCACACCAAGTCTACCTGAAAACCCCTCCACAGTGTTCAAACTGTATACAGAATTTTATGTGCATTAACCTGCTGGGTAATATTAGTGCTGCTAAAGATGAGCTGTGTACTACTTCAGCACAGTCTTCTATTTACCTTCAAAAAGGCAGGTTAAGGAGGAACAATAGGTGGAATTCATCCCAACATTAACTAAAAACTGAGCATCTATCCTAGGACAGTCAGCTCCTCTCATTGTCTTCTCTGTCCTATTCCCCTGTAAGCACTTCTACACAAGCGCTTCTGGAGGGCCAGTCATCCTCACCATCTTAAATACCTGTCTTAGAACAAAAAATATTGTCTTCCAGAAGTGCTTCTCTCCATTAAAGGGAGCTCTGATGATCAGCTCTGGCTGGGTGCTGGGTCATATGCTGGAAAACCTATTAAAAGCTCGTGAAACAAGTCGTATTCAAGGACCTGACTCCCACTGATACAACCATCCTGTACAGAGCTCTGTATTGACATAACTTCACAGCTTCCAGCAACTGTACTAGCTGCACCAGAGGTACCTCTGGCATCTCTGCGGAGCGCTGTATTGTGCCATGGAGACATACCCATGAACTAATGAAAATTCAACATTCATTTTAGTATAAAGAAAAAAGTCATTAACTGCTATTGAACTGCCAATTATCCAGTGTAACTGCAGACCTCCCAGCACAGCTGTTTTACCTTCCCTCTCTGCTGTATGCAATATTACATTCATATTGCAGGTTACATTATCACAGCAACCTGTAACCGGTTCCTAACTGCTGAGAGAACAAATTATTTTGCCAAAATTATTGGTTCAAATCCATAATAGTGAATAATGAATTAGACATGCCTAGACTTGGGGATTTTCTCCTTCCAATATCTGTAGTTATAAGGAACTGTGAAATTCAATTACAAATATTAAATGAACTCTCCTTCTGAAATGGTTCTTCTTCCAGCTATTTTTTATGACTCTGTGTCATAGGGGAGAAAAAAGAAAGTTTGTCCTGGATAAGCTAAAACCCCTAATGGTATCTAAATATTACTCAACCTCTTCCACTGAAAGTTTTTATTATCCTTCAGTATTGACAAATTGCACTTGATACTACCCGAGTTTAAATTCTTAATATAATCCAATCCTTATTAAAATGAAGATTGTGGGGAAAAGTGTATTACTAAATGACCCCGATGCTCTGGTGACACCTAAACAAAAAGTACTTTCTCTGAGAGTCTTGAGACTCACAAGTCTCAAGTCACAAATCACAGGAGGTTGCAAGAGTACACTTGAGAAGTATTAAGATGTGTTTATTTTATTCTTCCCTAAGCGTCCGCTACTGGCGAGTATCAGAGTCAGGACACTTGGCTGGGTGGACCTTTAGTCAGATGTGTCATGGATGTTCCTGTGTTTCTATGTTGTCTTCTGCCAAGCATGAGATTGTCTGCCATGCCTTTATCAAATCGCTAAGCTTTCTGTATGACTACAGACATCGAATTATTTGACTAAGCACTCAGTGCATGAATAAAAATCTTCATACAAATACCACTCTTTCCTTTCTCTCTTTTCTTCTGTCTTCAAAGGAATGGGAAAAACTGCTAGGCATAGAGTAGGTATAAAAACAAAGTTTCTGTGAATTTTCCACTCCTGTGTAACTTATACTAGTGTACTTCTCCATGACGTGGGCATGATGAAAGGCTGTCGACAGAAGTAAAAATTTACTTAAGGCTGCATGCACAGTAGTCCTAACCTTGTACTTTACAACTCTTTTTTATGACCGGTATATTTGAAAGGACATATATGCGACACCTGTTGCAATCAACGCAAAGATACCGAGAACACGATAAAGATACATACACAATGTTGGTACCTAATGACATCTCAGGTGGCGTGGCATAGCCGTATGACACTGGTGTATATTACAAATGACCTATGGGAAACTCCTAATCTTCTACAGGCTCAGCACGAGACCAGAAGGGCATCTGAAACCACACCAAGACACGCTTGTGTGTACAATTCAGGGGAGCACCGACAGAAATAATAATTCAATCAGAGCACAGATTCACATAAATACAGGAAAAGATCTCAAAGCATCAGCTAGCCCAGCCTCTCCAGAGGCAAGAGCGACACCATTGGAAAAGGCATTTTTCTGGTCTCCTCTTGAAAACCTGCAACAAAGCAGATGCTACAACAAATGTAGCTAGCGAATGAAAACTAATCTGAAATCTATTAATGAATTTCTTCAGGTCTTACTTCAATTGGTTCTGAAGATCATCCTCCTCTCACCACCAGCTTCCTACATACTGGGAAATTTATGTCCTCTCTCCATCCTGTTTTTCAGTGCTAAACAAACCCATTTACTTCAACACCGCCACATACGCCCTGTTGTCTAATTATTTTAATTAGAAACATTTGTTTCCCTTCCTTACACCTCGTTTGTTTCCATCTCCCTGAAAGCCAGTGCAAAAACACTGGACACAGCATTCTTGCTCGGGCTTCACTAATGGCAGACAGAGAAACCCCTGGGTCCTGTGAATGACACTTCTATTTATGTAGCTGAGAGTAAGATGGGTCTTTTTTTAATTGTACTGCACTTGCGACTTGGATTAAGTTTTTCACTTGCTTTAGACTCTGGTCCAGTAAAACCTCCACATCCTTTTTTTCTGTTCTGTTGCTTAGCCAATTCTTTACCATTTTAAATACTGGATTCTTCCTTCCTTACAAAATGCAGCACTTTGTGCTTGCCCCTTCTTTATTTAGGGCCATTCCTCTAATTTGTAAACGTCATTTCAAATTCCCTTTTTGTCCCCTGAAACGTTAGCAATTATTCCAGATTGATGTCATCACAGATTGTATCTATTTCATCATCCAAGCCAGGATGATTCAACATTGGCAGCTGGAGTTGGCTTTTAAAAAGCCTATTGCCATCTCCCAGCAACATAAACTACCTCCTTGTCTCCACATAAGCAGGTATTTCTTCCCCTTCGCAGCAGCCGCTTTCCTCTGCAGATAAGCAGAAGCCTGTCATCAATTCCCCTGGCCAAACAGGAGTCATTCTCCTGTCACGCCGCCTGCTACAGCCACTTCTCTCTCTCTCTCAACAGGAACTACGAAACACGACAGGAGTGGAGAGACAGAGTGAGGCAGGCTGGGGGAGTTCATGGGTACTGTCCTGAGGAAGAAAAACAGACGGGGCCAAGACAGAGGATTAGAAGGAAGGATGCTCCTGTTGCCAGCTGGCAACTAGAGAGCAGGTAACCAGCTAAGATAGACTGTCCTCCGGGAGCAGCACCCGGTGCGGCCGTCTCCTCGTGGATGGCTGCTGGCTCATCACCAGTGCAGTGACAGCACTCTTTGCAGGGCTATGCAGGCCTCAGGAGATGCTTCCCTGCTTGGGCAGTATTTCTTTCTTCTTCTTCCTTTTTTTTTTTCCTATATTATCTATCAAACACATACATACATACATATATATACACACACAAAATTAATTATATGGTCTATCAGCCATATTCATTTAGTACAATCTATAGTCTCCCCACGTACATTATATTATAAAATATATAACAGCAAAAATCAGTATATAAAGTTATATATTCTATTTTATACTCTTGTGATTTGTGATCAAGTTATAAGCACTGCACACTTGAGTCTTCCTCTAGCTAGAAAACTTGCGTTTGCAATAAAAATGATTATGGAATCACTCTATTAGTACAACTCATTTAATTTCTCCATCTGAATCTTCAAAGCAAAGTATGTCACAACTCAAGTTATGATTTCCTGCATGAGGTAACTTCGAGATTTTGTTTGCAAAGGATTTAGAAAGTAGCTCTTTATGGCAGGAAATAAAAGCTACATTTATGATAGGAAACAGGTTACATTTCACCATGCCTAGCTGCTGCCACTCGAAGACTAACCAAGTTGCCTTGGCTCTCTCCATAGCCATTCAGGGAAGATGGACACCTCCCAGAAAGACAAAACCTTCCATCTTAAAAAAACACCCACACATATGCCTAAGATGTCTCTTACAAATTGGTGCCTATCTCCATCCCCTGCTTCCAGAGGGAGCCCAGAGGATGAGCTTTGGCTGGACACCTAGGGAAAAATTCACTTACTTACCTAAGGAAGGGTGTCTGGTGCAATTTTGGATGCCCCAGATTATGCGGGACCCCTGCATGGGGCTAGCAGGTACAGCACAGGATCTACAGGAGTCCCCTACCCCTCTAGAGAGGCAGCTGGCGTCCAGATGGGATACCTGGAGGCACCTAAAATATCTAAGCAGCACTGTTAAAGTGTCTTCTTTATTTTAAGATAAATAGCTCTCTGGACTCCATCATCTCTATTGACAAGAATAAGACTCAGTTGTTTAAACTTCAGGAGCTGGTGTCATGTCTAACACATGCGCACAGAGCACACAGACATGGCAGAGGACTTCCAAGAGATCTCCACCAACCTAGACTGGAAACTGGAATGACAGTAGAGACCTTTGCCTAAGCAGCCACATTCTGTTCTAGGTCTCCATTAATTGCGACTGTAAAGCTTAGCAATCCTGCTCTCATTTAAACATCTAACTGTATGCACCTCAACTTACATAAATTGAACCCCACCCCATTTTTTAGACATCTAAAGTAAGATGTGACAAATCTCATCAACAGAAGTATGACGGTTTTGCACCTTCAGTACTTCAGATGAAGTATGAATTAATTCACCTAAAAATAATTATTTATGCATCACTGTCTAAGGAAACTTGACAATATTTGCCCTCGGTGAGTCAGAAATTTAGTTGACCTTACAGTGGCAACTAAAACACAGTTTGTAAGAAAGATGTCAAAACTGCTTTGAAAATCAGCAGGCATCCAATGAAGTCCATATGCGTACTTGCAGTTTTATAATGGAGCATATGTAAAAATAAAAAATTACAGTGTTAGCATAGAAGAGATTACATCTTTTTCAGAAACAACAACTCGTAAGTTTTATGGTCTGACTTTATGTCAAACTAATTTTCTGAGTACAGTATTCTCAAAACAGCAGGATGACTATATAGCCAATGATGTCTCCTGGGTTTTGCTGGTTTAATTTTACCAAAATTAAAGCCTTTGAAAAAACCTGAATGAACAGCTCTGAAGTCCCCTCTATTCACAAAGAGAATGCAGACAGCACTTCAGAGAGCAGTAGCACAAGTTTCCTTTCTTACAGGAGATCAGGCTATTCTCTGCAAAACATCATCTCTAAGGAGAAAGGTTCATTTTTGCACTGATTCCCTTGTTTTCTCTCTCCATTTTATAGCTTTACCTCCCATAAACTGTAAAACACATCCGAAAATGATGGTAGAACGAAAGCACAGCACCTTAGTCTTCCAGCTATAATGATGAGTTTAAAGAGGGGGTTATTTGGAGACTCAGTGTATTGATTATTTAACTTCCTAAGGGTAAAAAGCTACGGGAGTATTTGGGTGCTTGAAAATTATATGCCTGGAACTAACGCATTTGATTCACAGACCAAACGTTGAACAAGAATCAGACTATAAAAAAAAAATCACAAATTGTGGATACTGTCTGATCGGAAATAGGCTGACAGACTAGTAAAAAGCAGAACTATTTATTTTTCAGTTCACATCATCTAAGCAAAACATACCTCTAAACCATAGAAAGTACAGAACATAATCAACTCAAATCATGTTAAATGATAAATTATAAAGCTAAATTATTGAAAAATGACAACAGTAATCTTCCATACTCTTTATTTGTAAGATGACTTACAGTATTTTCTCAGTATTACGTCTGTTATTATTGATTAGAAATTTGTTTGGAGATGTACCTTACTGTACATTTTACCGGCATTTACAGTAGTTTTAAATGCAATTATTGGAGGTATGCACAAAAATAGTTAGGTGGTTAAGTACCCAATTACAGGTATAATTTGTGAAACAGGAAAATAATAATAGGAAAGCATGCATAGGTAAAGCAGGGAAATAAAGCACATATGGAGATATACATATATTTGCATATATATATGTGCAGGTCATTAACAGACTGCAGCCCTTCCTTGAACAATGCACTTCTTACATGCAACTTAATTAATCCATTCTTGCTACCATATATATAATTCAAAGTATAAATATCAAAGCATTTTTACTTCGTGAATGTTTAGTATTTTCAGCATGATGTAAATGGTATAGCAGAGTAATAATTTCAATAATGCTACCCACTATTTTCAAGATGTTATGAGATCAAATAGAAACTGCTTATTTAAAACTTTTCAACAAAACAATCTGATGCTGTGCAGTCCTGATACTTGTATCAGTCCTCCTGATCCAGCTTAGCATTTCAACATCAAAAGTAAAGAAAAATGTTAACCTTTCCATGTAATCTGAGGAAGAAGCACATTACTATTCAATAAGTCTATTCTAAAAAATAGCTACAGGTAGTCTGGAAGTACAGAGGCCAAGGGATTTTTAATAATTTTCTACAGAAAGACTAAAAATACATAAATATTTTTTTTAAATGCTGGAAAGCCAAATGAATAACTAGTAACTGAGGATTCATAGAGGAATATATAAGCCTACACTTTGATTAAGAATAGAAAAGAGTATGATAGAAGCTGTAATGCTTGTTACAAAGAACTGTCATCATATCACTGAAAGCTATACTACAGGCTGCCTAGAAGGCAGTATAAAAAAACTTGCTGTAATAACTTTTTATTTATATTCATAAAATCGAAGAATGTTATTTCTCCAGTTATTTTAATATAGAGATGAATCTTAAAAAGCTGATTTATAAAAAGTTACACCAATGTCTAGATTTAAATCAAAGGAATTAATGTCCGTATTACCACAGTTCATAGAGAGAAACTCTTGTAAGACATTTCAGTAGTTGATGAGGCTAAAGGTCAATGCTCACAATACCTGCATGGAATTAAACAAAAGAATATGTCCAAGATTAAAAGTTTAGCTGGTAACCAGCATGAAGTTCAACAGCAATGCCTCAGGTGTTCAAACTAACCGTGACTTTTTTTTCCCCTTCAAATTACTATCTTAGAATGTATACTTCAGTAATCTTGAAAAGCTCCTTCTCTCCATCCTTATTCACTGTTTCTTGATATTTATTCAAGAATCTTTGAAGATCAGTATAGTTACTTAAAATAAGTGGAAGCAATCAACTTAGGCAGTACTTGAATATAGCTGTGCTTAGTCAAAGATGACTTCTTCCACAGGGAGAAGAAACAAGCTCAGCTGAAAACTCCGGTTGTAGTAAGGTGTTCACCAACCAGAAGCCCTTTCTGCTCATTTTTCCTGAAGTAAATTAATACAGATTTTGTAACAACAGTACTTTAGCAGCTCCCTTCAGAAACACGTATTTGCTTTCGTTGCAAGATTTGTACTGGTATTTTTCAGACTTTGCACTGCCCCATGAGAGGGCACAGGAAAAACCTCTTCACTTCTTTACAGCTCTGGCAACTAATGGGAAACAGTGGGCACTGACTTGTGGGGCAGCTAAAAACTTAATTGTTACACTAGCTCACTGTGCGGGAGAAAAGGATGGCACCCGCCCTCTTGATGAGCTCCTGTATCATCCAAGGTATGATTACCCAGTCTAGCAGCATAACAAGCAGTGTAATTACTTACTTTTCCTTATACCCCTGCTACAGTGGGTTGGGCAAGTCGTTATTTAAACCTAACGGCTGGGGGGGGGGCCCACAAAAAGTAGCATACATCCCCTCAGTTTCTTTCCAATCTCAGTCTGCCTTTCTCTGATATTTATTGCCTATGTGGCACTTCACATACAGAAAGTGTTATATATTAATTTAATGCGTAATGTAGTGCTTCCCCAAGTCTGGAGCATAGCCAAAGGTGGGGAAGGTGGCAGTGGGAGTAGTGAAGTCAGACTCTTCAATTGCTCTTCAAAGACTCAGCTTCCATTTTTCTGAGAAGCAATCCTACAGGTACAGAAAAGCCTGTGGAATATACGAGGTGTCTCTGCAGCTGCCTGAATTTTCAGGAAACCTAAAATAAACTCTTGTAACTAAGAACTATCTCATTTGTCCCTCCTGAATGAGTAGAAAGACAGACATTGGTGGCACTTTTAACTGCAAACAGGTAACTGTACCTCTGTTAAAACCATTTTTTAGAATACTGGAAGTAGAGCAAAAGTTTCTATCTCAGAATTTTGGGTAGAGCAGGTGAAAGAAGGGGCAGGATTAATGAAAATACACAGATCATGTATAAAGCCAACCTATGCCAGCTTGTAACACTGCAACAGTGCATTGAAGGGGAGGGGGTGTAGTGCGGTGTTACTGTCACATTTACTAAAAGAGGGCTCAGCTTCCAAACGTGCAGATTATTATTTTTCAATGCCATAAAGGTAACTACAGCATTGCAGAGTAGGCTCGTCTTTTTACCTCAGGTTTGCAAAAGGAAGAACAGAAGGAAAAATCTCAGATACAGAGGGAAGGAGAAATCTGCTCAGGAACATGAAAAATCCACCTCAGATTGAGGATTAAGACAAGAAACAGCAATTCCAGTTTCTAATCCCAAATCACCAAACTATACAGACCGGGGGACCAAATCGCAGAAACACACCAAACACCTCCCTGCTCCTCCGAGAGCCTGACAGCCCCGAACAGTATCACTCTGCGAAGCAAAATTACAGTTCCCCCGACGTCCACACGCCATCGCGCCCGCTCTAGATGCTCAGCAATAATTAGCACGCTCGCCCGTGTCAGAGTTTATCCACCGACAAGCGGGGTCGGGGGGGGGGTGGGTTGGTTGGTTGTTGGGAGGGCGGGGGAGTGATTTGCAGGTGTTTGCCAGCCTTCATCCTTGCAGATAAAAGTTGTGGCATTTTCCTATTTCTGCCATGCATGTGTTTATATCCTACACCAATAAAAGTATTATCAGATGCACAGGTGCAAGCTGGAAGTCAGCTGGGCTGTGTCAGAGACTGAGCTGGTAATCATTGCAGCTTTTTTGACTCAGCTGAGGGATAACTAACACCAGCTGAGGATCTGGCCCTTTACATGCTATCAAAAGGGGAGGGCTGTGGAAAGTGATTCCCACAGAATCAGGTTTTGTGTATGTTTCCTGCCATTCTTTATCTGTAGTTTTCCATTGGTCTATTTCATAATTTTATGAAATGTCACTCCAATTATATGTTATTACAGTTACATAATTCCCTGCCCCGACTCCACTGCTGCTAAAGATTCAAGTATAAATAAACTCTATAAACTCTATAAACAATTCTCTAGCTTTTAGGCACTAAGGAATTGTATTCCCTTCTATTGCATGGTAACTAGCTTGGCTGTCAACTGAACAGTTTAAAAAAGAAAAAAAAGAGAGAAACCCAACTGCAGACAAATAAAGGATTTTGAATTTTCTCTTGCTGATAAAGCAGCACTATGTCACTACAACAGTAACTAGTCCATACTTGCTAACTCCAGTAGCTTAAGTGCTCACTGTCATTGCTATGCAGATTATCAGATCCATGAAAATAGTAAGATGTGATATGCTAAAAGGATATTTACCACAACAATTTCATACACTAAGAAGTCAATGTCCCGCTGCTGCAAACTGCATGTCTTCTGCAAGGCTCCATAAAGAATCAGACTCAACTGCATTAGCTGTTTATATAGCAGAGCCTATTTTTTTTTCTGGATTCATGTCCTAGGTGGAACTATGGCTTCAAAAGAGACTGATGTCTCTGTCCACTATATCCATTAACTACAGCTGTAATGATTTTTTTTTAATTATTGTTATTATTTTACAAAGACTTTATTAAAGGCTCTTGCTATAACTGCATTCACTTTAGGAGTCTTTAGGATTTCAGCCCCTTTAAATGTGCAAATAATTTTCCAAATCTTCTGACCTAGGCAGCCAACCTTATTAATCTATCAACTTCAGAGAAATAAAGGAAACAAGACTTACGGGGTCAAGAGTAGAATTCCACATGATATTCAGAAGGGCTACATGACTAAATTCTAGATTGCAGAGAACTGGCAAGTACTTTATGCCAAATTCATCACTAGCATAAACAGATGCAATTTCCAAATTTATGCCAAGTTGCAGCCACTTATTCTGAGAACATGACCTTTTTCATTCCAGTTATTCCTACCTCCCCCTGCCCCCCAGTCCCTTCTTTATTTTGGCACACAGCCCAAGAGTGCATGCACAAGTTATGGTTTTTTATGACTCCAGTCTCAGTTTCCAGTAAAAGGTAAGAACAGCCAAAATGCACATCACAGGGCCCTTATAAATAGCTAAAATCTAAACAACAGTCCTAAAAGAAGAACAGATTGAAAATGGCAGCAAAAGGCTAGATCTTGCAACTTGTAAAAATGCTGAAAATGGAGGAATCAAACTTATTCTGACTGAGGAATCAGGGCGCGCAAAACAGTACTGTTTCAAATATAATTCTGCATTGATTAATAGCAATGAGTATACGTATTACATTTTGGTCAAGCACAAAGCACTGAGCACTTGTAAATACGTGTTAAACAGCAGGCCAAAGGTTAAAGAGGGATTCAGTTAGCTATTACTAGACAGAAACCTCATTAATCCATGGATGCCTCATCCAGATGTCTAGGTATCTAAAGGCTTAAAGTGTAAGCAAACCAATAGGTCAACAACGCAGGCTTTTCTATTAATCTAATAGGGGCTTTAAAAGCTATCTGGATTAGCCAAGCCTGGCTGTCTAGTCATCATTTAAAGATTTTGCCATCTCTTTTCAGGCCAAGTCTCAGATTTCGCCAGGACAAAACTCCTGCAAGTAACAACTTTGAACAAAGTTACAGCTAAGGATGTTTATTGCTTGACTTCAAGCCCACTTAAAGGCTGGATCAAAACTCTTGTCTTATATCCCTTCACTTTCAGTTGAACAAGGATTTGACATTCTCTCTTGCAGTAAGTCGCTTCAAAGTTATTTTAGTTTTATATCCTAGCAGCTCAAAAACATCTCTATTTCAACTTTAACACAAGAAGTATTGGACTAACAGCTTTGAAGACAAAAGACCTGGCTACAGAGAGCACACAACACAGGAGGGTAGCAGATCAGCCTTTCATCCCTCTAACTATGATCCAGCTGGTGGATATAAATGTGGACTTGACATAAATGCAGACTTCAACTTCGGCAACGTATCTCTCTGCATACTATAATGGTAGTTTCTCTCAAAAGCTACAGATGTCTAATTTGCAGATGCACTGAGCTGAACAAACCCGGGGGTGAAAGCAATGAGAAAACACCAAGATTTAAAATACTGTCCTATAAATGGAAAGTCCACATGCTGCCATCCACCATTTGAATCAGCTAATTGTTATTGCATGGAGGGTCATTCTAGATCCACTTTAGGAGCTAAGTTATGGAAGCTGGTGAATTCAGCTATATATAGCTTTTAAAGAGTGACCAGTATATATAGAAGTATAACTGCTAGGTACATGCACATTCTTGACGTCAGCCTGTGACTGCCAAAGCCATTTGGATGCAAATACTAAATACATAATTGCAGCCTATTATTCCCTACATAATACCTGCAACATCAGGACTTGGTGTGATCACTTGTATGGAGCGATCCCTAGCAGCTAGAACAACCAGAGCAACTGCAGAGTTAACCATAAACAAGCCATTTCCAGTGTTAATAGAAGTTAGGAGGACAAAAAAAGAAACAACATCACATAGCTATTGTTACAGCTAATATTACATGTAAAGGCTTAGAGCTAAAATGTCATGGGCTGCGTTCTTCAGCAAGTTTCAGTTCCAATTTCAGAAGAAGTTTCTATGGCAACTGAATTGTTAATATAAACGTCGTTTATATTCCAATTCATGCTACAGATCACATTTGACAAACCTCATAAGCTATCAGTTTACATCTAATTGATTCCTTGTTTGGGGATATAAAGTGCCATTTGCTGGCTTGCAGGGATTACATGATTTTGTATTTTCGTACACTGCTTTTAATTACGAAGATGAAAACCCAAATATTTTAAACAAGACTTTAGTAATGCATTAAAGTACAATTTAAAAGAAGGAAACAAGTTCAGTATTTGTGATACTGAGTGCCTAGAGTGTCCCTGTTGTTACTTTCCCCACTCATTTCTTCTTGCATAGGCATCAGTGGGCAGGACTTGTCTGCACCTCGTAACATCCTGCTGAAGCTCTAGCTTACTGCTAGCAATGCCATGGGTTATACTAGCATGGGACAGAGAATAACGGCAAAGGATGTACAGAGCTCACAGAGGCCTGGCTCCGTATCAAGGTCAGTCACTAGAAGTTGTTCTAGTATGAGCATGTTTCTTTAAAAATAAAAGGTACTACATCTCTTTTAAGGGATATTTTATAGCAAGTGTACTCCCTTTAAGGAATTACGGTTATTTCTCCCCATTCATATGTCTTTATCTGCTTCCAAATGTAAATTATTTTAACCTATTAAAGCTCATCAGTTATAACATTCTAAAATATTGTAATCAATTTTCTAAGACTGCTTAAATTAAAAGTTAAGTTAATTTGAAGCTCAGTCTTGAAAAAATATTTAGCAGTCTTAAAATTAGATCTTGTCCCATTTTTCCAATAGTTAGTATTTGTATCATAATTATAGTTTGCCTGTCATTTTAGTACTCCTTAAATAGCTTAGCTGCAAATAGAGTCCTTATCCAATGTACAAGAATGTTTCTAACCAGTGGAAAACACTCAAAATCCCTTCAGCTACAGAGTTTAAGAGATCCCCATAGGTGTGGGAGAGAAGGGGGGATGAAGACAACACACACACACATCATTTCCAGATATTCAAAGCCTGCAAAATGACGTATAATTTGAGATCACAATCAAGTGCCTTCAGAGAGGCTCCACCATTCAGAAGTTATTTGGGATATTAAGCATTTGGTGCTTCCATCATTCCGAAACTTCTACAAAGCCTGCTTCTCTGAACGTCCTCAAGTCTGACTCTCAGCTCAGCTCAGCTTTGGAGGAAGCAATTTCATTTTCCAGTTCTGTCACTTAACCCTGAACCTTTTCCTCAGGCCACTTATTACCAGCATCATACCAACAAATACCCCAGAGGTAAAGTTTTACTCTGTGATAGCCTCTGGACCCAGACAAGGATTTCCAGAAGGCCGCTACTTAGAACATCCAGCTCAGTCAGATGAGTTATTGCAAAACCATGCCTCCAACAAGACCTATCCTGGACATACTATCAGCTGAAAGATTTAAGACCTATCAGTGTCTACCTGCTGTTTACATACTCATTAAAGAGCCTTTTCAGAAGTTTGTACATGGTATGCCATTTCTTTGTCTGGGTCACAAGTACAAAACATGATATTACCCTGACCTGTAATTTCAATGGCAAAGTCTCAAATACATCCATGATTCATTACCCCCGCCTCCCCCATTTCTACTACTTTAAGTGTAGTTTTCAATACCTGAAGTAGTTAGTTTTGTTAAGATCAAACATAAGGCTTTTTCAGACAGAAATCCACACTAAGAAGAGAGTGTGTTCAGTAACTATATTTCTTAGTGTTTTTCTGCAGAGTTCAAGCTACTGAACAGCTAAGTCATTCATTTAGCATGTAGATAAGAGATATCCCTTAAAATACAGGGCTTTTGATGCAGGCCAGCTTAAAGCTGTGGGGATCCATTGTGAAGTCTGTTCAGAACAGTAGTTCTGGGACAGCTCTGTTTTCATGGAGTGGAAACTACATTAACAAATTCAAGGTTCAGTACTTTTGTTCCTTCTTAGTCTTCCATAGTTCTTTTAGTTCAGCGCCTCTCTAATTTCAACTACAATATCCTTCCAAAAGCAACATTTCTGTGCTCAGATTTTTGCACACAGCGTCAGTCCTTTAAATACCAAACCCTAAGAATTTAAGTCGCACTGCAGAAATGGAAACAATGTTCTGCAGAACTGGGGGGAGGGGGGCAGAATTCCTCATACAGCTTTTCAACAGAGCTATACAATTTGCGAATCAGTTTTGTTGTGCCAACTACTAATTTGTATTTTTATACTGTGACATTATTCTGCAGTTGCCAGCAAATTTAGCAAGACAATGCTTCACCAGCTGATCAACTGCATTAGGAAAATAATGGCAATTATAATTTAAAATGGACAGTAGATTTCTTAGTCTTGGTATAATTTCGGACATGTAATTCACAGCAAATATTTACAGCTGATATTCCCGCTCCTCTCCCCCTCAATTTTCTTCTCCACATACAACTGCCCATTGAAGACAAGTATTTGATCCTTGAATGAAAAAGAAAATTGGCAGTTTAGGGCTCTGAAGAGTCTCTCCTCAATCTGTGAAAAATACTTGAGAGCCTAATAACAGTAGAAACCACTAAACAGAAGGTCTTCTCTGTTATAGGGGAACCAGGCAATTTTATGCTTACCATTCATGCTGCGTGATGAGTTTGGAAGCATCATTTCTGAGAATGGGAGGAGATTTTGAATATCAGTACCTAACTGAAGTACTTGTTCTCAATAGTCCCAGCTACTTTTTCCCTCTGAAAAGGGAAAGGAGGGCGATAAAAAAAATCCACAAGTGGTATGAGTTTTTCTAATAGAATTCAACAGATTTCTGCAAAGTGTTAAATAAGAAAAAACCAAACTTGTAGGATTGCTGTAGCTCACAGTAGAGTCATCACTCTACCAGTTTCCTTAAACTGCAGTACATGAATAATGTTATGTATTATGTACAATGTTATGTAAGGTGTGACATAAAAAAAACCTACAAAGAGCACAGCACTCTCCCAAATTTCAGACTATGCTAAGCACGCATACATATCAGTAAGGCAATGTTATTCAGCATTCAATGCTTAGCCTTTATTTCTACATTTTCTTCTCATTCCTTTCCAGCTGCCCTCTTGGGTTGATGAGGGGAAGCTTAAAGGTAAAAAAAATCAGAAGGAAAAGCAAGAAAAAATTACCACTTAAGCCACTTCTGTAGTATATCTTTCACTTACACTGTGAATTTGGGCAACTCAAGATCTTTCTTAACTCATGCCACTACCAACTACCCTGGATAACCTTCTCCTTCACATTAGGCCTGCAGAAGAGCAATGCAGATATGTACTGCTGCCAGACTGGTTTCCAGGTCCTTTCAGGCAGCACATGCAGACCACTGAAACAGTCTTCTAGGAAGACCACAAAAAATCTGGTGATCACTTATTAAATGTGCTACTCTGGGTTTGCTGTGCTGCATCCTGAAGTCTTCTGTAAAAGCCTTTCTCCATCCATTTCCATAAAGAGAACTCCCTCCAAAACAATCTCTCTCTCTCTCCCCTGCCCCCCCACCCCCTAAAACAAAAATCATCTCACAAGAAACTGGAGTTTCATTCTCTGCATTAGCACTACCTTAAAAATCCATGGAGGAGAGACACTTCTAGATCTCTAGCTACTGCTCTTTGCCTTTTGTTACAGCAACTGCTCTTCATATGCCCTTGGGACTGCTCTGCAGTCCCAGGAATGCCCATCTCAGCAGCCTGGCCTGAGCCAGCATTCCTGATACACTAGCCAAAACCACAATACTTAAAGATTATTCTCTCAACTGCCTGGAGGAACATATCTTCTTCTGACAGAATGGAAATGAACTAATGGTTTGGAAAAGTCTGTGTAGAAAAGAAGGAATCTAACACTAGAAAGTCAATAGTATAGGCTATTAGGTTTCCAGGAAGCAGCAGAGAACCTTCTGGTTTTGTGCCCTGTAACGCACAGTGCTACCAGAACAAACCAGTTAGTGACAAAAAGAAGCAAATAGCAGAGATGGGGCCACATGAGGAACACAAGTCTTCAGGTTCTGCTGACTCCAGGCAGTCTTCTACACTGTCCATTGCATAAAGTGAATGACAAGAGTGATACTGACACAAACACAAGCTCACAGAGCATGTTGCCTACTGAGGTTTTGCTTGTCATGGCCAGTTTACTCCTGTCATTCATGACACCGGCCACAAAATTTGATACCACTGTAGAAGCTTCTTTCTGCTACTACAAAATATTTGCTGTAAACAATAAAGTGGTCCTGTAACTTCGAACTTGCTCATTTTTATTTGCTCGTTAAGTGCCTTTTTTGGGAGAAAACTCTGTTGGTTTAATTAACAGAGCCTGTTTGAGGGTAATTGCTACACCCATCACTTCACTAACGATAAGCAGCCTTCAGAGTTTATACAGCAAACATGGATCATATGAACCAAGTCTGACATTCTCCATTTACATTTGGTAGGAGTCCACAGTATGGAGTAATTTTTTTTTGACAAGCATGTGAGTACCCTTGCCATCATTTAACACTAACTACCAGCCATCAAGAGAAAGGAGCTTTTTTTTTTAATCAGCCATAGTCTCCAGCCCTGGATCAAAACTCCTATTATGCAGTGGTTAATGGACACCAGATTTACAAGGTTAGGCTGTGAACTATGTATTCAGATTGGCATTTATGTCATGCTGTCCCTTGCAACTGTGGGGCAAAAAAAGACAGGGACAAGGACTAAACACATGCAGGGAATAGTCAGAAATAGACTGAACTTGGCTAACGGGAGAGTTCTTTTATCTGTTGTTCTCTGATTTCTTCTACTGACAAAAAAAGCTTTCCTTGTTTTCTGAAAGTCATCACGTACAACTCCCTTGACCTAAAAGGTAATGGATGCTTTTAAAAGGTGAATAAAAAATGAAAACCATCTTGGTTTTGCTTGTATGTTATCTCATGGAAGTAGTCTGTGCACAGGTCTTCCATGTGGCAGGAAGCATCAAACTACTGCCCATCTGGGCACACCATTACCTTTTCTGCAAATGCAGCATGCAAAACCTTATAACCTTCATCAGAAGCAGATATTGCCACCAAGTGGATCTCTGACCCCAGTGGTTGTCAGTTATTCCAACAAAGTTAACTCCTGGTCCTACTGTAAGCCAGTGTACCAAAATGCCATTCTGTAATCCTCAGACATGCAAGATGTTCCCCATTGCCACTGTGTTGCATGTTTTAATCTTAACTGGGACAGGAGGAAGAATTACGACAGAGTTTGGCAACGTAAAGTAATCAGTTATATTTAGTATTCCCAGGGTCATAGCTAGATAGGTTTTAGGAAAATAATGATTAAAATAAAACCTGAATATCTGTGGGGTGAAAAATGAGATGGTGATTGGGGAGGAATGAAAAAGACAATTTATCAACTTAGCAATAAACTTTAGGACTCTACAAAATAAAAATAAAAATTAAAAAAAAAAAGCATTCTTTCCAGGTAATTTTATTTCACTACAGGAGAATAACACCGCTCCTTATGTGGAAAGAATAGGGAGTTGCATCTCAAGACAACTTAAAGTTGGATGCTTTAAATCTGAACCCTTGCTAGGAATGGACTTACAGCTCAGAGAACTCTCAAGTTGGAACTTACTGGCTTGTGCCTATTTTGGAAAATACTCTGCTCTGTCAAAAGAGAAAGGTCAACCTCAAATACCATGAACTGCATTACAGTATTACACAGTATGATCTCTCACTTGCCCATCACAAACCACCTTCTCTATCTTCCAGGTGACCTATATTTACTGATGAAATATTCAAGTAGTTTTGACAGATTTAGGACTCATGACTTAAACTGAACTTTACAGGTACTCAATCTAAGGTAAGATTAAATGAGGAATGAAGGGAAAGACTAGATACTAAGTTTATACCCTTGTGTCTTCCATAGTGCACTTATTTAGTAGTTTTCCATTCTATGGCTGTTGCTTTATTTTCCTGAGGAATTTTGTGCTCAGCAGTAGACACCTAACTGTGCAGTTCCTGTCAGCATGCCCAACCAGCTTTGCAGTGACTACTGGTATTTATACTGAAGATATTTCACATCACACCAAAACTGACTCAGATCTCCTTCAGACAGGTATCATGACAGAAAACACTTACCCAATTTCTTCTCCAGGCAGTTGCTTTAGCACACAGACAATTGCTTAGAAACTCATCTCTGGGAACACATAAGGTCTAGTACAGAATCATCCATGTATATTCTCATTGTATAATATTCTATTAACGTTAGATTATTTTCCAAAAATTGTGCTGAACTGATTCTTAGAAGAACTTCTACCAATAAATTCTGAACCAACACACAGGGAACTTACATGCCAAATTTGCCCTTTTGATCATATGTTAAAATCAACAAAGAGGATCCAAAATTCCAAAGTGGTCTCCAACTTTGAAAAGTAATTTGATCCAAAAGACACAAATCCAAATTTCCCAAGGGCTATGCTGTATAAAAGCTGTGTTTTTTCAGCTGGAGATGGTATTGAGCTACTTTAATTTCATCAGTTATCCTTTAGATAAATATATAATGCTAGATATATGCAATGTCAAAACAGAATTATATATTCCATGTAACAGTTATTTTTTGGAAGCCTGTTAATTCATGCCAGTAGAAACTGCATTTCTAGAACAGAACACTTGAACTAGATCAGACAGGGTTTGGGGTTTCTTTTTTTTTTTTTTTTTACTTGCTAATGCAACAGAGTACTAATGAAGAAGCACACAACAGAGAAAACATCCTTCTTCCCACCCTTCAAAACAGGATTGGCTGCAAAAAAAGAAAAAACCTTTCAAAACACCATAATAGTATTTAGCTGATGTCAAGAACAGCACGAAATAGTGCTTTGCTTTACACCAAGAGCTCTGTTAGGGCATGGTCCTTTCAAGTGTCGACTCTGACCATGCTGCTCGGCTTGGATAATGAGCCAGTGGCCGAAGACTTAAGATCATTTTACTGGTGACAGCAGTGGTGTGCTTAAGGGTCATAAGGAGTCCTCTGAGCCTTATGAACTGAAAAGTCACTATCCCAAAGAGCATATGGTTTTATATATGATGGGAAGAAGAAAGTATTTGTCACATTTTGTAGACAGGAAATAAAAACACACAGTTACAACACAATAACAAGAAGCTGGTGGTTAGAGCCAAATATTTAAACCAACACAATCGTTTGAATTATTTTTCCAGACCCTTCCCTTCTCCAGTCTAACAGTACCTAGTAACAGAGCAGCCTGTCTATAGAGATAACAAGACAAACTGAGCAGTTAGTATACCATGGTCACCTAGTAATAAGCATCAGAACCAGCTTCTGTGATCGTGATTTGAAGGAACGGGAAGACAATTTAGCCTAACTTCAAGCTTCCAAACACTTTTTCTTACAAGCATAAGATTAAGATTGAAGGAAATAAACAGATGATTTACAAGTCTGCAGGAAATCTAAGATCATTTTTCACAGAGCTATAAACACAATGCTTACATGCATACAGAAATGGTTTGACAGAGGTAGAATTTTCTGAGGAGCAGCAAGAATTCTAACAGAGGATTTAACAAATAGATACACTAAGACCAACTTCACATTTCTTAGCTATGTCAAGGATTCTCACATACCTCCATCTTGTAGCTTTGTATGTTTCCTTCTTCACAGATTCATCTTCCTGCTGTTAAAAGATTCCCAACAGCAATGGAAATTGGATCTTCTTGTTTGCCCAGAATCTGACACAAGCAATCTCAGTTGCAAGTTCTTTCATCTGTTTTCTTACTCCTTTGCTTTTTCCTCAGCACTTGGGTCTCCACTGAAACCAAGAAGAAAGCTTTCTCACCAGATACATTCAGACCTTTCACAGACAAATCCCCAGAATGCATCATTTTGATGTCTTAACACTAGCACCACCACTGCTCCCTCAGTTATCCATTAGACTGGACACACTTCTGCCAGTTCTTGGCTTGCTCCTACTCCCCAGCTCTCCAGGAAACCCTTTGTCCCTTCTCCATCCTAAGAAGAGAAATGTCCTACTAGGAAGCAAAATTACAGTATACATCTTCAAATCAGTGGCATTGTACATACAAAGTTGACAGACTGCAACATCCTACCTTTCTACTGTGTTCTCTGCTTTAAATGCCTTCATGCGTTGATTTTTATTAGTATCAAACAGTGTCTCAACAAAACTGAGACCCACTGAGCTGACTGTTGGTCTCAAACATCTGGTGATGCTTTGAAGATCTGCCTAAATATTTCTAACAGTGCCTGCTATAGCTAAAAAATAGCCACACAAAATCTGGATAAACAGCTTAGCCTTACACGCATAGTGCACAACTTACAAGGTTCTTCATATGCTGCAGATTGAACCCCTCAGTGCCTCTGGCTCATTATTACTCTGCCAACTCTGCCTTGCCACTGTCTGCTGCAAGTATCCCTTCTTGCGGGACCTCAATAGTACCACACACTACGGTGTTCCACAGTGCTTTGCGGAAGAGATTAGTGCCCTCCCTGACATGTAGAGAAGGCAGCCAGAGTCCATCAAAGTGGAGGCAAAAAGTCAGAGCTCTTTAGGGAGCTGAAGACATCAAGATCACCTGTGGGAAATCCTTTGAATGCCTGCATGCTTGGGTTGCATAACAGACTGGGGAGTGTGCTCCTGGAATTGGTTTCCTCCCTCTGAGCACAGGAGAACCACCCAGAGATGTTTGGATTGAGAGTAGATCTATTAATTCTTCAGATGTTCATGGAGCCAGTTCTCAAGCTGCATCCCTTAGTTTGAAAAGGCAACAGATGACATACATCTTATTTCCGATTAGTATTGGTTCTTTAGATAACATATTTGTTATTCCTCTGGGAAGCCACCTTCATGGTGTGGAGTATCTTCCCATCTCTTGCAATGGCCAAGAAGGAATTACAAGTATGTATTACTGGAGACAAGACTGCTGGCCTGTAAACCCAAACCAACCAAATGTGGTAGTTCCTATTCACTTGCTTGCTCTGCATGTGGTTGTCAGATGCAAGGAATCCCAACAGAGAAGGTCACTTGCCCAAATAAAGTTCTCAAAATGACTATAATACAAAGTCATCAACTTTCATCTAATTCAGTCATACGGAGAGAAAGCTAGAGAGCTGATGTAAAACCCTCATTATTTTTCTGCTACAACTGATAGTGACTTAAAGTCCCACCACATGTGGCTATTTACATACAATATAAAGGAAGGTGAACTCCTTAACTGATCCCTGTAGGACAGAAATACCACTGAAGTCCATCAGCAAAACTGACAGGAAATGTCAGCTAAAACAGACAATGCAACACAAACAATGCCATTAAAAATAAAAAAAAAGTGACAAAAACCTCAAGATAAGTTCCTCCTAAGTAAGAAACAGCTTTTTTATTCAACACTATGCCACCAGCTGACTTACCCTGATGCTGTATTCACATAGCCAGGTGGAGGTACGATAGTTTTTCATGAAAAAATACTTGCAATTTTACATAGAGAACACTTGTACACCTTTGACTAAGTACTCAGGGAACACGCTGAAGAGCCTGATCAATGCTTTAGAAGGTTCAGAAGAGCAAGCCCAGGCCTTCAAAAATCCTTATGTTGCAACAGGATACTTCAGAAGTAAGGTTTTGGAGGCTTCCAAGCACAACCACTTTTCATACACAAGGCAAGGCTTAGGCCAATCAAAAGCAGTTGAAACTCTGTTATTGGCTGGACCAGTATCACCTGGTAGCGTATTAGGGACTTCACTACACTGAAACACATTGTCGTATTCACAACACAATAGCTTACCTTATGCAGGTATATCCCACTCACAACCACAAATTGCACGAAGATAATCAGAAAAAATGCTTATAGGCACATTTGTTGCTAGCTTCCCTTTAACTGAGAAACAAATTGGTTTAATTTGTGTCATACTAGACTTTGTAAGTGTACCCTGCCTTACTGTGAGCTGCAATAGTAAAGCAACCTTTATATTTGTTTATGTATCAGTATTCTTACTCTTACCCTTCTCACTCCCAAACTACACACCAAAAACAGAAAGCAGAAGAGGATCACAGATCCACAATGCAAGCCTGCACCCCAAGTCAGGGACATTGCTGTATTTAATTCTTCTCTAGTTGTCAGTACGCTTGTCTGTGTTAAATTTCAACTCAATCTCAGGACTGAGAAACCCAAGCGCCTCTTCAAGTAAAAACAAATACAGGACATAAAAAGTACCAGTAGAGCTGGAGTACAGATCTGATTTTTAAAAGGAGCCTCAAATGGCTGAAATCACTGAATTTGGCAGGGAAAAAAAACAGAGCACATTTTTGTTACCTTTTTGGACAGCACAACACATCCTGTTACAGTTCTGTGTACACATAATACTTCTGTTTCACCACTTACTAGAGGACCATACAGCAGGTAAGACCTCACTGGTAGATCTGGTCAAAAATTAAAAAGAAATCACATTCTTTCAAGCCCTACGTACTCTGATTTGTACTGTAGCCTGACTAGTCTAATAATCTAGTGCACTAACCAGGACTATGAACAGTAATGGCTTTTAGGTTTCTTTTCCAAGGTAACCTAGAACCTAAAGAACTCAAGGCAAAACACAGACTTCCTGGACATCCAGTACTCCTTCTCCCAAAGTCCTTCTCCCAAAGCAGAAGCTCTGGGCTGGAAACCTCAAAGTTTCCAGATTCTAATCAGCTGTTCTGCCTTGCTCAACACTTCATTGTGTAATAAGCAAACACATGATTTCAATCAGTAACTGCCATTTCCAAGGGGGTATGTAAAAATTTCTGATTTGCAGATTACTGCAAGCAGTGGGTTTATTCTGAGTTGGAATAAACTTGAGCTAAGATTTCCTATAAGCCAGAAATACTGCAGTTATAACACTCAAGAATAAACACTGCTTGTAATTTGGTTTTGTAGAGCATCAGTAGGTGTTTGGGGCATTGCAAATGGCTTCTTAAGAGTAGCACTCAAAAACCCCACAAACGTACCAAAGAAGTTAACCTCAGCAATTTAGGTTTTGTTGAATTGAAGTGTTTCACAATGTCAGAGATGAACTGGAGAGAAAAACTGGATACAGGCATCATTTAAAAGACAGTGTCCTGGCTTTAAAGATCACCAATTCTGATAACAGAATGAACAATACAATCTGAGGTCAAACCAGACAAAAAAAATATTTCCTTCCATTACAGAGAATAACATGCCTGCTCCTCGAGCCACCAAATTTTTTCATGGCATTTTCTAGCCAATGATCAGGATGTCTTTCTTGTTGTGACTTTGTCTATGCTTATAGAGAGACAACTGGTTTCAGATTATGCTTAGTCCCTCTGTGAAGATACAGTCCCTTGTAGTTACATTAAAGCAAGCACATCTAGCTTCTGCTAGATGGAGCCTGAATAGCTTATTTATGTCCTAGACCCCTCACTGTTAAATGCAGTCTTAGCCAAACTTGTAGGAGTTCTTTAAAATCAGGTATTGGAGGTTTATTTCCAGTTTCACAGAGACTGAACAACTCTTGATATACAGTCTGTCAACTGCTGCATCCCACAGCATGTTGCTATGGTTTCATTAACTTGAAGCTGAAGCCAATACTCCAGCTCTTTAGAGCAACTCACTAAGGCTTCTTTAAATATAGGATGGAGAAAGCTGCCTATTCTACCAGAGCTCACGAGGTCTGGACCAGTGAGCAAATAAAAGCTCAAATGTCCCCCAAAAGCAGCTCCAGCCAAGCCATACAAACCAAGCAGTTTGCCGTGCAGCGATCTTGTTCAAGGTGTAGCCAAACTGACTCCTAGGAAATATTGGGAAAGAGATTTTTCTGGCAGTGCTCTTTCCTGAGATGCACTCTTGGTAACACAGTGCTGCCACATATTTAGTACAAAGTCAGACTTGTAGGGAGAGTCAGATGCTCTTAGTCAAGTTGAGATTTTCAATGGTTTTCTCTGGGTCCTAACTTCCTAAGAGCTTTGCTTGCTATCACCATGCTCATACCAACTCATTAGAGTAGTATCAGGATAATAAATTACCAGGATTGTGGCAAGCCCAAGTCAGTGCATTTGGAACCCACTTTGTCCAATAAAAGATACTGAAATCAATGTGAACCAACACCTTCCAAAGGATATCTCCTGTTCATTATGAGTACTTTTTGGCCACTAATGTTATCTTCATTTGTTATATATCACAGCACAGCATGCTTCTGAGAAAGCATATGCTGGCTATTTTTAAGTGCAAATGACATTTTTTTTTTTTAAGCAATCTATCTTTCCACCACCACTATCCTCCACTGTGATCCTGGATTTCATATGTTAGGAGTTCCAGTTAATGGAATGAGATTACCTGTTTCTTGGATTCAGCCATGCTGGAGTTTATGCAAAGGAGCATCAGTCATATTGTGTTATTTCCATGGGCACAGGCTTCACAGGAGCAGTTAAGGCAAAGCTTCTTCTAATTTTGCCTAGGGAAGAAACAGTGTCAAAGCCAGTCTAAATAAATAAAGCCACATACAAAAACAAACACCTGCTGCTTTGAGTTTAGACATTTATGAACGGGGTTGGTATCCTTGCCACTTGCTCTCCTCTCTGCCTCAGGCACAATTACACCAGACAGAAGGCCTGCTCCAAGCATGCATCAAAGTCAATGAGATAAGAATCTGTCCCAACCTCTACTGCAGCACAACCAGCATTTATTTAGCTTTTCCCTTGAGCACTGATGATTCATATTTCTTAACCTGAACACAGCCATCTAGACTGACTGACTGTTTCCAGAAAAGCAGCAATTAGCTGCTTATATCCTGGTGATATCTGTGATTACAGTCTGACTTAAGAACCCAGGACTTCAGTTCTGGTTATGGATCAGGCATCTTCTGTACCCCAGGAAAGCTGTTTAGCTTGTTTGTCCTCACCTCTTCTCACTGCCAGGATCTGGAGATTGATTAAGTACCTAAGCTGCAGTTTCACAGAAACTCATAGAACAGCATCATCAGGCTGCACTTTCACAACCACCTGAACCAATCCAACTGCTGGCCACCACACTCCTGCTCTGTCCTTGCCTCAGAGTCCCTCACTCTTTCTTTGCATTAACAGAAGAGACACCAAGAAAGTTATTAACTTTCTCACCAGATCTGAGAGCAAACACAGCATTATATGAGGACAGACAAAAGCCAGAACTAGAAAATGGGAAGGAAAGGAGGACTGTATAGCCAATTAGATCAACCTCAGTCATCACAGGAGTACAGCTTTTGCAATTCTGAAATCTCCCTAGCATCTGAAACCCTTTTTTTTGCAAGCTCAAGTATTAGATGTGGTATGGAAAGCATGAATGGAAGGCCATAGCAGAGCCTCTTGATCCAAAGAGTTTTCACTATTCAAGATAAACAGAAACCATTAGGAAAGGACAAAATTATACTCCTCAGCTATTATGAACAGAAGAAGGTCTATTGTTGACTAAGCTGTACTCACAGCAAGAAACAGATTAAGCCCCAGAAGCTGAAGTGAGGTGGCAGACAGGACAGATAGGTCCGCTAGTTGGCAGAGCACTAGGACAGAAGGTGTGCAGCTTGCCCACACAGCAAGTCAGAAGCAGAACTAGCTAGCTGCCCTTCCCTTTTCCTGTATACTCTTTCAGCAATTTTAGCCATTCAGTCTAGCGCTTTCTAGGCTAAGCATCTGTTAGAGCTTATTTTGGCTCAGCTTCAGGTCTCAGTCTTGTTCTTGGGAAGGTATTTTGCCAAATGAAATAGCAACCTTTTGGCTCCAGTGCTTGTGAGCAAATATTTAAAATATTGTTTTTGTCAAGGACAACTTCTTTTGATGGGCTGCAAAAGAGCCAAATTCAACTTTAGACATTATTACAATCCCTTACAATCCCTGGAAGCTCTGGTTTGCATTTGATTAAAGGGTAATGGAAACCAAAGATTTCATTTTAATGGAGAAGTCTTTAGCCTTTGCAAAGGTTCTGCCCAAAACCCAGAAGAACTCCTGTGGTGACACAAACTGGACATACCACTTAAAACAATTAAGTACCATGTTCTATTTGCATGGCATGTGTCCTGTAATTTGACTTCACCTGATAAAACCAATGCATTTAGCAACAATTAAGATACATTTAAATCAGTACTGTTATGATCCCATGGTCAGAATTATGTCTTCGGAAAGGTTTGCTATTACACAGGAAATACAATTCTAGTTCCCATGCTGAACAAAGATGATAAAGACTGAATGCTACCTTACATAAGCCCTGTTGAATACTGGACTATGCTACAAGTCACTATCTACACAAGCAGTTGTATTTGCTTTGAGTACCTCAGTTGCAACAGAATATTGAACTCCAGTTTTCAGTTGAAGGGATAATCTTCCAATGCTATTGACATGCAACATAACAGCATAGAGAACTTCCATGAGAAAGCAGACTGGAAAAAAGCATACAAAAGTTTTCAAAGAAAAGGAATAAAAAGAGAAGCAAGAAGCGTTCCAGCCTAAAAAAGGCTTCTGCAAAGCTCTGGCTAGCATGCAGTCTCATCACCTTTGGAGAGTTCTGTTGCAGGATTCACAGTCACCCAAGGGTAACAAGCACATCAAGGTGAAGCTTTGCTAACTTGCTGTAGCCAACCAGCAGCAGCTCTACAGTTTTTAACCAACAACTTACATACTTCTGTGACCCTTTGTATACCTGTAAAAAAGTACAAGGCTCCTACAGAAATGAGAAGTATGTTCCACACACTACCTTTTTCCCCACAGCCCTCAGACTTGCTGTAGATGGTGGCATGACTGATCATTTCACTACCATCTGTCCAACATCTGGTTTTTAGGGAAACCACCCTGCAAATATAATTAGCTGGCTCTAGGCTACCATTATTCATAATGAATATTCTGTTGTATGTTGAAGCTATCACTAATGCTATTCCTTTAAAAAGATTTAGCATACTGACTCAGAGCCTGGGATCTCTGCTGGGGATGTTGTTTGTTCCTGTGTGCTCGTCCTCCTGTGAAGTTATATGCCTGCATTACAAACATCACCATACAGTGATATCTGTGGTACCTCAGCAAGTTAGCTTGGGTATGGGAAATAATATAGCTGACTGAGCACAGAAGTTAAGTGGCCCCACTGTAAAGGGTGTATTAGTCCATGGAGGCTCCTGTACTATACATAAACATATGTATGTTTGTGTTCTAATTATTATTTTCTTCTTGGCAGCGATGCTATATTGCCATCAGCTTTCAACACTCAAATATCCTATCTAACAATCCCCAAAACTGTGAAAGTGGGTGAAAGTTTTTGCATGTTGACTACACAATATTTGCTTGATACAGTATTCCTATAGTCATAATTTTCTTTTGTAACATTGAGAATTAAAAACATAATACAAAACGCTAAAAGCTGATATTATCATTTACTTTAGGACTACAGTAGCTTGTCTCTAAAAAAAAGAAACAAAACCTAAAGCCAAAACCAGCAATTATTGCAAGACTTGCAACAAAATGATGTGTTTGGCATCGCACTTCTAGTGGCAATAGAGTAGCATGGCACCTTACACAAGAGAAAGTTCAGGGCTTAGAATAGCCATGGACAGAACTGCAGGTGCTTCAGTTATTTTAATGCCCAGAGGTTGCTACAAACTACATTTAGGATTCCCCTCATGTCCCCTAAAGGCATAAGTAAGCTCAGCCAAACCGCTGACTATTCCTGATTTCTATCTGAACCGCAAACTCTTTGGAGGTATATATCCTTTCGCGCCTGTATAGCTCCATCTGAATAGAAATAATAATACAGGCTGCCACAAATCCAGATCCCAGCCTCAAGAAAGCTACTGAAGCTTTAAGGTGCCATGACTCAAATTCTCCTTGCAAGGTGAGTTTCTTGCAGACTCTCTCTAGACTCATAAATATAGTTCTATTTCCAATAACATGTTTCTGTTTAATGTTTTCTGCATTTAAAACCATAATGCTTTGATAACTTTGGGAATATTTGAAAGACATTAAAAAAAAAAAATTAAAAAAAAACAAAAAGGAGTTGGGCATCCCTGAAGTTGATTGTTTATATGAATAAGCCATAGAAAAAAATAAAAGGCCAGACTGACCACGGTAATAACTCCCAATGCTGATTTGAAGAAATTAAAAGCAGGCCAGGAAGCTTAAATCTAAATGTGTTTTCAATTGATCTTTGCTCCTGACTGTGTTTAATGGTCAGCTGTTTGAGAAACCCTCTGGGGTTCTACTAGTGGATTTCAAACTGGGAAACAGCAAACAGTACCACAGAGAGTGAGATGCTTTTCTTTTCAAGAGAGTGAATTTAAACACTACTGAAAGGTTGTAGACTGCTAGTCTCAGAAATGTCTTACAGAAGAAATACAGAGAAGCTTTTTTCACTCCCTCTATTTATATACACTACTCATACATCTCCCAGGACAGAATATCCGAGTTTCTAAGAAACTAAAATAATTGTCTCCATAATTCTCCTGCAAAGGAAGATGGCGTTATTATCCGCATCTTACTCTGATGCAGAAAGACTCTAGGCTATATTCACATGACCAATATTTCATCCATACCCCTAAGTTTAGTGTTTCCTACAGACCAGGTATCTTTGAAGGCCACATCAGCCAATACAGGACTCAGTGCAGGAGCTGAGGTAAAATTTTACTCAGTTCCACTGGGCACAATGTATGTCTAACCTCTACCACTCTGAGAGCATATGTTTCTAAGTCCAATGCTCTAGACTTTCATTTTGCTGGAGAGATGCTGTGCTACCCCCAAAATGAGTCTTTAGCTTCTGTTCTTCTGTTTCTAATAACTTCTTCAGTTCTTAAAACTAAAAATATTTTTTAAAAAGTAAAAAAATTACAGAAACAAACAAAGCCCTTCCCCCAAAATTAGATCCTTGATAGAGATACAATTTTTGGTTTTTTTTTTTGAGCTATACAGACAAGAGAGATTTGAAGCCATCAGGGCAGGCATGCTCAGAATGAGACAGAATGCATTAATGAACTAGAGTACAGTGATCAGAGTTCAGAAGCAAGAACGGAAAAGCAAGCTGCTAGCCCAGCTTCCCCTTCATTCCCAAATACTCAGAATTCAGCTACCCCACTGCTGGCCAGCACTATCACAAGCTGATGCCACCTCAGTTCTTTGTTTCATGCTGTCATCCTGTTTTCATAGGTTAGGGCTGTGTTCAGATGATTTGCATTAAGAAGGTGAATTAGATGCTTACATTAGAAATCTAGGCTCTGTAGACTCTCTGTAAAATCAACACTCAGAGTGATAATTGCCTTAAGAGGGCAACTACAAGCATCTATATCAGACTTCAGCAAGGTGACAGAATTGCCTTCTGGAGGTACTTCTCTTACCATTGACCACAGAGAGAACATAGAATCCAAGCACCAAACATAGACAGTCATCCAAGACAGAAGATAGACTATGGAAATACCATGTATGCTTCTGTCCCTTGGCCAGAAGTTATTAGAAAAGCATCACCCAGTAACTTTTTGGTTACCTAATTCTTAAAACATCAAATGAGATGTAAGAGGAATGCAAACTGAATAGTAAGGCTGCAACACGTACGTATTCTTATCTTTTAAAGCCATTGGGAGTCTTCTTACTAGGAAGTCAAAGCAATGCCTTTTTCCGGGTAGGTTTCTCCTACCATTCAAAAATCTTTTCTTTCAGAAATGAGGAAGAAATTTGCTTCTCATATTTGCTAAACTGGAACAAGACACAGAAATGCAAAATGTTGTGACTTCCACTGTCTTTAAGATACGATGTACTTACTGAACCCGACCATTCTGTTAATGAGTTCTATAGAATATCCCAAGATGTATACAGAGGAAGTGTAAGATACTGGCACATTTAAAAATGAGGCAATTTATTCATACTCGGTAAGGGAAATGCCTAACAACAAAAGGATCTGGGAGAGAAGTTTTACAGTATTTTCAGAGAGCGACCGAATCCACTGTAGACTTCAGAGGGCAGAGAATGAAAAAGAAAGATTTCTAGACAGAGCTAGCTAAGGGAAGATGACTGGGCATGGTTATGGATATCCCCCATAAATTTTGCCTTTGGCAGAAGGCAGCCTTGCTGGCAGCTATGGAAACTAACGACTAGGATGATATTTCAGTGATGGATCAGCGCTCGTTATTTATTCCAATGCAAAAAAAGAGATGCAAAGGGATGTAATTCAGAATAGTAAGTGGCAAATCCCAAATGTTTGAGAGAATTAGAACAGAAAATCGCCAGAACATCTAAAAACAACTCTGGAAATTCTGAACTTTTCAGGTCAAATTACACTGGGTGAAAGAAATTATCTGTGAAGTTGTAGCTGCAAACAGAAATTTGACTTTTCAGAAGAAGGCTGGAATTCTCACCTGAACAGCTTAATTGTGTTTGTGTACTCCCCTGTCTGCGACAATAACTCAAGTTGAGCAATCTGTAAAGGCTTGTGATTCAGTTGGAGTACTGGGCAGCTTGGAATCAATTCTCTGTTTGTGCAGACCAGTCCAACCAACCTTATGCAGTTCACTCAGCCAATGCTGTATCATGCTTTCTGATGCAGAAAGATAAATTGGCAAACAGAATACAGAAGGTAAATTTGTCAGCACTTGGGGTGTTTCAAATCTAGAGACAGACTGGTTAGGACAGCATTTAACAAAAGCAGCCCTTGCAAATACTATAGTCCAAGTATTCATGATGAACAGGTTTAATATAAAATGCAATCAAATTTTGCTGCTATACTTGAGGTCTCAGCAGCATGAACTCACCTCAGCTAAAGAATTATTTCTATTTATTATTGGAAAACAGTACAGAGACAGTTACTGTTCTCCTCCTGCTTAGGCTAGTTGAACACTTCATCCCTCTCCAAAGTGCACAGTCTCTGGGTCAGGAAATACGCTCTTCAGCTTCCTCTCAAAGCTGTTTCCTCAAAGAGTAAGGTCTTTCCTGACTTTGCTCAGTAGACTGTGCATGTCCTATACACAAACCCAGCCACTACAATATCAGTAGTCATATTTTGCAGAAGTGGAAAACTGAGATCTAAATGTTAAATGACTTCCCCAAAGTCAATGGCATAGACAGAAGTAGAATAATAGTATCTAGTTGTTATCAAACACTCCACAATGAAAGAGCTAAAACACTACCCAAAGCATGTCTCTATCATTACTTCAGTTATACGGATGACTTGCCTTAACATAGCCCAAGATGCCAGTAACAGAAATGCAATGGGCCCTCTGGTCTCCCAGGCTCCTACACAGAAACTGTCCCCTAGATTTTATTAGTGCTGTTCTTTTTCAGCTCCCATTTCTGTACGTAAATGATTATCTTCTTACCTTCTCCCTCACTGCCTGCTTATTCATCCAACACATCACGATGCAGCTGCCTCATACTGGAAAAAAAGCGCAGAGCTGTGAAGGGACAGACAAAACTGTCAGACTCTGGTGATGTAAAAATCATATAATCCTTGGAGTTCACCAAATAATATTTTTGCTATTCTATCTCTCAGCAGGCTTCCTTACACCATCACATGAAATATATATTTTCTAGTCTAGTTACTTCACTTCTGCATGCATCTCAAGACACCAAAGCAAATGTTTGTGCTGAGTGACGTAGCTAACAGTGCCAGTCCCAAAGGTCTAGCCCAGTGTTTCTGGGGACATATGCAATTTTGGTCTAGGCTCCAATGTATGGAAAGTGATGACTTTGACCCATGCTGTAAAGGACACCAAGGAAAGGACATGCTTACTGATATGAGAAGTAAAGCTGTAAAGTGATTTTATAAAAACAAGAGACTGGGAGAAGAGGTTATTTTCCCAGCAAATAGCACGCTGATACCTTAGCGGTTACAAGTGTTAGAAATTTTTAATATTTGAAACCTGCCTGCACAAGAGCTTTCATACTTATTTGTTATCAGTGACATTACACTTCATTTTATTTGGATGCCAGTAGGTATTCAAGGACACAGCATTGCTCTGTTACAAATGCTTTGAAGTCAAACACAGTAGCAGCAAGTTACCGGACAAAGGGACACTGTGTTAAAGGCTGCCTGCCAGAGATTACTTATTCAAATCGATTACACAGAAAGCACAGTAGCGCTGCCACACTTCTGCCCCATACTCCCTGGGAAAAAAAAGAAAAGCTAGGAGTCATACCTAGGTTTTCTTCAGTTCTCACAGCATGGGGTAGGCAGGAAGAATAGAATAGCATAGAATATAGTATATATAATAAATATCATGACACAAGGTTTGATCTTGCAAGGTAGTGCACCTAACTGCTTTCCTAGGTCAGTGCAAGCACGTGCTATCTCAGTTTTAAGCACAAGTAGTATATACAACACCTCTCACTTGAAAGCTGACTCTGAACATGATTTGAGTCAAAAGCAGAAAATAATCGTAATTGTAGATCATCAAGAAGCAGGAATGTCCTGAGAGGTTGAAGAGTTTGTGCTTTCATCAAAGACCCCAAACACCTTTCATTACCATGTATTTCAGTAAAATTTGGGGTTGTACAGCACATCTTAGGATTGCACTGCCGTAACATCCATAAGTAAATCTCTCTTATGTGAAATGGGACAGAAGAGTCAAGGCAGAATTAGGGTAGAATTAATGAATTCCACCTCATTGATTCTACCTTAATTTTATTAACTGAAGAAAGAAACTGGCAAGTCAAATTCATGTAATAAATATTGCTGGAAAAAGCACTATGCACAAATTCCCACTTAGGCTACTTCAGACCAGGCAGAGTTAAGTCCCTAATTAATGAGCATTAAGTGATTAAAAAGGATGTGGTTTGCATTCATGACTATCTAATTGCTTTAGTACCACAGGAAAATAAAATTGCGTCTCTTAGCAATAATCAGTAAATCCAGTTAAGCATGAAACTCGCGCAAAGGCCGTGGTTTCAGACCACGGGAAAGAGGGCTGGAACGCATCACCCGGTACGAGGCAGCGCCCGCAGGTGCCTGAGGCGGCGTGTGCCTGTCGCCATCTTGCGGGGAGCCGCCGCGGCCTCGGCCTGGGCGGGGCGGGCACCGCCACCGAGCCGTCCCCGCTCGGGTGCGCCCCGCCAGCTCTGGCCCTGGCAGCCCGCGTGCCGCCACCTTCTGTCAGGGAGGCCTACGGTGGCGCCGGAAAGCCCGGAGGAGCCCGCTCTCCCGGCCTGCAAAGGCAGGTGGAAATGGGGAGCCGGGAAGAGACTCCCGCACCCACCCCTGGAGGGCCAGCACAACGAGATTTTTCTCAAAACACCTGGATGAATTAGCTTGCTTCTGGCTGGCAGGACAGGTAGTACCTTTTATTAGATCAATTGATCTTGCTGGAAAGAAAACCAGGCTACCTTTCAGGCACGTAAACACTTATTCCACGTCTGTCTTCTGGGAGCCACCAAGAGATCTCCAGTCATTCATGGGCCATCAATCTCACATGTCAAGGAGTTCCAGATTTCCCAAACAATCCTATTTCTAGTTATCCAGTTTCTTTTTTCCCCATGTCCTATGTATATCTTATTCTTATTTCATCCTTTTATTTCCTGTCTTGCGTTTTTCTTACATTTTCAAAACCAAAACAATAGTACACTTCAGGTAAGATTCTATTTCTCACGTCTTTCTATCCATGTAGTTGAAGCATTCACAATGATCTGCACAGTGTAAGTGATTTCTCATTAAATGCATAAAATGACAAAAATGCCTCATACACAGTTGGTCCAAAAAGCAGGAGTCTGCTCTAATAATGTCTGGCAACTTCCCTCTTCATGCAAATGTTAGCAATAGGCACATGTAAGCTGGGGCATTGCTAATTTAATATTTCTGATTTTCCTCAACAATGTTGTGGTACGGCAGTTGTATTACACGACAATGCCTGCGCAGGGGTTATGCCTTGTAAGCTTTTCCATTATTATTTAAGCAGCCTTAGTCCCTGCCAGGGGTGTCTGAATATCCTGCGGCCAGTACAAAGAACTAGGTAATAGTGGATGTGGGACCATGTTTTTACACACCTTGATTCAATAATCAAAGAAATATATGATCTTGACCAGGCCCTGAAAACAGCTGAAGCAAACTTTTCCAAAACTAACCTAGCCAAGGGTGTATCCTCACAGTATAAATTCCATCAGGGCTTTTATGAGTTCAGTCACTATTTGCCATATACAAATGTGATACAGATCTTCATAATAAAATACACTGTTGCTTTTATATAGAATATTAGGGCTAGCATTTTCAGTCAGCTAAACTCATCAGGGAAAACAGGGTGAACACATGATTGTACATACCAGAGGAGAGGCACGATATGAGACAACAGAAGACTCTTTGGCAATATTCTATCAGCATTTGGAGTAAAAGCAGTTAGCCAATGATCCCAACAGTATGCAACTGAATTACAAAAAAAAAAAAAAAAAAGCACCAAACCCACCCTCTCTTCAGGAAAAGCCTGTTCCAAGTTATTACTGATACATTCCCACTGAAGTCTGAGGGGTTATGGTACTGCAACAACAGAAATCTGCCTTTTAGATCAAAATGCCTTTTACTGCTGCTTTTAAACGTAGTTCACCATCTCTCTTTTTTGACACAATGGAACTGGTACATACAAGAATCATGAACAGTTAAATAAATAGTTTCAGGACATATTTCGACAATTAAAAATTTTCAATGTTTGTCTGAGTCAATTAGTTTGTACCAGTTGGGGTTTGCTAGGGTTTGGGGGTATTTTTTTATTTCCACAGCCATCCTTTGTTCAGTACATGTCTCTGTTTTCCCTTCTTCAAGGAGTGTAAAACTCTGACCATGAAAGTATCTGTTGCCCCAAGTACGCCAGCCTGTGTACATTTCTCTCTGCAAGTTATTTTGTGTAGTTACTTTTACTTTAGCTTGGATCTCTGTATTTCCACATAGCGACTAAAAAGCACATGGCAGTCCCTAATGTGCTATTTTTGAACACCTAATGATAACTTCCATTGCCACTCTAACTTTAGAGAAGGTATATTCTTTTATCAGTGTGGTGGTATGCAGTTAACACTACACCTCATTATTTTTAGGTAGTATTTGGATTTTCACTCTAAGCATTACCTCAGTAGTCCCATGTGTCAGTGTTATTCCTCTGGTAATTAAGGTAGCCCCATAAAACATTACACAAAAGCAGGCAAGGGCCTGAATCTCTCTTGCTGAAGGGATGAAGCTGAATCAGCTGACATATTATGCTGGGAACTGGCTGCTGCCAGCAACTGTCTTTCATCTACTGGCAATCCCAAATGCATGAGAGGAAGATGAGTATCTAAGACATCCCATTAAGACTAAACAGGGGAACTATTAGGGTTTTTTAATAGGGAGAAAAAAAAAAACAAAACAAAACAAAAACCAAACCAAACCAAAACCTGAAATCATTGCCCACAACTACATCATATAAAAGCCCTGGACAGAAGGCAGAACATATGGATCCTGAAAACCACATATACCCAACAGACAACAAAAGTGCTGGTAACTCGATTGTGAAAGAAGGTAAAGAGGGAGCTCTGTGAGCACAATGAAGGCTGGAGACAGAGGCTTGAAATTCCAGGCAGGGAAATGGACTTCTGTCCTTTGATCTCAAAATTATTTGGAAAATGAGACCTGATATTAATTTTTTCCTAAATAAGCATTATTATATAAAATAAACATTCAGTGATGGATTTTTCTCTTGGCAGAAATAACTGAAAGACTCTACTAACTTCTCAGACAGAATGCACAATAGAAAATCATTATTATAATAATGGAATAAAAAATGTCAGATTCAATCCCATGAAAATAACCAGATAAAACTACACCCTGAAATGATGAATCAAATAAATTGTAAATATTTTATTTTACCTGTAATGCAATGTAAGACATATTTTTCCTTAGAGCAAGAGATGATGTTGCTTCTGGTAATACAAGTAAGATGAGACAACAGCTACTGATAAAGAAATTATACATCATCTGTGAAAATGCAGCTGACATGACAGCAAATGCAATAATAATGACTCAGTCACATGTAAGAACTATAAAGAGAAATTATGCAAAAGCAGAGCTAGGAGGTTAATTATATTCACCACCAAAATCAGATGCAGGGAAACCACACAAGGAAAAACATAAAATCAGAAGACCCTGAGTTACCACGCTGATCCGTGTTCATGTGCGAATGTGTCTTATGTTTCTCCTCTAGGCAGATAAGTGTTACTGTAATGGGGTAGTACCTAAACATCTTCATCATCTCACTAGATGGATGCTAAGTTTTCAACAACAGGCACCATTAATATGTGTCGCTAGTAACTACCCTCCTCTAAAAGTAAACTGATACTTTGTGAAAGAATGTTAATTATGAAGGTCTCTATTTCTTCAGTAGTCATTCAGCAAGGAAAAACAGTTTTGTAGCTTGACACATCTGCTCCAAGCACTATCACGACTGATTTTCTTATCCTTAGATTTATACAATCTTTGTATTAAGTGGGCTTTGTGTGAGCCAACCACAGATTTTTGACATTTGAGATACAGGCTGTCCATCTTTACTCACTACATACACTCTCCAGCATTCTGTCCAACAGCTTGACATCAACATACTAAAAGAAGGTTATCACAGTTGCCAGTTCTGAAGCACAACTGTGGCTCCATGTTAAGATGCCCAATTTTTAAGGTGGCAACATAAAAGTATAATGGGCAGGTCTTAAAGAGCCTTGCTTGCTTCACCTGAATCTGCAGGTGACTATGTCAAATTAAGCACCATGGATAGTTTGATGCAAACAAGAATGAGACCAAACAGCTGCTCTCTAACAGGAACACCTGACACATTAGACTTCTCAATGACACATCAAAATTCCAGGAACAGAAACATTTTAAAGCTTTATGCAATTTGACCCAGGCACACCTACAAGAAATGAAGGCTACACAGTGAAAGCCTAAGAATCCAGGTGATCCAGTTTTTACTGGTACACAGACTAGGAAGTGCTTTTATGAAAGGATAAAATCTGTTCATGTTCCCATGCATTAGCTTTCCTTTGTAGCTTTGATAGGTGTTCCTTGTTTATGTAAAAGAAGCAAATTGCTAGCACATGTGTAGAATGTATTATATTTTCATTGAGCTGTTCCTTTTATACTCAGGAGTCTGTCTTCAATGACTGAGTTGAAACTGCTCATCCACTTATGATGTTCACCCACTCAGCTAATAAAGCAGAAAAAAATCAAAAAGCCACCAGTCATTATAACATCATTTTTTATGTTAAAATTACTTTAACTGGTAACCCAAATATGGGAAAGAGTGTGTCAGGAGCCCGAAGTGGATCTATAAGAGAGTAAAGATGGTTGCACCTGAGGTAGTAACCACCACTGCACTTTTTTCTCTGCTACACCTGGGAAATAACTACCTGGAAATGTTCTCAAGTATTCAAATAGCCACTTGATAAATAAAGTGGGGCCAGAGAACCAGTGCAGGTTTTGACTGGCATAGTTTCACTGGGCTAAGCATTTTATAAGGAGGTGAGACTTCTGGATCTTTCTGTGTTTATATGTGTGTATACACACACATACATTTTACTTGTGGGGAAAAAAAGAGCTTGAGACCAAAAAAACCCAAACATTTCAATGATACCTGAAGTTGTCCCTTAAAGTTTGTCAAATTTATATCAAAAACTGTGATTAAAAGTTTTGAACTAAAAGACTTAGAGGTAATTCTGTTACCACGTTGCTACAACTGTTAAGATAACAGCTGCAAGCATATGGCCAAGAAAGTGAAAAGGAAGCTCCAGAAGAAGCCAGCCTCCTTACCAGTTATCAAAAGCATACATACTTCATTTTGCAATCATACCTGCCCCACCCACACAGGTTTACTGCTTGGGCACTACAAGTAACAGGCAAATTATATCCAAGAAGTCAATTTGCTTGGTAAGAATTAAACCTTGGATAGAGTTAACCAGCATTTGCTCTCTACATGATATTTGGCAACCACTTACTCTTCTGGGCCTCACTGCCAACAAAGACCTGGAAAACAGGACTAACAGGACTTCCCTGCCTCATGGGCCCAACACCCTAAGGGCTGCATAGCCCTGACATATACAGCACTACCAGATAACCTTCTTCACTGTGGTTGCAGCTTGGTGCCATGCCTGCAGGCTGCTGTGTTTACCACATCATCGCACAGCTGTAGGGCAGCAGAAGAAGCACTGCTGCCTCTATCCTCACTGCAAGCAGGCCGAGGCAACCGCAGCGGCCCTGCCGCTGTGACTAGGACTACACCGCCACCACCCAAACACTGCAGTGGACACCTACAGCTGAAGCTCGACCAGGAACGAGCCAGAGAAATACAGCCAGCTGAGGCAGCCCAGGGTTACAGCAACACCCTAGGGCCACTGAGGTGGTGAGGCCTGGAAGGCCACGGGGAGCTCTGGGACACCCGGCCCTGCTCAGCCTACCTCCACAGCAAGGCCCTCAGCCCCAAGCACCGCCAGGGCTCCCCGCTGCCGGACCGGCCGGGCGAGTGCTCGGCGCTGTACAGAGAGGCATAAAACCTGCCTTCCCATAGCTACCACCAGGGTGAAGGATAACGCCACAGCCAATAAATGAGCCTTCCCGGCCTGACAGACAGAAGGTAAGAGCGATGCCAGCCAATGAGAGAGCAGATAGGCACGGAGGCGGGGGAAGCGAGAACCCAATTGAAAAGCATTCCGGCCCCGATAGGGTGGGAACAAGAGTAAGCTTCAGTCACACACAGTGTGTTCTCAGAGCATTTTCCCCCATCGCTCTCCCCGGATTGGTTAATAGATGGCCAGGAGGGCCTTAGCACACCCCTTTCCCCAATAGGAAGGTTGTACTGCGTGACAGGCATTCAGATCAGCCAATTATTGCGGGCGCGGACACCCCCACCGCCTCTTTCTGTTACAAAATGGCGGCGACAGCTCCCGTCGTGGCTGCTCCTGTAGCCGCGCCAGTGCAGAGCCCGACGGCAGCGCCCGCCACGCCGGTGGGAAACGCTCCCCCCAGCGCCGCGCCGACCCCACCCGCTGCCCCGGCACCGCCGCCACCGGCCGCGCCGCTGTCGGCAGCGCTCTCGGGCCCCTTCCCCGGCGGCCGCGTGGTGCGGCTGCACCCGGTCGTGCTCGCCTCCATCGTGGACAGCTTCGAGCGGCGCAACGAGGGCGCGGCGCGGGTCATCGGGACGCTGCTGGGTAAGAGCTGCCGCCCTGCCCCCCTGCCACCGGCCTGGGGGCGAGCAGCCCGCCC
>JAVKLA010000057.1:9208024-9237775 GCA_034782735.1 Sagittarius serpentarius
CTCCTTCCCTTCGGGAGGGCGAGGGGATCCCCGGGGTGAGAGGGGGCTGCCCGACGCTGGGCCGGGCGGAGGGGGCGCGGGCCTGGCCTCAGCCCTGGGGCCGGCCGCCCTCCCCTGCCCCTCGGCCCGCTCCGTGAGGGGTGACGGCGCCCACCTGCCCCGTGGTGCGTCCTGGGAGCGGTGCCCGGGGCGGGGGGCGCTGGGGCCGGAGAGGGGACTGGGCTGCGAGCCCTGCCCTGAGCAGCACAGAGCCGGAGGGGGTCCCTGCCCGGGGCAGGGGTGCGGTGTGCCTGCACGGAGCCTGGGCCTGCGGCTCCCTTCAGCCATGCCGGTGAGGATGCCGTCAGCACAGGCCGAGACCGTGGTGGTTTGCCAGGCAAGCGTTACACGGGACGGTGCGGAAGGGAAAGGGCACCGGCGCCAAAGGGACGGACGGTGAGAGCTGCCGGCTCTCCGGTGTGTTGCCTGTGAGCTTCTGGGTGCTCTTAACTTCGTATAAAACATTGGTTGGGGTGGAGGCAGCACAGTTGTTATTATTGTTAACCTCCTTCCAGGTTAATGAGTCCTTTCAGCAGGACTAATTGGCATGGAAACAGAAGCACGCTGACTTGGCTGTATTGCCTTTGGTTCCAGAGCCAGCTCCTTCTCGATGCCAGACCTCTTCACCATGCTCTACCAAGGGTGTAAACATGCCCCTTAGCCAGCTCGTGACTCTGGTTACTTTGCAGTCAGTGGCCGCTGCCCCATGACAGAGCACAACGTTTCACGAGTCAAGGGAGAAAAGCAATGTCTTTTTTTTGCACTTCTACCACCTGTTTTTCCTTCTACGTATCCTCTTCCCTTACAGAAACTGCTAGGAAAAGGATGTACACTTGAGGAATGCTGTGGTGTTGTGCACAGGTGAGAAAGCATGGATGGCTTTTTGTCTCTCCTCAAAAAATTCTTGAAAAGAAAGGCAAGTGCAGTCCGTGGCGTGCATCCTGACCTTGTTGCTGTTGCAGCTAATAATAAGGCTCCAATAAAAGGAGGGGCAGGCTCAGTTTTAAAAACAATATAAAACCCAATGAGGAAAAATGTAGAGAAACTGACTGTTGCTAAATCTTATTATTTCATTTTAAGTCTTGCAATATTTGGATTTTTTAATAGTGCCATAATTACTATGATTATAAAGTAAGTGAAAATCTTAGCTTTCATTTAAAAACTAATAAGGCTTATGATGAAAGCTTGAGAATTGTGATATGAAGCATGCATGACTCAAGGGCTCAAAAATGAAAAGTCAAGTAATTTTTTTATATATATATACACATATATACATAAGTGGTTTGAGGGCCCTGGATCCTGATTTTTCTTAATGCTATGGATGGGTAGTACTGAAGACCAGTTCTTTCAAAGATTTCAGAGAAAGTGGATTTAGGGAAGTGTACCAACCCAGTTCTCTCCCCCTAAGTGCTGAAAGTAAGTATTAACTTTGAAGAAAATATTTCTTGTGAAGAATTTAATGTGGTTTAAAAGTGCATTTAAGCACTAATAACTTTTCTTAAATAGATTGTTGGTTTTATAACAGAAATAAAATATTTTAGAGAACACTACTGCTGATTAATGTGCTATCCTGGTACTTTGGAAACACATCTGAGGTAGGAATGAATCAACAGTGCTGGAAAGTCTGTCATATTTTATCACTTCATTTGAGTGTTTGTCGTCTTGATCTTTCAGAGCAACCATTTCCATCTAGTTGTGGGTAGTATAAAGACAATCCAGGCTGGAGCTGATGGGACAAGGAAGTAGTTAGGGGCTTACGGAGCATTTGTTCCTTGGGACTTTGGATTCATTTTGGCCTAGCAGTAACTGAAAGACGTTAAAAATGATCAATGGATTTCATGAAAGGTAAAAATCCTCTCGACTTCTGAGTCATGTGGCTTTTACAGTGAAAATGGCACTTCGGGTTTTGTCCGCAGGAAAGACTTGGAACAAAGCTTCTGTGGCAATGGTCTGGAGGTAAGACCCAGCAAAGCCCTGCACAGTGCAGGGTGTTTAAGGAAGTAATTGAAGCAAAGGCTTTTGGGGAGCTATTTAATGTGGCCAATAGGAAAAAAAATGGGCACAGAAATAGACTCCTTGTCCTGCCGCAAAATTCGCCACCCTGACTTTTCTTCTGGAATTAGGCTCCTAAAGGTCCCCTTTCAAAAAGCAAACAGGTTATTTCAAGGCATGGCAGGAACAATTCTGGACACTTTTATTCACTAAAGCAAAGCACTCAGTCAGAACCTGCAGGTTTTCCACCCAAGAAAATCCCAAGGGTGTAGCTCCTGAGATCAGCCCATACCACAGGACCTCGGGGTAAGGTTTTCATCTCTGTTGTTTGAAATGTTCCACTTTTCAGCAAACAGTTAAGTAAGGGAGAGAGGGATAGAGTTAACATGATTCTTTGGCCTAGTGGTTTGGCTCTTATCTGTGAAGTATTGTTATTTCATAAATAATCCAGCAATTCATGAATTAATTACTGGATAAAATAAATCAGCATTCAGTGCTGTAAAGAACAGAACCCGATTCTCTGCTCCCCTTAGCTGCCTCCCTCATTGCTCAGTCTCACTCTCGCTCTTTTTCCAGCGTACAGTCTTTCTGTCCCAGCAAAATTATCCCTGTAAAAGATGAGACCTTGAATGTTGTAGTTCAGGGACTAAAATTCATCACCATTTCTACTACTTTGGTGAACGTTCCAGCCTCTGAGCCACTGGACAGTTAAGATCTATGCTCCTGATCAAATTTTGTTCAATAAGGTAAGCACAGCAATACTCTTTTCTTCCTTAGCATTGCCAATATTGTAAAGGCCACTTCAAAAATGGATAAATCTAAACTGCAAAGGCAAGCATTATGTGTGAAGGAGCAAAAGGACTGTCCTTGGGCCGGGGGAAATACATGTGGAAGAGTACACCTGCCAAGCCTACAGGTGAAAGAAGTCCTTGGAGTGAGTGGGGATGCAATGGATTCATCGGCTATGTCTGAGTTAGCAAGCGCCGAAGCTGGTGTGTAGAGCGAAACTGCTGTTACTGAGGCCCTGATGTCCATGCCATACACGTTTTGGTTTCTTTTTCCCTTAGGGAAAGTTCTAATCTGGTCCCACAGACTAGATGCTCATTAGCGGTTGGACCACATTCAGTGTGCTGCTGGGGTGCATTTTCCACCGTAGTTTCATATGAAAGGAACCGAGTCCATGAACTCTGAGACTGCTCCGAGATGTGAACCAAAGCACAGTAAGTGGGAATGATCAAATGATTCACTTCACAAGCACAGTCCTGATCTGCACTAAAATGCTGTGTAGGTGCACCCATCATCTCCTTTCAGAAGGCGCTGGAACAGAGCACACTCAGCCTTTGTTAAAGGGCAGAAATTGTTGAAGGCATTGGGAGTGGAATGAGGAGCCACTCAAAGTTTTGGAACAAATTCCAGTTTTATTCATCACTGTCAGTGCTAATGGAGATACAGAAGAGGAGGCAATGACAGGAAGGCTAGAGAAGAGGAGAGGTCTGCTCACAACTGATGCATTTGCAGTACTACCACTATCAGTCACCAGACTGTAGGAGAAAGACTGGTTTGAGAATCAGCGAAGAAGTATTTGATCACACCATGCAATATATCACTGAGCTCTTGCACTGGAAAGTGGTACTGACGGTTTACCTGACAAAATGAACATAGCCCAGCTTACACGCTGAGGTCAGAATCACTTATCAGAACTTTTTCATTTTCCTCTCTGGCTTGTCTGTCATTTAACTGATTTTGACAAAGATCCAGTCTTATCCTGAAGCAAACTGCAATCACAGAGTGTTCAGAGATACAAAAGAGAGAGAGACAGAAACGAAAAAAGTGGGAAGAATTGCTACTACAGCTGAAGTTGTGTCTTCTGAGGAACACAGGACATTAATCTTACTAGGCTGAGACCCATGCTGCTGCTTACCTATTCTGCCTTGCAGCAATTTTAATAGCCTGCTGGTTTAACCTGCTGAGAAGGTGTAATTAATAAAACTGGCTGGGAGAAAATCCACAAGAAAATTTTCAACTGTTTATTTTTTTTTTTCCAAGCCTGACTTCTTTTTTACTTTATGAAATCAAAAGTTGAGGACCATTTTTGCCAAAATACCATTCAACAGAAACATAATATTTTCTTCAGAAAGCTCAACTTTCTTAGTTCCTGTGCTACAGTATCTCAGCAGAAGCAGAGTTTGAGAGTGACAGGAGGATGCTGGGCAGTGGATACGTGGCATCGGGTTTTAGGGAATACTCTGCACTTTGACAGTTTCATGTGCCCTGTTTTGCCTGTTCAGCTAATGATCAGTGGTTGTTGAACATACTACGTGAGGAAAACAATATTATATTTATCTACTATGTATATTTAACAGAAAGCGTATGTAATATTTGCTGATGTTGAGTAATTCTCAACAGTTTATGCAGAGCTTATAACTGACAATGAGTTTATACTTATTGTCCCCATTTCTGTCAGGCAGATTGCAAACATCGTTGCATGAATTCATTTGCTTTGGTTGCATAATTTGCTGGTTTTCATTTAATTATACAGAAATATTAATGTTGTTATGTCAACAGTTCTGATGTAGTGGAGATCTGAATGTTTCAGTGGGCCACATAAAGAATAAGGTTTTAATCAATCTGAGTAATGGGGACAAATTTGCCTTTAATAAGAGGCTTGACCTAAATTGTTTTGAACTGTTGTTTAATTTTCAGATGGTTATTTTTCTTCATATTCCAGAAAATAGAACAAAAATTTGCATTATCTGAATGAATTTAAAAGAGTATGCCTGCGATATTCCATTCTTTATGCACCAAAACCTCTGGATTATGCACATAATGAGTCAGACACATCAAAATAAAAATCCATTGACACTTTGGCAGAGTTAGAAATAATCAAGGCTCTTTATAACTCACATTTTTTCATCATAAAGATAATGATTATGCACTGAAATAACACACATACATTACAGAAAACTGTAGTGCTTTAGCAGTACTATTCCTTAAGTCTCTCTCCTGATGAAAACAGAGTCTGTTTAGAAAAACAGACAAGTAACCGAGTTACTTTTTTTTTTTTTACTGTAACTGCAGTTGAGGAAGAGTTATTTTACATAGGACTTCTTTGTTACGAGTTTCTACTTGAGTGTTTTCATCTAAATCCCTTTGTCAGGAGTACATTATTCTTAACAAAACAGTATGCAGCAGTTTTACCTTTTTTCTTTACGGTTAGATAAAAATAGAAGGGTATAGCCCATTTCTTTTTGTTCTCGTATTTATCAGTATCTTTATGAATCTCATATGTGATAATTGTTTATGCATTTTTTTACTACAGCAGCCAGAATTCCAAGTCACGACCCAAGCCTCACCGTGCAGGAGATCATACAGAGTGAAGAAGACAAGCGTGAGTTGTTTGAACTACCAATATTTAGTATTATGTATATTTAAAGGAAGATCAAGTCAGGATCCTAACTGATGCGTCTGTATAAGGACTAGCTAAAACACCAAGAGATGTTGGTTCCTGACATTTCCATCCAAATGTCCCTTCAAATTTTAACAGTGGAAAAGTAGAAAGACAAAGAATAAACACTGGGTGGGGGGGAAGAAAGCTATTTATACATGCAAACAGTCCCACATAAAACAGGATAAGCAATGAGAAGGAAGCGCAGTGAAATGATTTGGCATCAGTCCCGATTTGCTAAGACTAGGAAGAATTCTGGAAGTAATAATCCAGGGTAACAAAGAAAAAGCCAAGGGTAGAATGAAGTGGAAGTCTGATGTACATCTCGCTCTTATCCTTTGAGTGGGTTTTTTACTTATGCCCTTAACAGGCAACAGTCCATGAAAGATGAGGGGAAAGGAAATGCTTCGGAGCGTGGAGGTGTGTTTATATAGAGGCTGTATCCACAGCCGTGCACTGCCCAGGCACAACGCGCTGCCGGTGGAAGTGCCTCTTAGTCTTTTTAAATGCATCCTCTTTTCCCAAGGCTGTGCCAGCTAGCCCTTCGCTCTCGTTCCCCAAACGCTGGCAGCAGAAGCAGCCACCGTTCAGCTCGTAAAACACAGATCAGGATCGTGGGCCATATTCCATCTGTGAAATAACTTGTAAACTGAGCTGGTTGTGTAACTACATTTCTTTGTCATATGCGCTGTATACAAAGGGAAATCAGTATATATAAAGGGGAATCATTATTAGGTACATACAGAATTTTGCCTATGATGATCTAAAATATTTGTCATTGCGCCTTAATTTAACGGTTACTTTGTGGCTTGGGAAAAAAATATTCTTAAATAGACATTAATAATAATTTTCAACATTTTAATGGGTTAACGTTCCATTTACAGATAGTAATCGCATTTTTAAGTACTTTTTGTTACTCACCTTGTGTCATAAATTGCATATAGTTTTTTGTTTTCTTCAACTGCATTCCTAAAAAGAGAGAAAGAGAGAGTATCATTTGAATGCCCTGTGTTCATTGCCAAAACAAAACATAGTTTACGGCCTTGAGGGTTTTCGGACCATCGTTGCAGAGTCTAGGGATGGGGGGGGCGGGGGGGGGGGGAATGTATAAATTGAGTTGTTCAACCCCTGACATGACAAGATTGTAATAATCTTTTGGAAATTGTCTAAGTGGGTTTTTAATTATAGATCCATGACTCTGTTGCCAAGAAATGAAAAAGGAAAAAAATAGTCACTGCTTTTGTGAAAAACACAATGCAACAATACAGTTTCGACAGAGCTATGTGAATAATTTTCAGAAAAGGTTTCTAATTGATCCAGATGAACGTTATCCAATTCAGTTATTTCATTATTTTTTATAAGCCAAACTAAAAAAATACATTGAAGTCCAATGCAATGTATTCAATGTAAAATGAAATACTTTATCTCTGATGTCTTGAACACTTCAATGTCTGTTTAAACATTGAGGTTCATATAAAAAAGGCATCTTGAATATTTGAAGCTTGAGTATATATTTTTGAGCTTTTTCAGTTGAAATCCATGTGACTTTGCAGAATACATTTTGCATTTTTTAAGAAGAGAAGGAGATTTTTTTCCTGAAATTTTTTTGTTGGACTGTTTCAGAACATGTGGGAACAAAGGACTCTTCTGAAATAGTGCTACTGATTCAAGGGGGGAGTAAGAGAAGATGTTTGAAATGTGTTGGCTTTGCTGGAATCAGCAATAAAATACAAGTTTTAGCTAAGTAGTTTCTGAGAAGGTGTGATGAATGTAAGGGGTACTCCGTAATAAGTATTGATTTGTATCTTACAATCTGATTTATGTCTCTGTGCATTACTTTACCTGTCTACTTAGAGAAGTTAAAGAGAAGCAACTAAAAGCATGGGGTAAATGATCCTAAGTTTGAATGCATTAAGCTCCACTTACGTGGGAAGGGTAGGTCCTGGGTTTGGTCCCTGTTCCTGGAGTGGTTGTGCATTTTACATTAAGTACGCACTGGCTAAAGGGTGTTAACAGCTGAGTACTGTGAACGCCCAACTCCCTTGTGCACTGGGTAGGGAGATGTGGGGCCTCTCTCATGTCTTGGATCCCCTTGAAATAGCCAGCCATCTAAACCAGAACTGGTAGGGCTGGGTAGGGCTCAGGTTAGATGCCACCATTTAAGTCCATTTAAGATGCCCTGAGTTACTTGAGACACTGCATAGAGCTGTCAGTTACAACACAGGACCTATGCGATAGCCAGACTCTACTGGAGAGGTAACTGGAGTCCAAGGGGGATACCTTGGAGCATCCCAGTGGCTCAGGATGCTTGTGTCTGGGAACGGGGCTGAGCCTCTCAGGTCAGTTTCCACCCAAGAGAAGGATCCCCAGGTTTCTATAGGTAGGCTTCATTAACTGAATTGACTAGATTTCTGTTGACATAATGGGAGCACCCAGTTCTCATGTAGACACCTACATCTAATCTTCAGATGAATCCTACTCCAAACTTCATAATAGCTGATGTTCTTTTGGTAGTTCTAGGCATCAGGATTCACAAGCCACATTGCTCTGGATTTGAGGATCATAGTATTGTATGCCTGCGACCACACCCGAGCATGCTATTTTGTGGCTTGATTGATATTCTCAAGTGCAATTTTGTCTCGTGTCCACACTTCTTAGTTGTCTGGTCCGCTGTGACTCGGTACAGACCTGGGGTAATTTCTTGAGCTCAGCAAAGGAGAGAGGAGGGGAGGAAAAGCAGAGAAGGGGCATCTGAAGCCTCAACACTGACCGAAGTATATCCCCGGATTATAGTCACATGTCTCGTAGTGGTAGAGTCACACAGTCAATATTAAGACGGGAAGATGGCTGGGCTCTTCTCTGAAGTGCGCATGGCCACTTGCTGCAAGGTATGGGAGCAAGCACTCTGCATTTGCAGAGGCTGGATATAGAGAGTCAGGGAGCGTGCTCAGCCTTCACCTTCCTTTAGGACTGTGCTCCCAAACATAGCCAGTGACACCTGAGAGACAGACGCAGCTCACCCTGTAACCATGACAACTGGCATGGGATTTATAGCAAATTAGCCATGGGTGGAAGAGGGCACCGCTTCTAAATGAATATGTACAGCATAGATGGACTAAGTGTCTGTTTTCAATCTCCTTACCTACATATATCCATACCCATAAGATTAAAAAAAAAAATTGCATATACTAACAGTTTCTGTTAATAGATTTATTAACATTTTCAAAAGAGTGCAAAACATCTTGTATGGCCACCTTGTGTTTATAACTTTTGACATCCATCAGCAAAAATGCCAATGGCAGGATAGAATTAACTTAGCTTCTTTTTTGGAAGAGAGATAATAACAGCAAAGGGAGATCAGGAAAACAATTAGGCAAATTAACAGGAAAAAAATCAGATTTAATCTTTTAAATGTTGAAGTTTCACAATGAGCTTTTATTCAGACTGATAATGCACTCCATTTTTTTTTCTTCTCTTACAAAAATGTAGACACATCTTGATGTTGAAATTCTCTTATTCAGCAGAGTGGTAAAATCCTTTGGTCTCTGCATTGAAAAATGCCTTCTTGTGAATGATGAGTAAATGGAGTTCATCTCTTACAGAAGTCTCCTGCTGCTGCTGCCTGCCTGGCACCAATAGAAGACATGCTTCTGAAAGTATTACAAAAGTGATTCCCCCATCACAAAAGCGCCACATTAAAAGAACTTATATTAAAAGCACTTTATTGTATATGAATATCATTATATAATTGATTATTCCCATTAAAATGTTTTGCATCCTTATCACAACTTTAATAAAAGAACAAAACTGCTTTGAATATTATACATGCACTTGCCTAGAGCCACTATTAAGCAGAGAGGCTCTGTGTGCAGCCAGGCAGTCGATGGTAAATCAAATGGAGGGCATATGGTTTCAGTATTGCTGCTGGTGGAGTTTTTGTTGCTGGAAAGAGCTAATGTTTTGCATTTAGGATTATTAAAGCAAGAAAAACAGTAACTCATCTTTTCCCCTTTTTTTCTCCCCGTCTCTGTTGAAGGGTCACTGAATATAATACAGGAAAACATACCATGAACAACCCATACTGGAATGTTAGGACTTTCCTCAACTGCAAAATAAGAACTTTGTGTGCTTCTTTAAAGCCCACACAATTTCTGGATGACACCACAGCTCAGAATGTCTCTGGTTGGGTTTCCTCCTCGCTGCTTTAAGCATCAGAGATTAAATGTGTAAGTCTGAGCGGGTTACCATGGGCTACTTTAATAATCGGTGAGGGGGGGGAAGCAAGTCCAAAGACTGAAAGAAACACCAAAGGCTGAAAAAGAGTAAGTAGTGTAGATGAATCACCCTCCAGAAGTACTAATAACTATGAACATAGCCTATACCTAGCTAGACATCTAACTTCTGAGTATGTAATATTGCATAAGATAAATCCCATCCATGGTGATTTAATGGGAAGGAAGGCTAGATCTGTTTCAGTACATTGAGCATATTGCCCTCCAAAAGCTTATCAGACCAAAATGTCTTATATGTCTTTAGGTTGGAGCTCTATGAGGAATATCTCTGCTAATAGTAAGTGGACAGAAAAGAAGCAGGAGAGCTGCTAAGCTAGTACTATATTTCTGGAATTGCTGGAGTCTTTTAACTATATATAAGTTAAATTTTAAACAATGATCATGACTTTTTGTCACACCTTTAGAACCTACAAAATCATGTAAAGGCAGAAATTAAGTTAAATATATTCATTTGAAAATAGTCTTGCGGAGAATGAAATGTAATAGCCCCTTCTGGATTGAGGCCAGAACACAAAGCAATGCTGGTGAATCACAGAATGCTTAACAAGTACTCTTGATGTTATGTATCTAACAAAATGATTCAGCATGAAAATATAGATACAAAGGGTAATATTTATAGCTTGGAAGATAATGCTAACAAAAAGAAAGGGAGATATTTCAGCTTCAGATTCTGATAGCATCTGAACATAGAATGCCACATCTGAGAAAAAATACTTTCTTTTTCTATGCTGGAAAGAACTTTGTGCACCTCACACAAGCCATTTACAAACAGGAAGAAAAACAAATGTGATGCTAGACTCCTTCTCCACAGGCTTGGAGAATGCACCTCATTATGTTTGAGCCTTTTTAATTTTGAAGTGAAGAAAATACTTTTGTTCGTTGACCCAACATACTCAATAGAGAAAAATTACACACATACTACATGGCTTTGGTGCAATAACTATTGGTTGTAACAGCTAGATGCAAAACCTCAATGTAAATCTTCCTCTCTGGAACAGCTGCTTCTGGGCTTCTACCTCAAGATTGCTCAACCCACCTTGCAAACCCTCCCTCCGGAAACTTCAGAAGCAGTGAGGCATCCGCACCAATGAGTCAATAAAATCCGCTTTCCCTTTTCCTAGGAGGTTCAACCCATGCTAACCAGGTAAGGTATTCAAGGGCATCATTGTCACACAGCGTGATAGGCATTAATGAATTATTTTTAGTACCTAGAAGCCTATCAAGAAAAGTAAGAAAGTACAGACTGAAATGCAAAATGCAAAAATGGGAAACTGTGTTTAAAACTCCCAGGATATTATAGACACAGTTATTGAATTACCATTGTAGATCTGCTGAAACCTCAGTAAGCAGCAGATGATGGAGGTTTCTGCTATAAATATAAGATTCACATAGCTATCTCTTATTTTTTGAAGTATAAATTAAGTGGATGCAAGCCAAGTTTTCATAAATAATGCCAAAAATGTTTATGTATGAGAAGCTTAAACTATGTGGCTCTAGCTGAAATAAATGTTTCAGTGAACATGATTTTAAACATGATTTATTCAAATGTTATGTTAAGTAAGCATTCAATATGCTTTTATGTAATGCTGATGCCCAAGTTACATGTAATTATGATGACATTATAGCATCCTTGATCTTTCATAACCTCTCTAGAAATTCATTTTTCCCAGCATCAAGCTCCACAAATAATATGGAAGTGACAATGTCACATAGTATAAACAGTTACCAGAACAATACTTTTCAGGTCCAATTCAATGAGAGCTAGCCAGTCTTGACTCCTTTTGACATCAGCCAGAGCTGGGAAGTTTAGCATTGCTCAGAAACATGCCAGTGAATTAGCAAGTCTACAGACCCGCTCGTTGGCATTTGAGAGCAAGGTAGGAAGGATGAAGTTGAGAATAAGTCAAGATGTAGACTCCTGTTTACTCACATTTTAAATCACTGATATTCTTGAGGGTGTCTAGTTCTAGTTCAAACCCAATAGGTTCTATACCGTTATTTTAGTCCACAGGATTTCTTTTCTTTTTCTTTTTAAGGCATTCTATTTCCAAATATAAAAACTAATAGGCATAGGGAAAGCTCTCAAAATGCATACAACAGCAGTGCATAAATTTGCCATTAGCCTTAGAGTAAAGATCTCAGAGTCACTGCAGATAGTTCAGTGGAGATCCCAGCTCCATGCTCAGCAGAGGCCAAGAAGGTAAATAAGTGCTAAGAACAATCAGGGAATTAATAGAACAAAACAGGATCAGTACAGTATTGTAGAAATCTGTGGTCTACCCACATCCTGCAAACTTTGTGCAGTTCTCTTCCATCTCAAGAGCTTGAGAGCTAGATAAAGGTATAGGAAAGAGCTACAGGGGTGATTAGAAGTGTGAAATGGCATTGGTAGGAAAAAAGAGACTTAGGCAGGGACTCTTCAGTCTGGAAAGCAGTTGAGGGAGGGGAGATATGATGAATATGAACTCACAGACTGCCTAAATGATAATTTGTTATTGCTCATACTATAAAAAACAAAGGAGCACTCAGATGATCGGGTGGTTGGTTTAAAGTAAGCAATATGAAGTCCTTTTTCACACAATGCATAATTAAATTGTGGGGCTCGTTGCCAGAGGAAGCCATGGAGGTCAAAGTTATAAATGGGCTCAAAAATCCATTAGACAAATGCATGAAAAGGAGCTCCATCAATGGCTATTAAAATCAATGTTGTGAATGCAACCTCTGGCTGAGGAAGTCCATAAACCTCAGACTGCTTGAAACTGAAAGGTTACACCTGGGGAAGAATGGCTTTCTATCTGTCCTGTTTCTTACGCTCCTCCCAAAGTGCGTGCTACTGCCCATTGTCAGAAGCAGGACAGCAAACTGGATGCAACTTCGGCTTGATCCAGTATGGGAATGTGTATGCTCAATGCGATCAGAAATATATGTTTCCAGTTTACTGTGACCCAGCAGTAAAATAATTTTCACATCTTAAACTGTCCTGTTGTTTTCATTACTACATTTTCCACAAATAAACCACTGATTTTGGTTCTCTTCCTTCAGAAATTCACAGTTGCATATTTTTAATTTCTGTTCTTCAGTCCCCTGAAGCACTTGCATACATGACAGGGTGATAAAAACTTTGCCACTGTCCCTTCTAACACTCCTGAGCTATTAGAGGGCTGTTGTAAAATACGTGCATTTTTTCAGAAAGAAAAAATATCAGGTGTGGTTAGTGCTTATAAAATACTGTAGAAGAAAACCTCTTTACACTGTCAGAGACCAGTATATGTGTTCAACAAGTGTATTCATATTATAAAAGACATGAGATTTGCCTCTTGGTACAAGGATTGTGCACCTTTGTTGTATATTGGAGTGCTTTTCAACTTTGGTGGCAGGAGAAATATGACTTAGAATGAAACTTACTCTCTCAGACTCTTCAATTTGTTTTTATCCTTTTAAGTATTTTTTCATTTTCAGAATGCAAGTTAGCAGTCTGCGTAAAATAAAACCTAATTCATGAAGAATAGTCGATGTCGCTTCTGAAAGGCTCATGACTGAAAAGGCCTGCTCGCCACAGAGGGATTCAGGTTTTCCATGCAAAGTTACATGGAGGCAGAAGAGAGCCTTGAGTTCTCATCCTGGCATCCTGGTGGGCATTTGTCGTCGTTCAGCCCCAGGCAGCAACTCAGCCCCACGCAGCCGCTCACTCACTTCCCCCCCCCGCCACCCCGTGGGATGGGGGAGAGAATCAGGAAAAAGGTAAAGCTCGTGGGTTGAGATAAGAACCATTTAACAGAACAGAAAGGAAGAAACTAGCAATGACACTAATAACAACAAGAAAGTGACAACAACAATAAAAGGATTGGAATACACAAGACAAGTGACGCACAAGGCAATTGCTCACCACTCGCCAACTGGTGCCCGAGCAGCGCTCCTCCCCCGGCCAACTCCCCCCCAGTTTATATACCAGGCATGACGTCCCATGGTCTGGAATCCCCCTTTGGCCAGTTTGAGTCAGCTGTCCTGGCTGTGTCCCCTCCCAACTTCCCTGTGCCCCTCCAGCCTTCTTGCTGGCTGGGCAGGAGAAGAGGAAAAGTCCTTGACTGAGTCTAAACACAACGGAGCAACAACTGAAACCATCAGGGTGTTACCAACATTTTTCTCATACTAAACCCAAAACACGGCGCTGTACCAGCCACTAGGAAGACAATTAACTCTATCCCAGCCGAAACCAGGACAGCATTGTATATGTTATTCAATGAGCTGTATTATAAAACACAGACGTCACCTTGACCCAGCATTAGGACAGTTTTGAATGAAAGTGGGTGTCGCTGCCACGCTCAGTGCTGAGCTCAGTGATGTTGTGTAATAGCCATGCCAGTGAGCATGTCTGTTCGACAGGGCCCGTTAGGAACTCCTCGGGTACTTTTAATGCAAAAATTTCAGGTGCCCTTGGTCTCCAAAGAACTTAGGATTTCTGTGGATCATTCCTTGGATTTTGTAGGCATCCACAGAAAGCAAAAAATGCTTTCGTTTTGTTTTAAAAATCATATTCTGGAAAAAAAAATGGAGAGAAGGCATTTCCACGAAATGCTGAAGTATTTCAGTTATTAGAAAAATATCATGAGGAAGAATAATTTCTTGATCCATTCTAAACTTCATGACTATATATATCGTTGTACACAAATAGATAAAATAGGGTTAGGAATCCCCCTGACACACACTTGTACAGACAAAACTAGTGCCCACATTGTGCGCGGAAGAACAATTTTAAGATGATGAAAACACATATGATCAGATGAAATAATCAGATCGGTATGTACATGGTAACACTTTCTCATAGGTTGCTACTACTTTGTAAGTACAGATCAAAATAATTGTTCTAAGTGATCTTTAGCTCTTTTGGTTGTTTAGATAGGAAGTCTTTATAAATTCAAAGGCTGTCAGCCTGCAGTGTGTCAGGAAACTTGAATTTTAAGAGCCCAGCCCTAACATTTACATTCCTAGGTTATGTTTCAGAGTTGGTTGTAGATGTTAAGAATATTGCCTTTGGGACTTTTAAGTGCATTATATCATAGCCTCAAGCTGTACTTTCTTTTATCCACAAGTCTTCTTTAAACATCAAAAGTTTTATTTAAAAGAGAAACAAGCTGGTAACAGAGCGTATGCATCTCTGCATTTTCCTTACTTCATGTCAAGCGTGAGGGTGAGAGAACTGTAAAGTGTAGTTAAATAGTCATGGCAGTCTACGAAAAACTGGAAATGTTCTATGAATTGGAAAACATGGAAATGTTCTTTGCTTTAAAAATGAATCAGAAGAACTAACACCATTTTTATTTTACAGGTTTTTGAGATGTGAATATGTACACTTAAACTGTCCTGAATATATTGGGACATCCCACCATCTGTTGCAGTAGTGCTTTATTCTAATTCAATGCTTTTCATAGGGCTCAGTGGGACTTTAGCAGATAAAACTTTTTTTTTTAAATGCAAAATGAACATCCAGTGACACTGGATTACTCTCAGCTCTCCTCTTCACTTTGCTAAAAAAGAAAACATTGACTTTTTAAGAATCAAATGGTTTAGATATTTTTATCCAAGTGATGTTTCAAAATTCCCTCCATCTTTATTTTAAAATAGTGATGTACTTAAGTCTGAAAAAAGACTGCTGAAATACAAAGCACACGTTTCAACACCTCAGCTTATCAAGAATTTTATAAATAGTTTTGGATAAGCCTGAAATACCTTTTTAGCACAAGTAAAGCACAACAAAAGATGTCTATTAATACCCCTTTATTTATTCATATTCATTCAGTATTTATTCATCCACTAGAATCTCCAAATTGCCTGGCTTTATTCATCGTCGTCTTTATAAATTGTACTACGCATGCAAACTGGCTAAAAGGCTCTAATACAATTTTTAGCTATATTTGGTGTTTTTATTTCAAAGTTTTCAAATGTTGTCTATGCATATATTAGACAATGTAAAATTGGGGCATCTGAAACCTCAGAGAAGAGAGCAGTTATTCATTTCCTTTTAAAAATCCCACTTGAGGAATATGGGGCAAACACTATGGAATTAAATCATTTATCAATGTCATGCTGTGAGTCCTGGTTATAAGGTTTCCCTGGCAGATAGGGTAGAGAATGTTAGTCAACTAATACCCAGTACTTTGTTGTAACTTCTAGGAAATATAAGTGGTATTTTCCCCTACTGAAAACAGCTCTACGTTCAACAGTGCTTTTGACAAAATAAATCAATTAGACATCCATTTTACAGTATTTCAGACATCCTAATACTCTTCATTTTGTCATACATAGCTCTTATTTATAGATTTATTATGTATGATTAAATATAGATTAACTTTTAACTCTAAACTGCAGACTGCTGAAACTTGGGAGTTATGGAGGAGTTGACTTCCCACTGAACGCTGGGTCCCGGGGAAAGCAATTCTGGCCCTTGAGCAAATGACATATAAATTCCTCTACCACCAGAAAGTTCCTCATTACTCCTAAACTTCCTGCCTGTATTTTTTTTTTTCCTTTCACCCTCCCAAGCGCCTTGAAATTTCAGCACATGGACCTCAGGCAGAGTGGGGACCCGACAGAGACCCAGAGCAGACTGGGACCACAGCGGGAGGGACTGGGAGGCTGGACCTTCTTGCAGCCTTCCCAGCCCTTCATCGTGACTAAGCACAAAGGAACTGCCCTCTCTTTTGATGGCTCTGTAAGTAGTTGCCCTCTTCTCACTCACTTTTTATAAGTTTCTATGGGGAAATGCTGAATAGGATGTTTTGGTCTGATCCAGTGTTGCCATTCTTATGTGCTTAAAACTGTATAGACATTTGCCATTTCACTAGGTGTCTATACATTTAGCAGCGTTTTTAAATCTCAACAGAATCTCTCCGTAGAAATGTCTGTAATGAGAATAAGCTATAGTTTGCTGAACTTTAGACCCAATTTCCTTTTTGCTTTAGAAATCAACATCATACTTTGCTTTACAAATTTTCTTGCTTTTCATTCAATGCATACAATCTAATAACTTTCAGAAAGTTTCAAACCTCATTGTTTAAAACTGGAGCAAATTGAGCAAAACACATACTTTGTCAACCTTTATTCCCTCCTTAATACAATCCCTTCAGTATTAAAGGAAATTGCTACAAGCCCACTGTAATTGATACTAGATTGAAAAAGGAACCGATGGAGTTGACAGCTTCTATGTTTCAATGTGGTATGTTCTGGCGTCTTTTCCAGTTTCTCTCCTGGGGAGACTAATCTAGCTCTTGTAACATAAATAATTTTTTTTTTTAGTCATATTTCTTTTTAATCTGTTTTCATTGACACTTATGCATACAATCCACTTAGAACAATAATTAAAAAGCAATAATCCTTAGGAAAAGAAAACACCGTTCTGAGTAACAGCTTACTCTTTATTTTTCTGCTAAATTAAGGCGATTATGTGAAACTATGGGCCAGATTGTGCCTCACACAAACATGCCTGCTCTGGAGGTTATGGCAAGCTGCGCGGCCCGCTGGGAGCTCTGGAGCTCCATCAGCCACAGCGGACATGTGCCAGATGCCGCACCTTCTCAGGCGTACGACGTGCCCTCTTCTGGGGGTTTGGCCGCGGTGGAGGATGGCTAGGTTTTATTTTCCCATCTTGGAGGGCGATCGAAAGACCAGAAATGGGAGTGCAAGGCAGACACAGCCCTCGGTAAAATGCACAACTGCCTTGGAAGAGCACGGGAGCATACACACAGGTATGCGTGTGCCCCCACGCGTGCACACACACCTCGTGTTGTAGTCACCCTCCGTGTGCCAAGGGCTGGCTAGCATTAGGTCAGACTTTCCTTTAGGAAGTATCTCTTATGGATGCTTACAGATGAATAAAAGCGCTTGAGATTCCCATCAGCTTTAAACTGTGATAAAACCAGAGCGTTTAGGGCTTTACCCACTTGAGGCCTGTAGCGACAGGACTAGGGGAAATGGCATTAAACTAAAAGAGGGCAGATTTAGCCTAGATATAAGGAAAAAATTTTTTACAATGAGGGTGGTGAAACACTGGCCCAGGTTGCCCAGAGAGGAGGTAGAAGCCCCATCCCTGGGAACATCCAAGGCCAGGCTGGACGGGGCTCTGAGCAACCTGATCGAGTTGAAGGTGTCCCTGCTCACCGCAGGAGGGTTGGACTTGGTGGCCTTTGATGGTCCCTTCCAGCCCAAGCCGTTCTATGATTCTATGATTCTATGAGGGTGGCACCACTTTTAGATTTGATGTGACTTCATCTGTGATAGTCAAAGAACACCCCAGATTAAATACTACCCCCCTAAGCCCAGAAAGCGGTGAGCCTGCGTAATGCCATGGGGTGCACTGTTGAATCTGGGGGCTTGCCAGACTCCAGATCTTCTCATTCTCTAGAAAGTATTAAATGCCAGGCACAACTTCTCTGCTGCATCCAGCCCCTGAGCTGTCGCTTAGCCCTGAACTGCTGCCTACCACTTCAGTGATTAGAAGGGTGCTCAAGTATGAAGACAGAGAAAACTCAGGCGAGGAGGAAGGGAACTGCTTGAGCACCCTGACCATTCCTGTACAGGGAGCTGGGATTAGAAAGTGAAGGGAGCTGGTGAGATCCCAAGTGAAAGAGAATTTCGTGCAAGTCTCTATTTCATCTGTGCATCTCAGAGAGATAGAAGGGGCCAAAAAAATCTGCTTAAGTCCAGACTTCAGGAGAGCCAACATGGAGGAGACTGCATGATGGCATAGCATGCATACAAGAGCCAGTTTGCTAATGAATTCAATGGATGGACAAATCTACTTTGTTTCTCCTTTGGAAAGAACCCCACCATAGCGTGGTACTGGATAGCAGCATCTACCAACTACCATAAATAAGTTGATTAACCTGAGCTGGTTATTATAAGGTGCTTATCTATTTCCAGGTGTAGATGTGCACAGTTCTACACCTGAGTTTGCTTTTTTAACTCTCCCCTTATTCTGCTGTACTAGCTAGCCATGTACTGCTACGATTAGAGAACATTTAGTTCGTGGTAACTGACATTTTCATTAGAAGGGTCTTAAATAGGGAGCAGATAATTCAACTTCCAGCTAAGAAAAAGAATAATAAATAAATAATGCTGAAGCCATCTTCTTGTTCCTCCCTAATGGGAGGTTAATAGTTGATCTTTTAGCCACTGGGGAAATAGATACAAGGAAAGATTGGGAGGAAAATAATAATTAAATAAAGACTGAAATGAAATTACCGACATTAGCAAAGTTACCAATACCATGGAGTGTCTACATGCAAAAGAGAGAGTGGCAGGGAAGGTTTTAATTATTTATGTAGGCCTCTGAAGGCCTAAGAGCCATGTAGTAGCAGCCATATCTGTTAATCTGTTATTTTTTTAAAAAAAAAGATAGGAAATCTTCTGAATGATTCAGGCCCTTTATGTAACACGGAGCATTGCTCAGGTTTCCATGCTGCCACCTGAGTGTGGCCTTCCAAACACGCTCAACTCTCCATGCGTCTCAACAAAACCACTTACACAGCAAAACGTACAGCATCAGGCCCTTTCCATGGTAAATTCTTGTCTTCAAAACATAAACCGGTGTGCAGTCGTAGCTGGGTTAAATAAGCCACAATTGCATAGTTCCTGCTTGCTGCCACAGATTTTGTTGAGTTTAGGCATGATTCTTACTATAACCTTGCTTGTGGCTCTGGCTCACAGCTGTACAGTACAAGTGATCCTGGAGCGGTGGTAGGCAGTACGTTCTTCCTCCGTTCAGGTTTTTCCCTGGTCTCACTGTGACCTTTTCAAAGTACATTCTGTGATATGAAAGATGACAGTGATCTCTCCTTCCCCTTAATCTCTTTCCCTGACACCGAGAAACAGACATTGGTGTTTCAAATTGGTTTTGATTACAAGCATCAGGGTGCTATTCCAGGAAGATGAGAGTTTTACGTTTAACTCCAGGTACGGCCATGTTACGATCATTTCGATATATTCGAGCACTGAATTCTTCGTACATCGCACGGTCCCTGCTGAAATTCTGCTTGTTGCAATTATGTTCATCTCCTGCCTCTCAATGACAGCTTTATCTCAGCGGCCACAGTTTTCGTGGGAGATCATGGTAGGAGCCTTTTCCAGTGAGCTCATCAGTGGTTAAAGAAAAAGGGCATTTTCAACTGGCCTCTCTTTTATGGAGGAACCTACATGAAAACTCACATTCAGATAATCCACATTCTACTTACTTTGCTATGTTTTCTAATATCTAGGTGCCTTTGAAGATGTAGACCTAGCCAATAGGAAACACTAAGCAAAAGATATTAAATGAAATTTAGGCCATCAGATTCTGTAAGACAACAGTGCAAAGGGTGACGTACGTCTGGCAAAGTTACTGAGCAGCAAGGCTGCCCAGTTCACAACCAGCTAAAGATTTCTTCACTGAGATATCTTTTACAGTCATCCTTTTCATATGCAAACTATTTTTAAAACGTTTTCGTTGTGAGACAGCAGATGTTTGATTCATAGGTGACTAGAGGTAACAGCCATCCCTGACAATAATTCTGTGCCTCTTGTTTGTATCCTGCTCCTAGCCGGTAGCATCATTTGTAAAGTGAAAAGTAAAAACCTGAAGAACAGAGTGTTGCAAACTTTTTTCTACTGAGTTAATCACTGCAATAACTTTGCGTATGGGTTCAGTTGCAATGAATTCACATGCCCAGATTGAATCATGTGTGCAGTTCATAAGATCAGGGCCTATAAAGAGACATTTATGGACATAATTTGCTCCAAAATATTTGCTCATGAAGGTTCTTAATATAAGCAGAAGGAAGAAATGCTTTTAAGATATAATTTTAAACTATTCTTTGAGGTCATATATTGCTGTGGTTTATGCAGTATATTCTTACCTCAAACAGATCTCAGATATCACAGGCAAGAATATCAAGTAAATGTCTAAAAATATGTAGAGTTAGATTACAATAAAACATGTTCCTTGATTAGACACATTGAAAAGCTGTAAGTATTATGCAGCGGATGATTCCCTTTTATGTCAAGACTACTTCAAATATCACAAATATCTAATTTGATATGTCGAATTTTAAACCTAGCATCACCAAATGGGGTGGAGATTAGACCAACAAATCTGTGCATACTCTGTCTTGGCAGAGCTTAGATCTCCTTATGTATAGAAAAGTAAGCATGCCTCCAACTCTACTCAAATGAGCCCCGTCAGGGGACTGCTGTGCTGGCACATCGTATGCATAAATACGAAATAGAGAATGACAATACAGCTCTCTGAACAATGTAATTGTAAAGGGACATTTGGCAGCTTGTTTTGTGGCTTGCACATGCTTCCAACAGATGTGATAGCAATGGTCTAATAAGCAGTTAAATTGCAGGATAAACATGTTCAGACTAAATAAAGTTTGAATTGAAGTGTTAGCATGCCACTATGTACAGCGGTCTTCATTGTTTTCCTTGCTATTTTCAACAGCAAGGATCTTTTTGTTAAAAAAGGAGCCCTTTGGGGGGATTTTATTTGTATACAAAGCGAGAGACACTGTAACAAATTGAACAGGTCGCCTACCCTGCAACTCATCTGAGAACCCAGAAAAATGCAATATAAGAATGGGAATATGATGGTGTGATCAGAACAGACATTAAAAAAAAAAAAAAGAGGACAGTTTTGTTTTTTCTGGTCTTCAGACAGAAATAATTGCACATAAAGAATGGATACACGTGCCCAGCCAAAATGCTGTTTCTGAGTAAAGCTCTTATGGCAGGGCGCAAGTTACAGACCTAATCACGTGCCTGCGCAGAAGACAATTGCCTTAGAATAACATTATGATGGCTGCCAAAATCAAGTGCTTTAAAGTTGGACAACACTAGAACCTAAATGGATGACAAAATCCTAATTGCGCTTTCCTGTAAATCAGTATTAAGATTTTTCTTGAAATGTGTCTTTCCCTCCTTTTTTTCCCCAAAGAACCCTTTATCATTCATTACACAGGATAAGTAGGTACTGATTACACAGTACCTACTGAATAAGCAGCTACTTAGAAAAGTAATCTTCACCAGCCAGTTAGCAGTGCCTTCTTTACTGCACACCCAAAGCCTGCAGTAAATCCAGAATTATTCATTTTTTCATGGTCTTTTCTGGGCCACTCACCACTGTAGTATTTGCATGCCTCAAGAACACAGATGAATTTATCACTGCCGAAAGATAGGAGTCCATTATTATTATTCCCATTTTACAGCTGAAGAGATAGGGACTTGCCTGGAGCTACACAGTGAATTAGTGGCAGAGCAAGGATTAAAATTCATGGCGTGCAACCCTGTGCACATTACTGGAGACTGCACTGCCTTGCAGTCAGAGGTGCTGGGAAACCACAGCTCTCACTGACTTTGTCTACCACTGCAAGTGCTCTACCAGCCTTGGGCAGCCCAAGCTGGTCATCCATAAAATAAGACACACAGTTAATAGTCAGCTGCCAGAATATTGGATTTACCATCACATTAGGAGACTAATAATTGAGTCCGGTGTTTACAAAAGGGTCTTGAACCTAGTTCACCCATGCCTGGGTGAATGTCTTACTACTGGAGTGCTGGTGGTTCCAGGGTGGGTAATTTCCGTGGTGTGGATGCTGGAACTCAAAAAGCTGCGATAAAAGCACCATAATCTGATTTCAACAAAATGGCACTTTATGATGTAACACATTTAGAGTGGAAAACTAACTGACAGGCTTAAGGTCTTTTCTCGTGGATTATTCACCTGAAACTCATTCCCTCCTGCTGTCTTGAGCATACCCAGGATTCTGCCCCAGCGCTCTCTACACAAAAAGTATCCGATTAACATTTGATGGCTCTTGTTTTGTTCTTTTTAGTAAACTGGGAAAACACTAGTAGATCAAACTGCAACCATTCCAGCGGTCATGTTTTATTTAAGTCACTTTTTTCTCTTTGTAGCTATTCTTTTGATCCTCTTCTGTGCACCTGAGATGCTACGTTCATTGACCATTCCCACTCTTTGCCTGCTAAAACTAACACGGATGTCAGCTCCCTGCATCCACAAGTGATACGTTTAGACAAGCAGGTAAAGTCCTTTGTACACAATTGGCCAACAGTCTGTGATCCATTCAAGTATACAGCTCCAAATTTGAAACTAATCCACTAGTTTTCCGTTGTGGAAGGTGAAAGGCACGGTGATAAATCCAGCTTATCTTACTTACGCAAGTAGTCCTGTTTCTCCAAAATGTGCAGCCAATGGAGTTGTTGTGGACTTTAAAGAAGGACCAGACACAGTAAGTGTGCAGCCTGGGGACCTGGACAGGGTGTGCCGCGCTGTTGCTCCAGTTCGTATGCCTGTTTGCTTCCTTCACACACTACAGCAGAAGTGGTGAAGGAAAGCACTCTGCACCCGGGACTGAACTCGGGTCTGTTACATCCTCACCATGCAGCTTGGAGGTAGGGTGCTTTCCTTCCCTCCAGGCAAAGCTTTCCTTGGCTGCGGCTGCCACACGGGTGTTCTCTCCACTGATCGCTGACCCACTGAACACCCAATCACTTCTGTAGAAGTGGAACAGTTTATGAGAACAAGGAAAATCCGTGCAAAGTTCCCTATGTCCAAAAAGAGCATGGCTGCCCTTAGCAAAGAGTTAATCTGAGTTTCTCACAGCCAAAGGGAACAGGCGAAGCATGGGGTTTATGATGATTCCTCACAGCTCTTTCTGCAACTATATCCTCCTCTTCCACCCTAATGACTTTTTTAGAAACATTAAACCCAAAATGCTCATTATCTCTAGTGTTTTACTCTACTTTTTTCCATTGACTGATACAAATTGGCAAATTTTAGCCCGCTCTGCTGTTGTTTTGTGAGCAAGCCACCTGCATTTTTCATTGAATAAATTATTTACCGAAAGGAAAAAAAAATGCCCCGACTGAATATTTGTGCCAAATCTCTTTCTTCAGGTTCAGACAAACTCTCATCGACTGAAATTACTGGGTCACGCTCCAGGTATAACCTCAGCTGATGTATGGGTGTAGTTCCACTGCCCTTCAGTTAGCCAATTTATACTACATGAAGATCTGGCTTATTGACTGATATACATAATATATGTTATTATTTTTATCCTTCTGAATTCTACTGCACTGGGCTGACAAACTATTTTCAGACACAGCTGTAGAACTGGCATCACCTGCATTGGTGTGGTATATTGTAATGCTTGCTATAGTTCAATCATTAATATTTAACAGCCCGTAATGTTATATATAGATCATTGTGAAATCTCCATCAATATCTTTTTCATAACAGGCATTTTCAGGTTATTTCCCTTTTTTTTTTTTTTTTAAGTAGCTCTGTCCAATTTCTGTAAATGTTAATTCTAGATAGAGGAATTTAAAAACTCGTTTTTCTTGAAATTTTATTAATTATAGCACTTGAATCTATATAACAGAAGTCACATTTAATGGGATTTGGAACTGCTGAGAACATTTATTCCCACCTAACCCTTGCCAATAAATTCAGCCTGAAAATCAGTATATTGCAAATCCTAAAATAAATATAAGTTGTGTCTACAGCTTTCCAAATGGTATGCATTAATATATTTTTTCTAGCAGCAGCTAATTATTATAATGAATCATTACAGGGTGACTTGCAAGCTTACATAAAATTTTACAAAAGTGGAATCTAATATTTGTTGGTATCTCTGACAGTTACCTGTGTTGATCAGAAACTGAAATAACGAGTTCTGTCAATATGCCCAGTGCACATGTAAACAACACAGAGAAATACAGTAAATATGGAAACTATAGCAGCCAAAAAAAGACCAACTTAAAACATGCTAATCCAGTTTTATCTTAGCATTTACATAGCCAAAACCCAGTTGACAGGTAGACTTGATATGTACATACATGTATCAATAGGCATAAATATTTATAGCTTATAACCTAAATATGAGAGAGATATATACATATATATGTATGTATAAAAAAATTCAGAGAGGTACTGTCAAATAGATTTTGCTGTCTCTTGTCTGTATTTAGCCAATTTCTAACCTTCAAATACTCTGTCCTTAACATCACTAAGTACATTATGTTACTACAGTCCCATATGGCCCATGAGTACACTCACTTTCCATCCATTATAAATATTTGAATATATACTTAATGAAGACTTTATCAACATTGATCCTTCCATCTTAGTTCAATGAACTTCTGTGATGTTCTAAGATTTGTTCTCTCCTTCCTGTTACGAAGGAATTGCATGTACAGTAGCATATGCATAAACCCTTGAATATTGATGCAGAACTTGTATGCCCTAGTTTAAGCCTGATTAATCTTTCTTTGTGAATCATATGTGTGAAACTGAATCATTGTGGTTGTTCTCCACAAAGTGCTTTCTTAGAAGCTTCAGAATACAGCGTAAGTTGGTTTTTTTTCTCAACTGTACCATTAAAGGTGTGCTCTGTCCTCACAAGGAGTGCACTGTGCAATCATACGTATAGAAAAGATGCACTGGAATCCCCAGGCAGGAGGAGTGAGGCCTTAAAAGATCACACATGACGCTACCCTAATGACCCATTATTTTTCAAATATAGATACAACTGCTGCTCTAGCCAGCTAAAATACTAAGCAGTAAATTTAGCCATTTTGAAGAAATTAACTGAAGTTATTTTAGATACGATAGGATCACAAAGTTCCAGCGCAGAGGTTTTCTGAGTTGATGCTCACTTGTGTACAATAAAAAATCCCCTTAAGTTTACACAGAAAACTAACATTTTAGATATAAGTATGTATCACCAGTGTTTCACATAGAACAATCTACTTGAACGTTAGTTACAAGTATCTTACCTGTTTAGAGAACACTTATTCACCCTTTACATTATTATTTCGTTCTATGCAAAAGTACGGTTTATGTATTTCATGTTTAGAAGTTAAATTCTGAAGAACTGGAAGATCCACAGGCAATCGCCTGGGAATGTCAGGATACGACGACTGCCACCGCTGAGTAAGCAGAAGACAGAATGAGAAGACAAAATGTGCTTCTGTTTGCTAACTTTGGCTTTTGAATACTCCCGCTTCTCACTAGGCCTGCTAAGAAGCTTAAGTACATCTATTTGCACTGTCATTTCCATACTCTTAGCACAATGCCTGTGGTTGCAAAGCAGGGAACCTGTAATCGGCCCAGCTCAGAGGCGGCCAAAATGGGGGCTTTGTGTCTGTATCCACAGTGTCCCTATAGGTACATTAAATCAGTTTGTTAATTTGGCCCAGGATGTAAAATCTGAGAGACCTTCGGGTTATACACTTTGATTAGGTGACACCCTTATTTCAAACCTCCTTCTGCTTGCAATGCCAATCTCACTAGTCCAGAGTTTTACTTCTGCTAAAAACACTGTGCCAACAAGAGAAGAAACCAGGGGCAGAGTCAAGGTGAGATAACAGCAGGCTCTCGTTTATGGGATACAACACTCACGGACGAGGTTCCTTGCTGCAAAGTTCATGGATGCCCAGAAAAAACAGCCTGTATTCTCACAAAGCAGGAGGAAAGCAAACCAGAAAGTCACAGTTTATACTGCTATGGAAATCTGTGGACTGTGTGGTGCAGGAGGGACTTCTGCTAGGTAGCCCCTTCCATCCCCCAAATCTAAGCCCATGAACTAGCTTGGCTTTCATGGTTTGTGTCTCAAGGGCAGACTTTGGTAGTTTCTACGGGAACAGGGAGAAGATTTCGTACCTGGAACTGGCAAGGATGTGAATAAAATCTCAGTTCTGCCATGGGAAAAAACATCCGTGAGCAGGTTTGACCCCACGCTCTGACTTTGCATTGCAGTCCACTGGTGTAAAGGAAATTCTCTCTTTTCCAGCACAGAGGAGAAAAGGGCCATCTCACTGGCAAGCTGGACTGCTGTGAGCAAACTACCGAAACCCGTCTGCGCGCAACATTTCCCTGCAAGGGCAGTGCCAGGCCTGAACCCCACCGTTGGCCCTGGCCCCGTGCTCCTCACCGACCAGCTCCAGGCTCTCAGCAGTGACGCTCATCTCAGCCACAGAGGTGGAACTTAAACTGTGTAAGTCTGGCCCAGCTGGGTTAACCTGTAGGGAGGATAGGATCTATAAGGGAGAAGGGAACTGTGAGGAGTCAGACAACAAGGTGGGTTTGGGGAAAAAGATGGAGCCTCTTTATGTGTCTTCATGCAGAAAGACGGGGATGTCGTAAGTAACAGACAATGATTGCTTTAATGCTCTAATCTGAGGATTTAAAACCTTGCAATAGACTGAAAAATGTCAAAAGTGTTCTCCACTCCTTCGGGAGGGTGGGGGGGAGGTATCTCTAGATATCATTTCCCTGGTCTAATGGGGCAAAGTATCTAATACAGACGCAAACTCATTTAAATTTCCTGCCAGCCACTTTTGAGAAAGAGCGCTGCAGAACCTGAGGCTCTCATCTCGGAGCAGGGACCTCTGTAAGGTGCCTAGAGTGGTTTTCTGAAACACTGAAGCTTAGGGCATGCTACAAATCCATGACAGCAGCGTTCAGGCATACCCTCAACGTTTGCTCAGCTCTTAGTCTAATATGTGGAAATGGACCGACGCGTAGGTTGCCCCTAACAGACAGGATGAACCGCCAAACAGAAAATGTAGCATTTCATTCATTTCTAAACTGAATGTGTGCAGAAAGCAACTTGCTCAGGATTAGCTTCAGATTAAGGTTTTAGACCTTTGAACCTGCAGATTTGGGAATCGCAACAAATAGCACGCAGAAGCATCGGTGTCGCTAAAGATGCCGCTTTTCAAAACCAGCTGGAATTTTGCTGGGACAGAGTGGGCGGTCACCTGCCTCTCTCTCCCAGTGACACCACTGATGTCTTCTGTGTCACTACAAAAAGGGACCAACTCCATCTCTGAGCAGTCCTTCCCAATGTTACTGTGCCCTCAGCCGCCTTTCACAAGGCTCCGTTAAGTACCTCTCTATTGCCACCGGGATGCACAAAACAAACCACCAAAGCACCAGGTCCTAAATGCAGCCCTGTCTGCAGCGTGGCCCGTCAGACAAGTGATATGCAGGGCACTGGTCATGTTTTATGGGTGTCAACGGCATCGTAGACTGGGCATGCATGAGGGGGAAAAAAAAAGGCTTTTAATATCCCTCTTTATCACTCAGAAATACACCAAATGCTTCAAAGTCTGTCAGACTCCAGTACCTCTCACATCACCTGTTCCTATGTTTCACCACCTGAAAGTAAAAAAGTGTTTTCTTGTGTTCAGATGGAATGTCACGGGTTTTAATTCGTGCCTACCGTCCTTTGTCCTGTCAGTGAGTAGCACTGAGCAGAGCCTGGCTCCCTCTTCTTCGTTCCCTCCCATCAGGTATACGATCACACGGATACGATCCCCCTGAGCCTTCTCTTCTCCAGGCTGAACAGTCCCAGCTCTCTCAGCCTCTCCTCATAGGAGAGATGCTCCAGTCCTTTAATAATCTTCTTGGCCTTTTGCTGGACTTTCTCCACTATGTCCGCGTCTCTCTGACACTGGTGTGCCCCAAAGCTGGACCCAGCACTCCTGGTGTCTCTGACCAGGGCTGAGTAGAAGGCTCTTGGCCGTGGTCGCTACAAATACTGAGGAGGAAGGGAGTGGAAATGAGACTTTCACCCTTTGTTCAGATCCAGTCTCTGTTGAGAGTGGCTGAGTGGGTGTGAGCTGGTGATTAGGGATTCCTGCAATGAGTGATGAATTCAGGCTGCTCTCTGTTGGAAAAGGATTTGTATCATCAAAACCACTGTCCCAAGCCCTGCCTTTTGCAGAGTCTTAGCTAGGAGGCCAAAGGCAGAAGATTTCGAGAAAACAGGCAGTCCTCTCCACCTAGATTGCCGAAGTGAAATGTTTTGGCAGAAGAGAACGCCTCTGAAGAGCCTACTGCTTGGGTCAATACCCACACCGCGTCACACCTCCACGCAACTTTATGAGCTTGCTGTAGCCCTCCTGGGAGAAGAAGGAATGGCTTGGGTGGTCGGTGACAGAGATGCCTTTGGCTGCTGGAGAAACAGGCCATTTTCCAACAGAGAGCATCACGGTGTTAGGACTTGGTGCGCCTTTCCTGGTGAGCTCCCAACTGTGTTAAGTACTGACGAGTGCCAAGGTAAAAAATCACAGCACGGTTTGCCTGTGCTATTGTTTCAGTCCCTTGTAGAGGGTGATATACCTCAAATGCGTTTATCTCTGCAAATAAGCAACATTACTTAACGATGCGAGGAGAAGAAATGTCAGAAAGGGACCACGCAAAACTTCTCCCAAATACGAAATGCCTTCCGGTAAGCTGTGCTGGTCTTTGCTAAACACCAGCGCAGAAAACAACCAACCAACCAACGAAACATTTCCTTGGCCACAATGAAAAGCAATTGGTTCACATACTAAATTCAACAGATCCTTTAAAACCCAACAAGGAGGCTAAGGATACAAATAGGGTAAGCGTGAATCACAAGGGAGTGCCTGAAAAAGCGCACAGCGGAGGACGTGCACAATACTGTTGCCTTCAAAACAAAGACCTCTCTATTGCTTGCGCTGACTCCGCTGTCACAGGCCAAAGCCACCGTCCTGCAGGGATCCAGTCCCAAACCCTACGCAATTAATGTCTGACGAGCTCTCCAGAAAGCACCTTTGCCCAGGAGTTAGTACCTTGCATTACAAGCAACTTGTTTCAGATGTATTGCGTCATTAGCTATAATTAGCTGGCAAAGAGAACCAGATGCGTATCACGCTGCTACCATCCGGGCAAGGCTCTAGGAGGAAAAACAAGCCCAGCCCGGCGCTGCCCGGGGGTGCCCCCCCCCCCCCCGCCCCCGACCGCTCTGCTCTGGCCAGCGGGCGGCGGCTTCCCGGCGGCTGTACCGGGCACCCTCCTCGCTCAATCAGTTCCCCACCGGGCACCACCACCACCGCCCGCCCCCCCCCCCACCCCCAAACACCGGTCCCGGGGCGGGGGGGCGCAGTTGGGGCCGCCGCGCC
>JAVKLA010000057.1:9241300-9307147 GCA_034782735.1 Sagittarius serpentarius
CCCCTGCCCTTTTTCTTCTTTCCTCTCTCTCTGTCATGCCGCTTGTCCCAGATCTTTTCTGCGTCACCGTCCTGTTCCCTGTCCCTCTCTGTCCGTCTCCCTATCCTTCTTTCCGCTCCTCTCTTCCTCTCTCCTTCCTGCTTCTTTCTCCACCTCTTCTGGGCTCCCTGCCTGTGCCTTTCTCTTGCTGTCTCCTTCCCCGCCTCACGCTTTCTCACTGCAGCCCCGCTGTCCAGCCGTCTGCTGCTTTTCACCTCTCGTCTAGTGTCCTGCACCCTGCTCCTCATTGTTGGCAGCCTCCGCCTCTGCCCAGCAGCCTATTGCTCTAGGAGCTGACCGACCAACCGTCTGTTCCTCGATGGACTGACGAGCGTGGCTCTGGGACCGACTGCCGAGGAGTCCCAGGGGCAGGGGAAGCGTCGGGGGCCCCGAGCCCCGGAGCAGACTGGCTCCTGGGACTTGTTATGTGTGTGACCGACCAACCCTCAAAGTCTGCTTTGCCCTCGCGCCTGCGTTTGCGCTCCCTTCGCAGCGGGCGGGGGCTGTGAGGGAGCCCATGGGAGGAGAGGAGGCGCTGGGGGGAGTTGGGAAAAAAATTGCGATGGAAGGAAGGGATGCGGAGGCTGCACACAGCCCTGGGTTTGCAGGCGTGTGGAAGTTGTGGAAATAGGTAAAGGGTTGAAACTGGCATTTGGAAAATGGTGACTGTTTCTTTAGTTACTTATATCATGGACGAACATAAGGGAAAACTGGGCCACTAAGAATTTTTCCTGTTTTGCAGTTTGCTGTCAGCAGAAGGTAAAACATGTCCTTGAAGATATACAATTTTACATAAACAGCTGATGTTTACATAAGCCTAGATAAGTTTGTGAAAAACAGAGATAGCAGAAGATGCGGTGTTAGCTGAACTCGGCTATCCTGCTGTTTGTCCGTGTAATAATTCATCTTTTTTTTGTATTGTTGCAGCGTAAGAACAAAGTGAGCAGCTGCACCTTTACCAAAGCAACCACCTGCGTTCCTCCTCTCCTCTGGAATGGACAATGGGATGGTCTCTGACTTTATCATGATCAAAAACTTCTTCCTCTTCTGCGTTTCCATGAGTTTAGCCAGCCACTTCGGGTGAGTTGCCGATTGCGTTTGAATTTTTGCTGTGGCTTTTTTAAGGAAACCTTGGCTCCCTGTGGAGCAGCCGAACAAGATAAGCTTTGCATTTCGTCTTAACGTGCTGGTGTCAGGGGGAAGGGATCGATTTGCTTTCCTCCTCAAATTTACTGTCTCGTATCGGTTCTTTATGCCCCCCGTGCTGTTGCGGGAGGGCTTGGGGGGGCACAGGTAGCTCAGATCAGGCCTGCAGCTGCTGGGTGCTCTGCCCGGGGCTGGCGTAGCACGGCCAGGGGCTGCGGTGCTCCCTGCCACCCTGGCTGCGATGAGGGTGTTCTTGCACCTTCCCTCTCACCTGGCGGGTGCAGGCTACCGGCGGTAGTGCAAGGCTGCAACAGCAGGACTCGGTGCATGCTGCTAGTTGGTGCAGGCTTTCCCAGTGAGTAAGCTAAGATCGTGACTGCTCAGAGGGACGGCTGAGTTTGAAACTTGCTGGAATAACTGGAAATTGTGTTTCCCTGAAGCATATAACAAGGAATCCTCTTTCCTTATTTTTGCTTTGGATACTTTCCTGACGGTGATGTTCTGAAAACCATATTGAAGAAATACTACTACTATAGCTCTTAGGAAAACAAACAAACAAACAAAACTACCAAAACCAAACAGAAAACCCCTACCTACATGGTTTTTCCTAAAGCCAGAGGTCTTAAGAACTTTCTGAAGTGGGGCTATGCAATGGAATTTAGAAAAAGCGTTTTGCAAGTGCTCTGGAAACGTAGGTTGAGTCTTTTTTGTGGAGGAGAACAATTATTTATGATTTCACCAGAAAAAAATGAATCCTCCCAACGTGCTGATTCACAAGCACACCCATCAGTTCCTTGCTATAAGAAGATACAAAATGGAGATGCAAATCAGTTTCTGATTTCATGCAAAGTGATTTTTTCCAGATTGGAACTAGGAGAAAGACCAAACTTTGAGTGATGACAGTCTGTGCTGTAAGCAAAACTTAGTCCTGTCTCCAGTGTGTGTCCTACGTAGGCAGGTGGAAGCCTGTGACTGCAGTGGCTTATACGGACGGCTGTAGGGCTGCACACTACAAAGGATGCAAAGAGCTGCACGCTGATTTATTCACCTTGGAAAAGCTTGATCCTGCTTTCACTGCGGTCTAAGGCAAAACTCCCTGGACTTTGTGACAAAAATGAAGAGGGCTTCGTGTGGGACTGGTTTTAAACCTGTCTTGACACGGCTGTAATTTGACAAAGTATTACCACATCGAGAATATCTTGAGGACTGTGACCTTAAGTCCTTCCTGATTGCCCATCACCCCTGCAGAAGGCAGCACATTGCAATAGTAGAGCGTGACCTGTTTGGTGTGGGGTCTTTTACCTGTGTTACTCCTCTAACAGAAGAATAGATACGCGAGGCTGCAAAAAACCCGAGGGTTTAACTCTCCCTTTTGACTCCAAAGCCAACACTGAATCTTAAGTCCCAGGTAGGAATCAGTGTGACCTATAACCTGGCAGATAATCAGAACAGGACAGTTAGGGGAAACTAGGACACTTGTTTTCTGCGAGTTACTCAAAAAGCCTCTGTGCACTAAAATGAGATCATCATGTAACCTCCCCCCCCGCCCCCCATTTCTGATCTAGTAATTTTAGTCTGGGCCTGCAGAAATAAGCAGCTCCAATTCGCTGCACCATTCACACGCTGCCTTAGGGCTGAATTTTGACCCTGCTCAAAAGACAGAGGATGCTCCAGCGCTTCTGTTTCAGAGGCAGAAGCAGTTTCAGAGTGTAATTTGCTAAGTGCTTTGGGACTGACTCTTCAGGACGGAACGGTACAATTTACATGTAGGCGGGTATATTAACTGCAAGAATCTAATACTGATAATACTTGCTGTTGCTATCAGGTTCTTCTTTATTAGCTTCATCCATGTTTGGACTGCACCGTTACCTTGCGGTGCATTTTGCAAAGTGCTGGATAAAAGTGATTGGTCAGCAGAGCACAAATTAAAAAGCAAAATACAGTAAGGCATTACAGATGAAGGCAGAGATTTGTCTACAATTCTCCATACTCATTCCATATTTGTATTAAATCATAAATACGGTTTTTGCTGACATAGTCAAAGCCACCTTGGGGGATTTTGATGCACAATGCCTGGTAAAATAAACAGGAATTATGTATCTCGGTCTCCTAGGCTACTTCAGAAATCTCAGCAAAAGTCTGTGATTAATGTTTAACATAAATGTGGAATGACTATCGAGAGTTATCCACATCAATAGGTGGTAGAGAAGGACTGTAGGCATAGTTGGTATACGTTATTTGAAGACAAATCACTTAATTAGAGTTATAGATGAAATGAGAAGAGCCTGTGAAGCCCCCCACCATTGTTGGTGTAACAGTTTTATGAGGCTACTTCTGCAGAAACGGTCCAGCACGAGCCAAGGGTTTTTCAAGCTTGCTTGAATTCAGCCTTGAGCTGTATAATGCTCTAACGAGCATCTTTTACTGGAGCATTTCAAGATAGTTCACAACTGTCTTGAAAGTAAACGTTAATACTAAAAGCCAAATATCACCGTGACGAGTGTTTTCAGATGAGACGAGAGTCTGATTCCTCATGGGCCCTCGGGGTGCCCACGTAGCGGCAGCCCTGCGAGGGTCGGTGCCACGGGTGACGGCCGGCCCCGAGACCTCCCTGAGACGAGGTCGCACGTGGTCGGCCCCCTGCCCGCCAGCCTTACTGCATCCTGACTCTCTGTTTTCTTGCAAGCCCCAGAGTGTCCATGGGCACATCTCTGGGGACACGCTGGTGACACACAGTCCCTGTGCGTTTGCGTTTTGGACGTGCAATTTCAGAACTGTGTCTGAGAGCCAAAGCCAACGGGGACGGATGTTGTTGGTGTACCCGCAGTTTAGTTGCCATCTGCTAATAATATTTATAATAGTAGAAACACGGAAAACAGAAGCTCCCAATTAAATGTAGCCGACGCAAGACTCCTCTGTACACTGGAAGAATTCAGTCCGTGGCGTGTCTGTAGTTTCACATACTTTTCCACTCGCTCACAGCCCTTATCACTAAGACCATAATCCTGCTATTTAGGCTAAACATACCTCTCCTTCAGGCTGTTATTTCAAGTTAGTCTCTGCAACCCTGAGCAGTTAGTTCTGCTGGGTTATCCCTTTCCAAGTACTCGCAGATGCTAGGGAGTTCTTCCTCATATTTTTAAGACTAATTTTGTACGAATTATCATATCCTTCCACAGTCATGCTCGTCTATTTCTTTTTTTTTATCCTGTTTTCCTTTCCTTCTCCGTGTCTCCAGACAGCTTTTTGAACTCATTATGCAATTTTAATAATTGGAAAACTGAGCAGGTACCTAGAACTGCTTGGAGGAGGCAGACAGGCATCAGCCAATCTCTCTGCTGAAGAGAAAGCTACAGCTTCAGCACCTCTCTTTGGCTTGGCCTGCCAGCCGGCCAAAGAACAGGTCCGTACCTGCAGGCCATCCAGCGCACGCTTGGTGCAGGACCAGCCCTGGCACGCGTTGCCTCCTCGTAAAGCTGCAGGGCAGTGACCTGGGGCGCCGAGAGTACTGCGAGGGGTTTAATGACCCTGGGAGAAATTCAGGGTATTGAAAGGGGCATTAAGGTGCAAGGGGGCGAGGACGATAACATGTCGCCCTACGAAGAACAGGCTTTCGTTGCACTGCTCACAAATTGCTCGTTCCCAGAAGGCAGTAAAATACCGTGCTTGCTAAATAAAAGATTTAAATTATTCTTTAAGGATCTGCAAAGAGCATTAAAGTTTCATCCTTTTGGTCAATCCTCTATCCTAATCCAGTGTGAAAGAATTGAATCTTCATTGCACAAATTCACAAAATATCAGCGTTTTCAGATCTCAAGGATCTGTAAGAAAGGGATGGCAAGAAGCTAACTTAGAAAAGCAAGTCTTCTTCCTTTGGTGTCTGGCCAGCTGGCCGTATCCAAAACTGTGCAAGTGCGTTCTCCGCTGTCTTTTCCTCAAACTGTTAATTTGTCTGAAGTTCTGGTGTAATTCCAATCCTATTAAAGCAAGATATTGGAAACTCTACTCTTAAGAGAGAGAAATACAACTACCAATAGCAAAATACTCCTCAGTTATTTTTCCAGTGTCTCTTACCTTTTTTTTTCTCCCAAAAGTTTTGGAAAAATCATGAAATATCTACCATACGTTTTCCTCTTATTACAACTAAGCTATGAATAGTACCTGTCATGATTTTGACTAGATGGCAAAAAAGACAGTGATGCTTAAAACGGTAAACTATGAACTCATCGGAAGAGGTAGCTGAGCATCTTCAGAGACTTACTATATTTTACACTGATGGGCCTCTCCTGTGGCTTCTGATTTTTTCAGTTATCCCGAAATTGCAATATTAAATAAATGTGATGAGAAGTATTCCTGGTTGGTTTAGTTTATGTTCAATAATGAGCTTTAAATATAATTATCTTTGAATTTTCTTAGCACTTTCCTAAGGTTCTTTGCCTGCTATAAAAACATATTTGGTTGCAGGGAGGCAAGAATGTGCTTACCTACTAACGTGTTGACAAAACCTAATCTTTAGATGTGTAGAAATAATTTAAGATATCACCTGTTTTCTCTCTCTTCATAGAGCTGTAGTATCTAATATATGCATGAAATTTTACAAGTACAGTTTAAAGGTCTTACGTCATAAAAGACAACCTCAGCTCTTACTCCAGAACATGTATTTCACCAGCAATCTCAAAAACAGAAATTAAACACTAACTTTTCTGTGAAAGGAAAAGTAACAGTTGCATTAATGGCAAACACGTTATCCATCTACAAATGCAACTTCACATAATACTGACTGACAGTTCGCCCAAATTCAGCATCAGATGCCTACTTTTTCGGGTGAAGCGACCTGCCAAATCTAAATTGGATTGCAGTTTTGCAGACGTATTGCAGACTTTTTATGAGTCTTCACCCTAGTTGTTTCTCCATCTTTTTAATCTCTTAACTAGCTTTTCTTGTGGAGATACAAAAGTATTTCAGTATTTGAGGTGTGTATACTAGTCTTGTGAAAGATGTGCATAGCTGAGATAGAAGGAAGCAGCATCAATTACTCCTGCTAGATTCGGAGGAGCAGTTATGAGAACTAAGTATATTTTGTCCCATCCCCACAAAAATAGTTCAATGGAAATCTTCCCTCTGAGTTCAACTGGCTTTGAATTCAGCCATAAGCACTAAAAATAACAAGCTTTTTCAAGAGCAGAGGAACTAGTGAAGCTTTGTATCCTGTGCCCCCCGCACCGTACCCTTGCAATAAGCCCGGCTCCACACTTGGCATCCCTTGTTCCCAGCTCCCATTGCAACACCTGCATTTTACCTCTGCGGTCCTTTTCTCCCAGGATCTTTCCTAATCACCCTGCAGTCTCCTCTGTATCCCTTAATTAGCAGAGAGGAGGCAGGCTGGTTTTGCTGAGGCTGTTTCGGAGCTACATGCATGCTGACTGGCCCAGTCAGCGAGCCAGAGGGAATAGATGACTGCTGACCTCACATTTTTACTTAATGAGGCACTAATTTAGATCGCTCTCCCCTTGTCTAGTCACTGCTTCTCATGAAACTTGTAGGAATGAAATGAAGTTTGATCTCTCTGCTGCTTTGTCAGATACACTGGAAAATGAAAACGGGTTCCTACGTTGATATGGTGAAGCAGGCAGACAGCATGATGCATATCTCTTTCTTATGAAGAAAAGAAGCTAAAATAAATGAGAAAAGTTTAAAATAGTGTTCTAGGATTTTAGCAAAGCATTACTGATGGTGGCTGCGTATGAAGAACCTCTGTAACTTCTGTCCCCTGTTTGTATTCGTTAGGCTGCTTCTCGTAGATATTCACCTTTATGTGGTGAATCTCTTTGATTACGATTGACAAAAAAGTATAGTCTTTTGTCTTGAACGGTCCGGCGTGCAAGCATGTCTAATGTTTCTGTAATCACTTTGCATCTGCTGGATTAACTGTCTTTCATTATAGTCAAACATGTCCGCCATGATGTCTGGCTCAGTAACTCCAGACGTTGTGGTCACAGCGTAGAACACACAATTAATTTGGGCTTTTGACCACAGGGAGATGGGATAGCCTGAGAAATGGGCGAGATCTGCGGCTTTGCCTCCGCCTGCAGCGAAGGGGAGCTCCTTGGTGGCCTCGGGCTCTCCAGTGATGAGCTTGTTGAGGGTCGCAGCAGAGCCGACGGCGCTCGGGCCGCGAGGAGCCCCCTCGGCCAGGCGTTTGCATGAGCTCCGGCGTTCCTGGGAATCGGACCTGTGCTCCCACCAGCCGGCCTCGCTCCGCTTTCCTGAGAGGCTTTGCAATCCTTTCCTTTTCCGGCAGAAGCACACAAGCTGTAAGGGGAACAGGCACAGGACTGGGGGTCCTCATGTCTGTGAGGGGCTGCGTGGCGACCAGCAGCTCGTCCTGAGGCAGGTCTCGTGTCGCTAAAACTTCCAGACCTCTTACGCGGGTGTCAGCAAGGTCCCATTAGCGTAAAACTTGTGCAGGTAAAACCAGGTTGAGGTCCCTTGTCTTTCTCTGTATAAACCCAGTTCTGTTAGGTAAGCCTAAGGCATGTTACAAGCATTCTGCGAGGCAGGCTGTTCAGAGGGATGCTTGGAGGTTCTCTGTTTATTTACTGATTTATTTTCTGGGGGACTGGTAGTAAATAAACATGGATTTTTTTTTTTTATTTTTCCATCTCTGAGTGACTGGCTCACACTGAGTTCAGGTTGTTGGAGTATAAGTGATGCCCGTCCGCTGGCAGGGTGCGTGAGGCAAGGTACGGTTCCTAGAGGAGCCCTGTGCCCTGCCGCAGCTGGAGCAGTTGTTGGCGATTTCAGCAGAGACCGAAACTTAAATAAGCGCTGAGTGTGAGCAAACTTGCCGTCTTAAGAGATGCTCATTGCTTGCTGCAGGTGATGCATGTTTATGGATAAAGTTATGTGTCTGTTCTTTAGGTAAGCAAAGGCAGTAGTGGGCAGGGGATTCTCCTAAGCGTCAGTAAATGAAAATCAGATGGACTTAAAAATGCAAGTTATAGTTGTGCTGTGAGCTGTAAGCAGCTTCCTGGGGCCATGGATAAAATGACGAAATAAAAAAGAGTTCAGAATAAAAACAAATCTGGCCTAAATGATACAGAATGAGGCCCACTACACATTGCTGTTATTTGCATACTACAAGGGAGGACTAATTTATGCAAAAGAGAGAGGAGGAAGGAAGAAGTGTGTTTTCTGTACTGCAGCATGTTTTTTCAGATACCCCAGTGATCTGGGGTGGGATTTTTGAATGCAGTGGGAGTTTGTTATCCTCAAATAAGGTTATTGTTCATTCTTTGTTCTGGCAATAAATTACAGAAACTGTGGAAATTAGCAGCTCTCTGGCAGGTAAGGATTAAAGAGTACATTCAGGCAGACTTGAAGGAGCGTCCCCGGGCCAACCCATGCTGCTCCTGCAGCTCCCCTGCCAGCTGATGCAGTTCCCGGAGACTGGAGGAACTGCTAATCTGGGGAAAAACCAGTAGCAGCTTTTGCTGGCCCCATGAGCTGACCTTGCTCCTTGCAGGGGACGAAGGCATGCCAGCCCAGGGGAGATGGTGGGGCTGAGGTGGGCCGGGGCAGCGCGGGGGACTGTGCATCACGGCAAGAGGGTCAGTGGGCTCAGGTGTCCCCCAGTCCAGCACCCCAGGGCTGTACCTCCATGGCATGGCTCCTTCCTTGGGTCCTCCGCCTCCCGGGAGAGCTATTTATGATTGCTTATAGCGGTGATGAAATCACCGCAGCTCCCCATGCCTCTCAGCTGGAGCGGCAGGAGAGGGCAGAGGCTCCATCGCAGAGTTCGCCTCAGACCGAAGCCCCGTGAGGCCAGCACAGCCTTTGACGTGTTTCTTTTTGTCTGCATAAAACAGCTTCTCGCAAACGCCAACAGCATCGGGAAAAGAGGACGCCAATGATAACATCACTATATTCACCAGGATCTTGGACGGTCTGCTGGACGGCTACGACAACCGACTGCGCCCGGGACTGGGAGGTAAGGTAACGAGTTCGCTGGGGCCGGTCCCCCGTTGTGCGGGACCATCGCCTGCACGATGCCCTCCCGAATGGGTGCCTGCTGTCGGCACAGGCCCTGGTGAAGGAGTTGTGCTTCATTAGCTAAACGAAGCCCAGAAAGCAGATTTGTCTCCTGGCAAACGGGGAACAGTACAAAGGTCACGGAAAGCCGCTTTCTGTCAGTCATTGAGGTCGTCTGAGGCTGGGTTAGGAGAGCTTGTGTGATGCGTTTTTTCTGCAATTGAATAGTTTGTTTTGGTTTTTTTTTTCTTTCTGGTACTCCCTAAGGTGAGTGAGACAGGGTGCTAGCAGGTCCCTGCAAGGTTCCCTCACTGGTCAGCGTGTATAAAATTACGCCGGTGACAAAAATCTCTGTTAAGAACAGATCCCCAAACCATCCATTTTTAGACAGCTACAGCAAATCTGTATTGATATGTCATTTTGATAACCTCTACAGCAGCTATTTTAAAACCATAACATGTGAATAGTTGCTTGCCATCCTAACCCTGTTGAGCCCTCCTTCAGCTCTCTATCCCCCAGATTTCTCTCATCTTCTACCCATGTGTAAACCATCTGTTATGTTTCTTCCTGGCCCTTTTTTAATCTGGCTACCCCCACCCCTTCCTCTTGTGAGACCAACACATTGCTTTCATCCCTTTCTCTCCTTCTTCTCTCACTTTACACAGAGATGCTTGAAAATAGGGCTCGATGCTCCTATCTTATGTAACAAACTTCTGAAATTTCTGCCCTTAAATTAAATTAGTCCTGAATTTGAAAAGATGCCAGAAGGACTTAAAGTCTTGAGGGTAGAATTAATTTCACCTAACTTTGGACATCCATAATACAGATAACTGAAACTGGGCAGATCACCCAAGCCAGTGGGGGGGGATAGGTCCTTCCAAGATACATTTCATCTCATCCTATAGTAGGTATTGAATATGTGCTGGCAATGCGCGCTCGCAGCCCAGAAAGCCGATCGCATCCTGGGCTGCATCAAAAGAAGCGTGGCCAGCAGGTCGAGGGAGGGGATTCTCACCCTCTCACCACTCTGCTCCCCTAAGTACTGCGTCCAGCTCTGGGGGCCCCAACATAAGGAAGACGTGGACCTGCTTGAGCGAGTCCAGAGGAGGGCTACAAAGATGATCAGAGGGCTGGAGCACCTCTCCTGTGAAGACAGACTGAAGGAATTGGGGCTGTTCAGCCTGGAGAAGAGAAGGCTCCGGGGAGACCTTGTTGCGGCCTTCCAGTACTTCAAGGGGGGCTACAGGAAAGATGGGGAGGGAACTCTTAACAGGGAGTGTAGGGATAGGATGAGGGGTAATGGTTTTAAACTGAAAGAGGGTAGATTTAGATTAGATATAAGGAAGGAGTTCTTCACTGTGAGGGTGGTGAGGCACCGGCACAGGCTGCCCAGAGAGGCTGTGGGTGCCCCCTCCCTGGCAGTGTTCAAGGCCAGGCTGGACGGGGCTTTGAGCAACCTGGTCTGGTGGAAGGTGTCCCTGCCCATGGCAGCGGGGCTGGAACCAGGTGGTCTTTAAAGTCCCTTCCAATCTAAACCATTCTGTGATTCTTTAATCTATGCTTAAAACCTGTCAGTCAGAGGAATTGCACCTTGAAGTGCCTGTTTCTTTCCACTGATTATAAGAAAAGAGCCTGGGCTCCCAAAGGTTGACAACTGCTTTTGATCAGGGATGAAATTCCTCCTCAAACATCTTCTTAATTTCAAGCTTTGGGGATTTTTGAGTGATTCAGAAATTGTTAATAGAGAAATGCATCACAAGTACGTATTTGCATCTTAAAGCAATTACTAATGCAGAGCCTATATTTATTACAGAGAGAATAACTCAGGTGAAAACAGACATCTATGTTACCAGTTTTGGTCCTGTGTCAGACACAGAAATGGTAAGTTTGAGCATGTGGCTGCCAACTCCATTGTATTTACTTCACTAAAGTCATTTTTGGAACCATCGCTTCTATTCAGATCCTGCAATACCTCACCTGTTTCTTTGTGCCAGGAATACACCATTGACGTTTTTTTCCGACAAAGCTGGAAAGACGAAAGGCTGCGATTCAAAGGACCTATGCAACGCCTCCCTCTTAACAACCTGCTCGCCAGCAAGATTTGGACCCCGGACACTTTTTTCCACAATGGCAAGAAGTCTATTGCTCACAACATGACAACCCCAAACAAACTTCTGCGCCTGGAGGATGATGGCACTCTGCTCTATACCATGAGGTAATAACAGGGATTGATTTCTTCTGATGCTGCTTCCCAACTAGCTCTGCAAATACTTGTGGGGAACATCACTTCCCCCACTCCTAGTCGAGCCGGGCAACCAATCTTTCACACATATTTACATGAATATCAAGAAAAATGGAAAACATAATCGCTGCCTACATGTACAAATTAATTTGTAGCTTCTGAATACTGCTAGTGCTTAAATATTTCCTTTGATTAAATGGAAGGCATATTCTCAACAGATCTGATGATTCAGTCCCACTTCTTTATGAGGATCTGTTCTCTCTTACTGTTTGTATTTGCAGCTGCAGTGCTGATTGCAGAACTGTCTCAAAGTCCAGAAACTGAGATCTTGTTCTGGGGCAGTATATCTTGAACCCTTGGATCTTTTATTATTATTTTTTTTTTATTTCACTAACAGTGCTAAAAGGCAAATCATCATAGGGATAAATGAAATAAGCTAGCAACACTGTGAAGCTGCCTTAGCAAGTACTTCCCTGAAAACAAAGCCAGCACATTATATTGGCAGAGAAGCAAATTGGTGTCTCAGATCTTCAGGGTCATGCTCCTCATCTGATTAGAGGATACTGTCAAGCTTCATCATTGCATAACCTGGATAGAAGATATCGTTGATGTTAGAGGATTGTCTGTAATTCTTCTCAGGCCAAATCCTACGTTGGTGTATGGCAATTTGCTCATTAAAGATAATTAGCCTGTAGTAATTAAGACTGCCATCTACCTTCAACAGAGTTTTCTCCAAGAGCATAGCCATACGGACAACACTTGAAAAAGCGATGAAAGGAAAAACCTACCAAGCAAGGAAGTGTTATGGTGAGCTTTTCACATACGAGCCCAGAGCGGTGCCTGAGACCCAGCAAAGTGCTCGGGAGCCTGAAATGAGGTGCTGAGGTGCTCGGGTTTTCAGCAGGCATCCCAGCAAAGGCAGCGGGGAGCTGAGCTCCAGCTCTGTGGGGCAGAGCCCACGGCCGCCCTGTGCCACACACCGGGAGGGTGAGCCCCGAGCCCGCTCTGGCGGGCCAGTGGTTAAGAGTCACTGGGGCTCAAGGGGATTACGCTTTCATATGCAGGCACCTGTAGCTTCCCAGATTTTATTTCAGGTGTTTTTGACTTGACTGATTGATTGACTGATTGATTGATTTTGGCCCTAGCCTTAAATCCCTTCTTCTGAAAGGAAAAGGCGTAGGAGAGGTAAGGTATACTTATGTAAGTCCTTACAGCTTCAGACCATCACAGGTGTAACTGCACTGGTGCTAAAAAGACTTAGAAGTGATAGTGGTCATGTTTAAAAGAAGGACACCCCCCCTCCCCCCTCATTTTCTCTTCTACTAACCCCTCATTTTCTCTTCTACTTATGTGTATTGCTGTTCTTACCAGCCCCAAGTTAGTGACCTCTGCAATAATAAACTGAAACAACGTGAGGATACACACACACACTTAGATGAATAAAAGTCAGAATAACTATCAGAGAAACTTATTTTCACAAAAATATTTGTAACACCGGTCTTAAAATCAGTCTCACTGCTGCTAGGACTACACTAGTACCACTCCAGAGACTGCTGCGGAGGCAGTTCCCGATTATCTGTGTGAATTGCCAGTGTAAGTAAAGTCCAGATCAGGCTCGCAGTCATCCTGGTGCGAAACGTTATGTCGTGTGGCGGATTTGCAGCTGGCATGCTATTTCTGTGCAAGCACTGGGTTTTGCAGTGTTCCAGAGATGGAGCGAAGCACCGATTCGTGAGGCAATGAGCTGAGCCACCCGCGGCAGCGGGGCGAGACCTGCCTGAGCTCGCCGCTGAACCTGAGTCACGCTGTGGAGGTGCCTCGCCTGTGACGATGGCAGAGTACTGTCACATTAGGTGCCACAGGCTATAGGTATATTGAGGAAAAGACAGTGCCCTGCTGAGCGTATGCAGCTGGGGAAAAATCTGGTTTGACATGGACTTTCTCATCCTCTCACTCAATCCCTTTTCGCCTGGTTTCCACAGGGGGAAAGCTTTTTGGGATTGATGTTTTTGTAGGCTACAGAAAGACACAGAATGGTTTTGTAACCTAAAAAACATGCAACATAACCTTTTTTTTTTTTTTCGGTAGAGTATTGTGTGGGGGTGTGCGTGTGTGTGGAAATAAATACCCACTAACCATGGTGTATGTGATAAGAAATGGAGCACAAAGCTTTTTAAATAGCTTGCCTTCCACTATTGCAAGTAATAACTTTAAAAATAAAAGAGCGTCTATGCTATTCTGTTTAAACACAAGTCAGGAGGCTGCTTTTGTAATGCGTGTGGAGCTGTGCTACTTTAGGGATGGCAGTTTTTCGTGATGGGCGTTTCGGCAGCGTGAGCGATGCTCTGCCGTGAGGTAGCTTGAGGATCCCATCCCAACCCAACCTGTGCAGCGGTGGCTGTGACACGCAGCCAGCCCCTTCCCCCTGCCTTTGCGTGTCCTGACAAAGGTAGCATCTCAGCAGCTCTACCTAGCACGGCTTTCCGTGAGACGATAGGCAGCTCTGGGCTTTCGGAGGAGAGAGCTGCTTGTCTCGGCGGTGCTGTGCTGGTTGAAGGTACTGGGTCTTAGCTGGGGCTTGAGCCCCATCTCCTGTAGCTCCCGTCAGGCTTACTCAGTTCTCAGGATCTGGGGATGTGGAGACAACCCTCCGTTAGCTCTGCATTCCCCTCGTTTCCAAGGAGGAATTGCGAGCTTCCCAGACTGTACGTAGGCGTAATCCGTGCGAGGAGGATCGGACCCTCTGTCGTTGACGGAGATGCCTGAATTGCTTTTGCAACCTTGCATCTGGCTGCCTGAATGAAGAGGAGGAAAGCAGCCGAGTCGATGCTGACCTTCCATCTTATTTGACTTCCAAATATACCGAGTATGATCAGCTGAGCAAACTTCCAGCTTGAGCACCTGTCAGTACATAGGTTTTCATGATACATGTGTTTACTTATAAAGAAAAACGTATTCTTTGCATATTGCATTTGATGGTGTGTTGTCCAGGTCAGAACTTGATGGGATATATGTTGCTAGGGATATCTGATAAATGGGCTTCTGTATACATGCAGTATTAAAACCCTTCTGCATGAATACAGTAACACAACATGCTCTTTAGACAGATGTCATAGGCAGCAGCGTTCTCTGCAGGGAATGACTTAATAATTCGGGTTGTCTTTGATTTGGTAGGCCCTATTTTTTTTATTTCACTAATGTGGTTTACAAATGACACACTGCTGAATTGACTGTTGCAAATTCTGTTTCTGCCCCTAGAGGGGAGTATTGTCCGTATCGCTGCTTTTAAAGATTTTTATTTTTTTTTAAATTTTTTTTGGTAAGAGCACTGTGGTAAAAAAGCACTAGCAAATATGCTTCATATTTCATTAATCTGTATAGAAAATAGCTTTGTAAATGGAGGCAAAATTTTGATTCTTTCCCTTTAAAAAAGTAAAAGTTATTTAGTTTATCTTATCTGAGAAATAAATGTTGTAAAAAGCATAAAATTCATTTACTCCATGAAACTATTCTGAAAAATGGGGACAGTGATTTAAGCAACCTTTTCAGGCTAAGAAGAGAACCAACACGTCTCAGTGAGCTGCGTTTTTCACTCAGTGGGAACTGGCTTTAAAGGCAGAAGCGTTGATAAACTTTACTGTAGAACGCCAGGAAAAAATCTGCGAAGAAGCCAGCAATCCTATGAAGCAGAGCATGCTCACTAAAGCGAAACTTTTGGACCATAAATTAACTTTTCTCCAGCAGCTCACAGGCTTTTTTTTTTTTTTTTTTGTGGTTTTCTGTCAGCTTGTAGATATTAAAAATCTTTCTGTGTCACCAAAGGGTTAGGCTCCTTAGAGCCCCATTCTCACAGTCATTTTGAAAGGACCCCAAACCCCTTTTGCTACCACTAGGACTGCCAGGCATCTGATGTAATTTGGGATTTTAAATATGACGTGGTCATAGATCTGAAGAGTGTACAAACAGATTTTTCCCATGTTATGATGGCAAGTGAAGGTTGCCAGAGATCCTGAGAGTGTTTAGAGTTAAATCTGTCCCATTAATCTGCAAACGCATCATTTATCAGCTGGAGACTGCAGACATTTGTCAGTAAGGTATTAAGAAACTCCAAAATTTTTTAGAACAGCCCTGAAATACAGTTATCTTTACTGCTCCTGGAAGATACTTAAAATTGAGCGATGTGTAGGGTGGCTATCCACTTGATGGCAGCATAAACACGCTGCTTGCTGTGCTGTAGTAAATACACAGGCTTAGCTAGGCTGGAAATACTGTTTCTTACATTAGCACTGAGTGTTAAAATTGTATGCACGAGTGTACACGTCCTTGGTGCATGTTAGCACAAAGTCTGCTCTTCTATGAAGCACTTGATTAGCAAGCTAACCATTTTATGCTGTAAAGCTATTGATTATAAAACCAGCTGACTGGAAGCTACAGTGCTGCTTTCAAGATTCCCATTGGGAAAGTCAGGTTTCGTTTGCATCATTTTTTAAAGGGAAAATTGGGATGAAGGGTAATGGTTTTAAACTGAAAGAGGGTAGATTTAGATTAGATGTAAGGAAGAAATTCTTCACTATGAGGGTGGCGAGGCACCGGCACAGGCTGCCCAGAGAGGCTGTGGGTGCCCCCTCCCTGGCAGTGTTCAAGGCCAGGTTGGACGGGGCTTTGAGCAACCTGGTCTGGTGGAAGGTGTCCCTGCCCATGGCAGCGGGGTGGGAACTAGATGGTCTTTAAGGTCCCTTCCAACCCAAACCGTTCTGTGATTCTATGATTCTATGAAAACTATTCTGTGAAAAATTTGTGGGTTCTCAAGCACTGACTTTGCCAGAAGTCAGCCTTTCCCAGGTGCAGGTTTGCTTGCATGGCCCTGAGCAAGGAGTGCCCAGCAAATCTGCGCTTTAAAATGAACCCTTAGTTTTCAATCAGCCAGCTGTCCAGATGGGAACATTTCTGTTCAATTTGAATATGTTTTTCTTATTTCAAAGGGAAGATTTCATTTATGCATCCATTTATATTTACAGAAAGGGATCTGTCAATGCTTTTGGGCATTGTATAAATATTAAAAAACTAATTAGGAGCTATCAAGCCATACAAATACACATTTCCTTTCGCTGTGTTAGACTTGCTGCCTTTTCTTTCATATTCAAGCTTCAAACTGCCTGCGGCTGGAGAAAAAAAAAATAATTTCTTCACATTGGGCTGAATCTTGCAGAGTGATGAAAAACTGCCGTGGTGGCAAGGACTCTCATCTGCTTTTCATCAATTCAGATTTTGACAGAGCGACAGAAGATAGGGATATATGAAGTGAAGGGCCCTTCCCTGAGGATAGCAGCAGAATTTGTGTTTTAGCACCAAGCCTATCGGTTCCCATCTCTCTGCTTTGATTGCACATTGCCCCGTTTCTCAGAAGTTGTCCTTCAAGGAACCAAGATTTCTTGTTTTGAAAAATCCATGGCTGGAGTTACCCACAGGGAGAGAAAGGCATCAGAGGAGACTGTGGTGTAATACATTCAAAATGGGCAATTATGACCTGCCCAAATATATTCTCTATGTAGAGTGCGTGACAATAGCCTATTCTGCTGGTAATAAAAGTGGGCAGAGCCCTGCAGCGATCTCCATCACGGAGACGGGAACTTGCACAGCAAGTGCAGAATTGATTAAAAGATAAAACCCAAACCAGAATCAGCCCATCCTTGGATGAGAGGGGGATGCTTGCCTGCAATTTGAGGGGTTACAAAAGGTGCAACTTTAGTTCCAGGTCTGTGCTGAGCACAGAGGCAGACCCAGCTTTCCCTTGGGGTTAGCTGGTACAACTTCTGCCGGATTCCCTTGTACTCCCCCAGCTTTGTAAGGGCAAACCAGGAGGCCCGATCTGATGTCCCAGGTGTGGATGGAGGGGACGGGGTGACTGAAAAGAAACCGAGGGAAGCGGTGCCCTGACGGGTCCCCCCCAAGCACCCCCAGGAAAGCACAGCTGCGTTGGTGACTCTCTTTGTCCAGATCCGCAGACGGGTCCCAGCTGCTGCAGCTGGGGGCTTCAGAAGGACCTGGCCGATGCTGAAGAACTGTTATGGCTACGCTACCTTTTTTTATTACCGGGGGAGGATAACATTAGAGTGAACTCCCTAGTCATTTCACTTAAACTGAAATTAAAATCTTCATCTGCCTAATCGGAAGTACTGTCCCCTGAAGTACATTTACGTTTGTGCTGAAACATCAGCCTGCCAATGAGCAATCTAAAATACACTGTGGTGGAGTGCACCAGGCAGGATGGGTGGGATTCACCTCACCTCATTTTACTCATCTGTAACATTGGTGGCTGCGGCTGAGCCTCTTGGCTCAGAATTGCTCCCGGAGCAGGAGAGAGACTTTCTTAAGGAGTTAGTTGTCTGCATTATTTCAGATGTCTGCTTTAGTATGAAAGATGCTTATTTCTCTCCACTCACACTTTAAGGGGTTCCTGGTTTTTTTCACAGTGGCAGGAAAAGGAGCATAGGGTAACTGCTGTTACTATTGATGTCTGCGTTTAGTCACGAGTCCCATCTTACTTATTTCCATTGGTGTTTCCCACCCCCATACTCGTGTAGCCTGGAGACTGGTAGTGTGCCAGCCGCCTAAAGCTATGGGATGTCCTGGCCAGCGGCGGGTCCTGTAGCTGTGTTGTGGAGGACTTGCGCAGTTTCCTTTCCATCCAACATAAAGCCCAAGGTTGTGCAAGCGTAGCACTTGTGAGCGCACTTAAACTGGGTTCAGTCCTCCACTTTTGTCTAGGTGGGTGTAGGAGGGACTATAGTGCACCTTCGGAGGAGCTCAAGAAACCCCAATAAATTGCAATCCTGCCTTTGCTTCTTTAGATGAAGGGAAGAGCCCACAGAGTGCTGGTGAGGAAAGGGGTGTCCAGCAAGGCATGCCAGAGGCCAGCTAGCTGCTGGTGGGTGCTGGGTACCTGTGGCTGAGTCAAGAGTGGAGGATCAAGAAGATGCATTTGAGGGCTTAGGTGAGAGAGGGATTTGCAAGAAATGGGGGTAGAAGGGGTTTGGGGAGCAGGATAATTGGTAATGGTGTTGGTCACTCAGGAATAACTAGAAGGTACTGCAGGTTGGGATATAGGTATCTAAAGCAGTCAGAAAGTAAAAGCGTGTGTGCGAAGAATAAAGGGCTTAGGGAGACCGGACAGCAGCTCCAAGCTACTTCAGAAAAGAAGACAGGAAGGGCCTGATTTAAATGCTTCAGAAATGTCTGATCAGATGAACATGTTATGGTGGAGTGAGAAATTAATCCCAGATCGTGTTATACCACAGTTACCCTTTAGGAAATTCTTGGTAATTTGCCTTTCTCTGAAGGCTTCATCATATCAAAACACCAATATATATAGCTAAGTAAAGTCATGCAATGGGCATGGGTAGGAATAGTCTTCATTGTCTCATTCCATTCCTTTCTACTTGGCTTCTTCAGCCTTTCTGCAGGGAAGTGTCTTGGTGGGGTATTGCAAATGAAAAAATGCACATGGCTTGCCATTTAAATAAGTAGACCACCAGCAGTGCCTGTTTCTAGTCTTTCGTCTAGTCTGTTCTGTAGAAGTCTGAAGATACTGCCTTTGGAGACCTCAGTTACTATTATGTTAGCTTATCTTATATTGATGTTCAGCCTAACTTATTCAATTTTCTACTGTTAAATTAAAATTTCCTGAAACCACATACACAAATCTGTATCTTACAGTCATGTTTATATCACTCAAAAAATTCCAAACTGTTATTTCTGTCTAGCTGCTCTAAATGATGAAACAAGTGTTTTTCACAAGGCTGTAGCTAAAATCCTGAGGTTGTGTCCATTATATGCACTATATTCAGTATAAAAGCCTAGGAAGAATTTCTGCAAGCAAGGCTGGCCTTCCCCTTGCATACTCCCATCAGGAGTTTGGGCCAGGAAACTTTGGGACCAGAAGGGATGATAAAACCCTGGGTTATTTTAATGGCTCAGTCAGACTTCGTAAGGTTGTCTCATTGCTCCACAGTTATCCCTTCAGTGGCTAATGCACTCATGTGCCCTGTCCATGTAAAAAAAGCCAACCAACTGTGTTTTGACTTGGATATTCAACTGGAAGATAAGGAAAACTAGCAAAACCTCCTTTGTCAAAATACTAGATACCTACTCTGTTTCTGCCATTAACTGTGCATCCTAAAAATATCAGTTACACAAACTGATTTCAGCATCAACTAAACTCAAACCACTATCTCTAGGTTTGCTCAGTCCAGTGGCAGAATATATCTCTCACCCGTTCTACCTGCTTTTGCTTTTCTGTCTCTTCTGAAGGTGTCACCGAGCTGACCTGCCACTGAGGTGTAGGCACAGCTCCGTCGTCCCTGTTTGCATCCAAGGGCACAGGGGTGCATGCCCTGGGGGGAAATAGTACCCCACTGAGCTTGATAGGAACAGGGAGCTCCCATGCAGCTGCATAACTGCATCTTCGTCCTGGGGAAATCTGGGTGGAGAGGAGCCAAGTGCATTCTTCAGGATAGTTTAGCATGGGGACGGTCAAATGTCACTAGGTGCTTCAGCCCTTCCTTCTCTCAGGCTACACTATAGCAAACAGGTGCTTACGCTGTAGCAGATGCTAGCGCTGGTGGTGGTATGAAGAGCAAACAGATGGCAAATTGAGGCCTGTTTAATGCCCTTACAGTGTGAAACAGCTGAGGGATCAGAGGGCTCTTTCCCTGGAGCAGTGAGCACCCACAGCCTGCCCCTTTACCTGGCACTTCATGGCTGTATTCCTCAGGAGCGTGTAGCATTTAAGAAGCAAGGCAAAAAAAGCCCAGATAATAATGTCCTGCTTGGATGGCTAAACAACCTCCTCCCTGTACCAACAGGAGTACATACAAATAGGCATGTGCGCACGCTTTCCTGTGAAAGAGCGTATCGTCAAATTGCTTGATGCATGCCGCCTTCATGCAGAGGTGTGGAGGAGCACTGAAGTTACACAAAAGGCAAGACATCTTGATGAGAGGTGACCTGGGAGGTGGACATAGAAATGTGAGGTGAATAGGAAGAGGCTGTGATTAAATGAGAGCTGCTGAGAGGAGATGGTGGTGTGAGGTTTTGGAGCTCTAGATAGTTCGTCTGAACTGTGGAAAATAACCGAGGATTTCAGCTCTGTCTTTAGGGTTTCCAGATCATAATCCCTCCTGCCTACCCTCCCAAGTCTGTGCATCCCCGTCTAGACATAAAAGCCCAAATGGCCTAGTACTACCTATCTGGTCCCCCCTGCCCCTGATTACTTTTTAAATCCAGCTCATTTTTCTCTATAGAAAATTCTGCATGTGATTTTGTGCCTGTCCATACAAGTATAAAGGTTGTAGGAACTGGGAGGAAGGAATAGGATGGCTGTGCAGCCAGGTGACCCTCATCCAAGGCAGGGGGAATGGCTGCCATACTGACAGACAGAGGAACAAAAGCCCCTCTGGCCAGTCAGAAAACCTGCACTGATCAAATCGTCTAACGGGTGGCGTCGAAACTGGAGAACTGGTGCACTGTGTCCATCGCAGTCCTTAGCCTCCGTCGCCTAGGGTGCCTGCGGGAGTTTTCTGTGCTTTCTTCTTCCTCGTGTGCTTGGGTTTTCTCCCGCTGAAAGCAAGGGTCGGATAACCCCCTGGGCAGTCGGGTGGCACCAGGCATCGCTTTCACCGGCTGGGTCTGCCAGTAGCTGGCACTGGCCTCTCGTGAGACCCCGAGAAGCCCGCAGTTCAGTCTTACACAGCACTGCAAGAACAATTGTATTTATTGCAGTTAGCATGTAGCTGAACACGCCACCAAAGGGCCATGCGGATGAGGAAATTGTAGTCAAAACACATAAGCATGTGCAGACTCGGGGAAATGTGTGGCATGGCATAATGAACTGTGGGCTGGTTGAGATGTTTCCCATTTTACCTGCATCAACAACTGCATCAGCTTCTCGTCATTGCTAGTAGTAGTTAGATATTTGGTTTTTAATTCAGGAATTCAGTAAAAATAGAAGCTCCTGCAGAGGAGAGATTTGAAGGCCTTCCTCATGGGCTGTCAAGGAAAGTTCATCATGTGTAAGGGACCAGCAAGGAAAGAAAGCTTGGAGAGGTTATTAAGTGAAACTATCAAGCAGATGGGTGCGATATTGTGCTATAGCATTCGTAGCTGCATAGCCATATTGATCTAAAGTTTATTGAGGAAAGTAAGGTTTTGTAGGCAGAGAACCTAAAGAAGGACTTGACTGCCAGAAAGCTTGAGTTTTTTACTGCACCTGTTAGTCTGATAAAAAATAAAGCTTCTTCCAGCAAGTTTTACCTTGCTCACGGACTTCATTAGACACCTTGCATGGCAAGGATGGACAAGCATAAATTCAGTGCTTCATCCATTTTTTTTTAATCCATATTGAGGAAATACTGTAGAAAGAAAGGTATTAACTCTACTATAAACTTTCACCAGGTGCTGGAAATGTGATTCTTTCTATAGCCCCCCAAATCCCTATCAAAGATCAGATAATTTAAGTGTCCTATTGGTTATTTCATTGCTATTTCTATGCTAATATTGCATATTCTAGAGGCTGAACATCCCCTCTGCCCCTGTCTAAGAACGTGCTCTGGGTATGCCAAGGTACTGCACACGCAGAGAGGTCATTCCTATAGTGGCGCAGCTTTTGAGATCAATCCTGTCCGCTTCAGATCATCTCAGGATAACCTACTCTTCAGCACCGTTAATCTAGGCAATTAAAGTCTTGTTTTCTCACTTCAATATAAGCTATGCTAAGGATTTGGTTCACTTCAAATGAGAGTTTTGCTGTCAGGTCCACCATGCATCTGAATTATGTATTCAGAGCTCACTAAAACATCAGTAACTGGAGCTCTTAGTCTTCCATAGTCCCTTCCCTGTGGCATTTTTTAAGCACATTTCGTTGTCATATAAAGGTAACCCATCTCAGCATCACAGGACGTTTGGGAAAAGGTAGTATTCTTGGCACAGTGGTTATGAAGGAAAAATGGGCTGCGACAGAAATTTCTGCAGACCATCTCACTCCAGCTCCTAGCTTTAATTTCTATTCTGTGTTCACTTTGTATGGCGGATCCCAAGGAAACAAGTGTACAACCGGCATTATAAATAAGAAGCAGTGAGCTACTTCCACATCCTATGCAGAGGTGCAGAACAAGGCCTTGAGTCTGTATTTTGGCCTCTTATCCAACACAGGGACAGAGATTCTCGAGCAAGACAGCGTTTGAGTTACCGAGAATAATCACTTCTCTCCCCTGCGCCAGGCTGCAGACAGTCACCCAGCCAGGGACGGGTTTCAGGGCGAGACTTACAGCCGTCGATACCGTGACTGAATGTGTACCCACATCCTAACACTTCTGTGCTGTGCTAGGTAACCCACTATCACCACCATCAACAGGGTTTGTTAGGAGTGTATGGGAAGCGCTTCAGAGCCAAGAAAGATCTTTACACACATATATCTCTCTCTTTATATGTCTGTGTGTATGTATCTATGCTCATATAAACACAAGTTACATTTACTTCAGGAACACAGTTCCCTGGACTACAGACTTACTGTGCTGGGGCCTGAAACAAGTCTTGCTTTAAAACCCTTTGAAAGTAATAACAGTTTGGTTATAGAAGTGTTCCCAAGACATCACAGTGGGAAAATGGGTCGATAGTTGTGTCCTGAGTGAAGGCTAAATGAGCAATTTCACAAACCTAACAATGTGTTCACAGTTTGAAAAAAAACAAACCAAACCAAACCAGCAACTCTCCATTATTCGCTTATCCGCATGAGTGTGCAAGAGTGTGTGCTGGCGATGCTGCTCAAACTGTTCTGCCGAGGTCCTGTCGGAGCAGGTACCCAGGGAAGCTCCTCCTGGATTTGGCTCCTGAGAACGGTCTGACCCGACCCTGAGGTCTCCCTTTGCAGGGAGCCAGCCAGCCCCTTGGGATGGGGTATGGCTTGGGTAAGGCTGGATCCACTTAACTCTTTTTTGGCATGTTGGGGAGATGTTGAGATAGGTTCGAGACAAGTTTCAAGCAGACATTTTGCCTTTTTTAAAGGAAAATGGTGATGGCTGGCCTCGTGCTGGGAAGGGCGCTTTGGCTCTTCTGTGCCCGTTCTGGTCTGCGCCCCACAGCAGGTGCTGGTTGCCAGCAGAGGTAGGGCCAAAGCACAGCATTAAAATGTTCCCTTTAATCAGGGGCAAGGGCAGTGCACAGAAATAAACAACTAAGAAGGTGGAGCTGGTTTGGGCATTAGGGCAAACAGGCAGAAGAGCTTCATATCTCTCTGGCCCCAGTACCTCAGAGCCAACAAAACTTTCCTTGTGTCCAACTAACTCTTGCTATTCAATGCTTATCTTGAGTTAACTTCTCCCAAAAGCCACTGGTGACTCTGCCTATCTGCTCCCCTCTCCTTCTAAAGCTCTCTATTTTCATTTGTTTCTATACTAAAGATAGTAGCTGATAAGAAAAAAGAAGTTGCTGTGGCTGTGTGTTGGCTCCCCGGGCAGGTGACTGCCCTTACCTCCTGCCTGGCAGCTGCAGATAATACTCCAGAAAGTGTTTTCTGCCCTTCCAGGGTAGCAGAGAGAGGATAGCTTTGCTCAGCCTCCCAGCTCTTTTCCCGTGAGCAGGAGCAGATGCTCCTTGCATTGAGGGAAATCATGGAAACAGCGGGGAGGTCCCTGCAGTGCCCTAAATCAGGCTTTTGCGGGACGAGTGCCTTGTGCTCTCCTTGAAGCACACTTGCTGTGGATGTCTGGCTCCCAAACATCTGCATTTGTTTCCTTGCCACATCCTTGACTTTAACACCTCCTTCTCCCTCTGCCTGTTAAAAAGCAACGGCCTCCTGAAAGCATCGTCTTACTTAATTCTCCAGTGGAAATGGCTGAAGGTGACTCTTCTGGAGTGAAGGAGACTTGCTGCTTGAAATGTTGTGCTTTTCTTAGATGGGTGTTCACTTACGTGTCTGTATTTTGTTGAAACAGAACATCAGTAATCACTTCTTGTTCTTAAAGGCTATAGATAATGAAGCTTTGATGAAACTTTCATGTCCAATTATGGATGATCAGCGAAATAATTTGTAGACTTTTTTTTTAGATAGTTAAGGTATGCTGTAGCGTTTTGTTGGTTGATTTCCGTTTGGATAGCCGTGTAAGCCTTTGGAGCATTATGAAAGTGAAATTTTGTCGTTAATAATATATCAGCAGCTGTAACCAGGGTCTGTTTCATATTTTGGGTGAATACCAGCCCCACTGATGTCAGGGAGAATTTTACCATTAACTTCAACAAAATCAGAGTTTCATCCTCCTATTGTAAAGGGCCTTTAACAGCCATTTATAATCTTGTCAAAAACTCTGTTTGAGTGAAACTAATCCCATAGGGCTTTTATTAAGACAGAATGATGGTGGAGGAGGGAAGCTTTTAAATGCTTCTGTTGGAAAGAACTGCAGGTTGAGCAGTGCTTGTGCTGTGACGGAAGATTCCTGGTTTGGACACTGTCTCTAGCTCAGATAACTGTGCTGCAGCGAGCACAGCAAGATCGTTCTGGAGTGACCATATTAAAAGAATTAGGCAAAGGCTGTTTCATATGCACGCCAAGGCCTCCTTTCTCTTCTTTCAATAGATGCAAACTGGGAGTAATTTTGTTATAATCAGCTGTGCAAACTAGGGTATGCAAAGGGTACCTAAGCTTTAACACAACGTTAAAAGCCGAAGTGTGCAAATATCACCCCATGTGATATTTGAAGGAGCAGACCCAGATACCAATTTCTTTGTGATTCCTGGAGCTATGGTCTGAATATAGAGTCTGTACTCTGCACCTAGGAGCAAATCTGTATGCAGTGACCCATCTTCCAGCCCCCAGAGTGTAACAGGTGGCTGCTGTGCTGCCTTTTTCTGTATGCAGTAGAAAATCCAGTCTCTTTGAACCAGGAGTCGAGTTAGTGACCCTGTTTTTCAGTAATGAAAAATGAGAAACAGCTCCTGTTGGGCACAGAGCACTCTGCAGAAATTCAGGGTGGTGACATTTATCCGGTGTATCAGAACCCACAGTCAAGTTTTCTGTTGCGTTGCCCGTTACAAGGCACTTCACAGGCCTCGGGTAACACACACTTTCTAAGAGGTAGCTAGGAGAGTGTTCACTGAGCATTTTAAAATCACCTAAGAGGCTCAGCTGCGTACTTTTTAAGAATAGCATGTAACAAATAGGTATAGCTAGTTCATTTGTTCAAGATGGCCAGACTAGGAGTGGCCCTAGGATGGAGGCACAGGAAAAGGAAAGAAGCCTGCAGATATCATTGATAACGAGCAAAAGGAACTTCTTCATCCAAAGAATTTATGTTGATGAAAGGAACGGCTGCACCCAAGCACATTTGCAGACGCGCATCTTGGTTCTCCCTACCCCTGGGCTAGACCCAGAAGACTGCACCAGGCACCATCGTTTTAAGGGATATGCCACCTTTTGCTGGATCAGGAATTCAGAGGGAGCACAGGAGTAGCCCTGGCACCACCAGGGTCTTTGCGGCTTCTGGGACAGGTAGGTGCCCTTCTGAGGGAGCCGGGTGCCCTCCAGCCTTATGCGCTGCCCTTTCATTTAAGACAGGCAAAAATATTTTCCGGAGGGACTTAATTGAATTCCACTAGGTCACAGTCTCTGTGCGCCTCATCTTCACTTCCACATGTACACTTGAGGAACGTCTGCAGCCTTCCTCATTACACACAAGGGTTATTTCCAGAGATGCAGGCAGCAGGATACAATTCGTAGGAAAATTGGATGAAGTAGAGGGTCTTATTCATAATTCTGCATTGAATCTTCTTTCGCTTCCTGATTCCACAGCTGCTGTCTTGCTAAGATGGATATAGAGATCCCCTCCTTTGATGTTTGCAGATGACAAGTATGTGCATTAAAATGTTGTCAAGCTGCAGCCTTTGAAACAACATACTTGAACCGCCGGTGGACAAAGAGACAGGAGATGGACTGCAGTAAGCACACTAGCTTTCTTACTGCACTTGGAGCAAGGTTTCTGAATTTATCAAGAAAATTAACTTTGCGATACTTAGTACAGAAAAGATAATGATGCCTTGGAGGTACGGCAGCCTTGCTTTCAGGTACACATTAGAGTGATTTTTATGAAAAGATGCAAGTTCTGGGCAGGATGCTACTAGAACCAGCTTGTTAAATTCATCCATGTAGCACTCTCAGTGACTGTGGCTTTGCTGGCTTTGGTGCCCAAGGGCAGTCTCCGTATTTTAGTGATTTTAAAGTTTCTTTTACAAAACTGAAGTCCAAGAGCAGTTTTGCCTAAGGACAGGTATCTCAGGCCTCAGTAATTTCTTTTCTATATTGTAGATTTCCTGCCTGTCCTTACCAAATGATGCATTATCTCTGTTCTGAACTGGGGTTTTTTTTTGCTTTATATGGTGTAATGTCTTTACATTTTCTATTACTGTTTGCAGTTTGCCCTTTTTCCTCCCTGTTTCCCAGCTTGTCTTCATGATAAGATCTCTAGCCAACAATACTATTGCATTTCTCTGTGCTTATTTTCCCATTTCCAGCTATTGGTAAAGCTCCAGAATTTCTGTGCATTGGCAGAGAGCAGAGCTGTTTCCCCCAATTTATTGTCCATGTAGCTGGAGTGCCCCGGCAAGGCATCATTGTGTTGTATTGAATTGGACTGGCTGAATGCTGTGCCATCTGTACACGGACAGATTGTTACCCTTTACGATCCCTTTGGATAGGAGTTGTAGCAAGAATACTCACTTGGGTGTGCTAATATAAAGCGGTGAGTATATATAGCTGGGGAGTATGGCTACATGCGGCTGTTGTCATAGGAAAGGGTACTTTTGCATTCTGGTAGTAGGGTGTTGTGGATTTCTTGGGGGATTTTTGCCCTCCGAGGCAGCAGTTTGGTAAGGAACCAGGCTGCCCTCTGGCAGAGCCCTGCGTAAGCCCCACACCAGGCAGGCTGTGAGGCTGTGGGTGTCTCTGGTCTGTTGTCTCTGAGGCAGAACAGCAGCATAAAACGAGAAAGCCATAAGGGTATTCATAATGTAAAATAAGATTTGCATCCTCACTATCCTGAGCAAGCCATCTGTATTATGCAAATACAAAAATGGTGTAATCAAAACAGATTCTCTATGTGCTGCGTGCACCTAGAAAACTAAGCTTTGGCTCTCTTGACGTATTTGATACATTTGGTATCAGTATTGCACTGCTCAGAAATTCACCTCAGACTTTTCATTGTGTTCGGCTTGACCTGTCAGTCGTACAGAACATCCATGGGACGTGTCTGTTTTTTCCTAAGAGTTTTTCCTTCCCTACCCGTATGTCCACTATAGCTCAAGAATTTCCTCATAGTGCCAGGGCAGTACAGGACAGAATTTCTTCCCCGGGCAATACGCTGGGGAAAACGACCGTGTTGTTTTTTCCTCACAAGGTGCCCGGGTAATTCACAGTATGTTGAACTGAACTGGACTGCTCTGATACCATGTCGTTTCCACAGCAGCTAACTGTAGTGCTATATAAAGTAACATATATATATGTCATTAACTTTATATATAACTTTATGTATAGTTATAAATATTTATTATATACTTTTATTTATAAATATTTTGTTTTATGTATTTAAATAGTTACATCTATATATAAAGCCAATGCTTTTTTATGTCTGTAACAGTGCTATACTCATGAGTCAAATTCCTAGTCCAGTTGCAGTATCTACACGAAGCAGGTAAGTATAAGGTATGTGCCAGAAGCTCCAGCACAGGAGTTCCTTCACATACGAGTAAGAAAGAATGATCTTATTGGAACAGCTTACATAAATAAAATCATTTCACGTGGCTCAGGGTTACTAAGTAAGGCCTACAGCACGCACACGGAGTGGTCTGCCTGGCTTTTCTCACGTTCAGTTTAACGGGGGGGTGCTGTGATTTCAGCAGGAGCGAGGAGGTTTCAGGAAAAGCTTGCTTGTGTCAGCACTCAGGTATTGTGGTGAGAAGCCTAAAGGGAAGGAGCCAAAAAATAAAAGATGTGTTTTCTTTTTACTCCCCCACAGATTGACCATCTCTGCTGAATGTCCCATGCAGCTTGAAGATTTCCCCATGGACGCACACGCTTGCCCATTGAAATTTGGAAGCTGTAAGTTCTTTTCTGAATTAAGAACTGGAAAAATCCATTGCTACCTGTTTTTTCACGTTCAGCCACGTCGCGTACGAACGGTTCACCCTTCCCTCCCCGCCTCGCCTTTTACCATGGCTCATTAGCACCCCCAGTCTGCCACCCCTGCTGCTGCCCTGCTGCTCACTTTCCATCAGTGTGCTGTATCTGGCAGTGCTGCCTTTCAGCTCATGCTTGCACGCTCCATGATAAACGGTGAGCTGATGGGTGATATGTCTTATATACCCACATCAAGTGTAACAGCCACTGTTAGATGGAGTAGCAGATGCAGACAGCTAAGTTGATAACTTGGTTTTACATTTGTAGAAAAACAGAGCTTTCACTGGATGGATCAGATTGATGTGCTGTTGTGGTATTTATGTGAATCAGACTGCAGTGCAATATCTACATCACATATATAAAAGAGATCCAGAATATTAAAAGAGGAAGTCTCTTTCCATTTGGCTTTAATAAATCCAGTCCTATATCTTGTTACATGATGTTGTATGCACATGTATTTTTATATATGCACACATTATTCTAAACTGTATGCTGAATGATGATTTTTCCTCAATTCCAAGCCTCTAATCCACCACACTGCTGCCTTGCCAGAAGCTTACTTTAAAAATAACCTTGGGGACTCAGATGGTTATATTTAAATACAAAGCTCTTAATTAAAGTACAGATGAGGCTACTACAGTAGACATTTTTTATTTTGGTAATCAAATCAGAGGTTCCAGGTGCAATCAGTGTCTCTAAAGACTTTTGATAATTACCAGGCAAGGCATTTTGCTAGTCCCTGAAGCCACCTAACTTCAGCATTTTTCAATGTTTTTTCAGTCATATCAATTTAGAGTCTCTAATCCTAGCAAGATTAAGCTTTGCCTTTATCGTCTGTATCTGCCCTGGTTTAATACTGGCTATGCATTGTCTTCTAGTGATCACACTAAGAAGCAAAAACACTGTTTACAGTAATGATTACCAAATTACCAAACTTAAGATGAACTGATTTCCCTTCCCTCTTCCAATTCAGATAGACCCAGTTTCATCTGAACAGCCACCAGTATTTCAAAAGGTCACTGCAGGTTCAAGTGTGTCCATTTATGTCAGCGACATTAATTTACAGCAAAGCCAATATAAATGCAACGGTCCATGCACCTTTACACTCAGCTTAAAAAATTATATGCAAACCACCCATTTAATTCCAAACTTAAAAATGGGAAAACATCTCACAGGAAGCTGTCATTATTTATATAAAGGGTTAAACAAAAGCTACTGGAAAGAATTAAGATGAAAAATAGTTGTCCTTCCTGGTATTAGATATTCTTTACTGTATTGATAGATAAAGTTTAAGTCATACCTGTTGGTCTCTAGTGCAGGCTGTAGAACTGGGATGTTGGGTAGCTTTATGAAATCTTGCAAAATATGCAATATAAAACTAAAAGATACGTATTTAAACAAAGACCCTGATGCAGCAGAGATCTGAAGCTCAGCCTTAGGGTTAAATGGATGCTTCAGTGAATTAGTAGATTAGGTGCAGGTTCTAACTCTCCATAGAGTAAGACAAAAAAAACTCCACCGAACATGCAAGTGCAGGTGATAACATTACTAGATAAGCTACACACACTTAGAAGGAGTACAGTCTTCAATAGCAAAAAAAACCCCAACAATCTGTCTGAATGCAATTATGTGTTCTGCTTGTGCCAAATGTGTTATATATTAATCACCTATTAGCACACAGGTAGTTTTAACCTGGGGAAAAAACAGGACTGAAAAGTCATGTTTTACTCATGTGAGGGCTGAATACGGTTTTAGTTCATGTGCCTTGCTGTGCTCAGTATTCAGTCCTAGAGTGTATTTTATAAGCTACGCGTCACCTTTAAGTTCTTCCACAGTGTATAGACATGGAGCCATTTGGCCTGTGCTAGTCCACACCGGTAGCCTCTGCGGTAAGTAAACGTATAGAGACAAGCTATAGGCAATCTTTCAGCCTTGGCAATATCTGTATTACTGATCTGACAGCTCATTAGTAATTTACTGGGATTTAATATGCAGATGTTTGCATAAGTAGCAGACAATAAGTCAGGCTTTATTGAATTAGCCCCGGCGTATTTTAGGAGAAAACGGTATTTATTCCCTGTTTACAGCAGTACGGGTTTGCATTAAGTCATCTTCAGGCTTGCAGGAAGACAAAGCCTGCGGGGGTGTACTATATGCAAGCACATGCCCTTTCTGCTTTAGCTTTCCTCCCTGTCTTTTCCCCAAAGGGTTTCTTTTTAATGGTCTTCTTTCCAAGAAGGATTTTGAAAAGCCTCAAGGAATAACATCAAAGTAAATGTTAAACACATTATCAGTAGAGCCGGGAGGGTGGAGAAGAGACAAGTGCTAACTGGTGTCAGAGGGTGGAGAAAGCAGGGCAGCGAAACAAAGCGGCCAGCAGACGGGCGCACCGGCAGCAGAAAGGATGCCGAGGAGCGATCGGTGCCGTATCAGAGGCAGGTGCAGGTTAATATTTTTCTGGCTGCACGAGCGTTCACCGCGTTTGCTATAATTCAGCAAGCCAAAGGGGAAAAGCCCTGACATTTCCTTCAGAACTAAAGAGAAGGAATATTAATCTTGTTCACAGAAATAAAGGTAAATGTTGAATTCTTATGTCCTGTTTTTACGGGCCTCGGCAGCATTATATGTAGCAAAAGAATATTTTGCAGAAATAATTAAAAGCAAGGCCAAATACGGGAAAAGGGGTACAACGTTACAGGCGCACACCGCCAGCCTAGATACCTGCCAGGCAGTTCAAATGCCAGCTACAGGAGTGATACTTCTTAATGCCCTACGGCATGTCATGAAAAGATATGCTGGCGAGTGGACAGAAGTTCGAGGACGGCTTCTAATGAACTGAACAGAGCAGGTTTTAGTTGTCGTCCTCTGAAGTACAACAGCCCGGTGCTCAGAGATGGCAAGACCAGGTGGGTCTGCTCCAGGAGGTGCATGTATTTTTAATTCTCCCCCCGGGCTGCATCCCTGCTAGTGAAAAGACCACCTGTAGAAGTTAGCCTGCAGAAATCTCGTTTAGACGTACAAGGGAACTGGGGATGGTGCGCGAGTGCAGGCTCTCGGATCTGTGCAAACATGCTCTGCTCCCTTTGAGTCAGGGATGCTCGGTGGGGACGGCCGTGGCAGTCTGTTCATTACCTCACAGTAGCATGGGAAGGATGCTGGTTTCTTCCAGGGCCGAGTTTAAAATAAACTTTCTATTGCCATTCTAGCGCTGACCTGTACTCTAAATAAATTTGTTGGTCAAACAGGATCTGATGAGAATTCCTGATGCCAGCCGCAGTTTCGCTAGCAGCATCTTAGCCTAAGAAATTCCTCCTTACCCCCAAGCTATTTCTGGTGTGGGGCACAGGAATTATATAAGACAGCAAGGACATTAAAGCTAGGAAGCTTTAACGTTTCACCTCTTCCACTGATAGGCCTTAAGAGTACATTAAAAGTATCATTTAGTACAGTTTCCAAACACCCATGTGTCACCCGGTAGGTAAGCATCATTATCTCTAGGGCAGCTGAGGCAGAGAAGTTAATTGACTTTCTGTAAGGTCACACAGCAAATCAATGTCAGAAAAAGGATTAGATTCAACTTCTTTGGTTGGAGAGACAGATGTCTAATCCACTAGACCATGGAGGCCTCTGCCCAGGCAACTGACTTAACGCCTAAATCTCATTTCACTCATGCGTTAATTATATCAGTTTTACCTAGCTCACAGGGTTGCCCTGAAGGTGAATTAGTTAATTGCTGTTAGTGAACGTTAACCAGTGCTTTGACAATGTGAAATACTGTAAGGTGGAGTCTATTTATGGCAACTGTCTCTTGAAGGCACAGTGGCTGAGTACATGTAGTTACCAGATCTCGTATTGTGGAACGGATAAATGCATGAAGCTGCTGCCCACTAGTCGCTTGGTGGCAAAAAATATCTTGCTATTTTTAGAGTAAGTAGAGAGTCTAATGAATATTCTGAAAATAATGAGATGCCCTAGCTCATGAGCAGAGGAAAAAGAGGCCTGGCGTTTATTCCTGATGAATTTACGTCGGCCGTGAAGATGGTGAAGATTGATCACTGTGGACCAAAAAGGGAGCTTGCTGACTGTTTGTGAGAAAACAGCACTAGGTACAATTTGTAGTGTCTGAAGAAAGTAGTTAACATGGTTTATGTACATCTTCCTTTTTAACAGCTCAAACTGAGTCACGGTGTCCGCTGTGGTCTTTGATAACGGCAAGTGCCTGGGCTATTTCTGTAGGAGGAGGCATGCTCAAATTATTTTCCTCTAAGGCAGCTGATGAAGTCAGAGTAATGAGGAGACAGTAACTTCACCAGTATCCCAGGTTTTTATTGCAACACTTAACATTAAGGCACTCACTGTTCACAGACTATCCATGCACCTGCAGCCACTGAGGAACTTCTCCAAAAAAAGTATTTTAAGAAAATTCCCCTGATGGTGATGTTTCCCTGTAATGCTGGGAAGGCACTCAGGTGAAGGCACCTACAGGGGGTTTCTTGATTTTGTGCTTCCCCCCAGTAGCACCTGTGAAGCTGCAGGAGAACTGCAGGTGTGAAGGGAACACTTCAAAACAGAGTCCTTCTAAACAGACTCTAATTCTGGTTTAGTAAAATGTGATAGGCAATGTATTCAACCTCTCAAAACCTGTGGGTAAAAGTCTTGTATAAGAATATAATTAAATCAATAATAAATAAAGACAAATGGTCATTTTGGGAGACTTTGAAAAGGGGAAATGGCTTTTTGGTAGGTTTTCCTGGGTTGCTCCCAGGGAGAGCTGGAACTGCGGTCTCATGCGTAGAGGCAGAGCTTTTCTGTTGCTCCTGTCTATCAGCTGGCCCGAAGAGGCTCCCGAGTCCATGCCCAAGAGCAGAGACAGGCAGCACAGCTTGTTGACTCTGCTGGGAAGCGTTCGTGCCTTCTTTACGAAGGGGCTCATGGAGAGAGCCAGGGACGTCCTCTGTGAAATGCCGAGTTGCCAAGTTCAAGGCTAAGTTGTGCTTTTGCACATTTTCCTAAGGTTTATCACTGCTTCCTTAGACACCTCCATTGCAATGGACATTGAATGACTAAAATAAGGTGAAGCTGGGTGAATACTAAAATTCAGTATTTCTAAGACATTTGATATATTTTTCTGCTCCTTCCTCCTGCCCCGTGTTACCAGCAGTTACCAACCACCACTTTGGTTGGAATTCTTCTCCCCCAATTTTTAGCTGTTTAGAAGGTAGGTCTTCAGACACACTGAAAGAGATGCTTGTGGCAGCATCAGCCAGGCAGTCTAGACAACTTGCTTGAACCAGGGGTGTAATTTTACTTAGGTTTAGCTAGTACAGCATAGGCATCTAGCCTGAACTAATTTTCTGTACAACCCTTAGAATGAGTGGAGGAGGAAGAGATCACCTAATGGTATTGCTGTTATTTGCCTCTAGTTTCCTTGAAATCGTGGACACATGACTAGTCGTGGGGCTGTGTTGTTTTAAAAGTTAAATCTTTTAGTTCAGAAGTCCTTAATACACAGACTCCTGTCTGAAAGACTCTCACAAAATCATAGGGATTCACTAAAGCCATGAGGCTCCACTGGACTCCCCCAGATCTGCCATGGCTTTTAACTGTTCTGGGACGTGGAAATGCTCTGTTGCACAATGAGCACGGTGGTTTTGCCCATATCAGAAGCCTTGCATTTGACAGCAAAGCCTTGGGAAATGGACAGGATGGATCTGTGACAATTTTAGATAGACAACTATGTCACAGTTAGTTGCCTAGACTCCCTTTATAGCCACTGAAAGGAAATACGTACTTCTGTAGTGAGGTTCATTAGAACTATTTTTGAAGGTTGAGATGAATCATATTTTAGAAGTTCCTATTTTTCTGCAATACTAGCTCAGATGTAGATAAGTGTATTGTACCTTGGCCAGAATAACTTAGAAGTCCATTTTTCTCTACATTGCTAGCTCAGAAATACAAACTTCTGTTGTACTTTGTTCGGAAGAAACAGTCACTGCTGTAGATTAGTTAGGGGTTACATATGTTGGTGGGGAGCTTTCGTATCTCTCCTAGGTACTTTTTACCTTTTTCTGCTGGAAGTCCCATTTTTCAAAGGTTCTTAATGAAACAGTCAGTAGGGCTCTTCAGTATAGAGACAACTTAACCATTTCCGCAAGCATCTAGTATGAGCTGTGCTGTTCCTCCTGCATTGAGTGGAATGCGTTATACCAATAGATATTTAAGCCTTCTCACAGGTGGTGCAACATAGCCTGTACTCATTTCAGATATGCATGTATAGTAATATAGACACCTCTTTAGTCCAGCATTTTGGGCAGTCAGTGCTGCCAGCAGCTTCATCCTTGCATTGAGACCCACAGTCAGGGTGGAGCAATGCAGCCTGGAGCTCCCAAGGGCAGGAGATTCAGCAAGCATGGTGTGTAAAAGAAAATACCGTAATATTCAAGTATTTCAGAGGTCTAAGAAGCTTTGTTAACAGGAGTCTACTTAGAAATTAAATTGTCCTGGGCCTGGACTGTGCGCTGCGGGTTTCTGCAGCAGCTGTTGTTATGTTATGCATCAGAACTTGCAAACGAATATGACCCTAATTTCTCACTCGTCTGGTAAGTTTCCCATAGAAGTGATACCTTTTAGTATGACAAAAGGGAAAAGGGTCCTTTCTAAAAGCTCCCTAAAATTATCAGATCATGTTTTTCTTCACCCTTTACAACGGCACACATTCAGGACTTTCCAGAAAAGGCTGGAGAAACTGTGCTAGTATCCTCTTCAAGCATGTGCAATCACTGTCGTTAATTAACTTTTCGAAGGCTTGGTCACATATACACAGTTACTGTTTACACTGAGATAATTTTAAAAATACATTAAAAATGCTGTGTTTGCTACCGTCCAGTGCTCGGGGTGTGTGACTGCTTTCCTGTGAAACAGCACCCAGCTCTGGGTCACTCACTTCCTACCTCTGGTCACCCCCTCTTTAGAAGCCGGTGAGTTTTTCCCCCTTAGGTGCATAACAGAGCAAAAAAGGGAGGTCAGAAAGAACAATTGCTTGCACAGGGCGTTTGCCCCGTGATCCAAAAAAGCTGTTGTCTTCCCCATCCATCTCACAGCCAGCGCTAACCCCAGGCTGCAAACTCTGCCGACGCGCGGCGGCCGAGGGCTTGGTTCCCTACCAGCCGGGAGCAGCCGCTGGGCAGGCAGGATCGCCCTTAACGAAACCCCTTTTTGTACCGGTAAGGAGTGCTTCCCGAGGGCGCAGCTTCTGTAGCAGCTGCGGGGAGCCCCTTGAGCGGCCACCGCTGAAAGCCCACGCACCGCCTGCCCGGGGAGCAGCCTCCTCGTCCGGAGGTGGCCCGTGTATGTCAGGGGTTTTTGGGGGGGGGGGAGGAAAGCTCGACCGGTGGCATTTTTGAGCTCAAGGAAACAAAAGTTCAGGCAGGGGAAGGCGTTGGTGTGGAGATACTCAGCAGCGGGCTTTTTTTATCTGAAAGAGGTCTAGACGGGATTGCGGTGGAGCAGCACGGAGATCCAGGTGCTTTGCTGATGGTACAAACATCAGCACACGTTTACCACTCTGGAGATTTCAGCCTAAATTTAAAGGCCGCACAACTGCCTGATTACAACAAAGCAGTGATTCAATTTGAGTTGTCAGCAGTAGAAAACAACATGCAGAGACTCTGTGCTTAACGTGCTTAAGCTTTCAAATGACCCTCGGGTGCAAACCTGCAAAGGCATTGCTGGGCCCGTAAGGCCCCAAAAGGCACAGCAAGGGCTGATGGTTGCCAGCTATGGATCACGGGTTTATGCCACTGGTAAATGGGATATTATTTGTAAATGGGACAAATGGGTAAATACTGCTCCACTGCTTTACAAGCCAGGTTTTTAATGGCTGTTATTTTCGAAGGTGGCTGTTTCCATGGCTTGTAAGCATTTCATAAACATTTCTGAAATCATTCTCATGATGCTGGTGTGAGGTTGGTAGGTCTGTGCTGCCTGCATTTTGCTGGTGGGGATAAAGGAGGCAAAGAGCGATTACAGTCTCTTCTGAGCAAAGACAGAGTGGTTCATTACCTGCTTTTATTGCCTCTGTTGTTACGGGTCCCAAGGTTCAATTAGAGCTTCCCAGTGCTATTGCAGTACATTAATGACAAAATTACTTGCCTAGGGTTTTTTTTTGGGGGGGGGGAATCTGCAAGACAATGCTGAAACTTGGATTTCGGTTTCCAGTCTGGCAGCTCCTTCATGACACCTCAGTCTCTGGCGGTCCAGGGAGTCCTCCCTCCGAACTGCCGGATCCCGCACTAGCCTCCTCCCTGACACTGCGAGCCAAGCTAGCCCGAGCTGTGAACTAGTGCTGCTGCAGTCCCAGTTCAGCAAGCTTCTTCAAAGGAAACAGTTGTTTCATGTTGTCCCCCATGAAGAAACGAGAGGGAAGGAGGAGTGGGAAGAAGGAAAGCCTGAAAGGCCTTCTGTGCTTTCCCCGTTCCCCGTCATACCCACTGAAAGTCTCCTCACAGCCAGCCTGTGCTAGCAGCTAGCCGTTTTGTTGCAAGCATCCCAGCGGTAAATCTGTCAGCAAAGCTGGGATTCCTCCCTCCTACATTTATATTTCTGCAGAGTAAATATATACATCTGAGCTGATCACTCTCACCCTCTTATAGTCAGGGGAGAGAAGCAGATATTTTTAGGCTCAGGTTAATCTCCTCCTAAAGCAGATGACTAAAATAGGTCAGCTGATGGCTGTAGATAAGGAGATGTTTTACTTGTGCACAGGGAAGGTGAGACCGTGAGCACCTTTGGGCCCGGGTCTCCGTGACTGGAAGAGGCCGGCTGCCAAAGAGGGGGCACGCGCCCGAGTGCTGTGGCAGACAGCGGGCAAAATGGCAGTGCCTCTGGCAAGCGACAGCTCGCCTCAGAGAGGCTCTGTGTATCCGTCACTGAGGCTGGGCCATTGGAACCGACGGCCTCGGGAGGTTTTGTCCCCTTCTCTTAAATACGGGGCTGCACGGAGTCCCACGGCAGGAGTCTATAATTCAGCTTCTGAGCTTTAGATGGCTGCACCTCCAGCATAGGGAATAAGTTCTAGTGATTGCAGCCTCAGAGCAGTATTAAAGTGTTTGAATAATGATATTTCAGCCTGCTCTATCTACATACCTATTGATTACACATTCGCACAGCGTTATTAATGTAGCAGTTCTTCTGAGATTTGTAAATGTCTTTGTTAAGGGACTGGTTTCAGAAAGAAAGGTATATATTTAGTTTTGCAAGTAGTCCCGGTCGCTCTTGGCTGGTCTCAGTTCATACTGGTTTATAAGTGAGGATACTTTGAATGGTAAGCTCAGCAGACAGGCTAGGATGGATGAGTTCCTGGTGCCACTCAAGTGGGTGCGAAGAACGCCTGTTGGTTACGATGAGGTCACGGTTTCATTCTGTGATGTTAGATGAGGCCAAAAATACCACGTTTGTGAAGGCACCCTCCACAACAGGATCAAATAGAGTATTTTCTAAAATTCAGTCTGCATTTCTCAAAAGAAACTCCAGTGATACTCCTGGAGAGGTGATCGCATTAGCTTTGCTGCTATTAAGCAGCAGCTTGCAAAATGAGTGGACCACTGCAATCAAGGCTGGTTAGAGAGTAAGGTCTATGCAAAGTGAGTAATGGTGTCAGTCACACTCTGGAGGATATTTTTGTTCGCCTTGCAAAAAGTAAATTAAATCTCTAACATCTTCCTCATGACCATGCTGGTTTTTCTAATGAAGCAGTTAATATAGCTGCCTAATATTGTGACTGCAAATTCAAAGTTCATTAAATATTAGTACAGCGCTCAAACTAGCCAACTGATTTGGAATTACCATATGCCTGGCCTACAAAGACCAACATAGGGTCAGGAAGGTCCCAGGATATGTCGAATTTTTAAATGTCATCCCAGCACATCCTCCTGCTCTGTTGCTTTAGTCCTCTTGCAGCGGATATTTATACCGGCCGTAACAGAAAGAAAGAAAGCATCAGGGGCTGGAACACCAGATTTTGACCTGTTCCATATGAAAAGCAATTGTGTAGCCACCGTTAAATGTGCTGTAAAATCAATTCTCAGTTTAGTTCTAGATCGAGACAGCTACCACTAAATCTGAAAATAAAGCAAGCAGTTGTGTTATAACTACTGCCTGCAATGAGAGGAAGAAGTGGGAAGAGGCGAAAGAAGGCAGGCGTCACCTGCTCCCTAATGTCACCTCTCAGATGAGAGCAGGGGCTTTGGAAGATGACCTGGTGCTGCCTGGTACCTCGGAGCCCCTGGATGTGTAAAATGGCCCTGCAGCAGACCCTGTTTAGTCACCCCTTTTGTCAGCTCCTGGCAGGCATCCCACAACGACGGTGGCACAGTTTAGTTGTCTACACCTGCGTGTCTGTTGCCGTTTGAGGTGCTCCAGGCTGCCCCGTGGGAAAACTTTACCTTTGCTGGTCTTTTTCCTCCTTTACTGAGCGGAGCCTGAGGACCTGCTCTCCCAGGACACGCAGCTCAATTCGGTGTGCCGTGCCTGGTTTTTAATCCCGGTGCCTACATTGTCAGATTTCACAGCAAGGAGTCGGTCTCGGTCACGGTCCCAGTGCCTGGGGAATAGATGCACCACGCTGATTACTCCCCTGTGGCCACATGGGCGAGCAGGATGGAGCAGGGAAGAGCTGACACTGTCACCGGTGATACTGCCTGCGTGGTGGCAAATATGCACACCTCTTTAAGGGACATCGCTCAAATTGCCATGCTGTCTCCACAATCTTCCTTGAGAGACATTCTGTATTACTCTGCACAGCTCCTAGCTCAGGGCTTTTCTCAAATGGTGCAGTAGCATCCTGTGAAGGTACTGTATCTGACTGAATTATCAAGACAACTGTTTATTAGTATTTGTGTTATATTCATCATCATTATGACTGTGATTTACTGTACTGGCTTGCAAATAGTCGATTTATTGTATTAAAGCAGTCAGCAGCCTTGCCTATGCTAATCATGAATCACACCTCCAAAATCACAAAGTTGCTTTCAGGCAAAATTATAAGGTTGTTTTTTTTCCATTTGCTTTGTATTTTTGAGCTCTAAGTTGGGTCACATTTAGAACTTTCCCCCATGAACTGGAACTTCTAAAATTAAGAAGGACTTTCCACCTGTCTCTTTCTTTGAAAAGCCAAAGAAGATGGCTTTTACAAAACCATGTGTCTCAAAATGAATTTCACAGGCATCTTCAGTTCTGTATGTCTCACCACTTTGTGGGTACAGTCTGTGCTTCCTTTTAATTTTCAAGCCATAGACACTTCGGTCGCATTCCTATTCCCACCTTTTCCTGAGGTGACTTAGAAATTACATCCTGAAACAGAGTCATTTTGATCTAACTTAGGGCTTTATTTTTTTTAGTAATGATCAGTATAGTATATAAGTGTTGCTTAGTAATTAAGTCTCTCAAGATCTGGCTGGCACATTTTTCAGAACATCCTATGCTATTCCCTGTGGAATGTGACAACAAGATCAAATAAAACTGTGTATTGGGAAAACATATAAAATACTGCCTATGTTATCAAATTATATTTTTATTTTAAATTCAGGAAGGACAGAAATGATCATTTTAGTAAGACCGAACTTCCTACTGCCCATTTCACGGCCGATGGTGTCCTATTATCTTTTGTCATCAGTTTTGATACAAGAATTTTTCCAAGTCCAGGAATAATTTCCTCCTTGGATGTCCTCCATTGTCCCATCTAGATGATACTGTGACATTCAAAAAAAAAGTTTCATTCTGAGCGTTTCATTTCCGCTCACATCTGGAGCACTGTGTCCCATTCGGAGCTCCCCAGTGCAAGAAAAATACGGACTTTGGGGAGCGAGTCCGGTGCGGGGCCACAGAGATCATTTAAGGACTGGTACATCTCTCCTATGAGGAGAGACTGAGAGAGCTGGGACTGTCCGGCCTGGCGAAGAGAAGGCTCAGGGGGACCTAATCCATCTGTATAGATACCTGATGGGAGGGAATGAAGAAGAGGGAGCCAGGCTCTGCTCAGTGGTGCCCAGTGACAGAACAAGGGGCAGTGGGTATAAGTTAAAAAACATTAACTTCTGTCTGAATACAAGAAAACATGTTTTTACTGTGAGGGTGACCGAGCACTGGAACAGGTTGGCTAGAGAGGTTGTGAAGTCTCCATCCATGGAGATACTCAAAACCTGACTGGACGTGGTCCTGGAAAACCTGCTTTCGGTGTCCCTGCTTGAGCAGAGGGTGGGACTGGATGATCTCCAGAGATGCCCTCCAGCCCCAGCCATTCTGTGATTCTGTGTGATGCAAGTTTCTAATGTGGTGTATTTATACATGTTACACTTCGTGTCCTTGGCACATATTTATCCATGCGTGCTATTTATCCATATGCTGTAAGATCATGCCAGTTTAAATGATCAGTCTTAATTCTGATGATTTCAGTCATTTCCATGACCCTTGAATTCTCCCAAGAACAGCAGAATTCATCACACTATGGCAAACTCTTCATTTTAGGCTCTTAATCATTGAGTATGTGAATACATTTCTCTTAGTATTTAATTTGCTATTTTACCTTAATAACTTACTGTTATAAAAAGCTATTTCCCCTTAGACCCAGTCCATGCATATTTAGTACCATGTCTTGTTATTTTTACATTTTAAATGACATTTTTACTAGATCTCTTTTCCACTAGTTCTTCCTATAGGGTGATCTCATTTGTACATCAATTCATTCTTATTAACTCAATTTAATGGGGAATTCCAATTACAGAGCTCAAATCTGGCCTCAGTTGCATAGGTGCAACCGTTGACAGATGCTTTGTAATGGGCTAAAAAGTATTTGTGCATGAACCGCAGGAAACCCAGCTTCACTCTTAGAATTCATGCTGGTACATGATGGCTCCATAGCAGCACTGTTTTACTGCCTGCAGAAGGCTTTGAGAGGTTGTAGAGCTGGATCTCTATTGCGTTGTCTAACAGCCTCTAAGTGAGTCAAATACATTAATGGATAGATAAGATAGAAAGATAGATATATGTATACGTATTCAGATTGCAATTAGAGCTTCTAAAAAAGCTGACAATTTATGCACATCTTTCACAATCAACAAGCTTAGATGGGGGATTAGCAATACTCACAAGATTAGGCAGTTTGCTGATCCCATGGCATGTACTAAATACCATGATGATAAATGCTAAGAATGTAACTGCACAAGTGTAATGAATAAAATAGAAAACAAGCCAAAAGTCACCTTTCTACAGTATCTCTTTAAGTTAATCCAGCCTCCGACGAGCATAATTCTGAAAGAAAAGTTCCAGCCATGGTTTGTGGATAAACGGTTTGTTTAATTGTGCAATGCGACTCAAGCATTCAGGGCGGGCACCCATACACGCAGATCCCACATTTCACAGGTTGCCTTCACTTAATTATGCAGGCAGTGGTCTTATGGCTTCTTGTGAGGTCTGTCAAAGGGCTTGGGAGGTGTTTTGGAGAAGGATTCTTTTTTTCTAAATTATTTTATGCCCTGTCCTGTCATGCAGATATAAAAACTTGCTGGCAGACATCAGTGGTGATCTTTTTTCATGGGTTATAGCTTCAAAAAATCAGTCCTAGAAATACGTCTGGGTCCCATGGACTCCAAGTTTGGACTGAGACATCCACAGTTAGGTTTCTTTGACTTAAGGAGCCAAGAAACACTTTTTTCCCCTGCTCGTGGGCTGCTTTTCGAACATATGGGAGGATGGTGTACTGCTCACAGTGTTTCATTCGCAAATGAAAACAAGGGAACCGGGGCACCCCTCAGCGGCAAGGAGAACGGCGGGGATCCTCCAGGTCTTACCAACTGGCTGCTCTGCTTTGTCAGACTTTGTCTTAATGTATTTCCTCCCTTTGGCTGTGGTCGCTCCCCTGCCCTCTGGCCACTGGTGTAAGAACGACCATGTCATGCTTTCCTTGCCAGACGTACAAGAGCAGGAAGAGGGTGGGAGAAGGGCAAGGGACGTCTTTACTGGTTTTAGGTTGTGTGGTGTGTGTTGGATGTTAAAATGGAGAAAAATGGATCCGCTCATCAATAAACAGATACGAGAAAATATTACTTATTTCATCATTCTGGCAGGTGATAAGCCTGCAGCCATTTATCAAATGTCCACTAGAAATAAATGTCTGTTGTCACTTTCTCACTTTTAAGAACATTATACCTCTCTGTAATTTTAGCTGTTCACCTCAACTGCTACCCTTTTTTTTTTTTTTTTTTTTGCTTTTTGAAAGAGTGAGCTTAGACGAGAAAGTATAATTTAACAAGGCTTCCCCCTTTCTTTGGTAAGCCAGCAAAATGAATGTAAAGAACACCAAATTAATTGTTTGGATTCATAAAAACAGAAGAAGCCCACTTGCTTCAAGTAGAATAAACACGAAGCAGTCTCACTTGGCTTTTCAGTGGCTTTGAATCTGAGTTAGCTTTTACGGCGACACCAGCAGCATTCTCCCAGCTTGCTAACCCAAGGCCTCTACTACATTTTTCTACCACTCTTCGGGAGATTCCTTGTCCCTGCCCTGTGTGCCATGTAGAGGAGATGAGGGCCATATTCCCTTATCAGCAGTGAACCTTTCTTGTAACTCTAGAAAGCATGGGCTGAAGTTCTTCAGTCCTTCAGCAAGCATGGCTGGTTGGTAACCTACTGGAAGCTTTGCTTAAGTGGAAGAGGTTTTTGACACAATTTGATATGATAGTGAATAATACCATCTCTCCCCATTAGCACCTGCTCTATCCCAATAGCAAAATAACATTATTCTAGACTACTCCCGCAGTTTCAGCTTTCAGTATGACTGTGCCTAATTGTACTCCATGGGTTATCAGCAGCAGAGCTGGAGCTTTTGGTAGTCAAGTTTAGGATAATTGGGGTTTGAGGTATCTGGGAAGACATGGCAGAAGGTTTGCAGTAGGAAGACAACTACCTGCTACCAGTACACGAGTTTATCTACTTGGACGTTTATCTAGATGACCAGAAAAGAGATGGTCAATGGTTCAGCTGCCACACCAAGGTGCATGGGGTGGCTTTTTCCTGTCAGAGCTGTAAGTTTCTTTCAAGGGTGTGTACGGACTGAGGGGGTGTCTGTACCTTTTTACATTCACATTCATGTCTTGACATTTTTCTCCATTCTGCTTTTTTTCCTAAGGAGGCTTAGGCACTCAGAGCCTGGCCTATAGTGAGGAAAGGAGGCACTAAGCCAAAAATCTTGTATTACAAATTTTAAAACACAGACCATGTTTTCTTACATTTGCATGGAAGACAGATGAGGATCGTATCATATATGTGATCCATCGCAACAGAGTATCTCCAGACTGGGGTAAATGCATCCTATTCCTGATGTGACAGACTTCTTCTGAGGGAGGCAAAATCACTGCAGGTTGCGTCAGTTTGGGTTGGGCTCCGCAAGGACACAACAGTTACCCTCTTATGTCTTAAAGCCCTGGCCATAACCACCCTGCTTCTGCACAAGAACCTCTTCTGGCTGGGCTGTTCTCCCTTCTCCTGTAGATACTCTGCTCCTGGCCAAGCAGTCACACAGGTCTCTGTCTTGTAGCCTTGCAGTAGATATCTTCCCGTGAGAGAGGACCTGCAGGCTGGAGTTCTCCTCGCAGGCAGGGACTGGCCCCCAGCTCTGCTCTTGCCTGCCTGAGTGCTCTCTCTTCTCACCGGCTGGCCTGGGATGGGCAGCCTCCCTTCCCTGCCGTGGTTTTGAAAGAAATCAGCCTCACAAAGTATTGCTTCGGCACACCTGCGAGACCTGGGTGGAGTTGTGGCACCTTCTGGCCTCTGTCTGAATTACAGGTATTTTTTTACAGGAGGAGGTGCTGGGCCTCTCCAGAGTAGGAGCCTCCAACCCCGTACTGGTGCATGTGTCTAAGTATCCAGTAAAGGCTGCAATTCAAAGCAGAGGCACTGATTTATTTTAGGATCCCCAAGGCTAGGTGGAGCAGAGAACTAAAGCATCTGAATACTTGTTAAGCCTTACAGGCCTATGTTCCTGTGTGGTCGCAGTTTCAGTGGAATTTGGTTACAGTGCTCTCACCGGGAAGCATCTAGTCAGGCTGAATTATTGTGTGTTGTTGGCAGAAAACAGGACAAACCCAATTATCCCAGTCCCTGGGATCCTTGCAGTAACACGGAACTGCTGAGATGGGATGCATCTGGATCATGCGAGCAAGAAGTCCAGTGGGGTTTTTTTGCATAGGAAGTAACACAGGTAAAAATCAAATTCTCTGACAATCCCAAATCTACCTGCACAAATCCAGCATTCACTGGGGATATCAGCACATGAACAACATGTACCAGATAAGTATTTGAAAAGGAGGGCTTTTGCAGCACCTTTTTAAATGGACCCATCTCCTCCTATTTGCCTTGTCCACATCTGGCTTTGGAATTATTTACAACATGTTGTGAACTTGTAATCACCTCTGAGATGAGAAAGTATCTCAGCTCTAAAGGGAAGGTGAAATTCCATCACTTGTTTTGATGCAAATATTTTGAAACAGGGAAAACATTCCTTCTTAGCCTTTCAAAGAAGATCATGAGATGTAATTACAGTAATTTTACCGCACAGCTACAAACACAAGCACATGGAAGGCGTGTGGGCAGTCCTGCATGGCTAACAAGGGATGGAGGATTTGTAGATCCTTAACTTCCAAACCCTGGATCAGCTCCAGCCCTGAATATAGCAGCAACAACTGTCAGATATGTGACAAAAAAGATCTCATCCCAACATTATCTTTCTAGTGACTGTACTCCATAATTTTTTTCTCAGAAGCTTAGCCACTGTTTAATCAGCCCACCCTCCAGTTAGGAAATTGTGTCCTGTTCTTCATGTGAATCTGCCTGAAACCGTCTTTCAGGCACTGAATTTTTCTTCTCCCTTTGCAAGAAATTCACCTTGGTTTTAGATTTCTGTATGCAAGTATATATACTCAGCGCTTGAGTCACGTCTCAGCTTCTTGTCGGTGAGCTAAATAAGTTACGCTTCAAATCATGACTTGTTTTCCAGTCCCTGGAAACACTTGCGACCCTCTCTTGAACTCTCTCTCCCTCTCTGTCCTCATTATTTCCATACCTTTTTCTGAGGTGCGGACAACAACGTAAGAATAGCCATAACCAGTCAGCCCAGAGGTGTTATCTCGTGTAGTGTCCTGCCGCTGGCAGCACTTCCCACAGGTGCCACAGGAAGATTAGCAACAGTGAAAGGAAGGTGATGCTTTCTTCCCTTCTACTTGCTCCAGCATTCAAGTGATCTGCAGCAGCTTATTGTGCTACGCACGTATGCTCTTCACCTGGACCGGGATCACTTCCCAATTTCTGCTTGACATTCCTGGTTGTATGAATCCAGGGACCGCCTTTGCGTATTTCTTGCCATTGCCTCAGAAGCTCACACTGACCCACTGTCTGTGGAATTTTTTAAGTTCTCCATGGAGCTGCAGCTTTCCAAGATGACTTACTAGCTCTAGCAAAGAAAACGTGCAGCCTGATGGAGCCAGTACACACCATCCTTCAAGCTAACCTCTTGCCCTTGACTCTCAAGTCCGTATCTGGAAAGCCACCGTGTGTTGCCCCCTGCACAGGTTGCATTGAACTAGGATGTGAGTTTGTCCAGAAGGAAACATCCTGCACCCCCAACTTACAAGTTACAGAGTGCAGAAGGCGAGATACTAGTATTTGACTTCAGACCACTTCCACCTCTACCCGCTTTTCACCTCCTGCTTGGAGAGTAAGCCTTGCCTGCTTTCCAGAAATTTTAGTACAATGGACTCCAGCCTACCGTAACATGCCTGCAGGAATGTTACCTGAAAGCTTTCAGCTATCGAGGCGTTCTAAAAAGTGTGAGGCTACTTAAATTAAATAAAAGATACTTAAATGTATGGTCGGCTCCTGGATTTTTTGAGACTATCTGCAGAGAAGACTTAAAAAATAAAACCAGCATTGACTGTCTTTCTAAAAGAAAGCTGAGATTCCCTTATAATAGCATAATTACTCCAGGTATTAGAGCATCAAGAATAACAGCAACATTATAGAGGAAGGAGTGAGTTGGCAGTACTGCCACCACCTTTATTTCCTAGGACTTCCAAACAAATGCGAGAGAAATCTTACCACATTCGCATCTCCAGGTGTGCAGTGTTTCCACACCACCCCCCATTCTCTCCGGTACGCACAACCCCCCCCACACACACACTCCTGCTCTCCTTCATGCAGACTCGCCCCTCAGGCCTGTCTCTGCCCCCCAGCGTCACAGGCACCGGCAGACACATGCCAGCTTCCTTTATCTACAGCCGTCGCCTGCACGCAAGACCTACCCCCTCGTCCACGCGTGCATATCCCAAAGTCAGCGCGCGCACACGCCAGACCCCGCACTTGCACACGGCGTCACTTAGTGTTTTATCCTGGAGACGGGACGAGACACAGAGGGTCCCTGTCGTCCAGGCACTTAAGGTGCCCGAGCCCTTTTGAGGGGGGATTTCGGCAAAATGCCTTCTGCAGGCTGCTGGGGCTTAGGAGCTGCCAGCTAGGTGAGTATAGGCCTGAGCTGCTCTTTCCCGAATCGAGTGGTTGTGATGGATTATATTTATACCTCCGCTGTTCCAGCCTTTGACAAACCATCCCACGCATCTGTTACATTAGAGGCTTCAACCTAATATTTTTTGAGCTGGGCATATGGGAACATGATTATATCATCTTTATTTGTTTCTCTTCATTCACTCTCACTCCTCCATTCTTCCCTCTCCCCACCATTTATCATTTAAGGATCCACTAAAATATTACACAGTGTTTTTTACTCATCACTGTTTTTTTTCCCCCTTGTCGACAGATGCTTACCCCAATTCTGAAGTGATCTATGTGTGGACTAATAGCACCACAACGTCTGTGGTGGTGGCCGAAGACGGCTCACGACTTAACCAGTACCACCTGATGGGACAAACTGTAGGAACTGAAAACATCAGTACCAGTACAGGTAGGGAGAATATTTCCATCCCACGGTTGCTGGCAGCTGGAGCGGGAGGGGAGATGGACAGGCTCTGGTTATTTTGCAAGGAGAATGTGTGGGATGCGGGGTGCTAGGGAGAGCCTATGGAGGTTCCTGGCTGCGTAGCAGAGGCACTGACACACTCAGAGGGTTGCATGCTGGCTCTTCGGTAGGTTGCAAGGCTGTTGCTGGAGGTGGGCCCGAGCTCCTGCTGTTTAACGGGCGCTGGAGAAGCTGCACGCAGCCTTTGCCGAGGCTGCCAGCGCTGCTGCCGGCCTGTTTCCCTGGGGGAGGAACCACCCCGGGGAGGCAAACGCCACCCATGCGTTTGATCCCTTTCAATCATCGCTTTAAAATGATTTGCTTGATGAAACCGGAGGCGGGGGGAGTGGTAGGGAGCGGAGGGCAAGTGGGGGCTGTGGCGTGGCTCTGCAGCGTGTCCGGGGGACCACGTGGGCAGAGAGGAGGTGCGAACCCCAAGGATTCCCATCTCCTCCCCGGCTGCGAGCGGAGGCGCCAGATGTGGCAGCATTAGGGAGGCAAAGAAGGTTTAATCCCGGGCTGGGCACCCACGTGAGCCATGCCCCCCTGCTTCTTAAGGCTCCCACGCACGGGCAGCCCGGGGTGCGCATTGGCGGGGGGACTCCCGGGGGGGGTCGAGGCCGGGACAGGGGTCACGTGGGCTCAGCAGGACGGGGGCTTAACCAGGTTACACAATGCACGCGTCTGGAGAGCATTAGCGGCATCCAGCTGGGGCGGGGGACAAAATAGCCTGCCGTGAAGGGACGGGGGATTTCCACTGCCGCTGATCGCGGGGGGCTTGGGGTGGGGAAGCGGGGGGGCAGCCTGCGGCAACAGGGCTGGGAGCAGTTCCTGCTGGCAAAGCACGACAGAGTCTTCGGGTGATGTACTGTGTCCCTGGTGAAAAATGATGGGCTCTGAGCCAAAGGCAGGATTGTAGGGGACAAGGGATAGATTGTGTTAGGAACCTGTTACTGTCCGCAGGAAATTTAGGAGATGTGAAAACAGGTAAAGGTACACTTGCACACAAAGTTAGCTGGACCGAAACATGAAGGCGCATAAAGCTTTCCGCTCAAACTGTCCAAACGCGGCAAATAAATAGGGGCCAGCTGAGCTTGCTACTTACTCTCCAGACAGGACGCAAAGAGAAGGAAGGCTTGCCTCGGGCGGCACCGGGGAGCCACGAAACACAACCACTGTCTCCATCCTATAGAGCTTCACCCCCCTCCCTTGCCCATTTCAGGAGACACAAAGCTGCTGCTAACGCAAAGATATCTAAAGTCAAGAGAAGCATATAGAGAGAGTCAGAGCAGCCACCGCTGCAGAAAAAGGCCGAGTACGCTATCTCCCATTAAAGAGCAAAGACACTTTTCTCCTTACCAGTTTACCATCATAGCCGCGTTGTTTTCTGCAATGAACGGCAGCTCCCCTCTCGCCTTCATTGTTGCCAAGAAAAAGATCCAGAGGATGTACGGAGGCATCTCCTACAAACTCGTCCTGCTCCTCAGAGCAAGAAAACCATCCAGCCCAGGCAGTGAGTGCTCCAGCGTGTCAGCTCCAGGCCACTTCCAGTTTGCAGCTTTGCCTGTGAAAGCTCCTGGTCCTCCTCAGCCCAAGGAAACAGAGGACTCTTCAGACAAATCCCAAAGTTTCTGCCCAGTAACCACCTCCTTCCTGTATCTTAAGGTTTAGGCTAATAAATACTTGTTTTCCAATGTCAAGATTTTATATTAATGTCCCGGGTTGCATCTGGGCTGGCTGGATTCTGATTGCAGGGTGGATCACAAAGCGCAGGACACAGATTGTAACCGGGGATTAGCAAAATACAAAAATCCGATTTTGCACAGGGAAAGCATCAGTCAGCGATGGATTTTCTGGACTTCATCAAGCTCGTAGGAGGCCAGTAATCAAGGTTACTTATGAACGGCCATCTAAGGCATTTCTTCCTTCTATTGAATTGTTGAACATGAAAAAGAAAAAACAAATAGCTATTGCACAAATCCAAGCACTTGGATCTTTTGTGGGTTTTTTGACACACAAGTCAAACTACACAGCCCTTGCAGTTGCATAGACAAAATGTTTATGTCATAGGATGTTTATGCTCTCCTATCTAGCAGACTTTCTTTTTAAACGGAAATGCTGGACCTGCACCAATCCCTTGGGATTCTGCTGATTTTGTAGGCAAGCTGCTAAGTTTGGCTGTCTTCTCCGAAAACAATACCCTGGCACTCCCAATTCACCAACCAGTCTTGAAATGGGGAACCTTTTAGCCATACCACAGAAAATAGCTCTGACATGTGCCACCTGTTTTGTTTGGTTGGGTTTTTTTGTGCTAACATCCCCAAATGTCATTCCCCAAAAAGAGAAGATACTTAACTACTCACACTGCTTCCAACAGGCCCAACATCTGTTATGTGCTGGTGGTACAAGTGCTGAAAACAATCATACGGGATTCGGGTCCAAGTGGATCTTGCTGCTTTCTGCAAATGGTTGCCCAGTTCTGTTCCCCATACCCGGAATCTCTCACCACTAACTTAGGATGTGCAGTGCCACAAAACAAAACCAAAGCCCACTCTTTTATCTTCTGCCAGCTGGAGCCTGAGCTCTGAAATATCCAAAGCCTAAATAATAAAAGGAGCATTCAACCCTTCATTTCACACAAAATAATTCCGGTATTTTCTTGAGAGGAATCTTTCCCCTGCATCACTGTAAAAATGACATAGGCATTTCTCGTGGGCCAAAATATTCTGGATGACGGCATGGTCAGGGATGCGGCATCACAGAGATAATGTCAGGATCTTGCCAGAACAGCTGTTGACACACCTGAGTCGAGGTATATCCAGTAAACAAACAAGCCTGGGGGCTGGTCCAGCCTCAGTAAAATACTCCATTGAATCCCAGCATAACGGCGATGGAAGAATGCATGTTAAGATCCTGGAGAATTTGTAAGCATGATCTCTAGAACTCCATCATCTGGATACCAAAAAAAATCCTATAGCAGCTTTTAAAGCATTAAAAAACCCCTTAAGACCGGCGGCAGCACAGTAGCATAGCTCTATGAAGAAATGCAGCCATTCCCACTCTAGGGCTTTTCATTAGTGCTACATTTGTTATTAAAATTGTTTTGTGCAGTGATGAGTGGACCCCATCAGGAACAGGATTCTCTTTTAAGTGCTACATAAACCTATAACAAAAATTAGCTCTTGCTCAAGAAAGCTTATGGTCTAAGGATAAACAGTGGCCTTACAGAAGGAAAAGGGAGCTTTGCCACTCCAACAGAGCCAGGATTTTGTTCTATATAAACAAAAGGCCAACTCAGGCAGCTTTTAGCTTTACTTTAAGCAGTGGTCCCAGGGCATTAAAAACCAAGCTGTGGGGTTTTCTTAAGCCCTAAGTCTGCTGGAGGAAGCATTCCCAGTGTAGGCAGTTTTGAAAGGGACAGCATGGGAAATCAGAGAAAATATCAGCTGGAAGAAAAGCAAGTACAAAATCAAGGTGGTATCATTATTTCAGTGGAGACAAGAGCTTTGATATGTTAAAGAAAATAATAAAGTAAAAATCAGCTGTAGAGGGCCATCAAAATGTAGGCATTCATTTTCTGCATTTTAAAAAGGGGAAAAATAAAAGGGGGTCCTGTTGCTCTGCTGAAGCTGTGTAGGTTTTCATTATTCCGGCTCCAAAAGCGTACTGTCAAAATCAATAACGCACATCGTCACTCCTTAGCGAGCAGGAAAACTGTGACTCAAACACATCCCAGTGCGGTAGCAACTCAGATTACAGGCACATAGACCCTGCTGCTCCTGGCATATTTTATGGGTAATCCACAAACTAAATGCTCCTAAATAAGGAGCAAGTAGGGTTCCTCCTGAGACCACATCCCTGGTTCAAAATTACAATAAATGGAAGGGAATTAGATGTTCCTTCACAGGGATTTTCTCCCCAGTTTCACAGCATTCCCTGTCCATCTCCACATCCCTCTTCAGGGAACCGTTTTGCCAGAAAATCAGACTCCAGAAGAAAGTCATAAAGATTGAGGCAGGCTGTCAGGTAAGGTATTTCTGTGCTATTCCAGTCTTTCTGTCTAAAATCCTCGGCACGAACAAGGTCTGTACACTTCATCCAGAATAACAGAGCTCCTCTAGCACAACATATCAGTGCAGCTATACCTGCAAAAGCCCTTTCACTGTAGACCTGTTCTCTGCTAATTAGCCATATTGTCACTTAGAAATAATCTGCTAAATCTAACTGCTTAGCAATGCTGGCCGCAGCTCAACTCAGGCTATTCGCTCAAGGCAGAATCAGTCTGTTACAGATTTTCCTTTTGCGGCTGGTCTGTGGAGACTAACAGTCAAGTCTTGCAATAGAGATTATAGCTGCATTTGTTTTGTTCTTGGAGGACAATATGTATTTCGGAACAGGCATTACTCTGATTCATCAGTACCCAGCTGAATGCTGCATGCTTTTAAATTAATTTGGTATGAATGTGAGTGGAGATCTGTTGGGGCTTGAAGGGGCTGGTTGTTTTTTATTCTCAGATTTTGTTTTTACTCTTATTTTTCCTAGGCAAATAGCCTGGTTTTAGCTAGCAAGATTTTGGCTTTGGGGAGCAGTTACCATCAGTGAATAGCCTTCAGTAACAACTATATGGTTTTCCAGGAACACTCTGAAAGAACCAGTTGAGTTTTGATTTTTTCTGAAACATTAGGCAAGGTGACAGCTGGTCTGTCGATTTTAGAGTGCATTTTTTTAGGCTTTTATTGAAAATCAGAGGACCTGACAAAAGACAGATTAAGGCAACACTGTGAATTTGGCATATAAAAAAGACATGGAATTTAGCACTGCTGCGGCAGCTTGCAGTGAATTCTCCATGCAGGCAGTACAATATTCATTGCACAAATGAACAAGACATGGCACAATGTCTCTCCAGACACAGATTATCTTTCCAAGGGCTAAGGTGTACCAAATTCTAAGAAAACTGCATGCACTAGAGGGATTTTTTTTTTTTTTTTCTGGAGGAGCAATCTGATGGGTTTGGGTACTCAGATCAATAAGACATCCCAGGATCCATATGCAAAGCTGCAATTTTGGCAGCACCGACACTGGGACAGGCAGTCCCCAAAGTGCGGTGCAGAAGGAGTGTCTGGACCTGTTCTCATTCTTGAAAACTGATGGCTTGGCAGTAACTGTTGCCCTAATAAGGTTAAGTCCTGATGCTAAATCAAGTTTCTCAGAGTAGATGGCCTTAATCATTACTCTGGTAAGACAGTGTGTAGGACTGAGCCAAAACCAGGCAGGACCGAGGCAGTGCCAGCAACCTGGATTTTTTAAGCCTGTGAACATCAAGACATCCCAGGTGCATACAAGGACTGCAGCTTTTCAGTACAGTAGGAGTAGGCAGTCGTTGTCTCCTGCTTTTAGGGACTGAATGTGAAGACTAGCAGGATCCAGCAGCACCTCTGTCTCAAGTCCTGGTTTTCCACAGCGCAGAAATCCAGACATTTTTCATGCAATTAAGAAGGGCTGAATGGTATCCTCAAATGATGGGGGGTGGGGGTGGGGGTGGAGCTGGCCTGCTTAAGTCGCTAAATCAGTAAGCCTCCCTTATTTTACCCACAAGCATATTTTTCTCCTTCTAGGTGAATATACTATTATGACAGCCCATTTTCATCTGAAAAGAAAAATTGGTTATTTTGTCATCCAGACGTACCTTCCTTGCATTATGACTGTGATCTTATCACAAGTGTCGTTTTGGCTAAACAGAGAATCTGTCCCCGCTAGGACTGTCTTTGGTGAGTATCCCACTTTCTCGCAGCGTGCGGGAAGGATCGGTCTGGCTTGTAGAAGTGATTTGCTGTAACAAAACCGCAGTGCACTAATGTTTATTTCTGCTTGAGATGTTCTAGATGTTCCCTGATCAATTCCAGTTTAAACTCTAAATCCATTTAAAACCACTGTCTGGGCCTTTTTTTGGTAAAGTTATGACAGAAATTGCTCAAGAATCAATTACATGAAGGTTAAGGACAGAAAGAAGAATCAGATTGGTGTGATTTGTGGTGGGGTTTTTTTTTCCACTCGGGTAAAATACTGGATTGTTTAGAACAAAAAACCATATATATTATCATATTTAGTGTATACTCTAGCTAAGCATTTGAAACAGATTTCACTTCAAGACATTTTGTTTATCTCTGTTTTAAGATGTTTATCTGGGAAAACCACGTAGAGGTTAATTACTGACAATTATCTCCATTACCGTCAAACAAATTAATATGATTTTGTATTTAGAAAACATATATTTACTACAGAAATTATCATGGAAAAATCCTTCGAGGTCTCTTAAATTACTTAATATATCACTAGAAGATTGCAGAAAATAAACAGTCTTAAGCAAAGGTTAATGAAATACAAAATTTTCACTAGATGAAAAAAGAGGGGAGCAGGAACAGTTTATTATGTAAAACTTTGTTCAGCTGTTCTTAAGAGGGTCATTCCTCTGTACAAACCTACTGAAATCAGTCGGCAGCTTTGATCAAAAATCAGTTCAGGAAGCTGTATGGGGAGAATACAGGTACCAGCACCGCTTTGCTGACCGGTGGTACCCATTCTAGGTTTACAAAGCTGTAACTGAGAGCTGCATTTTGTTCTACTGGGGGCATCCTCCACAGAGGAAAGTAGTGGCAGCTCTGTCATTTACTGGCCTGTGGGAAAGGAGGAGCTCCGGCCAAGGAAATCAAGAACAGCCAACAATTTCATACAGAAAATCTCCATGTAAGAAAATAAAATCTGTAATCCCACTTTATTCTGACAGTTACTGCTAAACGGGTTTCTCACTGATTTTATAATGTACCACTTAACGAGGGACGCTCTGTACGTGCCGTGCATCAGTATACAGGGATAAAATACCAGTAAGGTTTTGGTTTCTTTAACCGCTGGGTTTGTGTTACCCCTAAAAATACTTATTTAAATACACTGTAACTACAGATAACCAGAACACCACAGAAGTAAACACTTGAGGGCGGAGGCTTTCATTTTTTCTTGGAGAGCAAAGTATCTTACTCTTTCAGACCGTCATGTGCAAATGCTGACTGACTTCATGTGGCCTTCTTAGGTATCCTGCTGAATTGGGGCCTGCTCATAACTCGTTAGGGATCTCGTAAGGGCTACCAAACTGATCTCTGCCTCTTTCTTTTTTTTTTTTTTCCCCTTCTTTACAGGAGTAACAACAGTCCTCACCATGACCACCTTAAGTATCAGTGCCCGCAACTCTTTGCCAAAAGTGGCCTACGCTACTGCAATGGACTGGTTTATAGCTGTCTGCTATGCCTTCGTCTTTTCTGCATTGATTGAATTTGCAACAGTCAACTATTTCACCAAAAGGGGTTGGGCATGGGATGGCAAAAAAGCCCTGGAAGCTGCTAAAATCAAGGTGCTTACCTTCCATTTTTTAAATACCTAGAATAAAAAGCAGGTACTCAGCGTAATTCAAGTAACTGAACGGACAATTTTCGGCTTCTTTGTGAGAAAGGTATTTAATTACCTCATGACATACTTTCACCTTCCTATAGAGGAAAATTTGCAAGGAAATATGCCTTCTGTTCACAGAGATAAACTGTCAGTCTCTACCATCTATATGATGAGGACTGTTTTCAGAAGGATATAGGGCATTGACTATACTTGGCATGGGATTTCAGTGACCAGACTTTGATAATAGCAGACATATACTACGAAACGTATCTTGGCAGAGCACTCCCTATGCGTTCTCCCAAATAAATGACAAAGCTCACACTGAGCTCCGTGAGGCAGGGTCCCCCCCACAGTATCCCCAATAACAAAGAGACAAAACAGTGGTTCTGCGAACACACAAACTTTTGAGTTTCACGCTGAAATGAAAATTTTGGAATAGGACTGACTCTCAGCAAACGATCTCCTAGAGAGAGCTGGTACCCGCAGGCATCCCGAAGGAGCAGTACAAAGAGGGCAAGCTGGCAGGGGCAATGAGCCCTGCACCACTCTCCTTGCCGCAGCCGGGAGGGTGAGGTTCGCATCTTGGCCGCTGCCTGGGGGGCAGCAACCTCTGCAGGTGCAGGACCACGTCGTCCTGACAAAAGAAGCTGCCCATGCACACGCCTGGTGGGATCCGGGTCCGGCCGGCTGCTCTTAGCTTGCTCTGGCGTCAAGGAAAGCTTAACCTGAGTAAGGGCTATAAAATGAAGGCAGAAACAGCTGTTGGTAGTCAAAGTCGGAACAGCCAATAGGCATTTGTTAGCATGTTAGCATGATTGATTACGGTACTTAGATTTTTGGGTTAATGTCTTGAGAACATGTTTCCACTTTCTGTTCCTGCAGTCTAATGTTTTGTTCTTTACACCACAGAAAAAAGAGCGTGAACTGCTGGGAAATAAATCATCTAATACTTACAGCACTGGGAAGATGACCCCCGCACCAAACATGCCAAAGGACTCAGCCCCATCCGTCATCTCAAATACTGCATCTGCTCCAGTGAAGTCTGCAGAAGAAAAGCCTGCTGAAAGCAAAAAGACTTACAACAGCATCAGTAAGATTGACAAAATGTCCCGGATAATTTTTCCAGTGCTGTTTGGAACTTTTAACTTAGTTTACTGGGCCACATATTTGAATAGGGAGCCTGTTATTAAAGGTGCCAATTCTCCAAAATAAACTGAAGGACTCTAAAGCCACATGTGAGCCATACTTACAAAGCAGATGCTACCAAGGAAAATCTGAGATCCAGATGACTTTCTACATTTGGGCAATATTCTTCAGGAATTTTTTTGCATGTTTAATAATATGTACAAATAATATTGCCTTGATTGTTTATACATGTAACCTCAGATGTTTCGGAGACGATTATATTACTTACAGCGACAGATCTTTATAAAAGATCAGAAGACACTGAACATGGCTTCTTTGCTGCTGAGTATCTTGCATTGATAGTTTACAAATAAAATAAGTTATATTTTTTAACTGTTCAAGTGTACTACATATCGTGGTTTTTATACTTCAGGTGTACAGTCATACAAATATAGGCTTAACCTATATTTTACAGAAGAGCTCCACTATTGTCATCTGATAAGTTACTGAGTAACGCCAGTTGTAAATGTGCCAAATTATTAAGTGTAGGGCTATGTTTGAGCATCTTTACTGGTTATAGGTAGTGCATTACTCCACAGATAAAACTGCTCGGCCCAGTTTTCACTGCAAGTTAATACAATGCAGTAAATCCTAATGGGGCTATGCTGATTTTCACTGCTTGAGCTTCTAGCTTGCAGTGAAATAACATAGGGAGCCGGTAGCTACTTGTGTAAATAAAGGTGGTGGAATCTTGCCCTTAAAAGAAAATCTGAAGTTTGTTTGGATTTTGCATTCCAAGGAATTTTCTCGAATGATTCTCAGTATTTATTGCAAAAATTAAAGATATATTGCATGAAATTAACATAGATTAGGAACATACTTGTGCAAATAAAACTTTTAACAACAGCAGTAGACATTTTTATTAGGGTGAAGTAAATGGTGTTTGGACATTTTCCCAAGAAGAAGATTGCATTATATTAGCAGAGATTAATAGTAAAGAATTACAGTAAATCTGCAATAATTATTGTTTCCCACAGTGAAAATCAATCAGCCAACACTAAGAAGTGAGACCAGAAAAAAAGATGTGCTTCATGACAGCAAGGTGTTTCAGTGACAATATTGACAGAAAGGTCTTTGTACTGTCCATCTGAAACTTTTCTATAAAACGCCTTGCTGCTGCCAGTGTGTTTTGCTTTTACAATGAATGAGAAAATGCAATCTGAGTTTTCAGCTCTTTCCTCCTTGGCATCCTTTCCTTGTTCCAGAAGCTTTTGTAATTTAATCGTAATGTTTAAATAAAAAATGCATTCAACATTTGACTGCAAAATGTCATTCTTATACTGGTTATCCTTTTAGAGAGACCCAAAAATCACCACAAGAGCTGGAAGTATGAACTGGGAAGCACACATGCACGCACTCGATCACATGTGTGCGCATGATGCATCCTCACTCTTGCCCAGAAAGGTACAGACTGAGTGAAGACAGTGAATTGAGATGTTTCAGAATTAGATGCTGTCTCGCCATGGAGCATCAGCCCCGTGTTCTGTTTGGGACAGAGAGGAGAGTTCGTGCTTCACCTTGAGGTGAGGGTCTGGTCCGGGACTGGGGAGCTGTCTGGGCTTCTTGTGTGTCTTCTCTTCATCCCCTTCATTTCTAAACATTGCTGAGAAAAAAAATCTCACACACCTATTCCTTTTTGCAGCTTTTTGTTTGATGCTCTGGAATTAAAAATTTGCAAATTCTCTGTGGCCACGGAGAAGCCACGGGACTGAGCGGATAACTGGAAGCTGGCAAAGAGGAGCAAGGGAGGGGCATGCCCATCTGTTAGTTACAGTGCTATCCTGGGCCAAGGTGAGGATTTGGATCTCTGGTTTCATGTAGGCTTCCCACGTGGCCCTGAGCAGCCACACACCTCCTTGTTCATTATTTCTTTATTTTTAAAAGTGGGATAATGGTATCTGAATACAATGAATCTGGCCCTTTGAGGATCAAAAACAGTGAAAAATTGCAGAGCCTATGGGGAGGCAAAACTTTATAAAGTCCCATGGCTATTTCTTTTCTTCCATGCAGGTTATTCCCACAAAAAAGTTGGAGCCAACAAGACCTCCTGTTTTCTTGGTGAAGAGCACATAGCTTTGCCAAGTCCAACAGGGATGGAGTGCAGTGAAGTGCACACACATGGTGTCCCCAGTGACTGACTCCCTGAGCACCTCTGAAACAGCTAAAAACACCTGGCAGCTGGCGGAGGGGAGCAGACCTGTCTGCATACGCAAGACAGAGCCTCTCGGTTGCAGCCTGTTCTGCCTCTTCCTATGGCCACAGAGATGTACAAGGAACGCCATGCTAGGCTCCTAGAGGCTGAATAGCCAGCCCAGGAGAGGTGAGGCCAACGTGCTGTCAGGGCTAGCAAACACAACAATTCCTTTTAGTCAGGACGTGCACACCTGGGGAACTTTTCTTCTAAGCACGTCCTATGGGTGCGCATTCCTCCTGTGGCAAGGCAAAGTGACCGTGAAATGAGCGGCATGGTAGGGTCTTGTTAATCACTGGGGGAGGCTCCTGCAGCCCTACAGATGAGTGTTTGCTCACGGCCCTCGAGTCTTTTCCTGTGGTTGATGATGATAGGGCCATTGACGCTTGTGGCAGATTGATGTGTGCCAGGTAACACATCTGGACAAAGCTTCTTGCTAGGAATCAATTTACCAACAGCTTGCTATTTGTGGTCTCACCAGAATAACAGATGAGATGTAATTCTAGCAACATCAGTGACACAGCATAATGCACCAAATTAATCTTCCTCGATGAGGCATCTGAGGATGATGGGCGGGCTGGTGAGGACCCATCAGGAGACAGACCACTTAATGATTTGCCTTTTTTTTTGACCCCATATGTACACATGCTACCATGTTGCTGGCAGGTATGTATCAGTACCTGTAAGCGCAATTCTCTTCCCAACCATTCTTGCAGCCTACAGGTGGCACAGGCCCAAGCTTTCTTATCACACATTGTTATTTATGATAGTATTTGCAATTGCAAGCTGAATTCTTAACACTTCTTCCCCTCAGATGCCAAATAATCACATTACATGAAAAACATGGTGGGTTTGGTTTTGGTTTGGTTTTGGTTTTGGTTTTTTTTTTGTTTCACAGGAAGATTAGGTGGTTGTAAGGTTTTAAAATAAAAACAGTTATTGAACAATTATGTTCCAAAGATTAAGGAACAAATTGGACAGTCACTGACTGAAACCAGATTCTGTGGGTTCAAGTTCAATCTGGAGCATGGGCCTTTTGCACAGTTCTCTAAATAGATTGAAACTATAACAGGATCCTGAGACGCTGATTCCTAGCAGCTAAAGGAGTACTTGGGAGGAATGTCATATATATGTGCCCTGTTCCTCTTATTCTTCCCACAAAACCTCTGCTTCCAGCCACTTTCAGAGGAAGGATACTGGTCCATGCAGACCTTTGTCCTGATCCCATACAGCTACTCAGTAAATGTTCTTCTGCAAGAGAAGGATGGCATACAGGAATGCACAGGCCACAGAGGACTTGTGAGCGTGGCACCAGAGTGCTTCTGGGACGATACGGAGGCTGTATCTACTACGCTGTTGAAAACTATGAACAATCTGCGCACCTCCAGAGGACGCTTTCCTCAGACTTCCACAAAAAGCCTCCAGTGTGAGGTTTTTTTTTCACTACATACACGAGAAGCTCAGAGCCATCCTTACAGCATCTTCTCCAGAGCCATTCTGCCTGCCCCAGAGAGTTTTCTGCGCTTTGTTTTATTTGCTCACGCCCAAGTCTGACTCTTACCCTGAATGGCTCAGCATAATTTTCTGATCTCCATTGCAGACTCAGTGCCAGGACCTCTAAATCTGACCTATATTACTTAATGGAAAGTCTCCTTGTCTTCACTGAATATGGAACTACCTGCAAACAGCAGAGTTGCATGGTCGCAGGATCAGGCCCTTTGCTTTATTTTAGTAAACGATTTATCAGGGTATACCCGATGTGTAGAGGACCTGATAATTTCCTGCCAAAGGCATATGGCACCACAGACATTCTATACATAAATCTCTCTCAGTTCTATTGACTGTTGCTTTCTGTGTTTGAAGGTAAGGGCAGAAAATAATGATTAGAGCTCATTCTCTTATTGTGGATTTGCTAAACCAGGTTGAAGTTTCCTGAAGAAACCTATCTTACATTTCTTGGAGTATTCCATGAGCTCCTAATCCTTGCTGAAAACTGAAATGATAGAAGAAGCAGCCACCTCGCAGCACGTGCTCCTGCCTGAACAGGAGGTGTTGTCCCGTAGTTTGGGAGATGCTTCAATAAGCCCTTCGATTCCAGGCTGGAATACTTAAATGCCACTGCCTCGCACTACACACCACCTAACAATTTGAATCTCTCAGCAGTTAGTGGAACTGTTTGTGTGGGAGACTGTTACTCACCGATGTCGTCTGAACTGTGGGAGATGGGAGCATTTCCCAGATCCTGGCTCAAAGTAAACACCTCGGCCTTGTCCAGCTGCAGGCTGGGGCAGTATCCGGAGGAGCATCAGCTTCCTCAGGTTTCCCCTGGAAGGAGCCTGGGCCTTCAACAGTTGGGTGAGCTGTGTCGCTGTCCCCAGTACGGGTGAGCTGGGACCCTGTGGGCAGACCTACTTCATAGCTTAGTCATGGCCAAAGAGAGTAATAAATAGGGATTGCTTGTCATTGAGTTTTTTCCTGTATGCTTTCATGAAAAAAAGAGTTGAAAAGTGAATTACAACAATTCAGCACTGGAGAGTAAGTGTGTGCAGTTCTACTGCCAAAATTCCTCGCTTGCGCCCATTAAGAATGAAAGAACAAGTCAAATACAATGGAAAAGGTTTTTATTTCTGATATTTGAGCTGTGCCAGCTTACTTCAAGGATGAATTTAGGCAACAATGTATTTTCTAAAGCTTAGCCCTCTTCCTTTATCTTGAATTGTGTTCTGCTGTTTTCTAAATGGAATATGCCCTCTGTGGAATAACTAAACATATTTGTACAAAACTGAGAAAGAAATGATTTTATGAAATAAACTTGTCTTTCAAAAATTCTTGCTCAACATATAAATTAAACTTTCAAGAAAACTGAATGAAACTGCTTTGCTACTCCGTCTATGCGGACAAGATGAATGTACCACTTGCACAGCTATTTGTTTTTTAAATCTGGAGATAACGTTCTTTGTAATAAGGATATATTTCCCCTAACACCCTTGCTCCTCAGATTGGAATTGACACTGAAATGTTCAGAGGAACCTAAATTATTCTAAAGGAGTGTTCGATCAAATTGCTTGAATTCTTTCTGGCTTTTTATATGGTTTTATGTCAGTACAAAACTTAAATACGGCCATCGCATGGTGCCAGCCACAGATGACATCCTCACCTTACCAGTTTTGTGTCTCCCACGATTTTGTTATGGACATTTGTTCAATTTTGAGAAAGACAGAAAGAATGGAAGTTGAGATTTTTATGAAGCTCAAAGGACTTCTGAAGGATCGTCCTAGGATTACCACTAATTTAGACTCAAGTGTAAGTAAGTGTCCCATTCTGTACTGCATTATTTCCCTTTTCATTGCCATCCTTAAAAGCAATTATCAGTTCTCACAGTCATCATGTCTTAAAATTTGCTGTTTAAATTTGTCCTGGCCAAAAACAAAGGGAAAAGGAAATTAAGAATGTTGATTGAAGATTCCAGCTCATTTCAGCCGGATGAATTTGGAGAGTTTTTGAGAAATGTCGATAGATAGATTCAATGCACTGGACCGACAGTGATAGGTTGTATTTGCAGCTGGGAAAACTTGGTATACTACACATAGGACAAAAAATACTACATAACTTGTCACATATATGATAACAAACACTGGAACCAGCCACCCACAGCAGTCTTGGCCTCAGTGGATCTGAGCTCAGTTCTTCATTCACTGCAGGCTGGTGTTACTGATGTCCTCAGAACAACCGCTCAGGGTTCATCCGGCCCCAGAGGTCCAGGCCTGCCTGCCCTCGATGCCCGCGCTTCTGCCAGCAAGCGTATGGGAGCCTGCTGAAAAGCTGCGGCACGGCAGCGTCAGGAGCGATTCTCCATGTCTTGCCCGCGGGCCAAAGAGAGCGGCGAGCCCTGTGCTGAAGGACAGAGCTGAGGGCACACAGAAGGTGTCTGGACCTCTGAGGTTCAACTTCCTACCTCAAGGCAGATTTAATTATTTGTACAAAGCAGAGTGCTTCCAGTGGGAGCAACAGAGACCTTCGGCAAGAATTAACTGGCTCTAGTATCTAATAAATCCCTAACAGGCTTCCAGCTGGAGGACTCCAGGAGCTGTAGGAGAGCGGTTTCATCCCCTTCCCTGTTTGTCTCGGAGCAGCCCCAGTTCCCTCCTGTGCTGCCTGTGGTGTAGGTGGCAGCCTCAGGCGCTGGGATGCCAGGAAAGCCACCAGCGAGGGCTCTCCTTCAACATGCAATCACAGAAAAGTTCAGATGGCCAATTTCAGGAACCTGTTCAGCGTTAGAAAGGGGGCACCCCGTTCTAGCAAGTGAGACACTTGATCTGCGAGCCCCATTCCCTCCCTCTCCATTTCCCCCCTTATTTACGCTAACTAGCTCCCTGCACAGCTGGGCAGAGGCTCTTCCTTCCCCCCCTGCACAAGAAATACCACAAAGGTATTCCTCTGGTGTCCCTCAGGTTGAAAAGACAGTCGCCCTCTGTGAAAATACCATGAAAGGTAAGTTAAAATGTGGATCCATTTTATTGTGCTGGAGAATATAAACATTTTACTACCATTACAGTGTATGATAAAATGTTCTTTTGTTAAAACGCGCGCGGGAGAATCATGGTCCTTACCCGAATACACAATTTGAAAAGGCTCAGCAAAGGGCAGGGAGTGTGCTTACAAGTAAGAGAAAAGCATGTGAATATGAAGAAGGCAGGAAAAGTAGAAACGACCGAGGGATGAGGCGGTGCTAACGTATTCCTTCGCCATTAACGCACAGCCCACCGAGGACAACAGAAAGAAAGCCTTAAACATCACCTTTTCTTTTTCCCTGCAGCCTGAGGGGAAGGAGGCAATAATTAATGAACCATAAAGCTCCACTCGAGCCTTGGGGCTTGCTGTCACCCTGCAAGGGAAGAGGGGAGTAGTCACTCTGCCGCTGCGAGGGTTTCCCCGCAGGGCTGCGTGAGGTGATGAGCACAGACACAGCACCGCTAAGGGCAGGCGGCCGCCGAGCGGAGGTACCCGGGCGCCCTGCCGCTGGCTGGAGGCGGGCCGGGGGGCAGCCCGCTCCCTCCCCGCTCCCTCCCCGCTCCCCTCCCGCCGCGCTGCCCGCAGCCGCCGCCAGAGGATCCCGCCGCCGCGGCCGGAGGCGCCGAGGGCGGGACGGGGCTGGCGAAGAGGCGGAGCCGCCGCTGCGGGGAAGCCGCCCCCGGCCGCGCAGGGGAGGGGGCCGGGGGTGCTGGGGGGGGGGGAGGAATCCCCGCGACGCAGGGCGGCGCGGGGGGGCGCGGCTCTCCGGCCGGGGAGGCTGGCGCTGGACCCCGGCTCGCCAGCTCTCTTCGCAAATCGCCGCCGCTGCGTCTCTCGTCCCGGTATTTCTGCCACGGTACCGTCTGGCCTACTCACGCCGCCCGCCCGGGCGCTGGCAGAGGGGCCCGGCCGCCCCCGCCCCAAGCTGCCGCCGGCAGAGCCGCCCGAGCAGGGCAGCCGCCGCTGCGGCATCTCCGCAGCGGTTTGCTCGGCCGGGCTCTCCGCGCAGGGGGGCCGGGGGCGGGCTAGGCTTTTACTTATTCGACTTGCGTGTGTCTGCGCGTGTGCGTACACGCATTTCCCTGTATGCGGCCAGCGCGGGGGCAGCCCCCTCTGCGCGCAGGGCACGACCCGTCCTTGCTTCCCAAAGAACCGCGGGGGCACTGCGAGCCGGGACGTGGGTACCGCGACCTCGGGGCCCCGAGCGATGTTTCCATAAGCACCAGCCTTCAGGTAAACCTTCGGGTGCCTGAAAGCGGCCGCAGCCAGCTGCCGTGCAGCGGTGCCGCCGGGACCCACCGGCACCTGCACCTACACCGGCGGGAGCTCCTCCCGCAGCTGAGAGGCGGTGGCTCCCTCGCCCCGCCCCGCCCCGCCCTGCCCCGCCCCACCGCGCCCGTGCTTCTGCAAAGTTGGCATCGGCGGATCGGCGTGCTGCTGAACCGGGCCGTGCCTGAAGAAGGGCGCACTTTCGCGCAGCTGCTACTGGTGAAATCCAGGCAACCACCGAGCTCCTCTCGTCCTTTCCCTTCCCTGTTCCCGCTGTTATTTTCTCAAGGCAGCAGGCGGTCTGGAGTCCACCTGCACTTCTCTGCTGGCGACGGAAAAGAGCACAAGTCTTGTAACAAGTGATTATTAGCAATTCACAGTAACTGCAATTAGCCAAAGTCAACACGAAAGAACTGCTGTATAATCTAGTAAAAAGAGACGTTTGGGTTGAAAAAAAAGCTAAAGTGCATGACTGGGAATTAATTGCCTGGCTCACAGCAGATTTTCCCTAAGCTGTCTCGTTCCCTCAGCAAATAACTTCGGGAACAGAGGTCTCTCCAGCCAGCTCTTCTAGGCATCGTGTAGGAGTTATTCTAAAAGCAAGATTGCATCTTCCAGCAGAACTTTTTTTTTTTTTTTAAACGTAATGTCATAATTAAAACCGACTCCCCCATAACTCGGAAATTATGTCTAAGGGAGAAGCAAAGATTTATGCTTCTGAGATTTCTGATCACGGTAAAACGATCGCCTCTAGCAGAGCTTTTTGTTTCCAGATTACCATCATGTAAGTGAAATTTTGTCATTTCCCATTCTGAAAGCAAAGGCGAATATTCTTATTACCCTGACGCCTGGTGCGAAGCTCCACACACCTGGAGAGAACTGAAGTCGCTAAAAATCACATCTGTGCTGTTTTTAGTGGAGTGAAAAGACACTCGATGTCCGGAACCAAACTATTTTTGCCCTGAATACACTTGGCTGCCGTCACATTTCCAAGTTCTCACCGCAGAAAACCCTCATTTATTCTAAAGTTCCCAATACACACATAAATCCATGTAGCTCGGTCTACTGCATCTCTCTCTTTTCTCTGTGTATACATTCCACAGGCATACCTTGTGCGTATGTAGGTGTATCCATGCATTCGTACAGAGCATGCAAACTTCTACATACATCCAGCTAGATACAGAGGCATATACAAACACGCTGCGTTGTGTATGTTTGTCTGTCTGCCTGTGGAAGTCTGTACTGTAGATCCCTCTCTGTAGCCGCACCGATTACATGGATCTGCGTCTATATGTACACCGGGATGCCGGTGGTTCCGACCACCCCGAGACCAGAAGCAGCGCCGACGCCTCTCCCTCCGTCTGAAGAGAGAACCTCCAGCGTCCGGCGAGGGGGGGGGGGGGCATTCGGCAAGTGAGTGTGGGGTTTGGGGGTGGGGGCACCCCCCAAAAGGGCCGGGGGATGCCGCCGCCGGGCGCCGCGGCCCCCGCGGGGGCACCGGGCGGGCGGTGGCGGGG
>JAVKLA010000057.1:9321262-9332330 GCA_034782735.1 Sagittarius serpentarius
GCTCACCGCAGGGGGGTTGGACTAGATGGCCTTTGATGGTCCCTTCCAGCCCAAGCCGTTCTATGATTCTATGATCTTTGCAATACTTAGGTCTTGCATGTAGTCTGTTGGGTTGACAAGGATGTACTGGTTTTGGGTTGGAGAGAGAGGCCTTTTACCCAGAGTACTTAGCAGCAAGGTCCCTTACAATACAACCTTCTCTTTGTGAATGTAAATAATTAATTTACACAGATAACTCTTATTTAGAGTTTTATTTCCTGACAGTGATTACTTGCTGAAATGGCTTTATACAAACTCAGACTGAATATTCTTCTTGAGTCGCATTGTAGGTAGGAAAGTTTGGTTGACAAGTTACTGTTTGCCAAATTCTTAATCTAAACTGTCAGACCCCAAACTATATGTAGCAACTGCTAGTTCTTATTTTCTCTTCTCTTCCATAAGTTCACCTAAGAAATCTGAGAGGAGGCTGGGAGTATAGCATACAGACTTTTGGGTTGCCATGGATTGACAATGAGGTAAGAGTCAGGAGAAGTTTGAGATATTAATTACATAAGAAAATCCGTTTCTTCTCTCTCCTTCCTTCTGTGATCACCTAGACTATGCTGGCTCTTCCAAGTGTAGAAGTGTATTTAGAAGTCTTTTTTTTTTTTTTTAATTAAAGAGGGTTCTGAGCAAATATTTGTGAACTCTCCCCTCCTATGAATATAAGTGAAACAAAACTGGAAACTTTAGGCATTGATTGTAAAACCAGCCTAACCATTAAGATCTACAGTTTTCATTCTCAGACAACATAATACTAGAAAAGTTACAGCTTGTGCATTAGGGAAAGATAAAAATGCTGAAGGTTAATTGATGGTGGTGGTTGGAGATGAAGAATAAAAGTGATTTGTGGCTAATTAAGGGAGTCCGTTTATATGCGTGCTATCATTCACACTCCAGGACAGAACGGCAACAAAACCTAGCATATGAATAAAATATCCTGTTCAGACGACTGTGTTCTCATCCTGGTATTGCTGGCATCCAAACTTGCTTTCAAGTCTGCACCTAATTTTTTATTATCCTTTTGATTTTCAATTGCAGTCCTGTTTTGGTAGTTTGATCCTAAAACATCGGGATGACATTTCTGCCAGAGTTTCTCTGGCTGTAGCAAGTGGAGGGCTTTGACCTCTATCTGTTGTTCAAGCCCATTCTCTTCTATGCAGGAAGAATGAGTCTCTTTTATTGTCCTCACTCATACCTTCTTAGAGTCATAGAATAGAACCATAGAATCATTTAGGTTGGAAAAGACCTTTAAGGTCATCAAGTCCAACCATAAACCTAACACTGCCAACTCCACCACTAGACCATGTCCCTAAGTGCCACGTGTCTTTTAAATACCTCCAGGGATGGTGACTCAACACTTCCTCTTACTATGTCTTTCTTTGAATGTGGTAATTTGTCCTAAAATATAGACATTTTAGCTGACCACAATTATCCCTGAGAAGTGACTTGTTAGCATAGCCGTTTGTTTTACAGGAACAAACAGGTAATTAGATATTGCCTATAAGGTCATGTAGGAAAATATTAATAGTTATCATCACTAATGCAAAGTAAACATTAACACTATAATCACTACTACTACGGTTACCAATAACTGTGTAATGATTTATTACAGCTTTATCCCAATTTAAATTTAGCAATTTACGTGCTAATGAGATAATGTAAAATATCATTATAGAGTAATTTCAAAAAATATCTCATTCCCGTAGAGCCAATCTTGTTAGTCTTTTGCATTCAGAAGTCTTGTGGAACTTATGCAGAGTTTAAGTGGCTGTATATTTCTGGAACAGAGCTCATATTGTGTGTGTTATGTGGCTGCATGCCTTCTAAAAATCTAGTGCTAATTGCTTTGCCTCTATAACTATGTGTATATTGATCCGTAACATTTTTACCACCGCTGTTTTGGGTAAAACCAGAATAATTTATATCTGGGAGTTGCCTGAACAATGTAAGAAAGGTTAACTCTCAACAAAATTAATTTTAATTTTATTTTAAAATTTATAAGAGCTCAGCTAGTTCTGCTCATGTTTAAATGAGCTTCCCATAAAAATATTTCTAAACATTAAAAAATAATTCTAAATATTTATGATTTGTGCAGGAACATAAATGCTAGTTGGATAGACTTCAGATGTGGAGGAAGCTTTCTGTAGGAAGCAAACAAAGTGGTTTCATTCATGAAATAAGCGTCAATTCTGAATAGGGGAGATCTATCAAAAATTAAGAGATCTTTTAAAAGGACAGGGTAATTTAAAGTCCTAAATAAGCATAATAAAATGTCAGGAACTCATTGCAGATTTTTTCCCCTACATGGCTTCTGAAATTGTGTAACAATCCCTTTGTTCGTTTCCTCCAAAGTCTTAAAATTCTCCTGATATATCTGTAAAGTTTTTTACACACATGATCAGCTTGCATATATCCAAGAGTAAAGTCTTCTCAGAGTTTAATGGGATTCAAGCTCGGATACCATTTATTTTACCAGTGTAAACCTAAAAGCAGGACTGCACAAATCCTATAGTTGGCCTGCATGGGTACTTGTGATCAGGGCATTATTCTAGCTGTTTCTGTGTTTTGTTGTCCCGACATACCTGACCAAGCTTTACACTAAGTGTCTAGGTGTTCACCTGGCTTCTTAAGTGATCTTTGCAGGCAGCGTTGAACTCGCGACTCCTGTGGCTAGGCATCTTTTGAGCTGTCTAAAGCTTGTAGACAAATTTCACTCAGATGTGTCTTTGCAATGTGATAGTCACAAGGCGGGAATATAAACACTCCATCTGTCTCAAAGACATGGCATTTGGATCAGATGGGGACTATTAGCTGAATATTGGCATGACCTTAGTTTTGTTTGCAGATATTTTGATTGGCTTGATAGATCCCTTCCTCAATTAAAGCCAACGTGTCTGAAGATGAAATTATGGTGATGAGCAGTTAGCTAACCTTAGATAGCACTGTGTAGCAGCATAACACAGCAGTTACTTGGATGTGCTTGCATTGTCTTTTAGGGAAAGTTAACTACCATATATTAAAGAATATTTCAAAGAACATGGAGAAGGCTGGTACATTTGTTGACAACCTTTAATTGCTCTCCTGCATGTAATATACACATGGTTCTGCCACTAATTTTTCTAAAGTTTCTGACAGCTCTTTAGAACTATTTTGGGCTGATGCTGATATCAAAATGGTACTGGAGCTGATTATCCTTTTGTCATCTTATTGGCAGCTTTTAGTGAGGTATTAAAACTTCCATTGTTCAATCAGCAAGACTGTGAGAACTGTCTTAGTGCAAGAAAAAAGGCTCTATCTGCAGCTCAGCAACTCCATGCATGGCTTATATCAGTCCATGAACTGAGTGTTCACAAATGCATGTAATACACAGAAAAACTGAGCAGGCTTTGAAATAGTTGGTAATGTAACTATTTCTGTCTTCCATGAAACTCAGTTTATTTTGAAGACTGGTGGAGGGTGAGTTCTTTCTAATAAGACATGATAACTTTAAGACTCAGTTATTTTCCTTTTCATAATGCATTTTGGATGAAGTGATCTTAAAATCTTTGCCTGATTATGATTGGTATTTTGAATTAAAATCCTATGGTAACAAATCTAAAATTTATACCTGATGGTTCTCCCAGTTTATATCTGTTTATGTCCATGAGAGACCATAAGCAACAAGAACTGTACTCTTTTTTTTTTTCCAAAACCTGAACACATATTTACTGTGCAATTGCATTACAATTGGATTTTCTGCTTCTGCCTAGGAAAACAAAATATCATTCAAAGGAACTTTCAGTCTTTTTTTGTTGTTGTAGTGATATAATAGCTTACCTGTTGTTTTTTTTTTATTTTTAATTTTAATTTCACTGGGAAAGTCTGAGGCTGGATGCTGATTTAATGTGACATAAGAATTGGCTGCTACTAGGTTTTCTTCTTTTTCAAGATTAACCTTTACTGTGAGTAAGACCAAATTCTCTTTAGCATTAACAAGCAGTGCTTCATTTTTTGCACTGAAAGAGAGTTTGGCCCAGCACATTCAGGAGAAATTATCATCTCATAATCTATTTATACACTTAACTGCAATGATTAAACAAAAATGGATTTCAAGCACAGTATTCTAGTCCTGAACTTTGTCCCTGATCCTGACAAGATTCAATTGCATGCCAATTTGCATCACTAAGTCTAGTCCCATTAATGTTCACCAGAACTCCTTAGTGTTGAATTTCCAGCTAGATATGTGCATAAGCCCTAAAAAGATCAGAGCCTTTTATTCCATGTATACTATCTTGGTAAAAGAGCTAGCTGTAGTTCCCTGCTATTACCAATTCCTATGTAATGACACTTATTACTGCATTTTGAGGCAAGTCTCATTACCAGAAACTGCTAGACTCCTATTCAGTTATTATCTGGGTGGAATTAGAGTTGCATTAATCAGTTGTGCTTGTTCAGCTGAGTTCAGATTTTCTTTTGCTGAAGGGAAGATCCGAGTTTATAAGCCAGTACTTCAGACAATTTGAAACCATGACCTTAAATAATCCTGGATGTTCTGACCATATGCAGTCAAAGAAGTGTGTGGTACTTAATGAATTAGAGAGAATGGTTATCATCTTTAACCACTGTTTGCACCCACTTTAATGTTCCATTTTTGCAACATTAGATCTGGTCTTCCTAATGATATGTATACACCCAAGTTTTACATGACAAGCTAGCCTGGGTATTTTGTCAGAACCATCTAACTTTTCAGGTACTTTAAAACTCCTCAGCATCTCATTGTTAGTCTGAAATTTGGGGGATGCGGGCAAAAATTATTTGTCTTTACAGGTGAAGATTCCTGTCTATCTTCAGCTTTGTTCTGGATAGCTTCTTAAGCTTTAGACAAATCAACTGTTATCCACCTGAGATAAGCTTCCCACAGAACCATGGTGTTTAACTGTTCCCCACTTCTTTGCTCAGTAGCTGCCTGGAGGAAAGCTCTCTGAGTGGCTGACGTACCTGCATTTCCTTGTTCTAGGGCGCTTGGGGACTGGTGCAAAGTCCCAAGTTCAGCATAGTTCCCAAACTTCAGTGGTTTGAATTGCTCTCTGGAGGTTTTTGAAGACCATGGAGGGGGGAAGGTGCCTCTATTGGAAAAGGAGATGTCTAACAGAAGCTGTTGGCCTACTAGGTCCAAGTTTGCATCAATTCTGACTATGCAGGTTAGAACAGGATTTGTACTTAGTTTTGGGTGAGCTAACCCTGGAGAAAGTAAAATACCAGTTTAGATCTCAATTTAGAGGTCAACGTGTACCCTGTGGGGTCAGAAGGAGGGCAATATAAGTAAAAAAACCAAGGTGCCTTTCAGTGTAAGAGTGGCCTTATTTTAGAGTTAGGCTACGTCACCAGTAAGAGCTATGTGAATAATGTTCAGCGGGTATATTGACACCAAAGATGCTAAAAGGAAGATAAATCCTAGTGGCCTCAGCTAAAGAAAGGAGTACAGAGCTTGTCCTGGCCTACTAAATCCTGGAAGTCTGAAAACGTGGAAGATCTTGTGAGAAACTTGCATTGACTAAACCAAATCACGTTCAAAAACCTTTGGATGAGAGTGCAAAGGCCATGTGGGCGAAGGGAAGAAGTCTAAACTGAAAGGAGGAGAGTTGCCTAGGTTTAGCTAAATGGATTTCACAGTTAAGATGATTTCGGCACTGATGAGATGCGAAAATCTGGAAAGATTTTTTTGGTGTGGAACAAACATGCTAAAGGACCTGCAAAAGACCTGCATATTGAGGCAATGGGGAAAAGTGATGTGCAGCATTATTTCTGGTTTCATGTCAGTCATCTTAGGTTTTGACTTTGAGCCACTGTGCTTAGCACTGAAAGTTTCTTTAACAAATTGCTGCTGAGGTAAATGGGGATCATGATGATAAAGTGGTACAGGCTGTAATTTATGGCAATTGTTGTTGGGTAGGAGGAAAAGAACCTTGTCTTCCTGAAAAATACATAATCCATATTTCTCAGTAGTTCTACCTGAAGAATTTACAGTTCTAGATCTTACAGTTGTTGGGGAGGAAAATATTTAAAGTGATTACTTACTTTTTCTGCAAAATAATATTAATTTTTTTTTTCTCCGCAGTAAAACCAACAGTTATTGATGTTGACATTTATGTCAACAGCATTGGTCCTGTATCATCAATAAATATGGTAAGTGACTTGCTAACAAAGATTTTTATCTGAACTGCTGGTCTTGGCGTCAATACTAGCTTTTGAAAAAGACAATAAGTACCACTGGGATAAGTTGTTTTGATGGCTGATTTAGTTCTGTTTTCAGCTGTAGCTCTGTTTTTCAGATGACTGCTTTATGTCTCTTTAAGAGAAAAACAAACCTACAAGAAATATTATGCTCTGTGTTTACCATAAAGTGCTGGTAGATCTTGAATGGTAAAATAGCTATCTTAAGAAAAAATAAGTATGAAGCAAAGCTACTGTCAAGAAAATTCCTGAATTAACGTTTCAAGAGTCAATCGAATATACAGAGCTTCGTAATGTGGAGTCAATGAGAGTCATCACATACTATCAGTATATTCATTTGAAATTCACCATCTCTTCAGTGGATACCTTTCCTTCACTGAGTTATCAACAATCTTTAGCCTTAAAGTATAATTTTGAGGAAGTTATACATAACTGTACTGTATGTGTAAAGGCAGGAGAAACTGAAAGAGTCTGTGTGATAGTGTGACAATAGTGAACTTTGCAAAATGCAACAGTTGGTCACTTCTTGTGGTCGTCTTAATTCCAGGACATTCTTCAGTTCTGCAGCAACACATTCAGATTTAGAAAGCAAGCTGGATGTTTATGTAGCTATGGAAGTATGGGTTACTGTGCCTTCAAGTTTGAATTCAGCACAGTATTCCTCTTTGTAAACTAGGCTGAATTTTTTGTTAATACTGCTTGGAAACGGAGGTCCTGTTAATATCTTAATATACCAAAACCAATTATACTAACCTTCGAAGCAATGGCTTTCTCCTGTTCACAATGACGTTCAAAGGCTGCTGTGTACAATGGTCATATAAGAATCTAATAAATGCACTGCATGTATGTTTTGTATTTTTGGAAAAAAAACTCCTGAATTTGAAAGGTAGTCATTCAGCCTGATTGTTTGGTTTTGCCTGTTTATATGGGAGAATGTAAATTATTGCAGCGTGTCAAATACTAGGTGGTCAGAGACTCCTGTGCCCCCTGGCAATGGGAAATCTGGCAAGTAAAGACAGAACAAATTATGTGCTGGGAACAACTTGGCCACATATTCAAAGAGTGTGAAATGTATTGTCATATTTCATGTGAAGCACTCGGTGTCAAGCAATGGGAGTACCTGCTCCATTCTTGAACTAATAAATAGCTAATTATCTTGCCCTTCCCCGACTGCGTACCAAAATGACTTGTCCAGGGAATGATTTACCTGAAGATGTATTCTGCTTACAGTCCTCTGGCTTGCATTTACATATACTCTAGGAATGGGTACTCTGTTCAAAAGCGATGGGGAGAATGGTGAAGATGCTTACTTTTCAAAGTCTGTTTGGTCTTTGCCCGTCTGAATTAGTTTGTAAGTAGCATTTTGGGGTGCTGGAAATGTATGTGGAACAATAATTAAGAAAGCATTTGATCGGACCCGCTTCAGGTAGGAAGAAGAAAAAAGTAGTAATAGAATGAACCAGTGTTTCTTGGAAGATTATTATGGCACGATCAATAATGACTAATTTACTTATCCCTTAACTTTGAGTTCAGGATATCTTATGGCACCAGGATGGAACGATGCACCGAGACATCAATTTAAATGATGCATACTGTATGTCTTTGATAGTAGATGGTCTTATTAGGATAGTTAATGAGCGTATGGCATAGAGATATTTCTTGGTTACGGTTGAAAAAAACTACGTATGAATTTGTAAGGGCAAATGATAAATAAAACAATGATGAAATATAGAATGTAGGTACCTGAAGCTTTAAGGACTCAAGTCTGCTTAAAGCTATATTTGAACTTTTGAATAGAAATGGACCTTGTTTCAGATATGCTTATGGACAGTTTATCCCACTGAAACTGAATCTGAACTAGCTAAGCACTTTTGAGTTTTACTTCTGTTCTCAAACCTGGTTATCAATATAGGAGATAAACATTCGGCACTCAAATGTGGCAAACCTTTGTTCAGAAGCTCCATTTTTGCTATGTTACTTCAGAGTTTGTCCAGACTTACATGAGAGAGCAGAAATGAGGTTGCAGTCTCAAATTTTCAATGAAGATGGGAAGTCCTTCTCACAAACTCACAAGCTATGGTGCTGTGTGACAACTTATCTCTTCAGTGGCAGAACTGATTGAAGGGCTACATTCCCCCCCATTTGTGTTATTTCAACTGTTTGGCGACAGTATGCAGTAGCTCTGTGATGCTCTACTGGAAAAAAGAAGTAAAACACATTTTGGAATTAAAAATAGTAATTAAAAAGATTATTTATTTTTAATTAAGAAGTTTTTCATGTAGCCTGTGAACTGCTGCAGCATGGGTACACAAACACCTGAACAGAAACAATAGCTGGAAATTACCTGTGGCAGAGAAGAGGAAGGAAGGGACCATCTTCAGTCTGATTCCTGTCATATAACTGAACTCTCAAAGGGAGAGGAATGTGTGTGAAAATCATGTACAGCATTTAGAATAATATTCTGGGAGAAAAAAAAGAGAGTATTCTTGCGAGAATCTACATATGCTATATTTCTCAGCAGGACAGGAACTTTTAGCTTTTCTCCCCTAAATTATTATTAAAAGTTGAGCTATTCTTTCAAGGCAACTCGGAAAGACAGTAGTTGATTGAGCAAAGAGAAAGATGATTACATTGATTTCCATCTCTTCTATTTCAAGAGTGAGATCATCAACACGTACAAGGAGGACTTCCCTGCTGTGTACTTCCAAACTTAGCCCTTAGCTCTATCACTTTTTTCTTAATCTGCAGCACTTCTGAGGGAAAATCATGTGGAGCTTCTCTAGAGATCAAACTCTGCAGGTATATATTCTTATCAGTTTTCATCAGCGCTTTTCATCCTGTGGGTGAAACCTAGGAAGTAAAATAATTTTCTTTATCTATTCAATGGGTGTTCAGTTGAATGTTCAAGCCAATTCTGTAGAGCAGAGCTTTTCAGATGTCAATAACTTTGTTGTAATGATGATTAGACTTGAGTATGAATATTAATATCTCACTGTTTCTTAAAACAGTCAGGAAAAGGACAGTTGCTACCAGACACCTACCTACACCAAAGATAACCTCAGATGAATTGTATGTGAATACTTGAGGCCCTGAGGAAAAAGAAATCCTCTTAGACTAAGGCTGGAGTGCCACAAGGGCAAGAAATGTTAGGGATCTCTTCAAAAAGGCTTGCAGTCAAGGGAAAGGTAATATTCTCTGTAACAAAGATGGCATAGTCCACAGGAATATACAGCTGACCCTGCATTCCACACCGTTTGCAGAGGGTTTATGCCGCTTCCCCTAAAGGCCTTACCAGTGATTCATTTCCTAGTTGCTTTCAAAAATACCGATTTAGAACCTCAGGATTTCCAGAAAAAACAGGAGTGATGGTGAGAAGGTAACCTAGATGCTCTTCTTTTAGAGACTTATTATAACATCTTTATGATGACAATAGAATCTTGTTTTCTGGATAGAGAGCGGTGACTCTTCCTTTGGCTGTGATATGGAAGGTTTCTTTGGGGCACAGCCTAAAAAAAGCTAATGTTTAGTAGCAAGAAATAGGAACTGTGTAAGAACAAAGAAGTAAAAGCAGGTTGAATAATGAACTGAGTGATACTAGGAGGTGGTCTCAAGTGGCAGTGGCTTCGAAGAAGAAAGTAATTTCATCATTTTGAGCTGTGGCATGATGTTATGAAATCACAGAAATGATTGATACTAGACAGTATTTTGAAATTTAAAACTGAGAAGTTTGAATGCCCATTCAAAAATTTCAGGGTGTCTTTTTAACAGATAAAAGCCATCTATTGTATAAATATCTTGATGCCTGTCCTTTATAAAAAAAATAATAGGATGTGAGCTTGGATTGATTTAAAAGAAACATAAACTGGTTGATTTAAAAGTAAATGACACATGGATGTTCTGCGCCAAATTAAATCTTCCTGTGTGCATATTATATCCCTTTGTCTTGGTTTTCATCTCTTCATAAAGTAAGTTACAGAAATCTGCAACTTGCCATTTCATGTTACAATGTCATTAGAAACCCTGACTTGTAGGATGCAATATTCATATCCATCACAAGATTTTATTTCAAGCTTTTCTGTATTTAGAAACTCTGCTATATCTGTAATCATAACGAGCATGCTTCCACTGCTGTTAGGGGTCTTCTAAGTGAGTTTTTTAAATTTGAAAATTCATCTGCAATCTTGTTTTTATTTTTTCCCCACACTTTATATTGTAAAACAGGTGTATGAATTCCAGATCGCTCAGTTTTCATATCTTAGTGTCTTTTTTTTTTTTTAACACTTCCCATGCAAAATGGTGTCCAGGAAGCATACACTTTTGCATTAAAATCCATGCTCCAGTTTTTGTCAACAACTGCAAAGGTTTATAAGTTGCTTTTTAAAACTTAGATCTTAATGTGGCTTACTGTAGCCTGGTTTTCTACCGATAAGCAGTACTGGCTTGTGTATAAAAGAACAGAAAAAGGAGAGAGACCATGTCAATATGCAAAGTGGAAATCAGATGTAACAGATGGGGAAAAAAAAATCTCCTAGAAGTAGTTTTGTGAGACAGAAATGTAAACACACTGAGATTACATAGACTGTTAAATCGAAATAGCATCAAAGTCTGTGTGTTTGTGTGTACACACATACAGTCTTAACTGAGTAGCTACAGGAATCTGAGGCTGCAGCAGAAGTTGCTGGTGAAGGAAGAATTTGACACCTATATTATTTTAGCAACTGGAATCTGATTTTAATGCAGTGTCGTGGTTTAACCCCAGCCAGCAACACAGCACCACGCAGCCGCTCACTCGCTCCCCCCCCACCCAGTGGGA
>JAVKLA010000057.1:9333892-9355045 GCA_034782735.1 Sagittarius serpentarius
GCAACAACTGAAACCATCAGGGTGTTACCAACATTCTTCTCATACTAAACCCAAAACACAGCACTGTACCAGCTACTAGAAAGACAATTAACTCTGCCCAGCCAAAATCAGGACATCCTGAATTAAATTTTAGTTTGAGTGGGTCTGTTCATTTACGAGGACTAAGATACTAATCATACACTTAAACATTTTGACGATCAGGTTACTGTTCTTGTTTCTAGAGCATATTTATATGCTGTCATAAAGTTCAGATCACTCATGATAAAAAAGTTACGAACCACAGAAAACTTCTAAGCTGCATGGATTTTTGCTGATAAATCAAACTAGCCTCACATACAGACTCATTCTTGTTGCTTCAAGCTCTGGCATTTGATCCCTCACTATGAGAATATTTCTGGGAGGTAGCAGTAATAAGCTGAAACTTGAGTCTATTTTTGACTTCTGTTCCACCATTGAGCTTGTGAGAGGCTAATATAATCTCAAAAGTGAAAGAGTGGAAAGGAGGAAGATGGAGGGGAAAAAAATGAGCATGGATTGACTTTTTCACATACCACCTTGGCAGCTTCTACTTTTGATCTCCTCTAGACTCCCCTTTGTGTAACCAGAATAGGACATAGCTGATAGACACTTGGATAAAGGCCTTAGGCTGCCCTTGTTTGAGGTGCAATGGGATGGACTACAATCATGTTCATTTTTCTGTAATGAAGCTTGTGTACTGTGATGTGTAGCAGTAAAATACTTATTGCTGTAATTTACTACATTGGCAGGAAATCCAGTTTGCTTCTTGGAGGAATGATGGTTTCTGTCTCAAGTCTTTGGTAATGGACTGATCTTCTATCTGCTGGTCTGTCTTACCAGAGTTCAATCAGATTGTTTAATATGGATGACTTAGCCGTAGTGTTGTCTCAGAAGCTCAACAAATGAGCAATTTACTTTCAGTAATACAGAAGAATGAAATGTCTCATCTGCTCAGTAACAGGCATTGAAAAAAAGTTCTGAAGAACAGCTGGGCTGAATGTTTTTTCCATAACTGAACAGTGCTACAGTATCTAACAGATACCTCATCTTTGAGCAAATGAATTGGCCTTTGTACAAAGTATGGAAAGAAACTACTTTCCAGCCTGATGCCAGTTCTTATGCTTGATGTCTCCCACTTCAGTAACTTGTTTCTTGGGCCTGCAGGTCCTACCTAGGCTTTAGAGTTAAATGCACACACTCTTACAGCCTTCCTTGTCTGTCCAGTGCTACATAGCTTCACTTTCTTTATTGCCAACATTTGGGAAAGTTAATTTAGAAAAGCTATGGCTAAATGGCTGCAAAGGATATTGAATTACTTTAGGGTAAATTGCGGGTCTCTTTCCCTAAATCAATTTAGTTTTTGAGTGATCGAGCATTTATCAACTTTGTTTTAGAGCTTGAGATTTCTATGATTGCTCCATGAAAGAGTAAATACTTTTGTGTCAACCTGTTTATTGGATTGCTGCATGATATTGACATAATTTAAACTATGGTTTTGGTCTTCCTTTGTTCTTTCAGTGATGGATTTACCCAAGAAGCAAATGGATGTTGCTGATTGGTTCCGTAAATAACAGAGCAATCCTAATGACAATTTGTAAAATTTCATGGTATAAAGTTTTGGGAATGCAGACCCAGCCATCACAGCATCCAGAGAGTGATTCCAGTGGAATTATAAATGTGCTTGTAGTTAGGAAGGAACACCTGAATAGAATGTGACCCCATATAATCCCTAATTGGTTCACAGAAGGGTCTTCATGTTTCTGTAAGGTTTTTTGGTTGGTTGGTAGAGAATTAATACTTCATCAGTATTCATTTTTGTGTCATTGAAATATCAGAACAATGCCCTTCATTTTTCACACTGTTCTTATAATGAACAAAACCCAGAAGAACCCACGTACCTTAATTTTTTTCCACATGAGAGCTTGTCATCAGTCTAATTGGACATAATTTCCTTTATTGTCTCAGTCCTGAAAAATAAGGTTTAGAGAACTCTATTTCATTTCACTGCAAGCTTTTTTAGTGAACATGGTGTCCCTTGACTCTTAAGTACTCTCAGACATGCTTCTTCTGGTACAGACAAGGTATTTCTGCTGAGTGACTACATAGAACTGAAGAATAAAATAAATTCTTGATTTCTGCAATTAAAAAAGTCGACAGACTGCAGGGATGTATCAGTATCCCAACACCTCTGTGCTTTTGCTAGCATCACACACTTTTCTCGTTTTAAATCACTGCAGTCTTCATTTATTACCTTCTTGATCTGGAAAAGGACTTTTATGTGGTCAAAAATAGTGATATTCTAGTTTCCTTATATGTTTTCATAGGTTTCTTCCTCAAAGCTTTCTCCACCTCTGTTGTCTTGTACACCTGCTTTTCGTTAGACTTTTAAGATACAGGTGGTTCTGCTACATACTGTGTTGGACAAGCTGTTTCCTACCCTTAAAACTGCTACCTCCTCCAGAAACTTGTGTCTCTTTTCCCACTTCCACAAATGACATTTGCAGCCCTTGAATGCTGAAGAAATTTGGTGAGAGGAAGATGTTTTTGTAACTATTACTAGCTTTTTGCATACTACACAGAAGCAGGCAATTTTGACTGTAGAGTTTTGGATGTGTTTTGGTTAAATATCTTGGGTATTACAGTGAAGTAGAGTCACTTCATTAAAAATAGCAACAAACATTTTAATGTTAATATAAAGTGGTTTTTTAAGTTTTAAATGGTAATGATAAGGAAACTGTTCAGGGGTCTAGGAGATGAAATTCTAAAGGCTGTTGTGAGCTTCTTAAACCAAAGAAACTGCTGCCTTCCTTTCTGACTCTTTTCTGTGCTTACCCCAAGGCTACCTGTGTGCGTTCTGACCTTATCTAGGTAACTGCATTCCCTGGGAGACTTGGGAGCAGAGATAACTCTTTATTGCTTTCTCTGACTTGCTTTGGCATATTTTGCAAGGAGAACAGATTCTTCAAAAGTGCTTAAGGAACTTAGTCACGGGAGGTAGTAAATACCTAGCTATAGTAATCTGTTGTAATTCTCATGCATATGACTTGACAAATTTAGGACCATGTTCACAAAGGCATGAAGGTGTCAAGCTCTTTCTTACAGTGCCTAACTTACCATAAATGTCAATGATTGTTAAATACTTGTATCAGTCTGAGCTCCACTGATATTCTCCTTGCATAGATAGTGAATACTTGGGATTAGGTGGGATTAGAAATTTAGAAGAAATCTGTATAATTCTTGGTGCTTTCTGTAAGTATTCTTCCGTAGGAATTCTGGTCTTAAAAAAACCCGTATGTAGTAACAGGGTTGTTGTACGTGCTGTGATTTGAGATTTAAAAAACCAAAGTTTGAAGGGAGGAAATTAGGCCAGCTGTTATAAAGAAGGTATATTTGGAAAAATGGAGAAACCCTTAGTCACGCAGACACTTCATCATGTTTGACACAGACACAGTGATGATTACACTGTCATGTAATCTACTTCTCTAGTACGGTTCTTTTATGAAGCCAAAAGTTCCTGTGAAGACTCTACAGGAGAAACATAACAAATATGATGCATCACAGTGAACTGTAACAGAGCAAGCAAGACAAAAATGGTTGGCTACTATTTTGAGAACATTTTCATAAGACAGCCATGCTATTTCAGACCTCCTGGTCCTTATCCTTGAGAGAGATTACTGAAACCTTCAAAAGAAACAGCCTGGAAACTAAGTTTCGTAATTGTATTGAATATGGAAAAGCACAAGCTCAATAGTAGCATTGGGTTTGTCTCTGAACAACTTGTGCTCCTGGTAACCTCTGCACGTGGTAACTACTTGTCACCTTTCCTGTCTGTTGCACCTTGTCCTGATTCAGTTCTACATACTAACCTTTATCTTGATTGTCCATTGATTAATGTAACTTATTTTTAGCCAGAATACATTAATCTCAACAGGCTTGAAGTTTGTGATGTCTCTCTCAGATCAGAAAAAGGGCATGTGTGCCCCAGATTTTGTGATTTTTTTTCCAGCTGTATTGTTTACCCAATAAAAATAAATTACCTTGTGTTTTCAGACCTTGCCTCTTAAAATCATTCTTGGAAACAGTAGCTAGTGGACTCAAGGGATAGTGAGCTTTGGCTGACAGTTCATGTTTGTTAAAGTGGGTTGGCTAACTGAGATAAAGAAATAACTTCCATCTGCCTACACACTCCATATATCAGACTCTGATAGTTTGGTGCTTTCAAATGGCTTTTCGGGTAGATATTTCCCCAAGGTATATTTACTGCAGCATGCACAGTATTTTTTTTCGTTACCTAGAAGGCCTTTAGATTGAGGTTGAATTACAAGGCAATCAAAATTGTGAACTGTAGAAAGGTATGACCTTATTCTTTCAATTTATAGAGATTATTATATTGTAAATAAAACATCTTTTTGTCTAATAATGTCAGTTACTTAATTTTACTGCTTTTAGTAATTGAAGAATTGAGATCACCAAGTTGTTTGTTGGTCTTCCCCGCTGCAAATGGAAATGAAAAATTTCCTCCTGTATTACTTATCTGCCTCAGTCTTGGTCTTCATTTCTCTGGGTGAAATTGTCACTTGATCACATGGTCACTAAACATCTGGCCATCTTTAAGGCAAAACAGTTTCAATTTTCCTAAATTGGACTTCATGCATTATGCAAACGTTACTTCATTAGACACTGAGACAAGCTATCAAGCTATATTGTTTGGTCAGAATAATGTAGGCTTGCCTCTCCTCTCAATGGTGGTTTGAAATCAGAATAACAATTTTGGATAAATTCAGTTCACGCAATCATTTTTGCTTGTGATTCGATTAGGGCATACATAAGGATCTAGGTAAATGCAGTCAATGATTTTGTCTCTGTTCCTGACTTACGCTGATACCTATATGCAATGTGTGAAACAGCATAAACAATAAAAGAGCTAAATTAATCTCTCAGGAAGCGAATGGAACTATGCCAGGCATAAATTTGAGCCACATTCTCCTAAAATATTCCACACTGAGAGGCTAATAATAAGATCCAAAGTAACCCAAAATTCATTTTGGTACTAGAACGTACTAGATCCTCACTGCCTTCTGCCTTTTCTTTTAATTTGCACTATTGTGGAGAGTGCAAAGTGAAACACTAGTAAACTGGGGAATTGCTTCTGTGCTGGATGGGGCCAAATAAACAGGTGATGTGTACAGCAGCAAAGGATCTGCCTGGTGCATAATGTTGTGGTCTGAATTCCACACGGTGCCCGGGTTCTCACCTGACATAAATGGCTGACTTCATCAACATAAATGGAAATGTGAGGCTGCTGCTTTCATATGTCTTTTTTTCTAAGTACTTTTAATTGTTTCCTGATTAAAAGGTTAGGTATTATTGCATAATACTATAAACTATTATATCATACTTTCGTAGAGTCTATTAAAAAAAGAAAAAAAAAACCTGCAAGATTGTCTGATTGGACTCACCTGAAAGCTGCTAAGTTTATCTTAATTATTTTCCCTGCAATGTGTTCTCTAACTCTCTGGTGTCTGAAACTGTATTTATGTAAATATGGCTGAGCATTTCTATGCCATCTGGATGATACTGTAAGAATGGTATAAAGAAAAGGAAAGTGAAAACAAATGTAGGAAGCCTAGGAGAACGCCTTAAAAAGATAAAATTGGACCTATATTTTGGGAGCTGCCTAAGTGGACCAGCACACAAAGCTTTTGACAAGATTGTGGCACAGCTAGATTAGCCAACTGCAAAGGGGCAGATTAAAAGAATTATTTGGGAGTTTCTTTTGGATTTCCAGAAAGTCTGGCTAACCTGGTATTGTGTGAATGTTCTAGCTAATGGGAACAATGATAGCTGATGCATTAAATAGTCAACTTGTGCTTGTTCTTCAGTTTAGCCCAGATTTATGCATGAAACTTCTGCTGACATACCAGTTCTTAGGACTGTGTCTTCTTTCAAAATACCTCACCAGAAAAGCCGTCAGGTAGAGTATGGAGTAAAAGCATTTTGCTCATAAAGCCCACTGTGCTTGGAGAATCAGCAACTGGGTACAACTGTTGGGTACAGAAGCACCTGTGCTGGCAGTTACATTTGCTGGCACTGTGCAGTTAAAACTGTCATTAACAGATTGAGAGCCTATGCTTATTTAGTAGGAAAAATATAAACGTCAATTTACTTCTCACACAGAAAAAAATCCATACTTTCCTAGATCTCATGCACCTGGAAATGCTTTTTTTTTGCTGTTGCTAATATATCTTACCCTGTACATATATGTAGGCTGTGATAACAGATTGGCATCTCTCAGATTTTAAACTCTCCATAGGTCTAGAGTTACAAGGGTCTTCATAAAACTCTTTGAATAAAATGACAAACAAACCAGCAATCAAAACCTTAATTAAATAAAAATGAGGGACATGCCAAAAATCTGTCAGCTCCTTAACATGTGACCTGATTTATGCTGAGTATCACATGGAAGCCAAAGTCAGGAACTGGATTTGAAAGTGCACTTTCATTATTTTTGTGCCTAATTGAACTTTACAAGGCTCAGCTACCATTATCGTTCAGAATCCGAAGCCCTTCCATGGGCTAAATCTCCAGTTGTTTTAACTGAGTATTTTCCAGGATGAGATGCAGGACAGGGTCAGTTTTACTTAGAAAACTGTAGATAATTTTATCCTTACCTAGTAATTTGTTCCCTTGGAACTATCCTGGATTATAGAATTACAATAAAGATTGTGAAATAAGGGTGTAAATACTTGGGGTTGATGTTAAAATCTAAGTGAACATCTGCTTAATATTTTTCTTTATAAATACTGGTTTTCAGCTGAGTATTGTAAAGATCTGGCGTAAACAGCAGATATCCATCACAAAAATTCTGTTTGCCAAAAGCAGTTCAGACAGTGGTTTGGCTATTTCTGAAACAAAACCAGGAAGAAGCATTTTTTTCACATTCAGAAGTGAGTGACCCTCTACCTCTCCCCAAACTTTACTACCTCATGCTAGTTAGAAAGGACATTAAATTTTAAGGCTTTGGGGAGGAAGGAGAGAGAGAACGGTGCGTTTCCTGTATGGCAGAGATGCCTTTTGTTGTCAGTGTGAAAATCTGCCTGCAAGTCTGTTTGCACGTGCTCTGCAGAGAAAAATTATTTTAGCAGCTTAAATCTCTGATTCCACCTGTGTTGCATATGTTTCAGTGTGAGTGTGGGCCAGATTTCCTGGAGAGCTTAAGTCTCAGCTACTGCAGCTGATGTAAAAGAACAGTATTCTGTGCTGCTAGTGATCTTGCTGTGCCACAACAGCATGGAGCAGGCAGTTACCTGATTGCAATGGACAAGGGGCTAGGGGTAGTATCAGGTGGTGGAATGCATGAAATAAATGTTAGAAGAACTGACTGAGACCTGGGTGTGTTGAAGAGCATAAAAGACTGAGGACTGGCTGAGTGTAATGAATAGGAGTGGACTGAAGAGTTGGGGTATGGAGAAAGCAGGATTAGAGGTAAAAAGAAAGAGCAGGGTGAAAAGAAAAGGGAGAATGGATAGGAAAATCTATTAGTAGAGCCCTCATGCTCCTCTAAGATTTTCGAGGGAATTCAAGGCCATGCTTATATTCCTTTTCATAGCTGTGTGCAAGTTCGGGTGTAAGCAGCTTGACTGTTATATTCATGTTGCCTATGGGGACAGCTATCAGCTATGAACTACTGTCCAGCTATTTTGGCTTATCTAGGTAGCCAACTGATTCACTCTGAAGGTGGAGTAAGTGTGCAGGGAGGGCCAGTGTATAGCTCTAAAGATAACTGCACGGTCTAAGCTTAGGCCTGAGTATGCTTAGTCTGAAAGAACTGTCCAGGTGTAGCCCCGAATTCCTTACCATTCTTAACATTAAACCTTTGTGCAACCCAGCGGCAAACTCTCCTGGTCCTTGAAGGGGATGGCAAGCAATGGTTTATAGTTACTGGGAACTAAGATGGTCTTTTAGCTCAGAGCTTGCTGTGATGGAGCTAGTATTTTGAACTCTGTTTATTTACCTACAGAAATGATGATGCAGCAGCATGCAATAAGTTATTTTGTATGTAAAAAGCCAGGAAAGTATTCACAAAAGTTACATTTAAAGACCTTTTTTGGGTTGAAAAGTCAAAGTTATGGTTGATTTTTTTTGCTCACTTGCACTCAAGCTTGATAATCCAGTCCTGCATTTCTTGATAATCTATCATGTTTCTGCAAAAATAGTTCCTCCTTCAGCATACACAAAGCTTCTCTGGTCTGAGACTCTGTTCGTTAAAGGTCATTTTGCTTTATTGCTGTTGTCATACCAGCAGGTGTTTGTAGGGAGACAACAGGAGAGTCTTGAAGTTGAAGAAACAGAATGCTGCTCCAGTGGAACTGGATCCTGCTTTTGGCCAAAGAAACTTTGGTAGGATGTGGGACAAGACATTTATAGCAAACTTCTGAAAATGGCTATTAGTTGAATGTTCCTTACTTTAGTAACCTCATTTGACACTCTGTGGCCTGATATGCAGCAGTGCAATAGATACTGAGCTGATGAGTGTTGAACGTAAATCTGGTGGCATTACATGTTACCTAATAGAAAGTACTCTGAAAAAACCCAAGAAAACCTTGTTTCAAGCACCAAAAGGTTCTGTGAACTTTTGACTTACTCTCAGTCTTAGAGGCAGAGATTATGATGAGACTTTTCTGAAACTCCTTTTCTGAGCAAACATCTAGGAAGATGAATGTATGTTAGCACACTTGGCACATATTTCTTGGCTGGATGGAAAGGACCTTCATCACATTCTGGACCTTCCTTATATTTCTCTCTTTACTATATCCTTAAGTGCCTGTTTTCTTACTGTAAATTTGCATCAGCTACAAACTTCATGGGCTCTCCTAGGAGTTGGCATTGCTTCCATGCACAACTGAAGACCACTGTCTTGTCCTCATTTTACCATCATCTTCTGTCTGCAGCTGAGAGGTATAAGCTCTTCTGCAATGAGCTGTGATTTAGGTAAGGCTTAAAATCCTGTTGCTGTTTAAAGAAAGTGTTTTGATTTCTTTAATAGCTCAGTCCTGCATTTCTTGGATGTCCAGTGAAAGTAGCTTTGAGACTTAAAAGGCATCCTTCACTGGTACTGTATCAGGTGCAGGTATGGTTCCATTTTTGGTGAAATGCTTCAATTAATCTTAGTTTTACCGCATAGTTTTTTTGTACCTATAGAGAGGAGGTGTTGGCAATGGCTAGGGATCTCACTTACTGGTGGAAATTCAGGCTTTTTTATGCGGAATCCACATACACATTACCTGACAAAAAAGTTTTCGAAGGATAGATTGTCTGCATGTTGTTTGACTACATATGTTTCAGGACTAGTTTAAAACAAACAAATAAACTGAATAAAACAAAGTTACCTGAAACTCACCCAGACACTGCTATGGTCAACTGGAGATGAGCCTGCCGGAAGGGTGACGGCTTGCTCTTGGGCAGAAGGGCAGCTGGGTGCTGGGAGCTGGTTGATGAGAATGGGCAGATTGCTTTTGTTGTTTTTCAAATAAACTGTAAACTGGCATTTCTCATTTAAAACTTGTGAGTTTCTAATAACCTTTAAAAGAGCAGTTTTCTACTCAGGAGTGAGAAGGATTTCTTGAACTCAAAGTAGAAATACAGTGAGTAACGAAATAATTAGAGGCCTTTCAGCTGGAATGTAGGAGAGTCCAGATCAGACTTTTTGTCCTTCCTGGAAGAGAGATGGGACTTGAACTCAGGAGTTACTACTGAATGCTAAACAAAACAGGGTAATTAGTGGTTGGTAATTAGGTTAATTTTGGTTTTTTTCCTACTCTGCAGTCATTTCCATCAATACTTTGCACCCCTCTTAAGTGATTGTTGCAGATACTCAAAGGAATATAACCTATATTTACTGAAAAAACATAGTATGAGTAATTCACAGTGATCAGAAAACTGGATGAGGAAAGTAACCCAGCTCATATTTTGAAGGGAGACACTCTTGATACTCCCTGAATAATACCCCATAATCTATTTCCATATAATTTATGAAATGCTGTTACTGGGGGGAGAGAGGGCAAAGGTTAACAGAAATATTTCTTTCCCCCTAAATAGTCTGATATAGTTAAGCAAGGAGCACTCCTTTAATAAAGAAGAAAAACGCTTAGGTGGAGGCTCAATGTAATTTGCTTGGAGGCATATGACATATGGTAAATTCTGCATCACGTTAGGAGAATGCAGTTGTTGGAAGTAAGGCTTTACAGCTTTTTGGCAAGTAAATTAACCCTCTACTCACTCGTTCATTTAAAACTAGCGCATTATGAAATCTGCCTGTAATTTTTAATGTCATTCCCATGACTGGTCAAAATCTGTCAGTCTACAGATGCAATCTGCTATTTTCTATAGCAGGCATCTTGCAGAAATTTATTTTAATCAATGAATTATTGATTATAATACTCACCAATAGTGCTTGCTCATGTAGAAACAAAAGCTTCAGTGTAACAAACAAACTTTTCTATCCAAGATACGATTGTTTGGCTTCTGTGTTTTCCTTTGGGTAACCAGAACTGACAGACCTCTCCAATCCATAGCTTAAAGGCAGGACCTGAAATACAGTATGAAATACTGCTTCTTTTCTGCTCATTCTCTGAACAGATTCTCAGCAGATCAGTGTTATTTTTCTCTTCATCTGAATTTTCCTCAACCCATTTTTTCCCCTCAAAAATTACGTATATTTTTAAAAAGCCTCTGAAGTAAATGCAACAATGTTGTTTTGGGGTTTTTGTTTTCTCTAGAGGACAATTGTATGGTGAAGTTGGTCTCTCCTTGGCTTGTTCCCTTGCCTTGCCTCTCCTCGCCTCTCTCTTAATTTTCTTTCTTTTTTCTTCATGGCTGGTTTCTCCATGGCTAGTGTTATTCGTTACATTTCAAGCTGTTACATGTAAACAATTGTCTAGTTCCTCCTCTGTGGAGGAAAAAGAGAATGAATTTCCAAGATGAGACCATTGCTATCTTGCTCCTCAAGAAAACAATGCCAGTCGGTCAGGTTCCCATATCTTTACATGTCATGCTAAGCCTGCCAAACAGTTTTAACTGCTAAAAGCAGGAAGAGGGATCTGATTGCTCATGAATACTCCCACTTTTGCTCTTACTATAGAAAGCTGAAATATTTTCTGGAGTTCTGAGGTGGTTTTGAATCTTGAGTATGTTTGACTTTTTTTGATGTGATTCAACTGTACAGGCCAGTGGCTTGATTCCAGTTTTTAATGGATCAGGTGCATGGCAACATGGTCCTTTCTACCGCCACTATGCTATAATTCTCTTAAGCTAACAGACTCCAAGAGCCATGCTGAGAGGATTTGTTGATTTGCCTGTGGATGTTGGAAGGAAATGACAGAACCGCTTTGTACCTGTAGTCTCCCATCTCTTGTGTTTTAATAAGCAATTTAGTGCTGCCAATTATTCCCTCTGTAGTCTGTGACCATAAAATTTCGTCAGACCTTTTCTTCAGCAAGGAAAAACTAGTGGGAACATTGAGGCTATTCTTATGTCAGGTACGCAAGACAGTACAATCTTTTCAGTGATTGAGGTAGGGAGGTGTCACTGCTGACTGAGAAAAGTCATAAATGGAAAAAGCATTGGTTGTTGTCCTCAACGTAATACAGGTAATGCTTCATGATGGAGAGAATAGAAGATGTGCTATAAAGAGACTGTTGCTATTATTGTGGGATTGCTAGATGTGTCTTCAAGCTAAGGGATATTTGTGCACCTTGAATGCTCTGATAGTCTCAGTTGGCTTTGTGACCAGAAGAACCTTTCTGTATCATGCTCCCATAAAGATTATAAAGTTGCAGTTACTCTAATTCACAGTAGCTGTCCTGACACTTGCTTTACAGACCACAAAATCCTATGTTTATTTGTAACAGCTGTTTATTGATTGGCTAGGTCTTTGTTGTTAGTGAACATTGAATTGAAAATGCCTGCGCTTTTTGCAGTGCTTGCTACACTGGGAATACAATCTCTGCCTGAGATGCCTTTGTCTGAAGAGAATAAGACAACTCTGTTATGGGCAAAGAATAACTTGGTGCCCGAGAGGGAGTATTAAGTATGTAATGGCAGCAACCAAAGCTAAATTAGTTAAAGGGGAAGAGAAATCTCTCAATAATTAGTAACTGTAAAAATTTTGTAGGAGAGCTGGATTGTAGACCAGACAAATGGAAAGGTTTCCATAAAACCTTACAGCCGTGCTTGAAGTCACTATTTCTTTATGTAGGGCAATAAAAGCTGAAGTTATCCCCGATGTCACTGAACTGATTCCACGGTGCTATAGGAAGCCATGTAACTAGTATTCATGTATCTGTCTTTAGTCTTCTTACACCTAAACAGTTGTTTTCTGCTTCTGTGGATTGGCTGACCAGATTTTTCAATTTAAATCATTCAGATGATTGCAGAGATTAGCATCTCCTTCTTTTGCTAGGCTAGTGAAGAAGGACATCATACACAGTGTAAAATGTAGAATGTCTTTTACTTATATGTGTGAAATCTAGGCTTCCAGATGCAATGTGCTGGATACGACAAATGAACAGAGGAAGAGATGATCTGTACACAAAAAAAAAGGTGGGGGGAAGCTGAAGGGAGGATTAGTCACTTTGTGAGTTTTAGTTCATACAGTCTGTCATTGATAGAGGGTAGAAATAAAGCCCAGACACACTGCCTATCTGTCTTTTCTCTCTTAAGGGTTACTGCTGCAAGCTGCTGGCATTACATGGCTAAATGTAAATATGGTTGTATGTAACATAAGAGAAGCATATAATCAGAATACCATGTGGAAAGGGTGAATGAAAGAGCTACTGAAATCTAGTTACTGATGGCATATTACAAAGGAAGTGTTCTGCTCTGTGTTCCTCTGGTTTCTTTCCCCATCACAGTAATTCATCTTTACTCCAGTTCTTTCTTAATTTCTCTCATTTCCCTTCAAAAGTCTTTCCTTTTCTTTCCTTTCGCTGTAGCTTATCCTGTCCTAACTTATGCCACTCCACATCTTCATAACATTGATTTTTCCCTTCCAGCAGAACTGTTGCACAGTGGGCTACTCTTCCATAACTTACTCTGTGCAAGATTTTGTACCCTCTTTCTGCCTTCGTGCTGTCATGCCTACCAGTTCTTTAGCCCCATCCCTGGGAACATCCAAGGCCAGGCTGGACGGGGCTCTGAGCAACCTGATCTAGTTGAAGGTGTCCCTGCTCACCGCAGGGGGGTTGGACTTGATGGCCTTTGATGGTCCCTTCCAGGCCAAGCCATTCTATGATTCTATGATTCTGTAAGAGTGGGTATAGCAGAACTGTAGTGGATTTTACCCTTTGTATAATTGCTCTTTAATAAATATGATTAATATTAAAGGCCTACTATTAGCCTAATATACTGTCTGTACTGAAATTAAAAATTTGAGGGATACTTGTATAAATGTCAAGTCTTACAGTTGTAATATTTTAAGACTGCAAATGTCAATGTATGCTATGTAATGGTGTTTGCCTGTGTGTGAAGTACATTATAATCACTGATGGATGAATCTTAAATTTTTCCAAAGTTCACACAAGTTGTTAAATCCAAAGTTTAGATGCTTTTACAAATTACTGATTTTTTTCAGTGTGCAAATAGAGTAGAAATCAAGGTGGGTCAGGATTAACTAAGAAAATGCCAAAGCAGTCAAAATGAAAATTCAAACTCCAGGGAATCTGGGTGGTAAAGCATTGCTTAAGGTGTATGAAGTTTAGACATCCTTATGTGGTCATGGAAAAAATACTAGCAGCAAAGACCTCTCATTCATTATACGTGCAACTACAAAAAAGACATGTGAAAGGAATCAAGGGGGCATGATTTTGACTAATCAGTGAGCTAGTTGAAAAAGACTGTGATGAAATTCAGGTTTTCCACATGTACCTGCTCAGTTTCTTTCTTTTTAAATGGAAATCTTTAAATCTTGATTGCAAGAGCAGAGAGCAGTCCCTTCCGTAGGCAGTGTTTTTCAGTTTTTAATCCTCGGCTATTCAAGTGGTAGACCAAATATAGGAAACATTAAAAAATCATGGTTAAAGCAGAGTGTATCTCTAATGGTTTCTTTAGATTGAACAGAGAGACCTTTGGCAGTTTCTCTGTAGTCAGAAGTCTAACTTGAGTCAGCTGAGGTGGACAGCAGGGTGGTATTCCAGTCTAGCATCCAGGTTGTTTCTGTTGCAGGGTCAGAATCAATATCTTGTTTATTATCATTTGCCACTCTGTCCATTTTGTTGGACGTTTGATTCAAACAATGCATGAATGCATTTTTATGCATGTCCTTAGCATGAATGCAATTTGTGCTTTCAGTCCTAAATTGGGTAGGAAGGAATGTGTGAATCAGCTAAACACGGGCTTACCTTGGATGAGAAAAAGTGATATTTAAGTTTAAATACTTGTTATTAAATAAATTATTGGTGTTATTTTGCTTTTTAATTCTCCAGCAAAAAAGTATGATAATGTAGCTACTGATAGGAAAAAAAGTAGGAAAAAGTTCTGCATTCGTGCTTAGAATCATGGAATAATTTAGGTTGGGAGGGACTTCTGGAAATCTAGTCATCTGATCATCTGGAAATCCAGTCATCTAGTCGAACCCTCCACTCAAAGCAGGCTCAGTTAGATCAGGTTGCTAAGGGCCTCAGCCAGTGCAGTTTTGATCATCTGCAAGACAGGAGATTCCAGAGCCTCTCTGGGCAGCCTGAGGAGCTCCCCTTCGCCTTCACTTTAGGCTGAACAAATCCAGTTCTCTTAATCTTTCTTCATATATCGTGTTTTCCAATCTCCTGACGATCTTGCTGGTCCCCTGCTGGACTTGCTCCAGGATGTCAGTGTCTTGTACTGAGGAGCCCCATACTGGCACAGTACTCCAGATGCAGTCTCTCCAGTGCTACAACTCACTGGCTATGCTCTTCTTAATGCAGCTCAGTGTGTGGTTGGCCCTCACTTCCACAGCAGCGTACTGCTGATTCATGGTCAACTTGGTCCTTTCCTGCAAACCTGTTGCCTAGTCCATCAGTGCCCAGCCTGTCCCGTTGCATGGAGTTATTTCATCCCAGATGCAAGACTTTACATTTGTCTGTGTTGAGTTTCATGAGTTTTCTGTCACTTCACTTCTCCAGCTTATCAAGGTATTTCTGAATAGCAACCTAGTCCGTCATCATGTTGATCACCCTCCTCGGTGTGATGAACACTTTCTGAGAAAGTCACATGTCCCATCACTGAAGTCATTCATGAAGATGTGAAAGGATATTGCATTGAGCTCTTGATCCCTGAGGGACAACACTAGTAACTGGCTGCCGGTTGAACTTTGTACCACTGGTGACACCCATGTGAGCCCAGTGGTCCAACCAATTTTCTATCCACTTTACAGTCTGTTTATTGAGTCTCTGTCTCACCAACTTGGCTATACTATTATGGGAAACGCACTCACATAGCATTTGTATCTCATGGTACCTCTTAAAATTCTGTTTTTCCCTTTTAGGTTATTCTCATTGCTATTAATCAGGGTTTACCTATTCCTTTAATCTAAGCAAGACTGACATTCTTTAGGAAGTGCACAGTAGATCAAGGACACATTCTTAATATGAAAATTGACTATGCCTGATTCAGACAAATATGTGGTTTATTCTGTGACAGTTTTAACGTAGCCATATGTGGTTAGTTATTACAGGGTAAGACTGACCAAGACATGAAGAACAGATATGAGGCCTCATGACTGATTTGTCTTTTTTGGACTCTATACAGAGGGGTAAAAACTGGATGGGTACTTCTTCCTTTCTTGATATTTATGACAGTGAATGACTGCTGTCATGGAAGGATACATGTTTTAATTGATATCCTTTAAGGGTTAATTTGAGGTTTGGGAAGAAGAGTGGGAAAGGGCTGCATGACAGGCTGTCAAAATCTCTCTCTCTAGCGATTATTCAGCTTTTTCTTTTCAATGGCCTCCTAATACAGTAACTGATCTTGCTTGCTAAGTTGACTGTAGCAAAAGTGAAATGTTAACTGCAATACCTTTATTGGCCGAACTAGTCTATAGATGAAAGAATACTTTCCCATTGGGGAAGTACTGGTGTAGCTACCTGTAATTGCAATATTCTCTCAACCTCAGTTGATTTAATTTAGCAATCAAACAGAACAGCGAGGAAGTTTCTTCCCAGCCCTTCTAAACTTTGATTTATCTTCATTTGGCTGGCTCCAAGAATGCTGACTATCTAATCCACATGTAGAGACTGATCTATTTTTAAAAGTGTGTGTCTCTTTGTGTCCAAGGCAACCGTTTGAAGCCAAGGAAATCCTAATATCTGCAGAACTTACTCCACGTATGTGAGTCCAGCTACAGCAGGCTATCTCTCAGTCTGCCAGTTTATCACCAGAAAGATATAGCAATGCAGATATCATCAATTTGTCTCCATGGGATTAAAGCTGGCAACAGCTGTTGGGGGTTTAATAACACTGCTGATATTTAAATGTAGTGATCTGCTCTTTCCTTTTGCAATCATTTTTCACTTCCTTAAAAAATAAGTTGTTTTTTATTTCCCAGTGTTTAGATTTTTATTAATAGATTGGCCATATTAATCACAGAAGTATTCCAGCTGTCACAAAGCATTATTATAGTTGCGCAAAGTGCAAATGTGCATGCATGTATTTGGTCTAATTAGGCAATTCGGTGCTTCATTCCTGATGTCAACCATGGCTTCACGATCATTGAAAGAGTGTCAGCGAAGTGTCCTAAAGGTGTGTTTGATACCAGCAAACTAGGGCAAGATACAGTCCACAAACTCCTTGACAGACTCATTAAAAGCATGGTGAAATGCATGCCTGTGAATCACTTTTAGGTTGCCAAAGCAGGTAAGACAGTGTGGCTGTGCACTTCTCAATTTTTTTTTCCATTTTTCATAAGATAAAAAACCTGAAAAAGTGCAGCTATGTACATATGTTAGTTAAGATTCACAGCAGTCTTCCGTGAGCTTATAACCTATTCCTCATGTTTTAGAGGGGAGTGCACTAGGGCTCAGAAAAAGAGTTTCATGACAGCAGGCTGCCTCAAAACCATCCTTCCCAAACCAAACTGGGGAGATCAAAGGAAAAGACCCCAGCATTCTTTGTCACTTGTCATTATGTACCTTGCCGGTAGTAGATAGGTGACAATCTCCCATTTCTCATTTTCTTCCTCTTACCAGCTGCTCAGAAATGCTAAGTGTATTAAGATATTTCTAAACTAAATTCCCCAGGTGCTTTCCAGTTCCAGTAGCACACCTTGATCACATTGTGACTTCAGGCTGAGAGGAGACCTCAGCCTGCATAATCCTCAGTGTGCTTTGGTCTTCAAGGGCAGAAGGTGGGGTGCATGGACAGCAAGGGATCTGCGGGAAGGCTGCAGCTTTGCTCCGTTGTAGGGATGGAAGAGTGTTTCCAGATCAAGAGGGCTTCAACATGGCAGTATGCTTGTATTGTGCTAAGGAGCTGAAAAAAATAATCATCAAACTCTACCTTACCTATAGCAAACAGCTCATTATTCATCGTTACAAATGTTCTTACTTGTAAAGGCTTGCTTTGGGTTAAAACTATGATTATATGCTGTAATTAATGTATCATGAAACAGATGATGAGATCTCATGAATGATTTCTTTCTGGAAATCACCATGTGATTCTTCTCTTGAATTCAACAGAACAATGCAAAGTAATTATATGGTAGGACAAAAATAAGAAATAAACAGAACCTCTGTTTCCTTTTTGCATTGCTAAACTGCTTTTCAAACATTGATAGTGGCTTCCAAAGACGTGATGGAAGTCATGTATTTCTGTGAAGTCAAACCTATTCTGGAAACATTTGAGACTGTGGAAGGTGGAAAGACTGGAAAATTAATTCAGTAAACAATTAGAGGAAGCAGAAGGGCAAGGGAGATGATTACTCAACCTGTTCTGAATTCTTGTTATTCACGTAGCAATTTATTGGACTTGATTCTTTGACTTTCTCTTTTGGATAATTTTTTACTTGCACTTGTGCAAAAAGAAAACATTCTGATTTGGAAGTGACTCTTGCATCCACCTAGCATTTACTTTTTTCACCATTAATGATAGTATAGTCAAAAAACTAGGAAATAAGTCCTGTAAATTACATTTCTCTTGTGTTGAATTCATGACAAAAACAGCAGTGTGTGACATTAGTGTTCCTATACTTCCTCTAGTTTCTTGGAACAGTTTGTCCACAAGTACTATGGGCTTAGTTTTATAAATAAATAATAAAAAGTATGTTTAATAAATTGATGTCTTACACTCTTTCCTACCAACTCCTAGCATTTTTATTTATCTATATGCATTTACCAAGTTAGTTGGCTTCTGTCTGAAGTTTTGCTACTGCAGTCTGTTAAACTGTGAAGGTCAGAATTTTGTTAGAAGTAATCAGAAATAATAACCCAACATAAGCTCAAAATTGCATGTTACTTGTTAGAAGCTGCTCATGATCCTTGTTCTTTCTGCTCTTCTGTTAAGGGAAGATAGATCATGTTCTAATAGCTTTGTTGGTTGACTGTGGGGTAGCTCCATAATGAATTTGTGTTAGGGTTGGAACAGACTTGGTTTGAATTCCCTTTTACTTTGGTGTAGAGTTGTTTTTTGAGGTTTTGATTTTTTTTCCTTTTTTTTGTTTTTAAAGGAACTCCTTACATAGGATATATAGGATATCCTATATATTCCTAGGACTGTGTTTTATTATGAATAGAGATCTTCAGAACAATCCTGTGAGGAATTTTTCTAGGAATAGTATCAATGTGTGAAGTTAAGGTTTCCCATAACTATAATGGAAAACTTATTGAGAACTTTTCAGTAGGTTTAAATATAGTATTTGGTATAAAAATAATATAGGCAATTGCTTGAAGAAACAACTTGAGTGCCTAATTATTGTTTAATATTATTTTTACTTTATGTAAAGAGAAGATGGTACAGTCATATATGATTGCTTTCTTGAAACTCTGTTGCCAATTTAAATAACTTAAGTAAGATTTCTGCCTGTATAAGTAATTTTATTATTAATGTTCTTTGAAATAATCATTAGTTTTGGTTTTAAAGATTTACTTTATTTTTTAGACTATTATTTTCATTCTGTCTTTAGTTAACCATCTTTTGCACCACCTTCTCATCAGTGTAGCATGTCATAGCTGATATGGCTCTTTATCCTTACTGTCTGTACTGCATAATTAAGTTGTTAGCTTAAAAGAATTTTACTTTTTTACTGAAATAGTCTGGTCACTTTTGGGCTTGCAATTTTCTCAGCTAATGTACGAAGGTCAGCATAAAGTTCAGTTATTCCTGGATGTGATAGCAGTCTGACTTCTTTACTAAATAATTACTGGGCCAGAAAACTGTAATTTTTGGTTTTGTAAGTACTGAAAAAACTATTTAAAAAAAATTAACCCTGTTAGTTTAAGGGGTCGCACATCAGTTCAACTTAACTTTCACTTCAGACCTGTTTTGATTTTCCTTCCAGTTGATTTACTTTAAAAATCAAATTTTGCAAAATTTAAGGGAAATATTTAATGAAGTCAGGTTGATTGCACAGCTCAATAAATTTAATGTTAAAGAGGCTTGTAGTTATTTCAAAGTTCTAAAACTGACTTTCATCCCAAGCAAAAGGAGGAGTGGGATGGAGGTGAAAGGGATAATGAAGGAGAGGGCTACTGAACTAGGTAAAATGGAATTAGCTGTCAGCAAAGAGCCTGTTAAGAAAACAAAGTGGATTAATCACTGAAAAGCCAGCCCATTTATCAAAAGAGTCTGAGAATAAAGTAATTCGAAAGGTAAAACAGTTGCCAAAGAACACTAAAACTTCTAGTACTTTAGCTGCCAAGTACAAACGGAATATGGACAACAGGGACTGGCAATGTGGTATGATCCCAATACTAAATGAATACCTGCTGAATTGAATGGGAAGGTTGTGCAGAGGAAGAACAGCTGGGAGGAATGAAGGAATAAAGATAATAACTGGGAAGTACAAGCATGCAGTTGGGTCATGGGACTAGCTGCTCTCTACCTGGTGCATAAAATTGCAAATTTACCACCAGCAGGTAGGGCTAGTGGTACTGTACCAGGTGGGATGAGTCTTCAGCTGAAACTCTTTCAGAAAGATGACTTGAAGATGGGAGAGATGCAGAGGAGAGCTACTAAAATCGTAAGGAGGGTGGAGATTTTACTTTCTATGGAAAAAAAAAAAACACCAAAGCTGTTGTTAGACAGGCCATTTTGGCTGCAGCTGAACTGGGTTCAGATCTGTATGTATGATGCTTATGTGTTATCTAACCCATTTCTGTCAAAAACACTCCAGCAGAAGAATGCTTTAATATAACATTGACAGAACTGGGAAAGGAAATGAGCTGATATATGGCTATGCCACCTCGTTTGAAAAGGCAGGGAAGATGTTCTGGAGATTTATATTCTGAAGCGTTAACCTAGTGCAACTCCACCAGAAAAGTACAGCTGAACAACGTAAGCAAGTTTTACTTGTTCAGTAAAATGTTTGATTGCTGCTTATATATACTTTTATGAGGCTAAACACCAGGGATGAAGAAGTTCAAAGGACAGAGTTAATACAAATACGCAGTTATAGCTATGCAGAGATTCATTTCAGGCTGAAAATAATATTTCTGTCAGAGCAGTGAAACCAAAATGGTCTCCTCTAAGGAGAGGTAAGTGCGTTTCAGGAGGGAGCTTGTTAAGGGATTATGTTGTTGTCACAAGCTACAACATAGGACTAAATTTGACTACCCAATTCCATCATTCCAGGTGACAAAACTAAATGCAGAATCACCAAATTACTTACAATAATGCATTCAATCAATTTTCTGCTCCCCAGTGCTTGCTTGTACGTCTCCATTATTTATTTCTAGATTTACAATGTAATAATGTTCAGTATGATGTCAAAAAGATCTTTTAACTTCAGGTTGTTTCCAGTTGAAAAATATGACATTTGTTTTTAATCTCTCATCCTATCTGGTGTATTAAAGTAGGTCTACAGTCATCTGCTCTGTCCTGGTTTCGGCTGGGACAGAGTTAATTGTCTTCCTAGTAGCTGGTACAGCGCTGTGTTTTGGGTTTAGTATG
>JAVKLA010000057.1:9364883-9379943 GCA_034782735.1 Sagittarius serpentarius
CACGAGCTTTACTTTATTTTTTCCGATTCTCTCCCCCACCCCACTGGGTGGGGGGGAGTGAGTGAGCGGCTGCGTGGTGCTGAGTTGCTGGCTGGGGTTAAACCACGACAATAACACTTTTTGTTTAGAGGGTATTATAACAGGCAATCAAAACCAGTCAGAAAACCTCACACTGTACTAGATGCTGTTGTTACCTGTAGACCATCCACATACCAATGGTTCTGGATTTTATTCCCACAGTAATAAGTCTGTTTTGTAGTAGAATACATAATGGATCAAATAAAACTCTGATAAACCTTAAAACCATGACTAGACTTCCATTATATATGGTTACATGAATTTAAAGAAACTCTGTGGCAAGCTGTGCTCCTTCTGCTGGCTCTTATTGGGCATCTCACTCATCTAGTGAGCTGTCACTGCTTGAGTCATTAGACCAGTGGCTTTATCAGGTGACAATGATGACTGTTAAACAAGTAGACATAGAAATGCTTGTGAGCTTGCCAAATCTGGGTACAGCCCTAGCAAGATCTCAATATTATTGTGAGGTAAAACCCTAATGCATGGTGCTCCCGCAAACCACCCTTCCCTTCTCTTTCATTTCATTTGAAGGATCATAATGGAGGAAGAGCGCGCTCTGGCAGGGTGTGAATTCTGGATGACAAATGACCAGGGCCACACAGAATGTTGTGATGTGTGCTACTTGGTCTAACAGAGAAACCTCCTAAGTTTTATAACACATACATAGTCAGCTAATTTCCAGAGGAAAAAGTAGCAGAGCATTAAGCATTCATTGCACATGTGCTATAGTTAGCTAAATTTTATTGTGTCACAGGAGACAGGAGAAGACATGGTAACTTTATTTAGGAATAGAAAAAGACATTTTGTACGCTGCGGTGTTTAATACTCCAAGGTCTGAACTACAGATGAACAAAAAACTTTATTTCTGTCTAATGACTTGATGTTCTTAGTTTTATAGATTGTGAGGTATTTTTCAGACTAATGAAGGAGGAAGAGATTTGGGAGAACTCTATCCTCCCCCTGCCCCTTCCCACTGGGGAAATTGCTGGTTGAACTAATTCTGCCAAAGAACTGGAGACAAAGAAGCTAGGAAAAGTAGGGATATGTATGTAATTCTGGGTTTTTGGAAGAAAAATCTGAAAAAAGCTACTCTTCTTTCTGCATGTTCACAATACTTGTTCTTGATCATTTGACGTGATGCTCAAAATAAATACAAGAAACAGGGATTTCCGAAGGTCATCTAGGAGTTTGAGTTCAGTGCAAGTAGAAAGACCATCAACATTAAGCTCCTTTAAATCAACTTCTTGAATGTCCTCCTTCAGTTGAGAGTCCTGGAAGAATAAATCCATCAGTGCAAAACTGAGTAGCTTTCAGTGCAGGTGTGTGTATAAATATTTAAAGGCAAAATGGGCCAAGTAAGTAACAAAGAGTTCCTAGAATGGATACATGTGCCTAAAGCAAGAAAGTCATAACAGAACAGGTTAGTAAATACCTTTTTGAAAAGCCTGTTAACAAGCTACCTAAATAATTTCTTTAAGCAAGTGAGGTAAAGGAGAAAAACAGGAGCTACAGGAATACCTCAACCTGCAGTATTGTGACATGAAGGACCCAGGAAAAATGAGCCCAGGAGAGGTGCTGTGCTGGTGCCATGACTTCTGCCTTATAGTTACCGTGTCTCCAGAATCAGAGGCATGATGAAAGTACACAGGTCTGACATTGCTCTAGTTACTGGCCATTTAAGCTAGGGAAGCAAAAAAGAGTGAAGGGGCCATGGGAGAACGGATATTCCAGCACTACAAATCTGAGGTGAATACATGAGTTTGCAAATCCTGTTTAATTAGTTATCAGAAATTCAAACTTTATAGTCCACATAAGAGCACAGTGTCCTACATCCAAAGGGCAATGGTCAGCTGCCCATAATTATGCTTATAGGTCCCAGATGTTGCTTGTTATACTCTAAGACTCTCTTCATAACATTTTAATTCTGACTTTTGTCATTGTTTGATAGCTTTGGATAACTGTTAGTGATGTTAATTTACATTAACATCTCTCCATGGTTTAATTACCTTGGAGACCTGTGGGCTTTATTGTTATCACAGAAGAGGAAGCCGCTTGGGTGGCATGCCTCTCACCAGATCCAAACCATTTATAGCCTCTAGATGTTTGATCTAAGATAATAATCGAGGTTCTTTGTAGAGCCAATTGAGAGAGAAGATGAATTTCTCTCAAGGTATCCATTTTAGACACCTGTCTTAAGTAATTGCAAGTAACAGTTTATGCCAACCTATCTCTTTTTTCATTGACTGAGAGGCATATAGGTGCTAAAATTGTCAGGCAGCTGAAAGAAATGCACCCTTGGCTACTGCTGTTGCTGCAGAATGCTGTGGAAATAAGGGAGGATTATTTTTGTAAGTGGAACTTGCAGCTACAAGCAGTCATTTAATATTCTCAGTAATCTCTTTGAAAAGAGCTTCTTTCATTCTGAAAAGATGGCCTAAATGTTTTAAGGCATAAAATATGGAAAGCTTTGGGTGCTTTTCAAGGTTAAAAGATACTTCAGATTAGCATGATACAAAATATGTTGCCATCCCTAAATCTTGGCTAGTAAGCATTTTAACTCATGCAGACTTGTTTGTGTAAGCCAGAAGTAATGATGCTATGTTTTGAGATGAACAATAATACCTTCATGTTTGAATTAATGTTTAATTATAAGATAACAGATTGGAATTTGCTTAACCATAAACATTTAGAAGTACTATAAGAGACTACAAATGGAAACATCAGTAAATAAGGAAGTTATCTAATTGAAATCAAGAGCACACTCTATGGCCGTATAGGTCATTGGAAATCTATAAATCTAAAAGAGCTAGATTGAAAACATTATGAGAAATTCAAGCTGCATTCCTGAAACTCCAAGGGAGACCGTGTGAAATATGAGTAGTGTTTCTTTCTTAAAATAGATTGTTCTATTAATAGAAGCCTAAAGTGATGCTTCCACGCTGAAATGCTTTGGCTTGGCATCAAATGTAATTTGCTCTCTGACATTTGGAAATATTTCTCAAAATGATCGTAATGGTTAGACTTAGGATGCATTAGAAATTCTTTTCACTAGGATGCTTCTGATGTATTTTTGCACTCGTTACCTAGGAATCCAGAGAAGAGAGTATTATGAATAATAAGGAAGGTTTTATACTAATATCTGCATTGTTTTCTTTCTACCAAGGATATAAAAATGTATCATGAGATAGCAGACTCCTACAGAACACAATTAATTAATTTGTAAAATTACCTACTACTATTATGTTCAGATAAATATAAGTATGTATCTGAAAGCATAAACACAGCTATGTCTGGGTCTTCCTAAAAAGATTACCTAAGAATTCTGCAGTGCAAATTATGGATGGTTTCCTTCACAAACAGAAGTGTGCTTTTTTTTAGTTTTTTTTTTTTTTCACTGACCTCTCCTAAAAGGCTCTTGAAGATATTAGGTTCAGCTCTTGCAGCCCTGTTTCTGTTACAGTGCTGCCAACTGCAGAAGCATTTTTCTATGTAACTTTGAACTCCTGAGCTATGAGTGACATACACTGCTTCTACATTCTTTCCCATTGCTGTCTGTAATGAGGATATTTGTGCATCTGTAATGTTTTTCTTTTACAACAAAGATAAATACTCACTTTTTTCCGGGATATTGCAAACCAGTGTTCCAGCCGTGTGTTTTTTCACCTTGGTAGCTTTTGATGTGCCCAACCAAACCTTTTGCATCGTGAGTGTACTGCTATCCATCGAAGGCATGGATTGGTGAGGACAGCTTTCAGGAGGTTATGCCATGACTGCTCTCTTACAGGACAAATATTTAGATAATGTAACTTTTTCACTACTGGGTGCTTGATTAAATAGAATAAAGAGGTTTGAGTGGTTTTTGTGGGCTTAACAATCAACAGTGAAATGAGACACACACAACACTCCCAAGTGTGGTGTTGAGACTGAAGATTAATTGAAGAATACAAGTGGCATGGCTTCTTTCATTTTACTTTCTGCTTATTATGACAGTCATTGTCTGGGGCTACCAAGCAAGAGAGGTAGCCTTCTGCCTCTCCTTCTCTCTTGTGCATGTGATATCACCAGGAAGGGAAAATTTGGGCTCTGGTAATACTCATTATATGTTTTTATTGCAGTCTCAATAAAATGCCTGGAAAATGCCTGTTAACAGACACTGATTGCTCTTAGCACCATGAAAACTAGTCTGGCAGAGAAGACTTGTTTTGTTGAAGTTTCATACAAATTTAGAGCTGTTTTAGGAAACATACTGAAAACTCTAGGCTACCGTCTTTTGGTCCTGCCAAATACTGTAGATCAAAGTTTTGAGTGAGGGCGCAGGTTCTTTGCCACGATGCCCACCATCTCTTATGTTGTCACTTTTTTGTCCATAAGGCTATAAATACTCTCTCCACTTTTTCCATTTTTTTTCCTCTAGGAGGAACATGTAGCATCAAAGAATTAGGATGATGAGAGGAAATCTTCGCAAATGAGAGCCTTGCAGAGGCTTACTACTGTGGTGCTGAGGACATCAGGAGACACTCAGACACCTCTTTCTTTCAGGAGTAGTATTGGTCTGTGCTTGCCAGGAACATTCCTCCTTTGGTGACAGGTGCCTCTGGATGTCTACTAGGCAATCCAGGTCATTTTACCATGATGCTTCATGAGATACAAGGTTTACTGCTAACATAAAGAAAAAAAAGTGCTAAAAGCAACTTCTAGACCTTTTGCTACAGAATTAATACTAAGTAATTATGAAGAGTAAAGAGAATATAATCTGGGATCGTACTTCATACTGCCTTATTTGTGCCTTTTCCAGAAATGTTGACACTGTCAACAATCTCTAACCAAGAGAATTAGGATTAAATCAAGGGTGTTTTCCATTAGCACCAGTGGACTTCGAATGTGATTGTATTTAATGCTGTCTGTGTATCTACAATACACTTACTTACATAGTGTGTAAAGGCAGTGTTATGTGCCATTCTCTAAGCACTATAACGGGAAGTACCAATTACAATACACATTAGTTAAACCCAGTTTAATTTTGATTGAGCTGTTAATTTCCATGTTAGCAAGAGTCTGTTTTTCTGTTATGTCCTTTGATTACCAAGACTTCTAGCCTTGCAAGACGCTGACTGTTACTAAATTGCTTCCTATTTTTCTTTTCAGAGTCTAAATCTTGTTAAACCTGGGACTATTATACCTTGACTCCCTGTACTTTCTCTACTTTCTGGCTGAAGTGCTGCCTGCGAAAAAGACTGTCTAAAAATATAGCCTGTAGACTTTTCTATTGATTGCAAGGGTAAAACTGGATTATCTCACTCTTGTTTTGTCAGCTCAGTTTTTCACTTTTGTCTTTGATCTTTAATCTTTGCATTCTGTTTCCTCTGCTTTGAATTTCCTCAATTTGAAATCATCTCATTAGAAGGCAGGTCATAGACTAATAAGGCATTCTCTCATGCTTATTTCCATCTATTAAGCATTCATTTGGAGTAAAATGATAAAGTATAGATGCCTTGGAAAACAGCCATGCATGCAGCCAGTTGTCAGTCACTTATCATCCCATGTAACTCTCCCCAAAGACTCCTGTGGTAATCACAAAACCTTAAAGAAATGGACAGTAGGAAAGTGATTGACACAAATCTCATTTTGGAAAGCTCCTTATGCTGAATAATAACACCTGTTAGATATTTGCGGGATTTATATTCACTTTATTTGTAGGATTGCTAGCAAGCATCCTTAGTGTCCAGGAAAGTCAAAGTGGCTCTGAGAGATTCAGTTCCTGAGTAGACCGGAGAAAGATGTATTCCTTTTTTTTTTTTTTTTTTTTAAATAAAGTTTTTCCATTCCTGTTACTGTTAGAGATACCTGATGAAAATGGAAGTCTATGCCATAGACTAGTATTTTGCCAGCAGATTAATTACTCATACTTCATTTTGAGGGTTGAGTACTGGTAGTTACTGGTTATGTAATGGCCAAAGTGTTCTCTTGCAAAAATGACCAATTGCCATAATTTGGCTCTGAAATATCTAGCTTATGGCTGTGACATCAAAAAGCCTGAAAACTTCTTTGATTAAAGCCAGTGGTGCTTTAAAAGGCTGAGACAAATAGCTCTGGTTTCCTTCCCTTTAAAAAAAAATAATGTGCAAGCACACAAAATTTTAATTAAATATCGATGTACTACTTAAACTGTTTTCTTGTTTGAATTTGAAATCAAGACATTGAAAAGGATGGCACCTCCAAGATGAAGTTCTGTATATTAGAACGTGAAGGTATGTCAGAAATGTAAATGTGTAATATAATACCTAGAGCTGTTTTCAAACTATTGTTTTCCCAGACATTTTTCTTTAGCTCATAATATTTCTGGAAATCCATTTATTAGATCAGGCTTGGACTGATATTTATTTTTAATTCCTAGAGGAATATCAACTTTTCTTTCAGATATTGTTCTTTCACGTCGCATTTCCTGGGTGTAACTCTTGATTTGGGCTACAAGATGCATATGACAGTGAGAACAGGAGTCTGATCATATACTCGTCCAAGTCTGGAAGGACTCAAGGCCCTCACTTTTCTGACTCTAGCTCCCCAGGGCTTAATAGCAATTTACTGATGGAATATTAGCAGTGAGTCAGTATCTTCCCAGGGGCAAAAGAAGGAAAGGATGAGGAATAATAATGCACACAAGTAAAACTACCGTAGGATTATATTTCTTGCTGGTGCATGAAGGACACTGCTTATCGATCCATTTCAGACTTTAAACTGTCTGAGACCAGTTAATCTCAGCCAATGGGCTACAGCTAGATGAAGCAATGTTGTTAGGGACAATTCCCATGAAGAATTTACAATTTTATCAAACACTTGCTATATTCTTCCTTTTTTTCTAATGGAAAAAAATTCCGATAGGAATGTTGTGTAAAAAATATTGGCACTGGAAAAGACTGAGCATTTGAAAGAAGGGAAAACATCAGACTTTATTGGGGGTTTTTATATTGTTGCCTTCACTGAATGAAACTCAGTTTTCATACTTGAAAGAGTGGTACTGTGGTTTCAGATTAACTCTTCAAATACAAATTCTTAGTGACTATGTATTAGGCATCTACTGAACAGGTTCCTGCTTTAACTGCAAATTTCAGAGTAGCCTTTTTTTAACATTCTTTTTAAATAATGAGGAATAATAAGTAGGAAGAGTTCCCAGCCAAGCTTCTGACCAACTATTTAGTATGATTTATAGGCCACATTTATTAATATTTTTGTGTAATGAGTAGTATAGTGGAGTTTTTTCCATGTCTTATTTAAACAATGCTTTTAGCTATCCATTACTCATGACTTTCTAGGACAGTGATGGTACATACATTAAAGTATGTAAAGAGAATCTGTCTGATAAGCCTAGTCTTCATCAGCAGGCACAATAATCCTGTCAAAATAGAGCAATGAATATCAAAATGGAGAAAAGATAAACTGAGGACAAAAAATTATTGTTTAAAAAAAAAAGGAGCTTTATTCAGGGAAATTTAGGAAAGTTTGAATGTGGAATGTCACAGAGAAACCACTGGAGAATCAGTAATTCACCCATAGTTAATGCTTTGCCTGCTATAAATAACATTTTATAGGGGGTTAATCCTCATCTTTTCGTGGTCTGGCAGCTATTTCTGATGGCTTACAGCTACATGTAAGTACAGACTTGGGAGAAGAAAATTTGCCAGCTAACAGTGTATTTTCATTGTAGAGACTGGGGATTCTGGTTAAAAGAGATCATCCAACCCTGTGATGACTTGAGGGAGGGGGTTCTGCCCAATTCATTCAGTGCAGTTAAGGATGTGAAACTTGAATATTTTTAATGTTGTGGTATTCAGCCACCAGCCAACACAGAATTCATCACATACCATCTACCCTAATGGAAGGAAGATAGAGAACCTGTCAGAGAAGTTAATTCTTAACGACTTTGCTCTCTAAAGGCAATGAGTGTGTCTGAACTGGGACACCATCTGTTCAGCTGAGGTGGTTTCTAAGCCAAGCTGTGACTATGTGCTGTAAAGACCTGGTCAATGCAAGTTACGACTCCTACTCATCCTGTGTGGATGGGTTTCCTTTCAAAAGACACTGGGATTTAGACAAGAGACTATTATTTCCTTCAGTCCTGCCCTGCTGTGGGTGCAGATAGGATATATGCCCAGACCCAGAAGCTTGGAAGCATTCCCATGCTCTCAAATTTATGTCCTGCTTGAATTTATTATAGGCCAACCAATAGTTTTTGTCTACCAAGACCCAAGGCAAAGAAGACAGAGCGGTGAAGAAGGTTGCACAGCCCATTTTGAGGAGTTATGACTATGATAACAATGACTGTTAAAGGTAATGGGTGACAGTTTGGAGACTTCTTGTTCCAGAGAAGAAGCCATTAGCAGGAAAGAGACCAAAGGAGACCTTGACTGATAGAAAGATACAGTGTCAGCTGTTATCTTACCATGTTCCAAAAGAGCATGTGAGAAACTGAGATGAGAATGGCACACACAGTTCTGTTCCTTTGCTAAATTGAAGCCATTCTTGTGCTGCTTGTAGTACAGAGTGATTACTTTCACACTTCTGGAAAAGATTTTTGACTGTGCATGTGCCAAGTATGTGAAAGGCTGTGTTTTATTGTGTTTGCCTGCAAATTTAAAGAGGGAAATGTGGTGGCACCTCAAAATTTTCACGTTCATTTTGCAAGATTTCCCATTCATTTTACAGAAAATCCAGTGCAGTCCATGAAAATGCCTCTCACTTTCTCCCCTTCCTCCTTCTGTTTCAGTCTTTATCCTAAACTTCTTGACAAGTTTGGAAACCTACCTTGGCAAGACAGTCACAGAACACTCTAGTGCTTTGGTGAAAAATCACATCTTCAAATGTCAGTGGTGCCCCAGTATGCTCATCAGCACAAGTCTCCATGTGAAATATGGTAGAGTTTTTTGCAAGAAAAGGGTTTTTTTAAAGATTAGTTGTTAGGTATTTGCCATATTCAGTGCAAATTTGGTATAGGCTAAGTGTATTAGCTCAAGGTTTTATTGTGTGAAGGAGATGCTACTTTAAATCTTTAGGCTTAAGTGTTTTTTTCTGTTCCATTTCTACTAGGGTGTATTGTAAGATTTGCTGTGCTTTAAGGGCATGAAAAATAGCATGTAACAGAATATTATTCAAACACAACAGTAAAATTTGAGAAACTGAGACGTAGGAATTTGTCAGCAAAACTCTATGTTCGTAGTGGGAAACGTAATCAGTGTATTGGATTTTTTCAGTGGCATGCCCAAGGGGATTGGCAAATTAACACTGTGTGACATCAAGATGGAGATTAACAGCCTTCTTTGCCACAGTGATACTGACAACTACTTCGTGTCACTGAGGGAAACCTCCTGAATTTACGGAGTTTGAAGACTTGCACTTATTTAAATACTTGTGCACCTTTTCACAGTAATGACATTTCTAAATGTGGTCAATAGAAATATGCTGAGAAATGTTTTTGTAGTTTTTTTGCTCTGTGTAAATCACAGGCTCTGTCTCTTCCTGTGTGAAAGTATATGGTCTTCTTTCTGTAGATAACAGAAATTGAGATGGTAGGATATAGTAACTAAATTAATCCAAATAATTTCTGAAATACCATTTTCAGTTTAAAAAGTTTTTCATTAAATTAGAGATATTAATTACTTTTGGCTTTCCATCTGACAACAATCTGCAATACAAAATCCAAGGTAATTGCTAGTATTTGTAGCAATGAAGTCTTTCTGTGTGTGGGATATAAGCTTCAAATTTTTCTAACCTTCAGATTCTAAATAGCTGAAAAGAAGTCAAAGAAAGAATTGAAAATGATTTATAAAAACATCCATTAAGCTCTACAAATGGTTTGTCTAACCTCTGACATAAATAAAGAACCCATTTTTTTCCACAGAGAAAAAATGTTGACCACTTTGTTGATCTGGTAAAACAAAACAAAACAAACCTGCACCCTCCTACCCCACCCCATTTCTGATTAAATAATAGTCTTAGCAAGGATTTTGTCCTGTTGTTTCTGTTTCAGAGCCCCCTTCTTTTTCTGATTCACACATCTATCTAAAAGAAGAATTTTTGGACTTCTCTTTCTTGCCACAAGCTCCCATAAAATAAAAAGAATCAATATGTTTTGAACGGGGTGGAGAGGGGCAGTGCTTCTTTTTCACTCCCATTATGAGAAGATATACTATTGTCACTCAAACATGTTTAATGGAGGTCAACTTTCCAGCAGTTTTTGCCAACTGCCATTCTTCATTGCTGTAGTCGTGTTTGGGTCATCAGGAGACTAAACTGAGTATCTGTGCCAAATGTCAGGAGCAAGAACAATTGCATTGCCAGATAGAAACCTATAATAAGCAAGAGGAAATCAGATTTGAAATAGAGTTGGGTTTGAAGCTCAAAATGCAGATCTAGGACTGAAAACTACAGAAGCTTTGAAAACTGTTCAGCCTGTTTATCGAGAAAACTGAGGAAGTGCTGTTTTAGTTTGGAAATGTTCCTGCATAATATATTAAATTGTATTTTGATCAATGACTTTTCACGCTTGCTAGTAAAAAAGAGTTCCTCCAAACTTCAGCTTCTTGCTGAGTGTAATTGTAGCTTTGGAACATTTGCATTTAATATTAGTAGGTGATTTATCCAGCAGCATCAACGATAGCTAAAACTGAAGGAAAATGGTTTAAGAAATAAATACCGTTTTAGGAGCTTTGGTAGCTGAAGCTCTTGAAATAGGCTTACTTGAAAATTTTGGGGCTTCAGAGACAGTGTTTTGTTTCTTTATTTTTCTTTTGCCCCTAAAGTGATGTTTGCAAGAAGAGAGTGTTCCAGAAATAGAGCTTTGGCCATTAAACAGACATTCAATGTCTGTGCCCTTGTGATCCAGAATAAAACTTGTAGATGCTTTCTTTTATCACTGAAAGCCAATACTGAATGTACCAATTGCAACAGGATTACATAGCATTGTTTTTCTGTTTGGTTAGGGCTTTTTTTGATCCTCTGACCGTCTTCTGGCATATTGGAATGTAATATGAGAGAGGTTTCTTATTCTCTCTTAACTAAGTTCCAGATTCGCCTTTCCTAATCTTTACCTACATGTCTCTCCTCCATTATAGTCCACATATAGTTTATCTTTTATGTGCGTGTGTTAGACTTACATACTTGGACACACGCTGCAATGCAGTCATGCCATGGCAAAAATAAGCTTATTTCTCCATGTTTCATAATTTCAGGTTTACTGGTCCTAGGACACTATGGAGTTCAAAAAAACCTGTCTTATTTTTAGCAGAATCCTCCTGAATTTTGTTATTTTAGCAGCAGAAAAAATGTGAAAAGGTAGCAGCTGAAGAGTGCTTAAGAGATGAACACACAACTTCTAAGGCATCGTTACATCTGAAGTTAGAGATCTCTGCTCTGCTGGTTGAAAAGAGGGAGTCTGTCACTGAGGGATGGTTTTGCTCTTCAGGTCAGGAATGCTGCTTGTTATTGATGATGAAGACTGTCTGGGCAGCTGACATGACCCTTTGCTGCATGAAGAAAGAGCTTTTGAAATCCTGTATGATGCTTGACCGGTGGGTCCTGTGAGTGTCTGTGGGGAGATCCTATCTCTGATGCATTGGAAAAGTTATAGGGATGCTTCTCCCTTTCTTCCCATGAAATGTGAAATGGGCTCAAAATGCCCATAGCAAATTAATATCTTTATCAGTTGCTGTGGTCATCAAAAAGACGCTCAAGCCACACTTGAGCACATAAAGAAATTTATGTTGGAGGGAAGTTGGGTTCTTTCAGACTCTCCTGCTCCACCAACTTGCCTGCAGCTGAAATATGATGACTTGCAGTGTGGTGCTACTGGCTTTCAGCAAGGAGAGGCAAATAAAGGTTTGTTCCTCCCTCAAAGTGCCCTTACTGTGAGCTAGTGCTACTAGCAATCAGGTCTGCACAGTAGGTGTTTATTCATTAACTTTTATCACAGTCCTCTGCATAGAACAGCATTATTAGTTCAGCCATAACAGGGACATACAAAGAAAATAATAAAACACAGCAGAAAAATGGAGAAGTACGGACGTTATTAAAAATTAAAAATGGGCTTTAATTGTGTTACGAAAATAAAAGTGCATCTTATAGTACTACTTAGTTAAAAACTGGTCATGGAAAAGCATTAATAATATTTCTGTGCTTTTTGGTTTTAATTTGGAATAATTTTAAAACTAACGTTAAAAATTGTTTTATTTTTTTCCTTCCTGATTGAAAAAATCTCTTTCTGGATCTAGGTGTATGATCCTATTAAGAAAAATCCTTCATAGGTTCCTAGTAGCAGTTCTGATATTGTGGTGGATTGACAAATGTGGAGGCATACCATTCTTCAATTATGAAACTTCAAGAGCTTCTAATCCTCCTAGGACTGTAATCAAGAGATGTTTCATTCAATTTCTGTTGTTCTTGTAATGACACATGGGATTTTGATTTAAACTGGTAACTTGTCCCTCCAGTCACTTCAAAGGGAAGCTGGCAGCATGGTCTGTTAAAGTCAGACTTCTATAAATTATTTTTATTCTGCATCATTCATGCAATAGCATCTTGATCTACAAGGCAATATCCTACCAGGCTTTGGGGATGTGGTTTTTAATCACTGCAAGTAGCCAAGGAATTTAATGACTTAATGACAAGTCCACCCATTTTAATGGGAACTGTGCTAATTAATTAGTAGAGGTAGTTTGTCAGCTTTTAAGAAACACTGATAACTAGGCTGCATTTGCCCTTTGGGAATGTGAAAATTGACTAAGTTTAGCTTCCAAATCAGTTGAATTGGGGGAAGTGGAAAAATTGCTGCAGATTAACAAAATTCTATGATTTTTCTTTTAATAAAACAAAACCTCAGAGTTTTATGTTCTGCTGAGCAAAGAAAGCTTCATTTAGTCAAATCCAGAATACTTCATTTCATGTATTAACTTAAAACCAGGAGTGAACTAATGGAAAACAAAAGTCTACGTTTACTGTACTGTTGGAGAGCAGGAAGCCACCTTCTTGTTCCCTTTGTCTAGTAACTGAAGAGGTTAGAAGTAAGGCTTGTGGCAAGACCCTTCCAGTGTCTGATGGCTTTTGGAGGGGAGATGTAGGAGTATTAACCAACTGAAAAGGTACAGGAAAAGTCTGGTCTCTGAACCTCTCTACCAGGATTTAGAACACTAATTTGCAGTAGGCACAAAACAAAGTCCAGTTGTAGCTCTTCCATGAAAATAAAATTGATTCATATTTGCAGTTGTCACTTGTACATACAGATGAGTTGGTATCTATAGTTTTACTACCAGAAAAGTTCCCTTTGATCTGCTTATTTTTCATAGGATAATTTGCTTTGAATGTTTTTCTTCTTCAGTCATGTGCTTGATTCCAGCATATCCCAGACTACCACTCTTCATCTTGGCTAAGATGTTATTTTCTTTCTGGAGTTTTTCTTTCTTTCATAGAATCACAGAATGGTTTGGGTTGGAAGGGACCTTCAAAGATCATCTAGTCCACCCTCCCTGCTGTGGGCAGGGACATCTTTCATTAGATCAGGTTGCTTAAAGCCCCATTCAAGTGGAGCTCAAGTCCCTTCACTTTTGAGACTTGAATGGGGCTTCAAGTCTCCTCACCTTTTGTGGTTTTGCCCATGAATCTATAAAAAACACTTTCCATAAGGATTCCATGGTGTTTATCTACTGAAAGTGAGGTCAGGGTGAACACACCAGTGTCCCAGGGGAAGAAAAGAGCCCCAGCACTTCTGAATGTGGATTCTTGTGTGAAAGGTGCTGTATGTTCAACGTTTTCAGTCTTGATAGATTTTTCCAAGAGACACATATTTTTAAATTGTTGCTATGCTGCTCTAATACTGACTTGACTCCAACTGAAATCAGCAGAAAAAACTTACAATTTAGAAAGACATTACAAGAGGAATAATTGATTTTAGTGTAAAGTTTGGCAAGAGTCTGAAAAGCTGTAACCCGAAGTCATTTGTGCTGCTAGCTGATCCTCTGATTGTTCTGTTTGTAGCTTATCTTACTGCATTACTTGTAAGACATTCTTCATGCAAATCACATGCAAGCATAAATATTCAATGCTTTAGGCTTGCTTTTATAATAGTGTGTCATTCAACGCTGCAACCAATGAAGATATCTATAATGTAGCAAAATATAATCTGAAGTAATTATTTTTGGAACCTTCTCCTACAGTATTTATTAAATATTTACAAATGGCAGCTAGCTTGTGTGTTTAGATCAGAATGGGAAAGCAGGGGGGGAAAAAGTCTGAAGGCTTTTCCAATACTGCTTGTGCATAACATTTTTGACAGGCAGATAAAGCATATATGGTTGATAGAAATCTCCCTATATTAGCTAACAATTAAAACAATGAAAAGTTGTTTGAAGGTAGTGCTTTTATAAGGGTATACATGCAATGAACTAAAAAAGAGCTTTGATTTTTTTGTCCAAGCACCCAAGACAGAGATCATTTGTTACCTGAACAAAACCAGGAAAGAGTCTCCATTGATCCTGAAGCAGTCCTGCTGGCTGAGCTTGGAAGTGTCAAGATTCTGCTAGGCTGGAGTAAATTAGTCAGGAAAAAAATAGTCAGCAAGAGGGCCCAAGATTCCGGTGATTCTGATGGAATCACCTTAAAGACCTGCTGAATGACACGAAGCTGAGTGGTGCAGTTGATACACCGGAAGGAAGGGATGCCATCCAAAGGGACCGGGACAGGCTTGAAAAGTGGGCCCACGACAGCCTGATGAGATTCAACAGGGCCAAGTGCAAGGTGTTGCACCTGGGACGGGGCAACCCCAGATGTGTACAGACTGGGAGAAGAATTCATTGAGAGCAGCCGTGCGGAGAAGGACTTGGGGGTGCTGGTGGACAAAAAGCTGGACACGAGCCAGCGGTGTGCGCCTGCAGCCGGGAAGGCCAGCTGTCTCCTGGGCTGCATCAAGAGAGGGGTGGCCGGCAGGGCGAGGGGGGTGAT
>JAVKLA010000057.1:9380043-9421180 GCA_034782735.1 Sagittarius serpentarius
TAGTGGGTGGCCCACGGCTTGAGGTTGGACTAGATGATCTTTAAGGTCCCTTCCAACCCAAGCCATTCTATGATTCTGTGATTCTATGATTAATATAAATGACTGCTATGTTGCAGGTCAGTTCCTGAATGCTCCATTTTTACATATGTTGTATCACTTTTTCACTTTTTTGAAATGCTGTTGCCATTCACGCTCATTGGTTCTTAGAGACTGTTGCTGTCATTATTTTATTTTATTTTTTAAGATGCCAACCCTTAATTGTACTAGCAAGATCAGTAAATTGCTATGACATCAAAACATAAAAAAGCAGGATATGATTTTAGGTGAGGAACAAGCAGTAGAAAAATGTAGTCCTGAGCAACACATCAGCTGCTTTTTTGAAGTCCTTTAAAAATAAATCAGTCCCAGTCACTCTTTTTGAAAAATGTGCTTGGGAATATAATCTATAAAATAATAACAATAAAAAGCAAAACCAGAAAACCACTAGCAAACAGTATGAGACAGTTATTATTTCTCTCCTTTGTGTTTCTTCCTCTTTAAGCAATATTGGAGCAACGCAGCTACTTCAGACCAAGAGGGGTAGTGGATCTTGTTTGACAAGTAATAAAGGTTAAATTACTTAACTACAATCTGCATGCTTTGAATCCTTTAGCATACAAGCAAAACCAGACATGAGTGCAGACAGAAATGGAAAATTTCAGTAAAAAAACTGGCTTTAATGGGAGATAATGGTCAGTAATTTTGAAGTGCGCTTGCTTCATGTTAATCTCATCTCTGAAACTATCTTCCTATCCAAGGACAGGCTACTTTCCTCTGTTTTTCCAGTTTGTTGAAATTGTTCCAGTCTGATAGTGCTTCCTCATCCATCTCACAGGGCTGCAAGGAGCTATTATGGCTACCTGAGAGCATCATAGCAAGGATGATTTAAGAAACTAAATGCTACTATGCCTGTCCTAGAAATTGAATTCGGCCTACTCTCTTGCCATCTCCATTTGACAATCTGTTTTTGAACTGCAGAATGGACAGCAAAGTAATTGTAAGGTTCAGAAAATGGAGATGGGAAGAGTTGCTTCCACGTGGGAGAATTTTGCCTCAAGGACACCTTGGTTGTAGATCTTACCTTTCACCTCAACAAATCAAATGCCTTTAGAAAATATAGTGCATTTGTGTGTACTTGAAGTAGTGAATGCTGGCCAGGAAGGTTTTGGGAGTTGTTTAATTGTTGTGAGTGGCATGCAGAAAGACAGTGTTGGTGTTGCTGAAGGCCATAAATGCAGCTATGTGGAGTAGGAGGCTCTTTGTGAGAATGTATTTGGTTTGTGTGGCAAGGTTTTGATAGCCGAGGGGCTACAGAGATGGCTTCTGTAAGAAGCTGCTAGAAGCTTCCCCCATGTCCAACAGAGCCAATGCCAGCTGGCTCCAAGGTGGACCTGCCGCTGGCCAAGGCTGAGCCCATCAGTGACATTGGTAGTACCTTTGTGATAATGTATTTAAGAAAGGGTAAAACCTGCTGTACAGCAACTGTGAGAGGAGTGAGACAATGTGAGAGAAACAACCCCGCAGACCCCCAGGTCAGTGCAGAAGGAGGGGGAGGAGGTGCCCCAGGTGCCGGAGCAGAGATTCCTCTGCGGCCCGTGGGGAAGACCCTGGTGAGGCAGGCTGTGCCCCTGCAGCCCAGGGAGGTCCATGCTTGAGTAGATCTCCACCTGCAGCCCGTGGAGAGAGGAGCCTAGGCCAGAGCAGGTTTGCTGGCAGGACTTGTGACCCTGCAGGGGACCTATGCTGGAGCAGTCAATGCCTGAAGGACTGCAGCCCATGGGAGGGACCCACGCTGGAGCAGTTCATGAAGAACTGCAGCCCATGGGAAGGACCTATGTTGGAGAAGTTTGTGGAGAACTGTCTCCCTGAGAACGAAGGAGCGGCACAGACAACGTGTGAAGAACTGACCCCAACCCCCATTCCCTGTCCCCCTGTGCCACTGCAGGGGAGGAGGTAGAGAAAATCGGTAGTGAAGTTAAGCCCAGGAAGAAGGGAGGCATGGGGGAAGGATGTTTTAAGATTTCGTTATCCTACTCTGATTTGATTGGTAATAAATTAAGCTAATCTCCCCAAGTGAAGTCTGTTTTGCCCATGACAGAATTGCTGAGTGATCTCTCCCTGTCCTTACCTAGACCCACAAGCCTTTTGTTAAATTTTCTCTCCCCTGTCCAGCTGAGGAGGGGAGTGACAGAGCCCCTTTGGTGGGCACCTGGCATCCAGCCAGGGTCAACCCACCACAGAGAACTATTCATTTCCCTGTAGATTTTCTTTATCCTTATGCTTGTCTCCTAAGCTCAACAAGCTAGCCCATGCAGCAGCAAATCAGAGGTCCAGTAAGGCTGGAAATCAGAGATCTATTCCATCTTCCTGCTCACCATATCAATACTTGTTTAATCAGTTATTAAACATGCAAGGATGGAGATTCTTCACCCTCTCCACATTCTAGCGCTTCATACCCCATACTCTTAGGAACTCAAATGTCCCTTGCTGCCTTGGGCATTGTAAATGTGGAGAAGAGATTGCACTAGCCTTTTATATATTTGAAGACTATAAGGTTTCGTTGAGTCTTTTATTCTTCAAATCAACATCTCTTCTCTCATTCCACAGCTCATTCAGTCTGTCCTAGTAAATTTTAGATCTTCAGTTTCTGTGATCCTACCCAATGTTCCCTTTGAACTTTCTGACAATCCATGCCTGTCTTGGTTTCATGCTTGAAAGTAGGTCTCAAAATAATTTTCTAGGTGAGGGCTTACAACTGTCACATAGAGGAGAAGGATTTTTTCATGTATCCTTCTTGGTTGTGTAGCTTATGACAGTGACCTACATCTGGAACTTTACGTATGTTCTATCAGATTTCATCTAGTTTTCCTGCAGAACATTCTCCAGTGTTCAAGTTCATTCTGAATTCTCATTCTGTCCTTTAGCTGCTTAAAGCCACTCCCAGCTTGATGTCACCTGATTATTTTGTGTGTGTGTGTGTGTCTTTTGTATGATTGAGAAAACTATTAGATAATTCTGGTTCAAGATTAGACCCCAATGGAACCTTACCTGATTCAGCGTTCCAGTTTTTTTGGTCAAAATGTACTGAAAGGCAAATATAATGAAGTAGTTTTCCATTACAGCTTCTTGTTACCATGTTCATATACATCTTAATCCACCTTAGCAGAGGAAGTGTAAGTGAGGGAAGAGGGAATGATGTTCCCTGATAGCCAGTCTATTTCCTTCTCAATTAAAACCTCCTTATCTCTCTTTTCTCCAGCCTCCTATAGCTAATGGAGGATGCTTAACAGCAAAGCACACTTGTACAATCTTTTAAAAGCCTGGAATATAAATGAAGGGAAACTATTTTTTCTCTTTCCAACATGCTAAATCTATTTGGGAATTTTTTTCCTATAATAATTTCTTACAGAATTTTAAAAAAAAATTGTATTTGTTTTGAGACTCACTGAAAGAAAGCTATTTAGCAAAAACATTTCAATACGAAAGGATTTTCATTTGGCTAACACTTCTACTTAAGTGGAAAAGTCAATATAGTTTGGGCAAAGAGATTTCAACGCCTACTCAACCCATTAACTGTTGCTAACAAACATGTCTGTAAGGGTTCTCTCTATGGGTAAATGCATAACATGCCACTTGCATAATTCTCTAGACTGTCTATGGTTAAGTTCTATTCATATCATTGTAGTGTGCCTGTTGCCAAAAAATCTGAGATGTTTCCAGGAAAGTGACAGCAATATGATCTACCATCTGACACTTTTTTTGCTTTCTTTTTTTTCTTCACAAGGAGAAACTTGCATGTGAGATTTTTTTAAGGGAAAAAAATGTACGGTATGCTAAGTAAAAGCACTCTGTGTCCTCAACAAAGACTCCTAGTGCAATCTAATGCAGTTACTGCCTAACTCAACTTGGTGTAAGTCTGTATAAGGTGTCGGGGCAGTGTTGAACCTTCATTTATCAAAAGTATAGTGTTTGGCTTGGACAATTGGTCATGGAACCTTCAACTTTAATAAAATAAGTTTCCTTTTTTACTTAAGCTGAATTTCATATGTACTTCTCAGGCCCAGTAACCAAAAACAGTCTTGTAGAAGACTCTCAGCAAGGATACATGTTTCCAAGCTAGCCCCTAGATATTTCCAAGGCTCAAATTCTTTTACTTGTAATACATCTGTCTCCTGCAGCTATACAGTCTGTTTAATTGATCTGTCTACATGCTTCTTCAGCTGGTCTAACTACTTATTTTTAGGCAAAGTTTCCAGTTCTAGCTGTTCTCTACTGACAGGGGGAAGTAATACATGAGATTTGCTTTCCATTAACAGTTTACAAAAGACAGTCAGCCTTCTAATAAGGACCATGTGATAAACCAATTAAGATAAACCTGGCAAACACAGATGTAACAAGTGCTTTTTCCTGATGCATCTGTGGACAGATTTTTACCCAGCCTCATTCTTCTCTCTCCCCATTTGCTAGGAAACAACCTGAACTGCAAGCTCACCATAATCTATTTTTTAATTCCTCATTTAGTGCCTCAATCAAATTTGATCCCCTGTATAATCCATTGGCCTGGGCACTGTGATCTTGGTTGTGTCCAGATTTATGGGACAGTATGAGATTTAAAAAAAACCCACAACCCTCCTGCCCCGAGCACCCTACCAAACTATGACTTAATCTTTAAAAATGGAAATATAATCATGGCATCTCTGTTGACCTTGCATCTCTTAGAAAGAAATACTGAGCGGTTTATCAAACTCTCTCAGCACCACTGGTGCCAGGGAGAAAGTTCTCAATGTCCTCTCAGCTTGTAGACTGTTTCTCAACATTGGAGAGAATGTTACTATTTTTCTTTTTGGTTTGGGGTAATCAGGTTAGTAGAGGACAAGAGTAGTTGTCTGCTGGGTTGGACTGTAAATGGAACATTACTGAGACTTCCATGAAATGATTGCCCCATGCAACTAAATTTTGGGTGTGTTTATTTCAAGCTGTTTTAGTTAAAGCAGGATCACTGCTTGTATGAATGCATTTTGGTTTAGGATTGCTACAAACTGGCATGAGAGAGTGAAAGTCAGCTTAAACCTGCTCCTGTATTTTATCAATGTAAATGGTTCTTTAACTGAAGCGGGCCTGTTCTTTTCTATCACTTATCCATCATTTCCAGATGGCTTACTTGAACTGCCTGTGGGATTGCTATGTTCTACAGTGCTAGGGAGACTTCTTTGCTGGAGATTTTTCCACATCTTAGTGACAGTGAGAAGACAACATAAGACAAGGCAGGCTGTTCCCATGCCACTTTAGTAACAAGGGAATTCTGCCTGGAGGAGGTTTGCTATTTGTAAAAACAGTCATGTTTAGTGAATGGGGTTAGCTATCTGTAGATAGCTAAGGGTTTTGTATCTGCAGGAAAGCTGAGGGTGGCTTGGAGAGTAACTTACATTTATGAAATAAAGCCTCCACAGTGAGTCTGAAATAGTCAAGTGTGCATATGGCACGTTCCTGTTTCTTGTTGATCTTTGTTCACGCTTGTTGCATTCTTGCCTGTAGAAGGTCCACAAGCCGTCTGTGACAGCAGTCATCTCCCTCTCTGCTTGCTCGGTAAGGCAAGAGTGCTGATCTTTCAGACAGGTCCCCCTCACACAGATGATGAGGGTGATGATTTATGTATTAGCTCCCAGCAGCTTGACTTAGAATCAGATCAGAAATACAAAGCTCCTTTCTTAAAATCCAGGAGTCACTCTCATCCTTCCCGTCAGAAACAGGGCATGGCTGTGTGTGGCTGCTGCGTTCCCAGGCAAGGGATGAAAAATACTTCCAAAACCCTCCCTGTAAGTGATTGTTCTTGCTCTCCCCATTACCATTCTCATCGTAATGTGCTGCTTTTGCCCTTGCTTCCAACTAATAATCCATGCTTACTAATGGAGGTTAAATGTGATTGTTGAAAGAAATAGGTTAAAAAAAGCAGCAGCCAGTTGGGTCCATGCTCATATAATAAAAGTAATTACACTTAAGAGATTAGAAGCATTGAAATGGCAGCTGAAGCAGCTCCAGACTCTGGGGCTCAGCAGGAAGTTCAAATGCCCTGTTTTGGTTTTAGTTTTGGATGGAGTTTTCAGAGGAGTGGATTATAAATGGCTTCTACTGGGAGAGCAATTAGAATTAACTGGTCAAATAAGTTGGAAGTAATGACATAAGTACAAAGCTGACAAATTTTCTTACTGAATGGTTAGGCGGGAGATGAACAGTGGTTTACCATATCTAAGGAAATAAAAGCTACTGCAAATTAAAAGCTGAATTGATGTAACAGATTTTAGTTAGACTTGTAGACTGTGAATGCAAATCAGTGGGAAGTGCAAATGGTTTTAGATCTTAAGCACATTGTTTCATGGTAAGTAGTTTGTGATTTGGGGCAAATTTTAAAGGTCCATGAGTTCAGAAAGTAGAGAAGCACCGAAGCGAATGAACATATCAGTAGATTTCCAGTTCCCAGTGTTTCATTGACAGTTAGGAACTCCATAGCCTCTGAAAATATTAGTGGGACTCTGCATCCCTTTTTCAAGATCTAGGTGATAGCAATAGACATCAGTTAAGCACCACTCTTGTGATCACACTTAAGCCAGTGTGTGCAGTGTCAAAGTCATCCTGCCCTTACATAATGGCAAATCTTAAAGCTTTAGAAAAAGCTATAAATATGGTAATGGCACTGGAGAAGAATACCAGTCTCTGAATTTTCCTATTAGTTGTAGCTTGGACAATATTCACAGTGCCTAGAATAGCAGAAGAGAGAAGTTATGAGACGGCATGTCTTGACTCAGCTACTTCTCAGAGTGCTATGTGTAAGTAAACTACTAAACTCTGTCCTGTGCTGAAGACAATTCTCAACTCAGTTTTTAAGTCTGGCTTTGCCCCAACATCAGTTCTTTCCATTTGCACGCTTCTGCTTTTGCGGACACAAGAGGCTTTCCACGCTGAAATTATGAAGTGGTGGAAAAGATTATTGTCCAGTGAATCCAGCAGAAAATCAAAACCTGGCATTTTCACATGACCTGTATGCCTGCGTTTGGCAAACTCCATCCACAGTGTTTTACAGTTCTGGTTGTGGTATGCCCAGTTTCAACCACTGCGGGTTCCCATAGGAACATTAGCTGTTCGTATGCAAGGGAGAAGAGCGTACTGTCAGAATTTGCTTCTCTTGTAGTTTCTACCTAAATGCTGCTAATGGGAACTTTATCTCTCTAATCTTGCTCAAATAAGTTTTATTTTTCCATCTTATCACTGTCTGTATTTAATTATTTTTTTCATATCTCCCCCAACCTTTGCCCAGGCTTAAATGCAATTTTTTTTTGTTTGTTTCTTTTACTGGCACTTTTAGTCCCTGTAGGGATTTCTAACCAATTAGTCGCTCAGAATACAGCTCTTAGGTAGAACAAGAGAATATTCTCCAATTTGCCTCCCAGTGTCAAGAGAAGCAGAGGCACCCTTGCAGGGGCAATTCCTCACCAAGAGCAGCACTGCTGTCACAGATGATAAGTACAATTGAATTCATAGTTACCCCTCAAGGATCATTACTAGATGCAATTTACTGTAAAAATGCCAAATATAACTCCAATGTTCTTTGAAAAACTCAATTTTGTTTCACTCCCAGTAGAAATATTCATGTGTAATCTTTCGTAAAGTAGCTTTTTTACTACTCTAGTACTAGGATGTGCAATTAGTTGATTGCATGTGTATTTTTTTTTTTCACAATCAGGAAATTAGTATGATCCAAAAAAGAGAGAACTTCTTTTTGTCAAGTTGGTCTATAGGTCAAGATCTGCAGCAGAGCAGAGAGCAGAGGTTATTGGCAGAGGTTCATTTTTGGGGGGGATTGGGGTGTTTCTGTTGTTTTTTTCTTATGCACACTGTTAGAACATCTCACAGACCAGGTTTACACAGAAAAAAAGAAAGCATTAAAACCTAAGCAATGTTGTTCTTGGTTATACTCGCATGCAATGCCTAACTCTGCAGAGATGCAGATATGTTGTGAAAAGCAAGCTTTTTCCGAAATAATATTACAGTTTGTAAGGAGTTGGGGCCAACTTTTTTCTACTGATAGGTGGATCAGCCGGTCATTTAAATGCCTTTTAGGACTGCTAAGAATGCTTTTGTTAGGGTTATTTACCCCAGACAATTTTTTCCCAGTGTACACAAGACCTTACGCATGAAAGCTCGGCGCAATCCTATGGAACAGCAGCCGGTGCAAAGGCACTCAGAGCTGTGTCAGTGTGTGTTTGTACCTCAGGGTGGCACGGTGAAACATCCAGTCCTTTCCACAGCTATTTCCTGTGAATCTATGACTTCAAGAGGAACAGCCACATTGAACGAAAATTAGGCCTGTGCTTAAACATGTACTGAAATGAAATTTAAAGCTAATGTTCTATACAGGTAATAGTATCCCAGTAAAATAATGACTCTTTTCAAATGCATTCACTCAGCTCAGCAGGAGTATCTACACCTTTATCTTAGGCAGTCCATTTTTAGAACGACTTTATCTAGCAGTAGATTTTCACAATATGCTCATTGCTGGAGAATATGTGCTGATTAGAAATCTGTGACACTGCTTCTGGACTCTGTTCTAATACAGGCTGTAAAATTCACTGAGCCGAATGCATCTGGAGCTTTTAAGTAGCAGTCAGGTAATTCTCAGCAATGTCACTTATCCATAACAGACAGGGGGTCAAGATGTAGAATTCAAATGGTGATATTGAAGTCCATAAACTGAGTGTGTTCATACTGGGTGGAGAAGAAGTTGTGACAGGATTGACTCTAATTTCCCATATGTATCCAGTGCAATAGCAGTGGTTCCGATTATATGATTTACTGTTTCTTTTGTCATTCAAATTCCTGTTTAGTTCTGATTTCTGATTCCTCAAAAACACTTTCATACTCTGGAAAGATGCTGGTGCTGCCCTTGCACTTTTCCACTGAAGTAAAGTTAAGTTTCAGTCTAGTTTTTAGGGCCTTTCTTCAGTGGATGACTGTGTACTAATATTTGCTGTTTCTAGAGATCATTTTTCCAACAAACATTTAGAAAGCTTTTGTATAGAGGTAGTATTATTAGTATCTGAATCGACCTGGTGTTTCTGTACTACCGTATTTGTTCTTCCAGATTCTGTTGAACTCCTTGTATGAGGATTGGCAAGTCACACTCACCCCAGGGCAATGGCAATATCCTGTCATCCTCTCCCTTACCTTTGTAATACAAGCTTTTGGGAGCAAGGTCTCTTCTCCCTGTATATATTTAAGAAGAAATGAATGTCTTACTCTAACATGTCCCCAAATTTTGTGGTGGGATTACTGCAACTTTAGCATCCATAATAACAAACAGTTTTATGTATGTATTAATCTCATTTCAGCCTTGGATGTTTGTACCAATATGTTTTTCTACAAGACCCTCAGTATTATATACTTTGTTTTAAGCAAGTGTATGTACTGAGTCCACTGCCAGTATTTTCAATTGCAAAGCTATCCTAATCTGTTATATTCAAGTTTCACTGACTTTCTCATTTTTTACCTGTATTGAAATACGTATAAGCTCAAATGAGCAAATCTATCATGTTAAATTTTTTAAATCTAAATCATAACTTTTCAAGGCTCTTTTAAAATGAAAGAAATTTGTATTATTTCATGATGCTGTGTTTTTCTTTCCTTGTTTTCTGGGAGAATTTTAACATTCTTGCGACGAAAAACATTACCAGCTTGTTTAAAGGAAGAATTTCAAAACAGGAAGAACAAAAGCAAAAAAATGTGATTTTTTTATGTTTCTGTTTTTTTTTATTTTCTGTGTGTGTCACAGAATCACAGAATGGTTGAGGTTGGAAGGGACCTCTGGAGGTCATCTTGTCCAACCCTCCCTGCTCAAGCAGGGTCACCTAGAGCCGGTTGCCCAGGACCATGTCCAGATGGTCTTTGAATATCTCCAAGGGTGGAGACTCCACAACCTCCCTGCACAACCTGTGCCAGTGGTCGGTCACCCTCATGGTGAAAAAGTGTTTCCTGATGTTCAGAGGGAGCCTCCTGTGTTTCAGTTTGTGCCCATAACCTCTGGTCCTGTCACTGGGCACCACTGAGCAGAGCCTGGCTCCATCTTCTTTGCACCCTCCCTTCAGGTATTCACATACATTGATAAGATCCCCCTGAGCCTTCTCTTCTCCAGGCTAAACAGTCCCAGCTCTCTCAGCCTTTCCTTGTATGACTGATGCTCCTGTCCCTTAATCGTCTTTGTAGCTCTTTGTTGGACTCTCTCCAATATGTCCATGTCTCTCTTGTACTGTGGAGCTCAGAACTGGACCCAGCACTCCAGGTGTGGCCTCACCAGCACTGAGGAGAAAGATCACCTCCCTTGACCTGCTGGCAACACTCCTGATGCAGCCCAGGATACCATTAGCCTTTGCACTGGTGGCTCATGTCCAACTTGGTGTCCACCAGGACCCCCCAGTCCCTTTTCTGTCAAGCTGCTTTCCAGCTGAGTAGCCCCTAGTCTGTACTGGTGCCTGGGGTTGTTCCTCCCCAGTGCAGGACTCTGCACTTCTCCTTGCTGAACTTCATGAAGTTCGTGTTGTTCCATTTCACCAGGGTGTCAAGGTCCCCCTGGATGGCGACATGACCCTCTGGTGTATCAGCCACCCTTGCCAGTTTTGTGTCATCAGCAAATTTGCTGAGGGTACATGATGCCCCATCAACCACATCATTAATGAAGATGTACAATGGGACTGGACCCAGTCTTGACCTGTGGCATACATTGCTAATTACTGGCCTCCAATTAGATCTCATGCCACTGATCACTACCAGTTTTCAAGCTACCTCACTGTCTGCTCATCCATCCTATTCTTCATCAGCTTCTCTATGAGGATCTTATGGGAGACAGTGTCAAAAGCTTTACTGAAGTCTAGGTAGACAATATTCACTGCTCTCCCCTCATCTACCAGGCCAGTCATTTCATCATAGAAAGTTACAAAGCTGGTCAAACATGACCTCCCCTGTGTGAATCTGTGCTGACTGCTCCCAGTCACCTTCTTGTCCTTCATGTGTCTAGAAATGGTTTCCAGGATTAGCTGCTCTATCATCTTCCTAGGGATCAAGGTGAGGCTGACTAACCTGGTTCCTCCTTTTCGCCGTTCTTGAAGATAGGAGTGACATTTGCTTTCCTCCAGTTCTCAGGCACCTCCCCCAGTGCCATGATTGTTCAAAGATTAGCAAGAGTGGCCTCATGGTGGCATCAGCCAGCTCCCTCAGCACTCATGGGTGCATCCCATCAGGGCCTATGGACTTAATGTATGTCCAGTTTTCTTAAGTGTTCTCTGACCTCAGCTCTGAGTCAAGCTAATCGTGTTTGTGGCACATCCGTGGATACCTTGTGTCAGCTGACAACTCCTTATTTCTTGAAGAACTCAGAAAATTGTTGTGTCTGTTCTAAGCCACAAAGAAAAGTTTGAAGGGAGTTTAGGATACTGTGCCAATATCTGGCTTGTATTTTCGCCATAGTGTGTCTTAGAGGGGAGAAAATAAGTGTGGGATTCAAGAAATGTTTTTTTGACTTGGCTTTCTATCTTCAGCAAATGCTTTTAATAACTAATTACCATACCAATGTCTGTTAATCTATTTAAGCTTTTAATGTAATATTCTGTACTAAAAACATACCTTCCTTACACTGTAAAACTGCTGAAGTACAAGCTAGGATTTTAACAACTTACATACAGCAGGCAAAAACATATCTCTAATGACTGAGTTATAATAAAAATGAAAAGCTCTTGAGAAGAGAGCAATACGTTTGGAAAACTGAATTTTGTAGAGCCATAGAATAATATAGGTTAGAAGTGATGTCAGGAGGTCTCTAGTCCAACCTTTTGCTCAAAGCAGGGTCAGCTATCAGAGCAGATGGTGCTGCTCAGAGCTTTCCACTCAGTTCTTGAAAACCTCCAAGGACAAAGGTGAAACAACCTGCCTGGGCAGTTTGCTCCACTGCTTGACTGTCCTCACTGTGAAAAAGTTTTTCTTTATATCCAGCTGAAACCTCTTATTTCAACTTAAGCTTATTGCCTCTCATCCTCCCAGTATGCACTGCTAAAAAGAGCCTGGCTGTGTCTTGTTAACTTAGTGATAGATCCTGTTAGGCTCCTGTTAGGTGCCTCTGAAGCTGTCTCTTCTCCAGGCTGAACAAGTCCTGTTCTCTCAGCCTCTCCTCATAGGTCAAGCGCTTCAGCTCCCTGACAGCCATGGTGGCCCGCTGCTGAACTTGCTTAAGTAGATTATGGTCTTTCTTGTATTTGAGGACCCAAAACCAAATGTCATATTCTAGATGTAGTCTAACAAATGCCAAGGCAAGGAGGGTAATTACTTTTGTCAGTTTACTGGCTGTGCATCTGTTAATACAGCCTAGGATGTTGTTGGCCTTTTCTGCCCAGGTACACTGAGGTTTCATGTTCAGTTGCTGTCTACCAAGACTTTCAAGTCCTTTCCCAGAGAGTTGCTCCTCAGCCAGCCAGTTTCCAGCCTGCATCATGGGGCTCTTCCTTACCAGGTGCAGGACTTGGCATTTGTCCTTGCTGAATTTCGTGGTATGTCTGTTGGCCCATTCTTCCAGTCTGTCCAGGTCCCTTTGGATTTCAGCCCTTCCCTCGAGCATATCAACTGCTCCTCTCAGTTTGGTGTCATCTGCAAATTTGACTAGAGTGAATTTAGTCACCCTCTCCAGATCCTTGATAAAGATTTTAAACAGGGCCCAGGATAGACTCCTGTGGTTCTCCATTTGTTACTGATCTCCAGGTAGATTATAACCCATTGACTGTTACCCTCTGAGCCCAATTATCCAACCAGTTTTTTTACTTACCTCGTTGTCCACTCACACAGATCACATAATTTTAACTTGGATCCAAGAATACTATGGGAGACAATGATGAAACCCTTGCAAAAGCTGAAGAGTATCCACTGCTCTTCCCTGACCCACAAATCCAGTCATTTCATCATAAAAGGCAGTTGGTTTTGTTAGGCATGATCTAACCTTGGTAAACCCATGCTCACTGTTCCTAGTCACCTTCTCCTTCTTGTACCCAGAAACGTACTTCAAGAGGGCTTGCTCCATGATTTTCCCAAGAACGAAAGTGAGGATGACTAGCTTGCAGTTCCCTGAACTGACCTTCCAGCCTTTTTTGAAAATCAGTGACAATACTTATCTTCTTCCAGTTGTCACAGATGTCCCCCTTCATTTCCTATAACCTGAAGTTACAGTTTGTGGTTTTCAAACAAGTAAAAGAAGCAATCTTTTTTTTCCAGCAATTTGCCCACAAGTCTCCACCCAACCTTTTTGTGGATTTAGAGAACTGATGTTAATATGGAACTTTACCAGAACACCAAGGATTTACTTTTGTTTTGATCAAATAGTAATCTGAGGAGAGGGATATGTAGCCTCTGTTCTCCTCTTTTTTTTTTTACCGTCAGTCAAAACCATTTGTAGCTTTTCCTTAAAACAACTCAAGGCTGTGCTTTGAAGTGCTCCGTTTTGATACAGACCTCAGATGGAAACAAGCTTTTCCTTTGATTATACAAACACAGTATCTTTGGCTGAAATGCAGCAGGGAAAAGAGAATTTGGGCCCAAAGAAATGAGAATCTTACATTAAGCAAACAGTGTATGTCTGATGTTATACTTCATCAGAGACACTTGGTTCCCAAGCAGATGCTAGGACTTAAGACTTCTTGTGGTTGCCCAGTGCCATGGATGCCTTCTTATCTAAAGGCTGGGGAGGAAGTAAACACAACTGCAGATCACACCTTGGCCAACCGTCTTTGCTGCTTCCTTAAGAACAACGTTGTATTTCAGATTAAAATGCTTCTGAGTAAACCTGTATTTTATATAATGTATACAGCTGGACTTGATGATCTTATGGTTGGAGTCGATGACCTTAAAGGTCTTTTCCAACCTAAATGATTCTATGATTCTATAATTCTGCTGCAGTGCTGGGAGGAAGCTATAGTTCTTATGCTTATAGTTCTTATTCTTAGTTTCTTGAAGAAGCGATGTCTCTGCTTGTCTAGTATTCATTCTGTCACAGAATAACTTTCAGATGTACTTGCTGATACTGAGTTAATATAACAGTGTAAAAATCTCAAAGATTTAGTCAATCTTAGGAATAAAAAATACGGAAATACAGGGTGTAGAGAAGAGAGAGTAACTATACAAGTGTCCAGGTAAGAAAAGAACTTAACTTTATTATTAGACACTAAGGAGTCATCAGTGAAAATATTCAAAAACTTTGTGAGATTATAATCTAACCTGAGATTCCAACCACTGTGCACGTGGATGTATAGAGAAAATCAAGCTTCATTAGTTACTGCTGCATATGGAACTCTTTGAAATAAGAAGATTCATGGGGTGACTATTTCTTTGGATAAAAGCCCTGAAAGTCTTTCAATACTGTTAAACACCCTTTAAATGAGTTGTATACATGGGAATGATTTGCCCCCAAGAATGCTTCTGAAAAGCAAAAGTCTCTAATTCTTTAGAGTGTTCATGGAGAGATTAATGGTGGGAGTACCTATGCTACCTCTTCTGAAAAACTTTTTATTTTTCCCATCTCCTCTTAGTCATAGATGTTAATTTACCTAATTAGGGAGCAAAACTAATGTGATACAGATGATCACACCCTGCAGATAGCCAGCAAATATTATCCTCTTGATTAAACCTCCCAATGTCTTCTGTTGGTGCAGAGGCAGGCTGGAGGTGAATGTTTTAGGAAGTCCAGATGCAGAAATTTGAGCATTTGGCAAACATTTATAAATAACAAAACCAATGAAAATAAAGCTGTTCTCAGAGGAAAAAACGCTAAACTAATTGAATACATACAGGATTACAGTAGCACATGTAAAATGGTAGGTACAGGTTGTTGTGCAGTTGTTATGTTAATCGGTAATTCTGAAAGTTAAGAGTTGGTCTAGTGGTGTCTCAAAACTCGTGGTGTTACCACTTATTTGTGTACACAGATTCAGGCTTGGTGAAATACAAGACCTCTCTGAATTCCATAAGAAGATCTGGTTAGCCTAAGGATTGGACTAGGAAATAAGAAGCTTGGAAAACGATCTTTTCCCTCTTCTTAGCATTAGAGATGAATGATTAAGATTAGAGGTGAAAGTTATAAAATGTGTTTTATTCTCTCTCAAACTAGTTCCTGTCAGTTTTAAAAGCTTTACAGAGTCATTATGTCACTGTGTCATCGTGAAACTCATCTGAAACATCACAGTTTTCACTTCAGTCAGAAGACTAAAAAGTTAAATCATTTAGGAATTGGTTTTCAAACTGGCTTAGAAACTATAGTTTCATTTCCAGAAAGAGAGACTTGGTTATTAGAAGGAATTTTTTACTTTAAAGTGCAATGAATTTCTGAAAGCAGCTCTCTGGTGAGGTGGTGAAATGCTTATGACCAGAGGTTTTGAAGACTAGACTAGAATCTGACTGCATCAAAGGGGGTGTGCTTTGCTGCTGTGCAAACTGCTGGTGCTGGAGAAGGAACTGGTTAGTGTCTTGAGGTCCTCTTCAAGGATTATGCATTTCGCATTCCTCACCTTTCCTGCATATGTTTCAGTGCCATACATATTATGTAATGATAAGACACATCCTGTAAAGCACCGGTGTAGCATGTTCTCCGAATTGGTGACAGAGTCCGATCAGTATTAAGCTCCTGCTCCTGCTGTTCCGGAGTTTCGGGCTGGGGTAGGTAACTGGAGGCTTCCCAACCTCTTGCTTCTGTGAATTGACACGGAAACAGAGAAAGGGAAGGAAAGAAGGAAGGGCTTTTTCTTCATTCAATGTTCTTTACTGCTTCAGAGCAGAATTCTCCATGCTTAGTTAAAGCTGATCAGAAGAAGGACTCAGAATGAGAAATCCCTCTGAAAATACTGTGGTGAAAACATTCTGGACTCATTTTAAGATGTTCACTAAATTGGGAGATCTGTGAGAATCAATGATTAACATGGTGTGTGACGTGGTACTATTTCTGTTCTGCCTTTGTGTCTGATTTTCTGTTGGGGGCAAGGGAGGTGTTGATAGGAGCAAGTGAAGAAAAAAGCCTGTAAGACAGCCCAAACTTTCTTTAGTTTCTAGTGAAACACATACCAACTGCTACTCCTCTTTCTGCACCAACAGTACCAATACTGCCAGCACAGATGTGCTTCTAGGAGGTTATAATGATGTTTCTTGGCTATCCAGTGTTTTTGAAACAGGAAAGGATGTCAAGAGAAAAAGCTCGAAGTGTGAACTGTACAAGGAAAAACAATTAGTTTCCTCTTTGTCCTTTCTCTCTTACTATTCATTTGTTGGAACTGTTACAGATCACATCCGTTTTAATGGAGAATTCCCTTCTATATAGAATTGATAAGGTAAAGCCCTTTAGGGCTAAGCCTTGCCTACAGGTCTCCCTGTTAAAGTACAATCAGGGCTAATAGAAGGTTCTTAGAATTGAGAGAGCAAGGGAAATAAATAATGTAATGACTAGGCCTTCTAAATTTCTGGGACTTTATAGTAATCTAGGTGCATATTCTGCTAGTACCTTTGTGCTTGCTGAGGTCATTTACATTATTCTGGAAACCTGTTAGCTTTGAGAACAGAACAAGGTTTGAGGTACCATGACAAGTCTAGCCATGAAAGACTTACCTAATGCATGGCACCATGAACTGAGAAATTTTACAAGAAACACGAGCTTGTGTTTCTGTAGATAGTATTAAAGGATCTAAAGTATTTCCAATGTTCTGGTAAAGATCACCAATTAAAACATTTTCGTAGCTTTCAGAGTTTCCAAAATGCAGGTTATATCCAAAGATATTCCATAATATCTTTCTCATAGGTTTTTTGAAGACCAGTCTGAAATACATGCTGCAGCCCTTCCTTTTGATCCCAAAAGGCCAGGAATGCATCCACGAGTTACCATGAATGTTCTCAAAATACTTACCTCATAATAAATGAACTCTTAATTATAAAGTCTCTGGGGTTACCAAAAACTATCAAATCTTTGAACTATTTGTAGAAGAAGTTGCCTTCAAAGATGGATGTATGAAAACTATTGGTGCTTCTTGTGTTAAAGATGTATTAGATATTTTATCACCTTATTTCTGGTGAACTACAAGCATGTTCTATCTTACGCTCTGCTAGTGAAGCAGAAAGAAACTACGTGCATGAAACTAGATGAAGCTACAAAACTAAACCAAAATGACAATGCTGGAAGTTTTGCCAGGCAAAGAATCATGGAAGTGAGAGGAGAGGATTTCTGTTATAAAAAGCAGTGCCACACTTTCCAAAATGCCCTCCAAATCCCTTCCTTTTATACACATTTCTCATGCAGATTTCAGATTTGGAATAAGCTAAAATTTGCTAAAATTACAGTATAGTAATTCATCATTCTATCTGAGATAAAAATTCAAGCTCTTTTTTCGATTTTTTTCCCTTGAAACTTGTAAACATAGTTTAGGACTGTTTTAAAACACTTTTGGTCTCTGAACGGTGAGCTCACTAATGCTTTTATGTAGTCCATTAAACCTAGGAAAGATTATTCAATTGTTACGGGAGACTGGAAATGCAAATAGAAGTCATGGATATAGTCTGCCTTATGAGAGAAGTGTTTGAAAATTAGTTTGAAGAGAGGACATGTTTTTGTCTGTATCTTCTAAAGTGAGCAGTAGGAAAATGCCTCAACCTCTTGTAGACAATATAAAATCCATTGATGTGGAAAGCAGCAAAGGCAGAAAATTGAATATGTCATAGATTGTAACAGAGTGAAGTTCAAACAGCCTGTTTGGATAGTAGACTACCATAAATATAACTATGACATGGAAAGCATGCCAGCTGAAATTATAGAAGATTTTCTTAGTCTGAGAAATGCATATTCCAAAGATTGTTTCTGGTCTAATGCTTTCTATTCCAGGAAGACTTAGATGGTGAATTCAAAATACATTTGCAGTTCTGCTTTGATGTAGAATATTTAGCATGGGATACTCAGGCAGATGCTTTCTGTTTTTACACCTTACTCCTGTCCTTTCTGTCTTTCTGTCTTTTTTTCTGTCCTTGTTTTAAAATATTTTTCTGGCCTTTATTTTTAATCTGTCCCCTTTCTTTTCTGGATTTTTTTTTTAAATGCTTTGAAATGTGAATTGGGGAAGGGTCCTTGTATCGATGAACTGGAACTTTACCTCTTAATCTAAATGCCAACATTCAGAACTGGAACTTTAAGTTCATTTTAGTTTAAATTATTCATGTTTCCTGTGTATATGAACAATGACTGTCTTCGAGAATCAACTGAATGCTGTCACTGACTTCATCAGCAATCTCTGCTTTCGTAAGTGAGCCTTTCTGTAGCAATGGGAATGAAAATAGGGACATTGCTACATGTATCAGTATAGTCGCTGATCTCTTTCTCCTCAAGTTTTGTGCATGTCTTTGCATTAGCTCTGACTTTTCAGTACCATATTTAAAAAGTGGGAACCAGAAGCTTCTGCAAAGTCATGACTAATGTCCCTTTTTAATTTGTGCATATAAACAACGGTTGTGACAATCTTTTTACGCATCCTGGAAGTCTGTCTGTCGCTTGTCCACCATGACCTGACTGACATTCTTTGCACTCACTGCTTCCTGGGATAAAGTACAGCCTCAGCATAGGATGTCTTACGATAGGTATATAAATGTATGACTTTGTATTTGGCTGTATGGAAATGTGTTTTATGTTTGAATTATCATAGCTCTTGGTATGCTGTTCTTGCAATCCGTTTCAACTGTAATCTTTAAATGTTAAGGATAGACTACTGTAAATGGTTAGACTGTCATTCACATGGTTTGATGGGAGATTATAGTAGGCTGCTTCTGTAATTTTCAATTGTGATTGTTTTTATTACATTAGAATAATAACTATGAGATGGCAAATAGTGCACTCTCTTAATTTGCTGTATTTTATATTTTCAGCCACAGTGAATTTCATACTTATTTTTCTCAAATGGGGTAACAAATATGTTACATGCACCCTCCCAAAAGATGTATTTGTGATTTCTAATGGTAAAGGTTGTTGGAAGTAAATAACACTGCAGTCATCTTCTGTGTCTAAAGTGACTGCTGTTACATTTGCTGCTGGGTCTTTCAAGCAATGCTCTTTTTTAATTTGAACTTAATTTGCCTCTTTAGTACAAAAATTGATTTAATGTAACACAGATTTCCATGCTAAGATTCATTAGATTTCTAGCTTAAGTGTGTCTGGGCAAAGAGCAGGACCTGACTGCAGATTGCCAGTCTTGCAGATGCACTGATATGTTACCTTCATAAACTTTCTGTATTAGCTTGTTCCTCTTTCACTGACACACTCCTTGGAGAATCCCCATGCCAGTTCACAGAGCACAGCACTGACCATCTGAAATACAAACACAATTTTTTGGTTTTGCCAGGGTAGCTTTGAATTTCTCTTTGCATTGCTATAAAACACAGCATTTGAATTTAGTTTTTTTTTTGTTTTGATTTTCAATGTATTAGTTGCAAGATCCATTTATTGCCTAGTTTATTAATATACATTACTATGTATATAATGTAATGTGGTGGTGAGGAAAACTGAGCTTGTATCTCTAAATACTGCTAGAAGACATAATTATATTAAATTGTTTGCTTTTAAAGGAATAATTGCTGGATTACTGTTTTTGTAGTTAGGTAGATATACTAACCACCACCCCCAAAAATGCACACGCACGTGCACACATATGAGTTGAGTTCTCTCTTATGGAAGAAGATGACTTTTAATCCATGTAGATAAAATCTTCAGCCAGCCTAATGAAAATCATCAGAAACTCTGGGAATGAGATTCAGTGAGTTAAAAATAAGTCAAGAAACAAAACTTGTGATGTTATACCTCAACTTAACTGAGACTGAGCATATGCTTTGCTAGGATGTGAAACTGTTTTTGCAGATAAACTACTGGGCAGAAGGCCTGGGGAAGGTCTGCCTGAGGTAGCTCTAGGTAGCCCGCCCACGACCGAGAAGTGCTGCCCCTTGGATCATGCCGGGCTCTGTGGAGGACCTCCCTGTGCGGGAAGGCCTCTGTGCACTTGAAGCACTGCCCTTTGACCGATGCTGCATTGCAGGGGGTCTGCATGCCTACCCTTAGTCATGCGGAGCCACCAAGTTGCAGCTATGTCTAACGCGACCTTTTTCACGTAAGGTAACAGAACAGGCTCTTTGGTTTAGGCTGCGACAAATTAAAGGTGTTACTGAAGTGAATAGCAACTCATTTTACTTTGACTTCCAGCCTGCCATCAGCTAATAATGGCTTTGTCACTAATGATTTGGTGGGAATGATTTCTTTTTACATAACACCTGTCATCCAGAAGCATCTCAAAGTGCTCTATAGCCTAATTTACTGATTACTCAGAAATTGCTTCCATCACTAGTAAAATGCAGCTTTGGATGAAAGGTGGCAACTGTGCGCTACAGCTCAAAACCTACTTGCCAGAGAAAGATGGGAAATGAAAGTGGTACTTCGTAGGGTCCAGGGAGAACTACTCAGTCCTGGTAAATGAGAGCTGAGCTACAGCTAATATGCTTGTAACGTGTGCTGTACAAACTTCTAGCTGAGGAGGGAGACCTTAGAAGGGGTTTGTGGAGAGACAGGACAAAGCTAAGGGAAGATAAGGTTCTGCATGCAGGGGTATCTGGGTTGTGGAATGGGAAGCCAGCTCAGAAACTCTGCTTTCTGAAGAGACACCATATCCTAGTGATTAAAGTCATGGGGTTTTCTCATGGATGAAGTCTCATATTGCAGTGTCATATAGGTTACTGCTCATTTAACTTATAACTATTTTTAACTTACAAGATTGCTAATTGGAAGATTCAAAGGTGAGAATTACACAATGTCTGTTGAAGAAAAACTCTAATACTTAAATGTAGAGATTCATTCTTAGTAAAGAGGAGTGGGAATTTAGATTTCTGTTCATTAAATTATGAGATTTTGATGTCAGTGGGGAATGACAGGAACAAGAAAACCTTCTACACAATGTGAAAAGTTTATAGTATCTTTATGGCCTGGGTTTGAAAGAGGAAGGGACTATACACTGCAGGTTTCTTCTTGACCAGTTTCTTGTAAAGGCGTTCTGCACAGAGAGAAATATGATCTCATGTAGAATATAGGATGATCCATGTATGATAATATTGATTAGAAGATGTCTTTACATTGTAAAATATTTTACAGATAAAGACAGGACATTAGAGTGGAGGATACAGAGGACATTGTTAAAAGTCCTGTGATTGCATCTCTGATACTTTAAACCTGGAAATCTATTATTTGTTGTGTTGGTATGCATTCCAACAAATAGTGCCTTAGTGATAACAAGCAATAACAGAAGATGTTTCAAAGCCAGCAGCTTACCAGATGTTAGTGTAATAGTAATTTTTGTTTGTTTGTTTTTTAATATAAATACTTATTTTTATTTCTGTTTTTTGTTTTGAGACAAATATTCCAAGGTTTTTTATATACTGTCCTGATGGATGAAGAATGTTGATGTTTCTATTTCACATGGAATCACAGAATCACAGGATGGCTGAGGCTGTAAGGAACTTCTTGAGAACATGTAGTCCCATCCCCTGCACAGGGCATGGTCAGCTAGAGCAGGCTGCCCAGGACCATGTTGAGTTGGGTTTTTAATATATCCACAGATGGAGACTCCACAAGCTTTCTGGGCAACCTGTTCTGGTGTTTGACAACTACTGCAGTAAAAATGTGTTTTCTTGTGTTCAGATGGAGTGTCAACAATAATCTCCATCACAAGGTGAACAAACATACCCTTTAAGTACAATATTGCTTTGAAAAATGGAAATGTTTACTCCTGTTCTAGGAAAGATCAAGTGAATTCAAAGGAATTTTTTTTTCCTTTTTTCTCAAACCCGAATGACTTTTTTGTATGAAATTGAAAAAGTTGTTTTAGGAAATAAGAATAAAAACCTTCAAGGGAAGTATTTTAGACAGGATTTCAGTTCTTCAGGAATTGAACTCAGAGTAACTTAAAACACTATAGGATAAGAATGAATTCTAGGGTTCTTGAGAAATAATTCACTCTGCAGGAGGATAATAAAAGAGACTTTTCAACAATGTTCAGATGTGGAGTCTTCTCTGAGAAACTAATGGCAACACTGATAAAATCGTAATTGTTTGGATATTGGCTATGCCTATTGTGTGAGAAGGGTGTTTGGAAGCCTGCTGAACTACTTTGAAAAGCACTAAGAATCAAATATATTTTTTCTATGATGTGATCTTCCAGGAATGCATAGCTTTAGCAAAGGAATCCACTTATTTAGTTGCCTGAAAAAATATTATGGATGCTAACCACAGTTGTCAAGTTTGTAAATACTGGTTTGTGTGAATTTTATTTTTTGACTCATACAGTAATAGAAGATTGTTTGAATTATTGTGCCTTATTGGAGCACCAGTTTTAGTTCCAGTGAGGAAAACAGTGAAAGCAATGTTCAGTGAGACCTTGATTTCACCTTGTGACCAAGCAAAACAGTGCATGAAGAGGTGTGTGGTAGGAAATCATGTGTAGCATTGGGTAACGGACAAGAGAGCATAAGAGATAATTTCATCATAAATCTATTCAATATCAATGTCAAGGGAACGACCAGATCTGACAATCCTACATCTGAATGAATTCAGAGTGTCAGAGTGATTCTACTTTTCTGTGTCCTTGGACAGCACTCTTTCAAACTTTAAGACCTGTGGTTAGGCCTGTTTAGACAGCTACAGAAAATAAGTAGCATGACTGTTTGTAGGCTTTGAGCTCTGTAACTATTATCCCTGGATCCTTTTTTATTATATTTTTCCTGTTTACCCTCATCAGTCCCATAAAGAGTTGCTAGGACTCCTTGGACAAGTGTCGTGGTTCAACCTCAGTGTCGTGGTTTAACCCCAGCCAGCAGCTCAGCCCCACGCAGCCACTCACTCCCTTCCCCCCCAACCAGTGGGATGGGGGAGAGAATAGGGGAAAAAAAGGTGAAACTCATGGGTTGAGATAAGAACAGTTTAATAGAACAGGAAGGAAGAAACTAACAATGACACTAATAACAACAACGAAGTGACAATAATAATGATTGGAATACACAAAACAAGCGATGCACAATGCCATTGCTCACCACTTGCCCACCGATGCCCGAGCAGTGCTCCTCCCCTGGCCAACTCCCCCCAGTTTATATACTGGGCATGACGTCCCATGGTATGGAATACCCCTTTGGCCAGTCTGGGTCAGCTGTCCTGGCTGTGTCCCCTCCTCCCAGCTTTCCTGTGCCCCTCCAGCCTTCTTGCTGGCTGGGCAGGAGAAGCTGAAAAGTCCTTGAATTAGTTTAAACATGACTGAGCAACAACTGAAACCATCAGGGTGTTACCAACATTCTTCTCACACTAAACGCAAAACACAGCGCTGTACCAGCTGCTAGGAAGACAATTAACTCTATCCCAGCCGAAACCAGGGCAACAAGACATTAACACAAGGCCCCCAAACAGTGTATTTATTTATTTAGTGTTTACCTAGGTTTTCAAATTATGAAATGGAAGATAGATTTACTTAAAGAAAAACCCAAACCCCCACACCATCTGGACTGAATCAGGAATTTGTCAGTTTTACCCTTCTAGATAATTGATTTATATTTTCCTCTTAAAACTTGTTCAAAGAGAAACTGACCTTTCTAGAGAAACCAATTATGTTTAGAAACCCGAGCCAGTATTTGGATGCTCTAATAGTTACTATTGTTAAAAAATATTTTTGAAATGTTGACCCTTCTGTAATGTATCGTCAACTGTGGGAGCTGGAAAGCTTCATATTGACTTACAGCAGCTGAAGTCACACAAAATTATGCATTATGCTGATTTTCATTATCATATTTTATGTGGGTGTTTTTTCCCCATCAACAAGCCCAAGTAAATAAAACCCAAAATAAGATAGTTTTGCACAGAAAGTATGCAGAGCTTTGGAGTGGACGTTTTATGTTTTTAAGTAAGTAAAAGTTCCTTCTGAATTGTTACATAATATAAAAGCCTCCTGACTTAGAAAGCAAATTAGATTACACTTTTCTAATGTATTTTTCAGTAACATTTAAAAACTGGTTCCTTTTCCAAATGATGCAATAAGGAATATCAAGCTACATCTTCTAGAACATGAATTTTAATAGCTCTCCAAAGTTTTGATGTTACAGATTCAGATCATGCTTTGCTTTGAACGCAGATTGTTTTTACCTAGTCTTGAAGGATGTTGTTACTCTTACGGAGACTTTTAACAGAAGTAACAGAGAGAAACAATATACATCCAAGAGGTGAAAAATGATTTTTCAAAACAGCAGTTTAGAAGAATCCTTTGTGATCTCAGCAGTGACGGTACTTAAAGGCACGTATTATTTGTTCTCCCTGTTAAAATTTATTTCATGAGACTCCAAGCCAGCATGATCTACATGAGTGAAATCTGGAAAAAAAAAATAGGAGAGTTCCCCAACTAAACCAGTAGCTCTAAAAAAATAAGTACAAAGCCCCCTCACTCCATCTTCGCCAAGGCTCTGGAATCAGTGTAGGACAGTTCTAGAAAGAGGTATTTCCAGTATTCATCATCAGGGTGTTTTCTACACAAAAATTCCCAAAGACAGTGAGAGAAGTTGGTGAGAAGAGGGATAGTAACTGCTGTTGGAAGCTGCTAGGAAAGGTGCCCTGCTAGGTTTGTCTTCTAAGGAGTACCTTACTTCCCCCACTTCCCCCCCTTTCCACCCTTAGCACAAGAGATGGGACCTAAATGAAGAAGCCAGCTTTGAAAATAAAGCTTGTTTAAAATGAGCTACGAATGGCAATGAAAACATGTGCTGCATAGCTATCATATAGAAGTTGCAGCATATATTGGTTCTCAGGCAGTTCCCTTTACCGTGCCATTGCCATGCCTTTAGTAATGACTAACATCTGTCACATGTTTATTCTTTTCCCTGTACCCCAAGGGAAGAAATGTGTGCAGTGAAATATTTTGTTTGTTTTATTTTATTAAATTTATCCAGCATATATTTACTCTAAGTTTGTTATATGAAGCAGGATCAAAGAAATGTTCTTTGAACTTGGAAGCTCAAATTGTTACTGCCTTTAGTCCTCTGAAAGATCTCTCCACGGCCTTGAATGGTCGCTGGAGAAAGCTCATCTTTATCAAGGACAAACCTTTACCCTCAGGGTAGACAGTTCAATTGAATGTTTAAGATAAGAAATACCTGTTTGTATCAAATATTGTAATATTCAGTGAAAACACTGATATTAGCACAAATGCTCTAGCCCAAGAGAATTAGAAAGAAAAGACAGCGTCGCATCATAACTCAAATAAGGTTTATATAAATACAACTCCTAATATAACTAAACTCCAAATTACTCTAAAAATGAGCAGGGGAAGGAGGAAAAAAAAATCTTCATACAGGAAAGGCAGTCCTAAAAACATGTTCAGCAAAATATTCCATTCAATACTGTATAAACCCAATGTTTTTTCCTAAAGTTGCATTTTTAAACAGCATTTGATATTTAAAAGAAACATTTGTGTATCTCATTGGAAAATGTTCAGTACACAAATGCCTAAGTATATTTATAAACACCACTTTTAAATACCTGATTTCAAAGAGAAAGTAGATAAAAATAAAGAAATCATTGTAATGAGATTAAAAGGAAAACCCCTCAGGAAGGCTGTTTATAATGTGTGCTAGAACAAAGAGCAGGATTTCTTTTAAAAAATTATATGTTGTAATTCTGGTGAAACTGAAAAATATTGCTGCTGAAAAACTAATGGGTAAAATTCCGTAAGAGACATTATAACTCCTAACAAAGCAGCTAAGCAGACAGAAGCAGAATAACATCTCAGTTTCTCCAGGCTTCATTTAACAAGCATTTAAACCCTCTTAACACAGACTGGCAGGAATAAAAAACGGTTGCTCTTCAAGTAAGTGAAGTCACATCCTCATAAACCCTTAAGGTGATACAAGGTATGAAACAAAATGGAGATTTTCTGATTCTTTTCATGACAACTCATGATTTGTACAGCAATGATGGTGGGTTGGAAGGTATGGAGTAGAGAGAGCTTTTCCTCTCAAATGAATATGAAGTCGGACCTATGCCTAGGGGAAGGAAGAAAGCTGATCAGTGAACCATGATAATTATGTTGCTCAGTCTCTCACTGAAGTTTTGACTGAGCCTTGATCAACAAGATATTAAAAAGCAATGTAACCTGAAGAGGTTCATACTCAGGCTCCGATCTTGGGAAAACCTCAGTCTTGGTAGTTTCTGGAAATTTCTTGCTGTGTGTAGTCCAGGTTTCAGTAACTTAAACAAAAGAAGGGTAGCAGGGGAGAGGAAAGAAAGGATTCATGAAGCCATGAAGTCCCCTCCAAGCATTTCCTTTTACTATTCACACTGAATACCTTCATTGCTACTATGCTAGCAGAAAAAAAATTGACAGACAAGGTGAGAGATATTTCTGACCCAAAGTAATTCACCCTGCCCCAGAAACACCTCTTGCTGTGGTAAGTACTTACTCCGAACTCAACAACATCTTTTCCACTGGCTGTAATGCTCTTTGCATGGGGCATAAAAAGCACAGGGGCTTGGCTAATAGACTTTTTGCACCTTGTTTGTCAACTGGAAACAATTGTATTCTGTTTTTAATGCTGTTCAAAGACTATATTGTTATATGTAAGCATCTAAGTCATGCAGTCATGAGGATGATTTTTAGGATACAGCTTTGGTTTTACTTTGGGGCCTTAAGCTTTCAGTCATCCTCAGGCAATGAGCCTGAAGATGTGTTTGGAACATCAGACCACATTAAGTGGATGCTCCTTTGTCACTGGGATCTGAGTGCTGAGCAACACACTGCTTGCTTCCTGACATCATTAATAGACAAGTTAGCTAAGAGCAAGCATGATGTGGACTGAAATGGGGCAGAGGACAAGGTGATACCTTTTGTAAATATTTGATGAGGATGTGGAATTACTTGCATGAGATTACTGGCTGCTTGATCCTTTATCTCTGTAGTAACATCACCATAATATTACTGGTTTTGCTGGGGATAGATTGGCATAGTTTGGCCTTGCTTTACCAGAATCTCCAATTTCAGTTAGATGCAGCCCACAACGCATGCCATTTGCACGTGAGGCAATCCATTTGGAGGCTGTGAAGGAAAAACAGGCACTTCTAGAACATAAAGCACTTTGTAGTCTCCAGTTTTGCTATCAGTCCAGAGACTCAGTCACGGCCTTACGTTTTTTCAAGTACGTGAGTTCCCTTGTTGCTAACATCAGTGCGTTACTACAGTCATATTTGAAGCTTGCCACCTATCTGGTTACGTTAATTAGTCTTTTTCCTGCCTGTACCCAATCTGTTTAATATCTTACTTCTATTTTGCTGGGTGCATTAAGAAGCACTTCAAAGAAGGTCTTTCTTTGCTTTCAAAGGATTCTTTTGAACCTGTATAAAGGGTAAGCTTTTAAGTTATAGACTTTGCACATAAAACCACATTTATAGAGTGCCTAATCTTTGTCTTTGCACCCTTCAGACTACTTATCTTTGTTGTGACATGCACAAATAGGCTGCCTTGGATGTGATGTTGTCTCTGGTCATTAACTTCTGCCATTGAATCTCTCTCAGGTGTTTCTCGGTTGACTGTTGCATAGCATAATACCTAGAAAACTGTGTGTAAAATATATTGATTGCCATAGGAAAATAGCTGCACTTATCCTTCAAAACTTATTTGGGTTATGTTTGGAAAGAAAAGGCCTAGAGATTATTTTTCTCTGAAAGTTTTCATCAGAACTCTCTTTACAGATCTCACTCTTCTGTTAGAAACATTAAAATCTGTAATAGTAAATTATTACATCAATTGCTATAGTGTTCCCATCAATAAGGAATCTGTACATAGGATTTTCATGCAGATGGATCCATATCAATGAGATTTTTGATATATCATTGAAATGGGGCATCATTTCAAAGCAGCAGTGGTCAAAGCAATGAGAGAACTTAATACATAGTGAAGAACTGGTTATTTCCATCTGCCCTGCTCCACCTCCTTTCAGCGATTGAAGGGCTTAAGAAATGTACCTGAACATTTCTTAATCTTCCTTTTTTAAGATGGGAAAGAAACAGAAGGAAACGAAAACAGCTTCTTTGCTGCCAGGATGGTGTGGACTGGCCGTACTATATTTCACTTCGATGGTACATTCAGTTCCAGATTAGAGAAAAGCCAAGAGTACCGGATTCTTGACACAATAGTGCTCCCCTATTTCCATTACATGGAATAAAAGAAGTGGCCAGTTATTGGAAGAGCTGTTAATCTTCTCTGTCCCTCTCTCCTTAAGCTGTCAAGGAGAGCACAGGCTCCTGCTGGGTGACTTTACTGCCTAAAGGGCTCTTCTTTCTACATCCCTCCTGACAGACAAGGACTTCTTAACTGGACTGTCCCATAGTACTTAGTACAATGATGACATTGCTTTTAAAATGGCCACAGATACCAAATAATACCAACCTTCACAGGTCCTGTGGCTATTTCAGTATCTACTGCACTAACCTTGTGCCTCTCCCTGCTACGCTTCCCCCTCGGGTTGGGCTGCCTGCCTGGCCTCTGCTATCCAGGAGGAAGAAGAAGTAGAAAGCAGACCAGGCTTCTCCTCTCCCCCTGCTTAGGGATGCCCATTTACCACTACTCCAGAAAGAGCAAATATTCTTGAAAAGAGGTTGAGTGAGGATGGAGACACTCACAGCTTCACCCAGAACCACCCTTCTCTTTAGCCTTCAGTGTTTAAAAAAACCTATTTATCATCTAGGCTGTCCTATTTGAGGAGGGGACTAGGCTCACTTAATGGTTCTTTCCTGCGTGAAAATGAGTGCTGCTGCTATGTGAAGTTTCAGCCTAATGTGAAGTTATGGCAAAGCAAGAGAAAGAAAGGGGGCTGCCTTTTCAAAGTACAGCGAGCCACTTGGTAAAGGTACATCCAGCAAATACAGCTCTGAAGAACATTTGTAGGCAGTATGGCCAAATCACCAAGCTCATCACTCCCGTTCCTTTCCAGGTGAACGTAGGGAGCTGATGTACTTGCCATAGCCAGAGCTGCCAGAGTACTGCGGTGCCATGTTCTGTACCAGCTGCAGATTTGGGAGAATATGGGGGCTTAATGTTGGTCAATGTTAAGACGATAAAGACCTCTATAACTAGGGATGGGACAGGTGCCAGTAAGGTAATTTCCTGGCCAGCTGAAGAAGGTAGGAAGTGCTGCCCATCTGTGTGGCTCACTGGGCGCTTAGGATCAGCTGGGAAGCCAGAAGCACCTCCTAGTTGCTGGCTTGACTGTCTGATACACTGAGATCTGTTATTCCCCCGTTCAGCAGTGTATTGCATCTGAAATAACAGGAGTACTGTGGAAGAAGGTATTGCTAGCTGATCTAGGGACAGTTATAGCAATATTACTTACGCTACTTCCATGCATGCTTGCCAGTTGCTCTGCTCTTTTGAAATATATATATTCAAACTCAAGGTACCATTCAGTTGGAAGCACTGCATAACTTCTTTATTATTGAGTTACGTTTGCATTGTACATATTTATAACAGTAAAAATACCCGGAAATCTGATGGAGAATAGTATGTGCCTACATCATGGTAGAATTCACATGGATTTAAATAATTGATAAACTATTACTTTATCACTTTGCAGTTAGTGAAAGTCCAGGCTGGGATTTTATTTTTACTTTTTTTTTCTTTATTTACAACTCAGTTACAAGAGCTGTTGGGAGAGGGGGAGGTGGTAGATCCGAGAGAGACAGCTGACAAAATCACAGAAACCTATTATTTTAAAAACAGTTTCAACGGAGTCTAAAAGATATTAAAGAGGAAAGAAGTGAAGTTAACTACTTATCCTTCAAAACTACTGTAGTGGAATAAAAAATTAATGATAGATGAATACCATTTGCACATAAAGGTCTTTATAAATAGATCAGAGATACAGGAAGGAAAGGAAGGAAATAATGATAACTCAATGGAAAAAGCAGTGTTTTTTTCTGTTTTGCTTAGCAAGTGAAAGCACAGTTGTGGCAAATTTATTTGTTACTCTTTACATACTTTGAAAGATATTTTAGCTCCCAACTAAGGCATTCAATTATTTTTGAATGATATAGCAAGATGTAGACTAAGCAGAGTGAAACAATGAAAATCAGGGAAGATGTGCCAGGAACAAGGCTTGTGGCAAATAAAACAGGTGTAGATTCTACTGTGAGCTCTAGGTACCAATTTATAACCCATCTGGCACTCAGGAGCTTGGTTGTCTCTGTGCTTTGATCTCTGTAGCAGCGCAGACTCCAAGTGGAAGGATTTCAGACAAACTAAGGAGATGTTCTGCACAGAGCTAATTACAAGTTTGGGATCTTTTTATTATTACTGTTATTTGCAAGGAAAGAATTTGAGAGTTGTCCTAAGTACAGTTTCTTTCAAAAGAGCTAGAAGAAAAAAGTCAACTTCTTAGGATGACGTGGAATAAAATAATAAACCCTCATTATATTATACTCATGCTTAGGAATCGGGAAGAGGATGCATGTACAACTAGGACAAATTGCACCCCACACTGTGCAACACAGTTTTTCAAAGTGTGTTTTGTTTTTGTCTTTTTCTCAATTAAACGCTGCCTTGCTGCATAATGCCAGAAACCGATGGGAGGTATGGGCAGAACTTGGCAGGATTTGACCCAGAGGAGGAGAGATTGTAGAACTGCTTTTATTGCAAACCTCTGTATACAGAATGAGAGGAAAACCCAGTGATGCTGAAAGTTGCTAGCCACAGAAATGGAAACTATTTCATGACAGTTAAGACACTGGCCTTACAAACACTGCATAAAAGGCAGGTGGTCTCATAGTAGTTGTAGTGAGAAATAAAAAGATTCAGTCTTGAAAGCTTTTCATTTTTACTTTTTATTCTAGCCACCCATGAGAGTCACAATGAGATCTCCTGTGCTAGTTCTTTTGAAATTGTTTTTAGAAGCAGGTTGTAATTTAAAGAGAATAAAACTGTCAAAATGTTCTGATGCTTTGGTTGCTGAATGTTACCTGTTCCAGAGTCCCCTGGATTCTCTGGGCAGTCGTAAGGACTTCTGATGCTGTTCCTCCATGCTCTTTTAAAAGAAATGCTGTTGCCAAGCTATGAACTGCACAGAGACCCATAGTTCATGTCACATAAAGCCGCTGACAGGACTGGAGATGACTGAGTGACTTACAGCCTGAGTCTGTAAAGATTTGTGCATGCTCTTAAACCTTGAACCGCAGTGAGAGTGCTGCCAGTGATTGAGCTGTCTTTTATTGGAAGTTGCGCATTATGTCATATTGGATCCTAACCTAGATAAGAGACGAACCTATTCTTGTTTTGCAGTGTTGAATTGCTCTTGAGGTCAAAGAAGGTGTGAGGAAGTGGGCTGAATTTTTCCGTTCCTTTTGCTGAAAATAAGTGGTCCAGTATGTTGGACTGGTAGCTGGGTGTTAAGGTCCACAATCAGCACCTTCCCAGTAAATTTTGACCTGGCACTTTTGAATTAGCTTTAGCTATTTCAAAGGAGAATGTTGGGTTTACTTTTCATGACTTTTTGTTTAGTTATTTTTTATTTTCTGGAGGCAGTTTAGTGCAGCTCATGTCTGCATGTTTGCAAGGAAGACACAAATGTATTTAGGAAATTGTAAAACGCAAAAGAAAGCAATCAGGTTGTACTGTAACAACAAACTGCACGGCTTTCAAGAGGCATTCAGGGAAGGAGCATTTGCTAATGTCAGGATAATTTTTAAGATAGCATGTAATTTTACAATTGACAATTTGAGGTTAAAAATTGAAGGTGAATACACCTAGTTCAGAAAACAAAACTACAACAACCTAATGGGGTTTCAGAGCCTCTTGACCAAAACAGCTCTGCCAGGACTTGTCAGCTCTGGAAAGAAACCAATTCAAAAATGACTGCTTGAGCATTTTGGCAAAGAGGAGAAACTGTTGAAAACAAGTCTATAGTCTAAAAATGTTAAAGGGCTTTCCAGTTGCCAGGAATGATAATTAAATTAAGCCGTAAAGGAGAATCTTCTGCCTTTAATGACCCCATTCAGAGTTAATTGTGACTGGACTGTCTGGTTTTGTGGTATGATTCTGACTACAGTGTTGAGTAAGGACAACTGGAAAAAAGCCTGCTTTTCATCTTGACGTCAGTTTTTCTAGCTAATATTTCCTTCCCTGTTTTTTATAGAAATGGGACGTGTGTTTCAATTTGGCTATCTATTTTGCTAGCGGCAGCTTTTTATGAATATGATACAATGTCAGGCATTTCACACTGAATGTGCTTTGCATATGCTATGCCCTTGAATTTAGGCTCCCATCCTTCCCCTAAGAAGTAGGAAGAAAAACTCCACACAACCCACCTCTTGTTCTGAAAAACTCTTTTCAGGAAACTTGAAAGGCTTTTAATTCTGCATGGGCTCTTTCCTCTCCCCTTTCTTTTATTTCTTCTTTCATAGCCATCAATGCCACAGTGCTCCAATAAGTATTTCTAAAAATAAAATCTGCAAATTACAGGCCTTGGTTTACCACAGTGTTGCAAACAGTTATTAACAAACAGTCTTTAAAAGCCGCTGGCTCTGCAAGTCGTGAGGTAGCTTAAGTCCATAGAACTGTATTGTTCTCTTCCAGCGCTCCCAGTCACCGTATATTTTAATGAGATTTTTTTTAAAAATACTTGTTTCTTGAAGATGCTGGAGTTTTGTCAACAATTAATTGATGTCCTGTCTATCACTCCAATCATTTTCCAGAGAATATATGACTTAGAGGATGAATAATCCTCAGGACATGCTCTCACTACAACTTCAGTGAAGTTTTGGCATCTTGTGCCTGCTGAGATTTAGTTCTCAGCTTCACGCACCGAGTAACACAGCAGTGGTGTGTTGCTCCCCTTGCTCCACACTATGAAATCCAGGCTGGGGTAATGTGTAAATGGGAAAGAAATCAGAAATGTGTTTTTCTGTGTGCCCTCCTTTTCCCCGCCCTGTATGTGATTCATGTGTAGGCTACTTTTCAAGGCTTTTCTAGAAAGTTGTCTGACTTAACTAATTTTGTTTATCTAAGTAAAGGTTTGGGTATACTTGAAAAGGTGGTGTCGGTTACTTCCATCTAAAAATGACTGGCAAATTGCTCTTTTTCTTGGGGTTAAGATCACTTGGTCCTCTTCAGCAGGCAACCTGATGAACTAGTCAAGTGCTTGTAAGAGCTGAAAAGAGTTTCAGAGTAGCCGTAGGAGCCATCCATAGGAGCCCTGTGAATTCAAGAGCATTCACAAGATTTAAACGTTTGTGTCCATACCCTGTTTTATATATAGCTCACACAGACCTAGAGATCTTGTTGCTTTCATGTCCCGTCTGCCACCACCTGCCAAGGACTATCAGAGCCTTTTTAAGAGGGACCTGAGGGCAGATGGTTAAACACTGCTGACATTGATTGTACTGACCAGCAAAACTGGGCACGATATTGAAACTCCTGCCTGGAGGACTGTTATTCTCTGCTTCCCATAAGTCCTGTGGCTTGCATGCCTAAACTTTCTCCGTATACAAATTGTGTGTTGCTGTTTTAAACTGAAACTTCATTTTCTTCTCTGTCAAATTTTTCACTTCTGCAGCTGTAGTCATTCTCCTGGAGGTGTCCCTGACCTGAACTGAAGAAAACACAAAGAGAGGGCAAGATACCATTTAATATTAACTAAACTGTGAAGAAATGAAGCATTTGATATGGGACTTAGATACCTAAGTTGAAAACCTAGATCACCCAAGCGTCTGTTGGGTTGCTGCAAATTCTGTGTGCCAGCATGGGAGGAGGGTGTGTGTGTATGCTTTGTTTTTTTCTAATAACCATCTGTTTTATCAAAAATAGATGGCCTTCCGAGGTTTCAGAGCCAGTTCCCCTTTCCAAGTGATTGCCTAAACACTAAGCTAGAGCACTGTCCTTCCCTGGAAGAGTGCAATATGTGTATAGTGCATACAAGACCTAATAGCTTCAGTAGCATCGATTAGTGATGTACCTCATCGTCCAAGTCTGATACTTGTTTGTCCTCCTCAGACTGGGTTCAAGCTGTCCAAGGAAGAGGAGGGAATTAAGCTCAAGTCTCTTGTATAAAGCCATAGCTTTAACCATTGACCTATAGAATAAATTTTATAGGTGATTTCCATTTCCTTGTCTACCATATTTGGCAAGAAAGGCCGTGACCCTTATAGCTGCCTTACTAGCTCTTTTGTTAGTTAGTTTTCTAAATTAAGGGCTTTTAAAATGTTTCTTTTCAGGAGTAACTTCGGAGCTGTGAGTCCTGAATAAATGCACGTGTCATTATAATGATATGAAGTACTTTTAATAAGAGCAGGGTTTAAAAACTAGTCCTTCTAACTTTTTCTGTAAGCAATGCTCAGTCAGCTGGTGAGACTTGTCCTGTATTACATGTGGGTGTCTAATGCAAAGCAATTCAGTCCACTATCTGGCCAGGTTGCTTCAACATTCAGTATTTTGGTATCAAAGTCCCTTTGTAGATCTAGGCCTTATTCTTAATTGGGCAGAGACTGTAGAAAACAAAATGCAAATAGGGATTGATTTGAAAAAGCAAACTAAAATTTAGTCTTTTATTAAAATAACTTTTGTTGAATCACAAAATTATTATTTAATGAGTAGCTGTTATTTATTGGATTCTTATGTATTCTTACTAATAAGAAGAATGAGGAATAGGTGTTGAAATGTAATATACCAAACATTAGACAAACTATTTCCCTTGAGAGCTGTTCAAGTAGCTTTATTCCAAGAGCATATTGTGAAATATGCCTTTGTACTTTATCAATGTGTTACTCTACAATCCACAGAATATATTTCTTTAGAAATAGCACCCAATGATGAAAATTGGAGAGAAGTATTCACTAACATTGCTTCTTGAATTGTGTCAGTATTTTTTGTCATAATCCAGAAAAAAATACTTGGCTTTTCTTTGGAGTGCCCACATTGGTAGTCAGTGGGAGTACTAACTATGTAACGCTTAATCATGTTTCAGCATTTGACTTAAGAACACGTTGGGGTTTTTTAATTAGACTTTTTATTAATCCTATATTCTGATTGTAATGTTTTTGCTTGTTTGTGTAGAGATAGATACATATCTACCTGCATGTATGCATATACTTCTGTATAGATAATAAGTAGCCACATCAGGTTGTACTGAAATAATAAAATTGATACAGGTAGAACAATTGTGCTTTCTGAAAGTCATGATTATGTGATTCAGTTAGCTATGTTTCTGTTGGTGAACATCTAAAGCAAACAGATACTTCCTAATTCTGTGATTTGAACAGCAAAATGTTTAAGTTATAATGGGTATTATAGTACAGGATGCAATTTAGTTTGAATTAGCATCTCTTAATGTAATATTTTTATTCCAGTAAATCAATAAATTGAATACTTACTTCTCTTTAGCATGAATGATTCTTGGAAGATTATAGGAAAATTGACAGTAAGAAATAATTAGCAAACTTCAAAGGCTACGCTGCAATAGGAAAGATGAATTGAACACACTTCTGATTATACTAAAAAGATATCTGAATGTTGATGACTGGTTTTACATTAATTTGAGAATGCGAACAAAGTAATTTGATCTATCTAATATATTAAAAACCACTTAGCCTTAAAAATTAAAAGTTGAAGTTAGGTCACTACAATAAGTTCAATGTGGTCGTTGGAAAAATTAGAAATTATGAAGCTTCAGATATTTATTTGAGTGTTTTAGAGTACAAAATACAATTTACTGAGCCTGAAAAAGTGTGCTCAAGATATTTTGCATTTAGGAAGAAATCACCAAATTCACAACAAGTATTCTTTAAATTCTATCTGAATTATAAGTAGATATTCTCTTTTTCAACTCTAGATATTAATCATATATAAAAGACAAACAAGAAAGAATTGCCTAAAACTCAGGTGGGGAGATGTTGTAGCACAATATCTGAAATTGCCTCTGGCTTAATGAAAAATTAGTGCAGCTTATTTGACTTTAAAAATTTTATTTGCAGAACGTTTTCTGTTATGATTTTTGCATGTAATTCTTGAAGACTTGAAATGAAGTCTTAAGATTTTTCTTGAGTCAGAGAAAAGACTGATAAGCACAGAATGTTATTCTACTCTCCCATGTGTGTGGCTATTGAAACACAGCTGGAGCTGCAACGCTGTACATCGCTAGACCAGAGCACTTGTGTAAACACCAAAGAGGAAGAAAACCCAATTTCTTAGCGCTTTGCTGGACTTGAGTAAGTACAGCACCTTCTTTTCACCATCCACTTGAGGACAGATGTAGACACCCCATTAGCAGTTCATGGTTCAATTCACAGCTTGTGCCAACAAGTCACAGGAGCTGTGTTGGTAGTGGACATCCCCATCGCCCCTCATCACCCTTGTTATCACTGGAATGCTGAGGGCAGCTGAACATGTCTCTTATTCCTCCCCACAGCTGTCCTAGCCTTAAAAATGAATGAACTTTACAAAAATCGGCATGAGGCCTCTATAGGACTCCAGACCACAGTCCTGGTCTACTTTCTGAGACTTAGAAATGCATTCATTTTGCTCCAGCCCAGAAGGACTCCTTTCAGCAGGGCATTCACAAGCACGTAGAAATTTGTTTCTGGCTGCTTAGCCATTCCTGGTCCTGCCAAGCACAACATCCAAAGGAGCATGGACTTCAGGAGGGCTTGCTGTCAAGGTTAGACACCTACTCGCAGAAACTAGAAATTAGCAGGCTTTGAAGGCTGGGCCCCTGGCACTGAAATTAAGGGTGAGGTTTCTCTTCCTTCACATAGTGAGGCATCCATCTACATGTGAGAAGGCTTCTTTGCCATCCTTGACAAAACAGACATCCAGAATTTTATTTTTTTTTTTCATTTTTGGTTTTACTTATATGCTCTAAGTCTTACCACTACATCTGTAAACACTTGGGTTTCCACATTTGAAGCATCAGTTTACACTTACCGTGATGCATGTTGGAATTACAGAGGTACAGATTGATGTTTGCTATATTTCTAGACTGCAAAGTTTGAAAATGAAGTGGCATTTTCAGAGTGGGGAGGGGAGAGACTGAGAAAGTCCTATGTTCTTGAAGATTACTGACTACTCTCACTTATTATTTGCAATACCAATAAAGAAGCAATAATATTTATTTTGTTTGTTAGATTCTTATCAGTTCTGTTGTTCCTCATCTGTTCTGATCTCCCATGTTTTCTCCTCCATTCTTTTGCCTGTTTTTTTCATTGATAAAGAAATTAATGGATATTTTCACGTTGTGTGCGTTCTTCTTTCTTACATGCCTGGTCTTGTAAAAGAATTTGGCAGCACTAGGTATAAAACCAGAGATCTGACACATTCGTCACAAAATGTACTGGATATCAGATGTGGTATGCTAGACCTGGTGATGACTGCAAAACTTTCTTAGTCTTGCCTATGGAAGAGAATAGTGCAGTATCTGCTCACCTTAAGTATACGCTTGTGTAAATGGAGATGAAAAAGCACACCCAAAAGCTTCAGTGTTTACATGTGTAATTGTGTGATCACTACTGAGTCAAAATTGTTATTGAAGATTTTCCCACAAATGTATATTCTTCAGTTTATGTGGAATGCTGTGCGGTCATGGTCGTCAAAATCTGGTAGATCTTAATTTTCATTATGATTACACTTGTGCTTTTCTAGCAGTACAAGCAGCATGGTAGCTTGTCTGAATAATTTGAGAAGGTGGGACTGGCTCACCAGTCCATGTATTCAGTTGTAGCTTCCTCGTGTGCCCGTGGAGGACCGTTTCACTCTGTGTTCTCTGAGATGAACTCTGTTCTTTTTCTGCCTATCTCTATCCTGATGTAATGCATCTCTGTTTGGACAACAGGTGAGCCAGGCACTTTTATAGGCAAGTAGCTAGCAAGGCCATCCAAGTCCTTTGAAGACAACAGGGATCTTTTGCAAGGGCTTAGGGTAAGTCCTAAAAGTGTAACTGCAGGTACTGTTATACATGAACACATGATTTACTGTATTTGAACTATATGCATGTTTGCCCAATGATTCATGTAGTGATGTGCAAAAAAATTCAGTGATGGGAATTTCTGAAAATACAGACAGATTCCTTCCTTGCTCAATGACATTCATGTTCTGGACTGCCATTTTGGGCTGGAGAAATGTTTCTGCAAACCAGTAAGTACCTAGAAGAAAAAAACCACACTACGTTGAAGTAAAAACTCTTGATAGACTTTTCACACTATTTCCCACTGGTGATGTACCAGAAAATGTAAAATTATAAGCAGTTTTTGAAGCTCATAGATCTAATTTTCTAGAACTGATAGCTTTAAAAGTGTAGTCTCTATCAGTCCCATTTTAACAAAGGCTGCTTACTGTAGTTACAGAAATCAATTTATCAGTGACAGCGTTAGTCCTCTCAAGGAGAACAATGTTGTAGTAATCATTCTCTTTTTTCCTCCAATTAATATATCTGACCTTTAAAATTTCCCTTTATGAGAGAGGGAACTGTTCAAGGTGAATAATATTTACAATGCAATGCATCCTTATGCATTTTATTGCTCACCTGACAGGAGAGAAATACCCAGCATTCTTATTTTGGTTTTATACTTCATTTTAAAACAATCTTACTTAGATACCATTAGCGCTATCTCCAGATGGTCTATATCCTCTACTGTCTTTCAGTTACTTTTTTCTACAGAGTGGCAAAAAAATCCACTTTTTCTAGCAAAAGACAGAGCAAGGCAAAGGGTTAGCTCATTTCCCTTTCCTTCTCTTTGCAGTTGCCTCAAGCTTTTAGATCGCAGTTGCTAGGATCACACTGCGGGACAGGTGGATCTTCACAGTCCTGATCCCCAGGTTATCTGTAACGAGAGACATGGGCCCACTGATACCATTATGCTTGTTTTTACAGACTTCGTGGAGGGGCCATTTTTCATCTCAGCTGATGTATAGTCAGGACATGGCCACAGGTTACATTTGGAGGCCAGGTCCACGTAGTGGATCTTAAGTCATCCCTAAGCTATCCAAGCGTATCAAAGATCATATAGCTCCTTCCCAACACCTCAGACCTGTGTACATCAGGAAAGCTTTTAAAATCTTAGAAAGTATTTGCACTTTTTGTAGTAGTTTTTACTACTTATTTCTCCTTTGCATTGAGAGTGGTCAATGTACTGAAGAACTGGAAGTGGTGCTGCTGGTGAGAAACTGCACTAGTAAACTAGAAACTGGTGGTGGTGGAAATCTCGCAAGAAGCAAATTGTCAAGTGTTTTCTAGTATAGTATTTCAGATCCTAGATAAGTTCAGAAGAAGTTCAGGGCAAGCAATGTTTCTATAGTAGTATATTCCTATGGAAGCATATTTACTTATTGTTATATGGATAAAAGAAGAAAATAAGAAATAGAGTAACATGGCACTTAAATGAGGAGGCTGTTGATGTGCTGTGTCATGACAGCTCTCAGAGTAGCTGCACTTGCTTCATGGTTATTCAGATCTTTAGATTTTTCTATCAGAAATTAAAAGGTATTGATGTTAGTACAAAGATCCCAATCCCATAAATGCTGTCTGTATGCTGCCAAAGTTGAATATTTGAATATCTCCATTTAAGTCTACTAAATTACTTATGGCAGTGAAGTTACCCACAGGTATGTATTAGTGGAAGCAGGCTAAAGTCTGAACTGCCAGAAGAAAAACTGTTGGTAAAATATTTTGACTGAGTAGAGACCAAAGAGAAGTTCATCTGAGAGGCAGAGGCTGTCATTAACATGTCAGTGTGGGAAGAGCCGCATCCACCGTGATCCATAATACGCCTTTTATGAGCTAAGCAAATGCTGCGTACTTGTGAATAAAGGAGGCACGCTGTGGTTACTGCTTCTAGTAGCAGTTTTAGTTTTGAGATGAATGGTTGACACAAAACACTCCCCCACTAATGAAGACTTAGATCACTGGGGACCCCTTTCCAAGGTCAGGACCTCGTGCACAGTGAGAAGGACAGGTATTCTTCATGAGCAAATGAACGGACATTGCAGGTACTTCCTGTGACTGCACCAACTTGGTTTCACAGAAGTTATGTATAAATATATAGGTGTGCATGTATGTGCATATATAAACATCATAGGTGCCCCTTTCCCTTTCCCTTTCCTCTTTCTTTTTTCTTTTTTCCCTCTTTGTGTAAATGTGGTGCTTTCAAGATCCTCAGAGGGCTTTGGAAATAGTAATGGCAGTTATTATTTCTGCTATGATATAATTTAGCCATTTTGTCCACTACAGCTGTGGAGGGAGTTATGCTGGGATTTCGTTTAAGGAAACTGAATACTTCATAGTCTTCAGTAAACATTGCTTCATTCAATGTTCTGTAATCAGTATTTTTAGGATCTCTTAAAAATTAACGATGTTAGTCTCTGTTCATTACAAAGAAAGGAAAACAGGTATCTTCTGCTTCCTTTATAATTAGAAGGGATCAATTTTTTTTTGAAGTTTGCACTTTTTTTGTTTATTTTTTGTATTACTTGTGAAATGCATGCTTAGGTTTCAACCTGTTCAACTAATATTTAGAATAATAAAGATAACCTACAGTTATACCTACAACAATTCTAGTGTTATTTGTTTGCAGTGTGGCAGCAAAAATTGAAGGCTTCCTTCTGATGCAACAGAGCTCTGCTGCCTTTGTGTTTGTGCTAGAACAAAAGTTTTCTTAAAGTCCTTCAATAGATACTCAAGGGGTCTTTTTTTCCTGTTATTACTTTTTTTCTTTCTTTACTTCCAGCCTGCAGAGTTGTTCCTTTAATATTTTTGGCAATCAACACAAATGAAAGTGGTATAAGTTTCTTAAGGAGGTCTGTTCAGCCTTGGGTTTTTTAAGACTCAAGCATCTTAAATAATTCAGATCTGTGGAGCTTTTATGTAGCTTGGTATGAGTCTGATAATCCTGTTGAGACTGAAGTGTTTAGAGACCTTGTCAATGACTTTTTAAAAATTCCCTAGTGCGGGGGGGGGGGGGGGGGGG
>JAVKLA010000057.1:9428731-9462926 GCA_034782735.1 Sagittarius serpentarius
CCAGCACCTCAGTGTCCTTCTTGTGGTGAGGGGCCCAAAACTGAACACAGTACTCGAGATGCGGCCTCACCAGTGCCAAGTACAGGGGAACAATCGCTTCCCTAGTCCTGCTGGCCACACTATTTCTGACACAAGCCAGGATGCCGATGGCCTTCTTGGCCACCTGGGCACACTGCCGGCTCATATTCAGCCGGCTGTCGACCAACACCCCCAGGTCCTTTTCCGCCAGGCAGATTACAAGGAGAGAAGGATCTTTAGATCATCCACCTGACCTCAGGTGTCACAGTGACCACAGAAGCAATGCTTCTTCCAGCACTTAATTTAAGGAATTAATGTGGAACCTACTACGTCCAGCTTACATGATATAGCCCCCACTAGGGTTCTGAAAACAGACTTCTTCCCTTCATTGCTAGGTTCTCAAACCAACTCACCTGGAATACTTTTGGTATGTAAAGCCACAGCCACACTTGAACCCCTAGGAGTACAGATGGGCTTGGTTAACAGAGTAGATGTTCATAAATGTTTAAATGTAACATTAAAAACTGCATAAAATATTAGTGCCTGGGTTACTATAACTCTGCATCATCTTGCTGTACTTCCATCTGTATATACTTATTTTTACAGCAACTGGCTGTAAGGAAACATTCAGAGGCATCTGCAGTGCTAAAAGCGCAGTGATAGCCGAGGAGACTGCTCCTTCAAAATACAAAATATTTTCCTATAAATATTAATCCATTGATAGTAAAAATTGCCAAAATATTTCCAGTCCAACAGCAGCTGTTTAGGGAATTTATTTTGTCTTGTAGCAGGCAAAATTAAAGAAATGCAGGATAATATTGTTTATCTGCATATTTTTGTATCTATTTTAATTATGCTTTAATACTATGACATTTGGAATAACCTTTACTAAATGTAATTTCTTACTTTTCTGAACAGCAGGTAGTAGCTTTATTGTTACTAATAACAAAACTATAATTTAGTCATTTCCTTTCCTTGAGTATTTTCATTTCCTTCACATTACAAAAGATGTAGGCAGATACTATTTTACTGGATGGAGAAATGGGGACTTACGATTTATTTTCACTCACTAAGGCAGTCAATATTAAACTTAGTTCTCAAATGGATAGTTTTAGCTGTCTGATTTTGCATATTAATGCACTCAATTCCCTGTCCTACCCAGGTAGTTTTAAGAGTAAAATGACTGAAATCATGTACGCATTGCGAACTTGAGAGTTTGTCTTATTTTTTCATGTCGTGAATAAAGACCACATTGCTACCCACCTAAATTTCTGACTAGCTGGTGTAAGTCAGAACAAAATGTTAGCTATCCTCAAACTTGCTAGTGTGATTTTAAGTGCCTTTGGCTTCCTCCATTTGGGTCCAGTACATGGGACAAGCTGAGATGAACTGTACATTTAGAGTGCAGATTTCTCAAATCCTTTTAAACCCCTTCTTAATAGTCTTTGTGGGGGAAGGTATGTCCAGAAGGAATTAGCCATTTAAAATGCTATACTTAGCCTGTGCTCGTCTCCTTTGAAAGGTCTTGCTAATTCTTACTTGTTTTCATGATTTTTCGTGTATGTCTGAAAATTTGAATTGTCACCTGGCTGTATGCATGGCATAGCGTATAACTTCAAATAATGCCCAGTCTTCTCCTTCCCAAACACCAGATTCAATATTTCATCTTTTGAGTAACTAACTTCTGTATGCTCATGTTTGGCTTTTTGTTTTATGTATCTGTATATCTATATATTTATATTCATAGAATCCTAGAATAATTTAGGTTGGAATGGAACTCTAGAGGTCGTCTACTCCAACCCGATGCTCAAAGCGGTCAAGTCAGATCAGGTTGCTGAGGGCCATGTCCAGTCAGGTCTTTAACACCTCCACAGATGGTGGTTCCACAACCTCTCTGGGTCCCTTTCCCACTATTTGACCACCTTCAAGGTTAAAAATCTTTCTTTTGTATCTAATCATAATTCCCCATGTTCCAGCTTCAGTCCTTTGCCTCTTACCCGACTGCTGTGTAACGCCAAGATGAATCTTGTTCTGTCTTCTGATCAGGTAGTTGTAGGCAGTGTAAAGTCTCCCCCTGAGCCTTCTCTTCCTAAGGGTGAACAGACCCAGCTGTCTCAGACTCTCCCTGTATCTGATGTGCTCCGGTCTCTGACCATCTCAGCGTCTGCTGCTGGATTTGCTGCAGTCTGCCAATACCTTCCTTGCACTGGGGAGCCCCAGACTGGACACAGTTCTCCAGATGCGGCCCCACAAAAGCTAAATAGAGGGGAAGAAACGCATCCCTGCACCTGCCGGCTGTAGTCACACTAATACTGTTACACATTATTAGCATCTGTTTATCTAGTTAACCAGTTGCATTTATTTCTGTGAAGTGACTACAGTGAAGAAATGGTATAGTAGGGCATTTTCGGGGGCACCTTGATGGCTAACATCTCTCTCAACTATTCATCATGTGTGCACTCAAAAAACCACACAACATTCCGTACTAAATTAGATAAATTTAAAATAATTTGTTCTCACATTTGCAAGATTGTGTCAGGAAATGAAAAACTGAGGAGAGCATGTTCATGTCCAGTGTGTTGTGGTAAAGTGATTTTGTTCCATGAAAGAACAGCGACTGACTTAAATATTTTTATCAGGTTTTCCAAAGCATACCCGTATACTGTGTCATGCTCTTTGTTATCATTGTGTGCTTAGAGTGATTTAAGAATGTATTCTTTTGTGCATGGAGCAAGAAGTTTGTTTCAGTGGATTCTTTCAACTGCACTGAATTAAATTCTGTCTGGAAAAAAAGCTTCTATAGATTGTGAATATAAAAATGTGACTTCTAGAATTTTTATGAGCTTTTAAGATTAAAAAATGACACAAATGCACTGATCAAACTACTTCTGTCCACAGGGAGCATTCCAGAGTTCCAGTTGTAGTAGCAGCTTTGGGCACTGCTGCAGTTCTACCTCACACTAGCAGAACAGCGAAAGACCAGCTATTCACAGCAAACATAATATTGAAGCTAGTTTTATTTCCTGTGTGTGAATTGTCTACTGTCAGGCATTGCTTTTTTCATGGAGTTGTTGATTATTTTGATTTTTTTCAGTATAGACTATTATATGAGCCTTTTCACCCTACAGATTACTCACAAACTATTTTCTGTGATTGTTCTTGATTTGTTATTCACGCTGGGATTGCTCAACTAAGTCAAATTGTTTTAGTTTGTTTCGTAACTGGATGACTCCTAAACCCACCAAGAGCTTCTAAGTTAGTAATGTGAATAATTCTGCCTCAATACTAATGTGAAGTTTTGTATAAGCCTTCACAGCCACTTAATGCTTTCCCTGATCTTCCGTGCATATGTGAGCACTCCCAGGAACCTGACTGCTGGTTGCAAATGGCTAAGAAGCATATCTGCACTTTCTCAAGGGTTGGATGCCGCCAGGATGTGACTTGAGGGATGACTGTATGGTTGTTCAGTGGCTGGCTTGTTATCTGACCCGGAAGATGGGGCATACCAGGCAGTGTGGATGGTGAGGAGAGTGCCGTGGCTTCTTCTTAAATCTCTTCTGGGTCATCCTGAAGAGTGCTGAGGATGATCCTTTTGTTATTGGGGAGTCCTTCTTCCCATTCAGCCTTCAGATCCCTAAGGCCTCCGTCAGTCTTGATACTGAATAGTTTGGGATAGAGTGTACCTAATGATTATTCTGTTCTCTTCATAATTCTGTTAATTTTTCTGTACAGCTTCGGTGAACTTACACTGTTTAAAACAGAGGATTTTTTTTTTTATTCTTTGAAGACCAAAAAAACCCATCTCTGAAGAGTGTGGTTGATAATTAGTATGCATCGTGTTGATTTTCTCTCATATATTTGCATTGTCTACTTTCAAAGATATCTTGTAAATTATAATACCATATGAAATAGTATATATCTATTATGATGGGCTCTTAGTTTGTCATTTAAGCTATAGTTGTGGAAAAAGGAATGAAAAGCTGTATAGAAATGTCTCTATTTCAAAGATATCTACTTTTGAACTACATGAATCATTTTACAAATATGGGTGGGTTCATCCTGTAAATGGAATAAAAAATCTTTCTTGACAGCTGTAGAGTATTTGCCCATAAGAGGTGAAATCTTTACACTAAGTTACAATCTATGCTGACTTAAAACATTACTTGACCAAGCTAACTGGCAATTCTCTTTTCAAGATGTTTTTCTTAACATTAATTTAAGTAAGTTGAATTCTTGGCATCTTTTAGAATCAGGGCTGATTATGACTGAAAAATTAATATGGTACAAAGTTAGCATTAAAAGCTGTGTTGGTGAACTCTGCTTATTTAAAGCGTAACGCTTTTTTTTTTTTCTTACTTATAGACATGCATGGTATCTTGACTAACTTAGAAGTAGCAGCATCTCTTGGTATCCAGACATGTGGCTTAATCCATTTCATGAACTTATAAAGCTCAATCTTAAAAGTAGTGAAATGTTTTTCTCCTGTAAGTCCTACTGGTACTCTGGTTTAGAACCTTTTCTGGTGGTCAAGTTTGTGGACACAGAAACAATTTCATACCAGATGAACAATAAACAAATTTATTAAACATACATTCCAGGCTGATGATTGTGGACAATTCTTACATCATGTAACTGCCTAGGGCTACAGCTATACGGTGAGTTACCCAAGCAATCTCGTAATTGCTGGAATATCTGCAAGAATATATCAGTGCTTTTGTATATATGCTGTCCTTCTTGACAGTGGCATTATAATACCCCGAATAGTGGGTTCAGTTCTTGCTGTTAAACTCAGCTGATACACTTAGAGCTCAATCCATGTGCTCAACAATTGGACTAGATCTTGTAACTTTCATGTTTTTCCAGAGCACAATATTTAAATTGTTATCTGTTCTTCAGCAGTGTCCGTTACTGTCTGACTGTCTAAATATAAAATTATTTGGCTTTCCATTCCTTGTACTTGTTGAAATGTACCCATTTGGTCTGCCCACTTTTTATGGTATTGTCCCTACCTAGGAAAGACGCTGTTTCAATTCTCTTTTGACTGAACATACAGAACACCCAGATGTCTTTTATTTATGCCAACTTTCCCTCTGCCACATGATGAGGCAGGAAAAATGAAGCCTCCTTTCTCCTCTTCAGAGAAGCTGCAACCTAGAACACCTGGTGAGAGTAGATGAAAAGCTGGCTTGCCAGACTTGTTACAGTAGGAACAACTTCCATTTTTTAGACCTGAATTTATTCATGCAGGGGCCATAATATTCCTCAAAAAATATCATGCATATCAGCCTTCCCACATACATTATTAGTCTAAGTTGCTTGATTACTGCCAAACCCTAATCTCGGTCAAGAACCAATAATGAGCTCTTTGGCTTACAGAAATTCAAGGCTGCCCCTGCATCAAAGTCCTTAGGCTGTCCAGTCCAACTAAGTTGTCCTTTTCAAGGTCTTGAAGCTTAGTTGTGTCCTTCCACTAATATTAAATTGAATTGGCTTACATGCCAGTCCAATGGCTGCTTGGTATGATGAACTCCAGTGGCTACAGAGGTAACCTATGTGCTTAACTTACGCTAGGCATGTAGTTTTGCATTCAAGCTGTACTGTATTTCAGTCTACTGGTATAATCAGTATCTTTGTGATTAGTACTTTACTTCCTTGTGCAGAAGTAAAGTCCAGCATTCTACCCACTAAAAATATTTTATGCATTGTTGTGTCTACATTTATGTCATTTTTCATTATCCTGTGTACTAGAAACAGGAGGTGAATGTCACATGTTCCTCCCAGCCTCCTCCCCCAACATACAGCACATGAGATTCAAGCGAATACAGAAGGTTCCCAGAGGAAGACACAGAGAAGAAGAAATGAAATATAGACTTTGCATATGACTTCCATTAATGTAGACACTGCCTCCTGCAAGCGTTTCCACTTAACAATTAGTTTGTTTTGTTAAATTGGGCAGAGAAAGTAGATAAAAGGTTATCCTTCTCAGGGGCTCTGTGCTTTACCCAGTGCCCAGTTGTCTCTACGGAGCTAACAGCGAATGCTAGCTATGCCTCTAAACTATCCCATGAATAAATTCAAGGTTTTTAATATTTTGCGTGATTCATGTCTCAATGAAATGACAAGAAAGTCCATATCCACAGTGGACTAATAAATTTGCTTTAATTCACTCTACATTAAATTCCCATCTTTAATTGTTTCCTGAAAAAAAGTCATCATTATTTTCTAGGAAGCCATTTTCCATCTTTTCAGTGATTCCATTAGAAAATCAATATCATTAGAGGATATCTGCAATATCCTCTAATTTCTGAGATATTTTCACCACATTCAAACTTAATGAGAAGGTTTGATATTATTTTTGTATTAAGTTATATGGAAGGTTAGCCTACATTAAATTTGTAAGAGCCTTGTGTTTGGAAGTGAACTTTGCAGACATGAATGAAGTTAAGGGTATATTAAATGCTGAAACTAGCAGAGCTAATGGATACCTTTTGTAAAAAATTGTAGGTCAACAAGGTGTTATGTTAGCAAGCTTCCTAGATCGGGGATTACCCAGCTGCTGCTCTAGACTTTCACACCTTCAGCATAAAAGTCCATTGATGTCCTTTGGATTCATATTGACTGAATGTCCTCCAGCGCCCCATTTTAAAGGCTGGTGGATGGCTATGCCAGTTCTTGGTTCCTGGGGTTAAAAACATTGTGTTGTGATTTGTATTGCTGCACTCACAGGTGTGCAGAGCGCCCTGTGCACCTGCCTGGGGCTGGGGAGCTGATCCTTGCTGGTGTCTCCTGAGCTCTGAAGCAAAGGGTCAGGAAGCCTTTGAGCCTAAACATCACAACAAGGATGTATTTGAAGTCAGTGCTAAAAAGATGCTGTTACAGATGAAGGTAAGGGAGTCTATACCGGCTTATAAGAAAACCAGAAATGGCACTTTACTTCTATTACAGAGAACAGGGTATCACCTTGCTCAGAAGTAACATCAATTTGGATTTTATTGTGTGTAACACCAGATGAATGGAGCCACTACGGACTTCAGTAGTAGCCAGGACATCAGTGAGGAATAACACTCTTTTCAACAAAAGAAACCCAAGACCTCTTGAAAGATCACATCTACACCTAGTCCAAAACCTTTAGATACCCTAAATTACATTTTATCACACAGAACTAACATCAGGTTTTTTCATAGGTGTCTGCTAAATACCACCACAGTGTTTGAACATTACCTAGTAGCTATTTTGCTGACTGCATCCATGATCAAATGGCTTGGTAAGAGGAATCTTCCCTCTTTCCCACCTCGTATCTGCCACAATTCCCTTTGTTGTTTCACATGCTTCTAATCATGATGCTTTGCTGCTGTTCTTGAAATATTCACATACTTCTTCCTCCCCTCGCTTCCAGATGTTGTTTCGTTCAATTGCCTGCTGCAGGAAACTTTCCTTGTGCCTCACATCTGAGGGGCAGCCTTGCGCTACTTACCTGTCACCTCTCTTTTGACATGTCAGATTTAAAAAATAAAAAACACATATTAAATCCTGTGATGAGCAAGCAGAGCTTAAAACTAATTTGTCCAATGCTGTGCTAGGAGATAGAGCTTTCACATTATCAGATACAGTTTCTAATACAGTCTGAAATGTATTTTGAAGGATTTTCATCATTCCCTGTGAAGAGAGAGATTTTACAGTGTTCTTCCCAGACATTTCTTCCTGACATCAAAAATAGCATTCAAACAGTAAATAAACTGATTAAGATACATATGAAAATGCATTCAGGTAGTAAAGCAGCAGTAATGTGAACCAGGGGATGCTCTGAACCCCTAAGGCTCCAAATAATTATTATAAAACTCCATTTCTTTCACAGCAGACTTTCTGCAGGAGACACAAAATAGATTTTAAGGTGCAGTGAGTGCTCTCTTTTCAATCAGTGGGACTAGACAAAGCTGCTTTGTAATTTTGTTTAAGTTTGTCCCTTAATCCTTTAGCTGCTCATGGAGGGGACAACATTCTGGTGAATAATATTAATTCACCTCCTGTTGAGCTTTCCTTTGGTTTCCTAAGTGGATACTTCCTCTGTCTTTTGGTCACAGGGGTCAGTGACACATCATCCAAAGGAAAGTCAGTCATTAAATGCATGTGCAATTCTTAACATTTTTCCTCTCAACCATCCTGTTTCTAACTCTGCCTTTGTTTTTCGTAAAAATCACAACATGAGATGCAAAGTAAAACCTTATCGCTAACACCCTGGCCAATTTGCTTACTTTCCTCACTCAGCCACTGTTTTAGCTTCTTTAAGATGTGGCACACCATGACGCTCTGCACAAGCACACTATGGAGAAGAAAGCTCGGCCATGCCATTTGTGCAGATTATCAGGTCTGGGAGAAAACTTAGCTATACCAACTCAGAATTCAGCTGAAATATTTTTTCCTGCCCTAAAACCAGGCAAAACCTAGCTATTACTTTTTACTTTTCCCTTCTTTACCTGAGCCTCAAGGACAGAAATTTGATTAACTCCCTGATGCCTGGAAAATCTGAGGGGAAACAAAAGGCAAAAGTTGTGTATTTGGAGAATAATTCTTCCTGTGGTCAAAAGAGTGAAGAGAGCTCAACAATAGAGGCGATTTCCTGATTCTGAAAAGGATTAAAGTCTGAACAGAGAAAACCTTACCTTAGCAAACCTCCTTCCCTGGAACGACACAGCACCTGAGAAGTTCTGTTTCACTTCCCAAAAGCCTGCAACCAAAGAGCAGCAGCTCATACCAAGAAATCTTAGCCACCCCTCCTCTCCCCTGCTGACTGTCATGTCAAAAGAGGGTATCTCATTAGCTGTGTCATAACGTTCAGAAGACACTTTCTGCCTAATCCTTAGCAGCTGAGCTTATGTTGTGGAGGAGGTATACTCTGCACCAGACCTCTTCTCCCATCAAGCCAAGTGGGAGACCTACAGAAGCTTACTGTAGCTGTCATCCTGGCATGTATCTGGGTTTTCTTCCAAAGAAATTGGGAGCCATGAAGGTGTGATGTGTAACTAGATCTCATCTTGTTGTGCAATTATAATATGGCTAGTGAGAACTGCTAGAGACCAGACCATGGAGCACACCGTGGATTATAACATCCTCTCGTGTACTCACATTAGGTGAGTCTCACTTATTTTGATTTTATGCTGTGTTTTGCACAGCATCTGTTGTAACATAAGGCAGAGATTGCACAGAAGCCTCTAGTTCCAGCCATGAATGGAATGCTGAATAAATACGTGCTCCTAAATACATGCTCTTCCATGATATTTATGCAGTTCTTTAATACAGTCCAGTTGGCTAGTAAATAACCTCATCAGCCAGCACAGAAGAGCTCTGGAGGGCTGCAGAATGTAAGTTCCGTTAGTATTCACCATTGTCCTGGAATTAACTCACCCTGGATATTATTTCATCTGGTATGTAACAATTCACTCTGGGTTAATTTGTGTGATCAGCCCAGGCTCAATTTTAAAAAAAAAAAAAAAAGCCCATTTCCATTTTTTGGTATCCCAGACTGGCACAGGGAACATGGTTCCATAACTGGTCTGAGTCAGGTCAGGAACTGCCTTTAGCCTATACTGAGCATACCTTTTCATGTCTTCATCAGGAATATTGCAGTAATCTCTCTGCCAAGAACAAACGTATCTTTTTGCCAGCGGCAAAGGAGGTGTGTCCATTGCCAGCTAAAAGCCATTTTCCCAGATGGTTGGGAAACCTCTCATACCAGATACTGATAACACAGCAGATGGGTGATATCCATGGATAATTCCAGAATTAGACCTGCTGTCATGCTAAAATGCAGCTACCCCTCATAGCTAGCCAAGACTGCATAACCTCCTTCACTCAAGGCTTCTTTTATGTACTGAGAAATGATGTTATATCAAGAGCAACTGAAATTCCTCTGCCGATAGCTAATCCTTTTCCCCTCCATTTCATGGTTACCCTCCTTCTGCTACAGTGGACAAATGCTGCAAGGTCTGGTCCTGGTCTGGGGCTGGACTTCCATGCTGAAGAGGTGTTACATACCTCTCCCCAAGCTATCACTCACAGTGGTCAGGAATACAGCGCATTGTAATTCTGTTGGTTAAGAAGCATAATTTTCAAACTTCTACCAATCACTGTGGACTAAAAAGGTGTTTCAGTAGGACTGTATGCAAAGCACTAGCAGAATTTGACAGTTAGACTCCTGAGCCTACTGGTTTTGTTGGTTGTGAGAGGCTTCTGATGTTTATGTTGCAAAATGCTGTGGGGCAAAAATGCATATCCTGCAAAATGCAGTTCCCGAGAGAACAGGACTGGGATACCCATTCACAGTGCTGATGGCTCACCACTATGAAAGCAATGACTTGAACTGAAGCCTGGTCATTTGGGCAACTTTGTTCCAGAACAAATGATATGTTAGTCTTCAAACCACAGGTTGCTGTGGGACTACCTGAGCCTAAGGCTTGTAGCTCAACTGGTTTGGGAATGACTCGAAGAAAGTGTGTGTGTGTATTTATGCATGTGGGTGAGTGCACAAAATGTCTTTTGAATTGCTTTCTCTATAAGGAACTCACAAAAAGAACCATAAGAATTTACTTATTAGAATATTAAAAGTTCTTTCTCCTAATAAACTGACTAATTTAGGAATAATAATGTTGTTTTAGATAATTTTGTGTAGAATAAACTTGATTAATTTCCTGTTTCAGCAACACATTCAGTGTACTGCTGTCACTGATTTCCTTTGTCATAGCATGTTAACCAGTATTCTGCAGTAAGCAAAATAATCCCGTACCCAAAAAGCTCTTTCTCTTTCCAGATTCACTGTGAAATGCTGAAATTCGGCTGCTTAGGAAGCATGTCTTAGAAATCTCCATCAATTTCCACAGTTCTTGTGGTACGCTTTGGCTCTCTAAACTTTGGCTCTCTGTTCCTTGTTCATTTCTCTGCATCATCTTCTCCGGTAACAGAGACACTGCTCTTCATGTTTCATTGCTATTCATCTTTATCACTAGACAAAAGCACATGATTGCACTTAAAAAAACCCAAAAGAGCACTACAAACATGATCATGTGTACAAGAATAAAACCAAAGAGCCTGAGAAATGTAAAACTGCAGCAGCTTTAAAGAGAGCCAGTATCTCAAAAGAGTATAGAAAGCTGATCTCAGTTCTAGAGAGCCAGCACAATCCAGTGGCTCCAGAAAGCTGGTCTGAGTCAGTGCAAGGTATTAGTATTGACGCTACTAAAAATAAAGAATGAAAAACATGACTGTGAATCACTGTTTTGAGTGAAGCCATCTAGATTTAGCAAGTCTAGCTAGCATGCCTGTAAACTCAGCTGATTTGATAATGGCTGGGATAACACTATCTACATTGTGATTTGACAAATCATATTCACATAATGCATAGCATTTTTTAAGTCTGTGGGGGGGGGTTATCTGTTGGCTTAAAATGTATTATTTTGTTTAACCTTTCAAGTAACATGTTCCACCATCCAGATGTAGCTTACTTTGTAAGTGTTATCTGATCTTTCATCTTGTGTTTCCCTAGCTGTTGGACTCTTTCCTATGACTGACATCTGGTAAAACTAAGCTGGGCGAACAAGGTGCCTGTGGGCTCGCTAGAGAGCATGCGGAAAGGGTGAATTTCATTTTCCCATAGCTAGGCTTCACTCAAACAAAAAAAAAAACCCAACAAACTATAAAGGTGCCGTTACCAATTTTAATGATGCAGATAAAGAGATGGTCTGTTCATCATTCAAGGCATTCATTTGTTGAGAGAAACCTGGAGCTACAAAATGTGAAAAGCCCTGGAAAGAAAGTCTAACAAAATAAAGACAAAGAACTCGTCTAACATTGTGACAGAATAGGAAAGGTCAAGTTTAAATTCAAAGATAAGGAAAAGAACAAGCCTCACAGGTAAAGGAGAGAGAAGAAAATAGACAAGCTTAAAGTTATGGAAAAAAAAATGTAAAGAGCATGCAACTAGAAAGCTCAGCAAACACTGGACAGAATAATCCCGTAGTAGTCTCGAGATGTGGATAATTACTCCTTTCATCAAAATGATGGTCTTGTTAGTTGGTGTGCTCTGTGATGAAAGCTGCCAACCACCAGAATAAGCGAGTAATTGGGATCTATAATTCTTCTTGAAACTCTGATGCTTGCCTGCATTTAAAGTTAGTGAGGAAGATGTGCCTGTGAGTCTGAAGGGGTGTCTGTATCTGGAAGAGATGAGATCTCGCTTGTTTCAGGGCTAATAATAACAGCTGCTGGACCGAACCCTTCTCTGGGGCCGTGTTGGTTTCTGTGTGATGCATTCCTACTTGTTCTGCAGTGTGGCTACCTCTATTTGAAATGTCTGATGTGCCTGTATTAGTTAATACAGAGATGTGTGTAAATTGCTGCAATTGCCTTCTGCTGTAACTTCTGCTGCCGTATTTACTGCTGTGTCAGCAGTATCATAGTACTGCTGAACGTAAATTTACAGTAATCCAAATCCCTGACGATAAATTGGGTATGACTGTTTGGAAACAGGGAGAAAAAGAAATAAGGATGTCAAGCCTTTGTAAGCAGAAAGTATCCAGATCTCTATTTTTTCCTCAAAAATAGCAGTAATCCCAAGTGAGTCCCATATGATGCAGTCGGCTTGGTTGTGCTTATTTGTTAGCATCCTTTCTGTAATGCAGTGGCAATATTTCTGTCAATCCCAATGGTAATTAGAAAGGAATGGCTACTGATGCTATGCTGAAGCAAGATGTGTCTGTTTATCAGGACAAATGGCAGATGCGGCGGACCTCCTGCTTCTTGTGCGCTGAGGGAAAACCATGACTTCTGCTCTTCAGTTTGTGTCTGAGGAAATCAAATGGAGTCAGACTTTAGGAACAAAGCTTGTTGCACAATTATCTGTCCTCATGCTTAATTATAACACTTGCAGTTGAACTTGTTTTATTCTTCACCTGTGTAAGTAACTACCCAAATCACTTGCTATATATTTTCCTCTTCTCTAGTCATTTTCTTTTCAGTAGCAATAGCAGCTGCAGGTCTGACACATCTGTAAATCAGAGTTACCTACTGACAGAGGAGAGGGAAATGACCTGAGAGATTTTCAAATCTGTCTCAAATCTCTGACTACAGAATAGTGTTTCAGCCTGTACCTCTGATCTACTATACACAGCTTAATCTGCTAACAGGAGGGATTAATTAACTTGCACAAGCTAAAATGTCTTCCCACACACTACGGTAGTATATTGTTTAAGCTGGAGAATATTCTGTAATTTGCCTGAACACAAAGCTGGGTATAGGCATGTTTTTTAAACTCTTGCTCAGATAAGACAGCAGTCTGGAAGCTGGCTAGACGTTTTGCTTATCTTGTTCTTTGGTATTTTTAATGAAAATAAATCTATTTGCTAAGCAAATGGCAAGTGTTTGTTTTTCCATTTAACAGGACTTTCTTTTCTTACCGTATCTGATTGGAGGGGCAGCAAAGGTGAGGGAGGGTTTTGTGGTGGTTTTTTTTTAATATGACTTTTTGCCTCATTAGTGTAAAAATGAAAGCATCAAACCACCACGTGTCATACCACAGCAGCCACAGCCCAGTGGCAAAGCACCTGTCCCATATGGCAGTGAAAGCCCTCGCACCTTGCCACCTGCCGTAATCCTACGCTTTGAGCTGTGTGGCCAGGCACCTTACACAACCCATGGGAAGAGGTGGCTCAAGCTGAGGGAGAGCTGCCTGAATTGCTCAGGGAAGAAACACAAAGGAAAAGGGTTAAAAACCCCAAGAACTGACCTTTGCACAGAAGTCACCTAATGTTGCGGTGACCGATACAAAATCTTTCCAGTAGGCATTCGTAGTTAAGTCAGTGCTGTGCTTCTCCGTCTCATTTTTGAGAACATGAGAGTGCTGAAGGTCAGTGATAGAAGAGCCAACAACACAGTCTTTGGACACTGACCTGGAAGAGGAGGAGACTTGAGCTCTGTTCACATCGTCTCCCTAATCTTTTTAGCTTCCTGAAGCTTTTTGACACGCTGTTGCTGTTTGCTCATAGTAAGTAGCCAGGTCTCGAATCGCAAGCCAGACTGTCTTGTAATCATAAACAGCAGCCCCATTTCTGTAATTGGACTATTCCACCAACAGTCTTCTCTCTACCTTGTCCCTCCTTATAAGTGATCCAAATTCCTAGCTTTACTTCCCAGGATTTTCCTCAGCTCTGCTGAAGTTGTGTCCTGCCTGTCATTAGCTTTAGATGACAAGGATATACTTTTTCATAGATTCAGATACTCAAAGCAAATTTCCGAAAGGCAAAGGCAATCTTTTTCCTACCTTGTTTCTATCGATGAATCCATACAAACTTTGAAAGCTAACAGCAGTTTGTTCTTTGTTAGCGTTACCCTCACATAAAGGTGCATGGAGGATGACTTGGGAACCTGGGACCTTGCTGCTTGGAAAACTTCCCGTCTTGGATTTTGCTTTGATACTTACGTGCCCTACAGGAGGGAGACTAATAACGCTGAGAATATTTCCCAGGAGCTTGATTAATGGAGACGTCAGTCACCAGTTGAGCTCAGCATAGATCTCTGTGTGCTCCCAAGGGACAAGACCATTAGGAATCAGCTGTCCTTAACTGTGCTTCTATGCATGTTATAGTTGTAGGATTCAGATTGTAACATAAGGTATTTGAAAATTAAGTTAAAGCTCAAGAAATGCATCATAGGTTCACACATACAAAGCATTCAGCTCATTCGGAGGAAGAGGTGTCTTAAGCAAATGTCTGAAGCTCAGGCAGCCATGTATTCTGAAGTGTCTCTAAATGTTTTGTTCTAGAGCTGTCTTAGTTTAATTTTGTTTATAGGCAGTTTTACAGGTGGATTCAAGAGAGGTCTGCATATACTCTATACCAGCCAGATGTGAGCTAGTTTTGAATCAGAAACTCTACAGACATGTACCTTGTCATGCTGTGTTTTGGTTAATAATCTTGGCACTGAGTTCAGACAGCCTGCAAAAGTCTTTGTAGATGTATTGAAAAGCTACAGTAGGACTGTATATTATTTTAGAGTTTCACAGTGAGGATTTAATTCTACTTTTATTCAAAGCAGGAATCTTCAAGAGAGGAGAAGGAAGGGAGAGACACCATAGTATAGAAATGTCCTAACGATGGGAGTACTTTGTGAGTAGGGTTTTGAATCTAGTTTTCCCATATCCCAGTTTGGTGCTGTCATAGGCCAATGTATTTATGTGTTGTGCCTTTCATTGTCTTTTACGCTGGACCTTAGGCAAACTCTGAAACTGTTCATGGGTCCGCAGATTTGGAAATAGGGAAGTGGTTCCTTGGTTTCTGTTGAAATACAGGTTTACTCCTAATGTGGGAATAACATAAGACAAAGAACTTTATAATCAGAATTCAAATGCTGGTTTTGTTTAAGATTTTTTGGGGTCTTCCTTTTTAGTGTCTGTGTTAACTTAGGGCTCAGACTGACTCTTGAACCCAAACTCCATATTCTGATCATCTGTCTTGCCTCTATCTTGACTTTTGCACTTCTGCACAATCTGAATTAAGTCTGTTGGCAGCCCCCTCTCTCACACAGGCAAAGAGGCTGCCTCCGATTTTAGTGATGCTCTGAAGGTATTTCAGATGCAACTGGTGTTCCTGGAGGTGAGAGGAGGAAGTAGGATAAGATTCACTATAATAAATAAATATCCCCCTCCTCCCCCTCTCTACAGTTCATTACTGAGGAGGTTAAACTCTTATCTCTTTAACCTTGCATCGCATAACTCAATTATACTCTTATTGTGTTGTCTAGAGGCCTCCAGAAAGCCCTCTGGTGTTCTGTGATCCATAATAATTACAAAGGCAGTGGTAAAGAAATAGGCCAACAGGTTCAACAGGCCAAACTACTTTGCAGCATTCCTTTCACAGGCTGTAGTTTTTATTTGTCAAATGTCTATCTGTCAAATTCCTGCTGGTGTGAAAATGGAAAGGTGCAGGTCAGAAGTTGCAGGGGACTGATTATTTGTTTGCCCAGAAAGCCTTGTAAAAGAGCAACACATTAACAGGAAAAAAAAAGATAGGAAATTAGCTATCTTGCATAGAATCATAGAATCATATAAAAGAGACAAGCAAAAGAACTGCTCACCAGAAGGGAAGGAGCAGGAGGACACAACAAAGAAAAAATCATATTTGCTATTCTCATTTAAAGGCGAGAGAAACATCAAAAGATCAGCTGACTGGAAAGACATCCGCAGTCATCCTCAGTACGCTTACCAGAACACTTGAAAAAGAGGCATTTTAAAAATCTTCCTCCATCATCTCTTTTACCTTTTTTTATTAATGAAACAAGTGAACTGGCATTATCTTCAGCCACTTCCATTATTTTGTGGTGAGTTCTGCAAGTGTTTTAATACAGGAGAGGTAAACAAAGAATAGATTTTATGTAAATACTGGTTGCTAATGATGCTATCAAGAGACTGGAGGAAAGCAGGAAATGGGAGGAGTTGATAAACAGGGGAGGTTAACTGAAAGTGCTGTGCAAAGCTGGTTTCAGACGTGCCTCCTGGGTGAAGAGACTATTGTGTTCCTGCAGTTCATCCAGGCAATGAATAGATCTGATTATTTGATTAAAGGCTAGTGGACTGCAATAAGATGTGATGAATAATGCACGTAAGAGATGATGAGGAAATACACCAAAGACTTCTGTCAACTGGGATCAATGAAATTTATGGCCAAGGAAAATGTACCCAGAGACCTAAGCAGCTCTCTTTGTGTCAACCAGGTGATGTCAAGACTTTTCCCACTGTCAGATACAGGAGGTCTGTAGTGTACCTTGTCTTGTTCTTCCTCCATCGGAGCTCCTTCAAGCCCTATCCTCCTACCACATTTTATAATTTTCTGCATATTTTTTTCCTTCACATGAATGCAGCTCATCAACCGTGTTGATATTCTCTGAGGCCCCAAACTAGAATAAGCCTGGAGCAGAAGAGCACCTGAATAGAGCATAAGATACTCAGAAGGCTTACCAAACTGTGACTGAATAGAGCAATGGAACTACGGAGTTAAAAAATATTTCGGAGATTAGGGACATGCTGTATAAAAGCTGAAGTAATATTTGAGAATTGTTATGTGTTGTACTTCATTGGCAGTAGATGCGCAAAATGACCCAGAACTACTTAGTTTCATACTATGAAATGGCACTTTACTATCTACCAAAAGTAAGGCTTTCATAAATATTAATATGGAGGTCCAAATGTGAGAAAGGAGGAAGCAGAAAGGGTCAAAATGTGAGAAAGGAGGAAGCCGAAAGGGATTGAAAGGGTTCTGTTCCTAGACAGGTATTTCTGTATTGATACAGAGATGCTGACTGAAACCTAGCTTCTGCAGAGCAAATGGATTATCTGGCAATTAAAATGACAAGATTTTTTTTCTGCTTTATTAAATTACTAACGTGTACAGAAGAAAAGACATTGAGATAGCTCAGACTGAAACTACCCTGGTGGGACTGGTTATTTTCATGTATTGGTTGTCCGTAACACTTTGTCCTGGCATAAACCATGAACAACCAGAAAGAATGGTCAGCTCTGAAGAGTATGGACTTAAAGCAAGAGGTATGAAGAGAGAGAGAAACTTCAATGCAAATCCTATGTGAATAAGATAGATGAGGTAGCTTACACATTTTTATATACACTGAATAAAGTATGACCTGAATAACTGCCATAACTGAACTAATTAGAAATAACTCAGCTCAGTCTGAGTAAATTCATAAAGGAATTAGATAAGTAGAAAAGTACTAATGCCATCAAAACCCAGCCCATGTTGAAGAAAGTTGCAGCTGAATTTCTAGAAGAAATTATGCTGTTACCAGACAGAGAAAGGTGATAAAAACAGTGGCTGTGCCTGGGTGATTTTTTTTTTTTTTTCCCACTTGCTCTTGGCTGTCAGGTCTTTGTAAGCAGAGCCAGCACTGCTCAGCAGGTTCTGTTCATCGAAGATGTCTTGAAAAATGGTCTAAGCAAAGTCTCTGTACCATTGTCTGTATCAGAGGTAGTACTATTTTCTCCACCATTATTACTGGCCATTCAGACCAGTTTGAACCATGCTGTGTTTCTAAGTGAGGAAAGATGGATAGAGTGACTCCGTAGTAGAGAAGTTGGTGGTATCTGGTTCTGGTGAATTGTAAATGTGATTTGTGTTCACGCACATACCAGTTCTGAAATCAGATGGTCAAACAACATTAATGTCATTTTTTTCTAGTTTATATCTGGTTTCTAGGAATCGAATTTAGCTTCCAGAACAGAATCTGCTAATGCACATGAACCCTGTTCCCAAGAAAAGCTTAGCCTATTTGCCTCAGCAAGCTGCTGGGTTTTTTATTCAAATTAGTGCACAGTTGGGTCCTGCTGTTTAGCAGGATGGTGATGACTGGTGTTTCCAGCTAACCTGTTTGACTTTCCTCTGAAACAGGCTGGAAATGTTCTCGCCATTGGTTACAACAGAGAGTTGGTGTGAGGAGCTCTTCCTTACCGAACCTCAAGTATCTCACCTCAGGTTTCTTGTGTTGCATGTTAGTGTTCTTGCTTACCATGTGGTAGCCAGCGTTTGTACTTCCCTGCAATAACTGTGATCCTTTCTCACCATTGCATCCCAGCAGATCCCAGTCTGTGAACTGGGATGGGAAGAAGCCCAGGCTTGGAGCATGGTCAGTAGCTGACTACGGTGACATGAGAATGTCACCCGAGAGGCTTCCACACCTAAACCCACCCAACCATGGACAGTCCTCCCTAAGCCCAGCTTTGATTTGCATGCCAATATGGCTTTTGAGGCTATGTGAACAGTGACACTTAGTGGCAACTGCCAGAAGTATACCTTCAGGAGTAGAGGCTGTGTTTGATACAAGAAGTAAATTGTGAAGTTGTAACATATCTAATTGGCTAACGTATCTAATTAAGCAGAAAGATCAGCAGTAGCCATTCAGCTTGGCTTCCCAGTGGATTCATTCATGTGCCAGTTAGACTCTGTCACAAGTGGGGAAAAAATGAATAAAAAGAGAACACTGACTTCTGAGTCTGAGTAACATTAATTAATATAGGTGATGGAGTTTGCAGGTGTAAATGCTCTTCTCCCTATAGTGCACATTAAGACTATTTGGTCTTAGTACCTGAAGAAATCATGAGAGACCAGGTTCAATTACTTCTATATCCTTTTCGGTTCTGTCTGCCCTTTTCAGTTCACCTGCCCTTTTTCACCATTTATAGATGGTGCTTTTATTGGCTACTTTATCTCTAGATAAGATAATAGTTGGACAAGTATATTTGACTGTCTTGCACTTATGGAAATGGAAGGATGAACTTTCTACATGCCATCTTCCATTATTCCTCTGAAATCTTGTATTTTTATTTTCCCCCTTTTCTTCTTTATTTTTCCCATTGACTCTTGCTTAGTGTTGTTTTTCTGCATGTCTTAAAGCAGTGCCACTGCTGAACAACTGCTCTCCTTTTGTAAGAAAACTATTAACTTAAATTGATGCCAGCAATGTATCTCAAAAAAAGGGGTGCAGCCAACTACCTGTGGTTGTGATTTCTCCTTGCACAAATGGAAATATCCACATCATTGAGTGTGGATCAGCTACAGAAAGTGGGGAATTGCCTTGGACACTACATTGCACACAAGGCAATGTGATCTGTGCTGTCATGTGCACTATATTGTGTCTTGCTACATTGCTGCATAGCTACATAGCCTGAGGGGTATCATGATGTGGAGAACAAGATGACTGAGGATAAGATAGAGACCTTCCATTTGGCAGGCAATGTTGCTAGCTGCGGGTATCAGTTACTATTTTTGGTCTCTGCCATGGGTGAGACAGAGTGAAAAACAACCTGTGGAGGATCGGGATACTGGAGTTTATTTAAAAAACAGCAAGATTTTATTTGATTGTCTCATGCAATCACTTGCACCACCCCCTCAGTGGTGTATTCGACAGGTCTCAGCTTCCCTCCCCAGCAGGGAGATGGCTGCTGGTCTGGGAAGGTGGGACAGAAAGTGGTATCAGTTTGTGCCGTGAAGCTGCCCAGCTGTTAGTGACTTGTCTCAGCTGATAGTGGCCAGGTCCCTGTGGGTCCCCAGCATTTGTTTCCATGCAACTCCCTGATCTCCAGGATCTTCCCCCACCTCCAGGATCTTTCCTCAACTGACCATCTTCACCTTTTAGCCCTTCTTTTAGCTGCTAGCCCCCAGTTTTCCCAGAATCACAAGGCATCATCAGCCTCCTAGTTGGTGGTAGTGTCTCATGTCTCTTTATTAATTGGAGGATTCAGGATACAGCACTTCTGTTTAGACCTGGTGTTACCAAAATTTATAACCAGCCCATACAGGTTGCACACAGCAAGTTGCACACATGTACTTGAGCGTTCAAAAGTTTAATTTTGAACGTTTAGTGCCCCCCCATACATCCAATTATCTATTGTCTACAAGCATTCACAATTTTTTTTTGCCTACAACAGTCTCAAAGCACAATTTTAATTTTATTTAGAGATACACCATCCATTTGCCTTTTAGCTGCAGGTAGCTCAGTTCTTGCCAGATCTTTTTGATTTCCTAGCTCTGGAGTTTGCTAGGTTCACAAGAACTTTTAATTTGTACACAAGAATTTTTAATTTGTAACTTTCTGGAGATTTCTGAAATTGCTATGAGAACATTCTGGTTTGGCTGAGGTGAGAACAATCTAATTCAAAATCAGACTGGTTTCCTTCTGGGGCAGGTGAATGTCCCTAGAATATGTAATACAGGCAGTTCTCTGTCCAGCAGTGACAAAAATGTACATTTTGTGTAACTTGTGTTCTTTCGGGGAAAAGTGAGAAGAAAACCATGTGGAAAGCAGATGTCTAACTCTCAGCAGGACAGACATTTAATTCCTCACTAACAAAACACATCTTTTGCTCTTGGGATTTTACTGGAGATTGAAGAAAAAGGATCTGAATCCCAAAATCATGATGAGTCATTCATATTACATCATCCTGAATGTTCAGCCATGCTTGGAGAAAATGCTTATCCAGGGCCTGAAGAAGGCCACTCAAATCTTATATTGGCTGCTTGAATTTTATAACTTGTAGTGAAGCTAACAAGAAATGTGAATTTATACAAATCATTCATTACCAGAGTAGATATTTCTCCAACTACAACTCCAAATAACACATTTAATAGCAGAGGCAAGGAATACTGCAAGGTAGGAGGAAGGATAATCATGTTGTTTCACAGTCTGCTTGGCCAGGATTATTAAAAAAAAGACCTCTGAATCCAAAACAGAAGCACTATAAATGGAGCTAATCATCTGGTGGTGATTTTCTTCATCTTCTTTGAAAATCAAAGCCTCTTAGGGTATCTCTTATCAGAACCACAACATGGAGGTGTCACAAATCACTGGTTAATTTGAAAAAAATGTAGCTTTTAAATAAAATTAATTATTATTTCAAAGGAATAACAAAACAGAAGAGCCAGTTAAATGAGTTTTGAAGGAACAGTATTCTGTGGAATTACATGTTTTTGTTATAATCACAAGTGGTAAATTAATTCTGAATTTGGTATCAAAGGAAACTAGAAAACAAGTTCCGAGCTTTGTAAAAATGTCACCTGTTTCCCTGCTGTTTGCTTTAAAGAAAACATGTTTAATTCCTTTCTGAAGCCAGCTTCCGTTATAGTTGTGTCTAACTTGTAGCTGATAACCTCGTATTGTGGAATTATTACATGGTCTGGAAGGGGCCTCTGGAGGTCATCTGGTCCAACTCACCAGTCAAAGCAGGGACAACTTACATCAGGTTGCTCAAGCTGTTGTCCACTCAAATTTTTAATATCTCTTTGTAGACTATTCAGTGCTTGACACTCTCATGGTTGTTCTAACATCTAACCAGAAACTTCCTTGCTGCAACTTGACCTGTTTCTTCTTGTCCTGCCACTGTACTCCTCTGAGAAGAACCTGGCTTTGTTTTCTCCAAACCCTGCCATTTGTTGAAGACATTAAAACACTTCACTTTGCCTAAAGAAAATCTTTCACTCAATAAAAACAAAAAAGGAAAGATTTCTGCTGGCTTTCTATGAGACTGTTTTCCTCTCGGCATGCCTCTGGATAAAAAGAAGCATTCCTGATGTTTTTTGTGGGTTGTGTAACCCCAGTGACTGAGCAAGGAGGGGAATTAACACAAATCCTGAATGCTTCTGAATGTAGAGACTTTGTTAAAGAGTACTAAATTGGTAGTACATAGCCATATTTGAAAGAACTTTAAATGTAAACATTTGCATCCTGAATAGATATTTTCTATTTCAGAATATTTCTAAAAATACTAAATTTTGGAAGGGGTAGAAGTGTAATAATAGGAAATTCTTCCTTATATTTTTTCTTCTCTTGATGCTGTATATATTTTAATGGAAGAATGGGTGCAGTTAAATGATTTGTCATCCCCCATTCTTTTGATGCTGAGCTGTTTCAGAAGTGCAGGTTCTTAATAAATTTTACAAGGCAAAATCTGAGAGCCAGTATATGTTTTGAGTTCCTGACCGAGAAGGATCAGCATTAGATTCTTGCTCTTCAACAAAATAGCACTACTTTGCAGCTCCAAACCCAGTGTCTGTGTTTTCTCTGTGCAGTCTTTCGCTGAACACCACATTGCTTTCACTTCCAGGTATTCCAGTAATTGTGCCTTCCAACTGCAGCACCACGGCTTGATGTGATTGCCTGTTACGATCTTTGATTATGATGGAAGTGTTTTTCCAGCTACATCGCCCCATCACTCCTCAGTCCAATTCAATTTCAGTTGGAGGGAGCTCTGCCGTCCCTTGCCCGTCATTTGCTATTGTCCTCTTTCATTGAGTTCAACCTGTTGATGTTCTGATTGCCAAAGGCGTATCATTTGATTTTGCAAAGCCTCCTCCTTGGTGAATGCCTTGGGGTATTTTCAGCTCTATTTAGATTTGTGCATTACAGTTTTAAATTGCTACTTTAGGCTCTATTAAAACAATTTTCAAAAAGAAAATGTCAGTGTGCACAAACAGGTAATTGAAAATAGCACTGCCTAGGAACAAATACGGTTTTCCTGCAGATTTCCGTAGCTTTTGTTTAAAAGCACAGCATTAGTATTATGCTAGTGGTTTTTTTTTTAATTTGGTACAAGTGCTAATCATGATAAAATGTCGTTGGCTTGAGTAGCTGTATAATGCTTGTTAACATATCCATTTGTGCAAGAACAAATGATCTGTAGGACTGTGGTGCACACAAGTAAGAAATCCCAGGTAGTAGTCCATTAACCTCAGGAGTGCAGTTCCTATTAATTTATGAATGTTCGTTATTATTTTACAGCATAAAATACTTTATTCATTCCATGCACATTCAGTTTATAGTAGTGTAGTGTTGCCTGTGAGTGTTAAAATACTCAATATTCAGCATCCTATAATCATAAAATATTTTTATTCTGGAGTCAAAACAATAAATCTTTCAACTCTGGCAAACTGTATAGACTGCATAGCTAGTATCTCAGTGTTTTGTGCCTTCTGAAGTCATTTATACCAGTGCAAATAATTATGCATCATTTTACCAACTTAGCCTCACTTTGCCTTCCTTTTCCGCCTGTGTAAATTCTATACAAAGACCAAGACATTCATTTAGCTTCAGTGGGAGCAGTATAGATGAAGGTCATAGAGGGAGCTTGGAGAATTGTCTATGACATTGTAGATTGAATTTTCATTAATGAAATTTTTAGTGAAGCATCGCTACTTTCAGCTTCAAAACATTATTAAAAAAATTATTCCAAAACATTGTTAAAAAAAATCCATTAGGACGAAATTGGTTTGTTTCATCACTAATTTCCTCCTGGGGCTAAGCAGGCTCTGTAATTCTCAGGCTAGCATTTTCTTATTCTACATGTGTTATTGACAGGATATTAGTAGTGAATAAAACATAGATTTCTATTTAATTTCAGTAGGCCATTTAATTTCTTGTACGGATGGGTTCAGGTCTACCGTAAAGCACTGCAGATGCTTAAAGCACTCTTCTATATATCAACTGGTGCAATGCGGTTTTCTATATTACATAAAATGGTCTAAACTGCATGATTCCACAACCTAGTCTCTTCTCTCCTCCTGGTCAAATCAGCTCCGAGTCCTTCACTCAGCGCAGATGTACCTGGAAGCAGCAACCTACTTCGGTGGCAAGTGGTCTGCACTGTTTCCTTGTGTTGTCTCAGTCCTCTATGAACATGAAAATTCTCTGTAAAGGAAAGGAAAACTGTAAAAATAACAGAAAGAAAAAGCTTAATTAAGTTGCAAATGCTGCAGATGGTCCCAGGAGGACTTAAGGAAGATTGAGGGACTTTTATTGACCTAACCATTTTGGAAACCAAAGTGAAACTGATTACATCAGTCTGTGGCATTAGATGGATCAACTCCGAACTATCTTGGTATCACCCAGGACTGGCTGTTGGAAGGAGGCAAGCACATTCTCTGCTGCTCATCAGCTCCTTCTTACTGCCTTAGACATCGTTTGATGTTTGTAGAGTGCCAGAGTAGCTCTACATTTGTTGAACTGCTTGGTCTTAAAAGATGTACTGTTGCTATAAAAAATGGGGAGGTTGATCTTTGGAAGTCTGAGTTACTGAAATTGTGTTCACTTCCAGTCAGTCTTCATTCATTCGCAGATGTCTCCCAAAGAAGGTATATATGCCTTTTCAGTCAGTGTCTCTTTGACAATTAGTTTTGGAATAAAATCCTTGGGCATCAGTGTTGCCCACATGTCCACATGGGATCCATATGCTGTGTGATGCAGTGGGTTGCGAGGGGATCTGCGGGTGGAGCAACAGCTATATTTCAGGTGTGTTTGAGCCAGGGATTTGCCCCCTGGTTGTTCCTGTGCCCAAGCTAAATGCCTAGGTAAGCACTTTGCCTCTCTCTCAGCTGGGCCGTGATTATGTGGTTTGTGGCTCTTTTTGGACACAAAAAAGGTCTCTTTGGCTTTGCTGGAGAGCGAGTCGGGAGCCTTTGCTTGGTCAGGCAATTGAAGAAGCAGTGGTGTGTTGCCTTTCGGCTGCGACCCTCGGCCTTCCCATGGGGCTGACCACCCGGGTGCCGTGCCAGCTGTAGTGCAGGCTCTCCTGGCACCCCTGCCTGCTCTCACACCTTCCTCCTGACCATCCTCCACGTCGGGTCTGAGAGAGCTGCAGCAGCAGCAGCAGCAGCAGCCACCAAGGTGCTCAGATCTGCATGGAAATGGCTCAAAGCACCTTCACAAGACAGGCAGGCTTTCCTCACAAGAGGGGCAGCAAGGAGAAATGGTGGCTGGGCTCACATTATAGGTAGTATGAGGTACCCAAACGGCAGGATTGTTCCAAAGTCCTTGTATACTGAAATAAAAATTTTTTAGAAGCTAGAAATATGTTTACAGTATATAGGCATAGACTGTAGCACAGTTGGGGGCACAATGCGGGGAAAAAGGGGCTTGGAGCATCTAGGTATTACTATACTATGCAAAGTAATATCATAATTTAAGATGTGATTTCCTCAGTTTTATTCTGCTCCCAATCTATTACTCATCTTGACTGCATTGTGTATTATGCATGAAGACAAACTTAAGCTTTGTGGAAAGAACATTATCTTGGGATTTCCCATGTCCAAAAGCGCATGTTGTTTAACAACGTGTTTAGACAACATAAACTTAAATCTAAAAAGATTTTGTGTTGTTTTTTGTTTGTGGTGTCTGTTAATCGTGACACACACAGCGTGGTCACACACATGCATACAAGAGAACAACCTGCAGGGGCAAAAGGGAAAACCCCAGTCTTAAATGAAGATAATGAGAGCTTTTTCAAAGGCAATATTGTCAAATACGGAAGTCGTTAAAGAGGAGCAGGAGGAAAATATTTAAATGTAACTACATCCATTTCTACCAGCTAATAAAGAGAGCGTTTTCTTTGCTTTCTCTAGTGGGAAAATAGAGCAAAAAATTTCCTTTAGCACTAGTTTCTATAGTGACAGTACCTTCAAAATCATCTTTATGCAATCAAAAATAACTTAATAGTACAGTGTAGAAATGGAGCTTAATCAGAGTTTTCTATCCTACAGAAAACTCTTAATGATCTTGAGGAATGAGAATTTAAATTGCATGGAATATTAGATTCTTCTAGTTTAGCAGCTGAACATTTGTTTGCTCCTGCTAATGAGGTGAGAGATGGCAAAGGCCATCCTCCCAAGCCTCGTAACCCCAGAAGAGGTCCACGGTGCTCACCATGCTTTTGTGTTTGAGTCCACAGGTGCTACATCTGCCCATTCCTTAACTTTTGCCTGGTCTAGGTGCAAGTGAGCTCTCTGCTTTTCCTTGGGGTCTGTGGCATTTCTTCTCAGCACAGACACTGGGGAGCTGAACCTGACTCTGGGGTGGATGGGGAGCACCACAGCTCCCTTTTCATCGCATGAACCCACCTTCACAGCTGGGGGTACAAACCCACAGCCCTCCGCCCTGGCAGCATCCCCTTCTGCAACTGGCATCTCCTGCTGGTCATCACCCCTTTCTCCCTCCCCTCTGCAGTCGGTTTCTCTTTCCTCAGCTGCTCCCACAGGGAAATAGGCAATGAAAGCATGTCCCTTTTTTTACTCTCTTGCCCCCAAATTCCTTCTGTTTCTGTCAGCCCCTGCTCTGTCACGTACACCCTGTTTTCCTCTTTGGGAATTTTTCAAGTGTCTCCCACTCCTGTTTCCAGATAAGGACCAAAGTGGTCGTCTTTTTTTTTTTTTTTTTTTTTTGGTCTGACTGTAGGGTCCATCCAAACCCTAAATATTTCAGTTAACTTCTGTCTTCCTTTATCTATGGGCTTCTCTTCCAGACAGAGTGGGCAGTAATTTACAAACGACTTAGCTAGTTCATGGCTGATTCATTACACACTGAGGCATTAAATACTGAGCAATTTTACATAATTAACCAGAATTCCTAAATTGCACGCAGGCAGGTTCCTCAGCCAGTCACAGCTGATTATGCTTCAGTTACTGATGAATTGTAGCACTAAAAAAAATGATCGGCTTCTTCCCAGGATTGTTTTCACAGACGAGTCTGTCTGTCATGATGCAGCCATTCCAGCAGCGGGCTTATTTAGCTACTTAACTGATTTTACACTCAGAGCTGCAAAACGTTGTTAGAGGAATAGTTCACTCATTTCCCACCAAGTTTAATTAAGAAGAATGATACCATTATATTTTATATGTATCTATTATATGTATCTATTTTAATGTCCTCTTGCATATCAGTTTTCATTACTCTTCGTGGTTTCTATTATTTGTTTTGCAAACACGCAAGTCAAAACATAATTATGAATAATGTAGGTCACCCATGAGAGCAGAGGGGGAGAAATGATCATCGAGCTGTTCTGTCCCTGGAAAATCAGAGAGAAGTGTTTGAGCAGTGGAAGCCTCCAAGGTAAAACGTGCCCTCTGCTCAAAATTTCTGACATGCCAGCAGCTGTTCAGGGCAAAGAGACCTTTGAGGTATAACTACTTCTGGGAGGTCTGTCACCCAGGCATGCCGCTGTCCTCTGCGGCTGGAGCCGGCAGGCGCTCGTGCAGCCCTGGTGAGGAGGCAGGAGTGAGGATGCTTCCCCCCGCCGTGCCCCCCGCGCCGCGTTCAGCCCCGGCTCCCGGCGGCCACCGTCCCTCCCAAGGAGCGGGTGCTGGCGGCTGTGCCTGGGGAAGGCCAGGGCCTTACCACATCGGTACATCCCTCTTCTCGGACAGTGCTGCAGACAGGCTTGCAGGACTGTATTGAGAAATATCGTTCCTGAGTGAAATCTTTAAAAAAAATCCGTCAGCCTGAATAAATGCCTTGCCTGTGCACTGCTGGTTTGAAAGCATTGTTTTACGTGTGGTGAAACTGCTGCAGGAGGCTTCCCTGCAGGACGAGGCTTCCCTGCAGGACGAGGCTTCCCTGCGTTTCGTTACAGCTGAGCAGTGTCTCCTACTCTGACTTTCTACCTGCTAGCCAAGCGCCAGTCCCCTGGGTTGCCCTTCCTGCCTGCTGTCGTTCGGCAGCGCCAGCTGGGTGCCGTTCACAATGACTGAATGTACTCTGTTCTCATTTGACGCATAATATTTGCTGAGGGAGCCACTTGGAGATATGGAGAGCAACCTAAGAAATACTAATACGGAAAAAATACCCATAAAATCAATCCTCTTAATCCTGCCAATTAGCGTGAAATGTAACCACTTGCATTCAGACCTAAATCTTGGATAAATATTTATTAATTTCATAATTAATATTTATGAATCCAAGATTTAGTCTGAAGACGGCTAAGAATTTGAGTTTGGCTGCTCAGATTGTTTCTCTTGAGCTTTGCCAACTTACTTCTTCTTGTTTTTTTTTTTAGAAGTGTTGAACTTTAAAGCCTACACTGGTGCCTAGCATGATAGTGGCATATCTTCAAATCAGAGATAAGTCAGTAGGATAAAAATAAACCAGACTGTTTTCTTGTCTTGAATATTGTAATCCACGGTACAATATTATTCCCTTTTCTCTGTTAGAGACCTGAATTATCAATGACCCAAAGGCTTTTTTATTCATTAAAATAATTGGTTTTACCTTTCTATTCTTCTAAGGCCAGTGAATTTAAAATTCTTATATTGCTTAAATGAAAACATATATTATGCAGTAGAGAGAAAGATGCATATGTGATTAGTCTATGATTATCTTGCTGTTAAAATAAATCTAAACAAATGGGATTTTTATTGTTCTAGTGTAGGCTATCTGTATGGTGAATTTTTCTAAATGCGTCATAAGCCACAGCCCATTCAAGTTTGTTCAGAGAGCACAGGCAAATGTGTAGCTTTTATTATTTTTAAATATACTTAGGTTTTTTCATTCTTGGTGGCTTTTTCTGGTTATAGGTAATAAATGCAGCTATATATTAACTGCTTTGTGTACCTGATATGTCAGCATGGTATTCTTTAAAGCACCAATGATATGATTTGATTTGAATTTTTAATAACTGAGCACCTTGCAGAAGCCACTGTAAGTAAATGATAGCTAAAATTAGAGAGACGCATAAAATTAACTCGGTGTCAATTTGTCTTTGAACTCCAGATGCCTACTGTGAGAGGCAGCAGTGCGTGACCATAGGATGAATAAACAGTGTATGCTACTTTAAGGATGGAGAAAGAGCAGTGCATGCATGTATATAAAAATATATATATATATACACTACTATGTTGAGAAGATGTGAGTACAGACCTTCTCGAGTTGACTTTAGGGCACCTTCTTCGGACAAGGGAAAGCAATGAAGACACAGAGGCATCGACTTCAGCCACCTGAGCTGGGTCTGGCACGGCTGCTGTGCCTTCCCACTAGCTGCCTCGTTCAGACCTGGCATGGTTCGTGCATCGCGTCTGCGACAGTCAGTGGGTGGTGGCCCAGAGGGAATGAGAGAGATCTGCATTCCTCCCTTTTGCAGGTACATTACCTTGCGGAAGCAGCAACTGCTTCTCTGTTAAACAATCTGAACTAACTGGATCCCCTTTATGCAGTTGCCAGTATAGCAGAAAGCAGTATTCTGCTGTGTTAAAAAGTTGATTTGGCTTGCTCTGCAGTTAAAAAAATATCTGAGGCCATAAGGTGAGAGAGGGTGACTAAAGGGCACCAAGCCCAGATCTTTTCAGGAATTTATTAATTTAACAGTCTTGTTTAATCTAGTAGAAATGTTAGCTACCTGCTCGTTACTAATTGGTTACTAATATTTATTTTCTGCAGCATGTTATGATGCTTCTATAACCTAAAAAAACAATGTTATGTGTTTGGTTATCTTATTATGTAAATTAAATAAGTTTTTTTCAGGGAGAGATGAAAACATAACACATAGCACTCTGTAGTGTTCAGCTGGAAAGAACAGTCTTGTGCATGCTTAGAAGCTGGTTAATTTAGGGCCTCAAAATGCCCCTCTGCTGTTGGATGGGTTAGAATAAAGGAAAATAATTTCCCCAGTGTGGACCAGTTAGCAAAATGTAGTACCTCACTTTTTGCTGTAGAGGTACAAAACTGGTTATCCAACCCTAAAAGCTTCGGAGTTACTGCTTTCTCCACCAAACTGCAGCTGGATGGGGTAGAGGTGTTTGTTGTCTGCTATCGAGTACTGGTGGCACCTGTACAGACAAGCCTGTAAGGTTTGGCATAGTGACTGCAATAGGTCGTATGGATAAATGGGTGATATTTTGTTCTGTTATATGGAAGATGTCAATCTCTTTCAGCTCCCCGTTTTGCTACAAGTGACCTTGTAAGTTTTCATTTACTGAACAGGTAAGTTAATGACGTTACTTCCTAAGGCCAGGGAGAAAATTTTCACATAGAAATATTTTTTTTCTGGAAAATGTTGATTCAACTATATCAAGGCCTTAGGAGGGAATAGAATTTTTTTTAAAAAGGAGTTTTGGCAAAATATTGTTGCGCTTTTCAATGTTCTTGACAGATTTTTAATGTATCAAAATAAGATGTTTATGGATAAAATATTTCTAGAAGTTTGAAAAAATTATTTTGGAATATTTCAGTTTGTGAATAATTCTGATATTTTGATTTTTGCTGACTGATTCGTGACGCATACAGTGTTTAATACCATAGAGCTCTGAAATACATGGGCAGTATCATTTTCAGCCAACCCTGTCTAACTGTGCAATGATATTTGATAGCAGAGGCACTGACATACACACATACTAAATATAATTCTGAATTAAACAGCTGAGGCTACTCGTGATCTAATTTCCTAATTCAATGTGCTTCCTCCATGGAAATAAACAGTTCCAAGGTGGAAGTCTCTATGAAACTATCCCATGGAGATGAGTCTTGTTCTGTTAACAAGCTCCATGAAGTGTTGACTTTTATATGAAAATATATTGTTTCCATCATAACTCAGAATCAGATAAATCCTTGCCTTAAGCTAATCAGAGATCAATAATGAGAAAGAAATGTAATGAAGGAATTTTAGAGGGAGCACTTGTATTGCCAGGATACTGCTCTAGGAGATGCTGGCAGTCTTCAAAGTGTGGCAGAAAGCCTGAGCAACTCAGTCCTCTATTGCTGCCTATTGCTGTAGCTCCAGCAAGTGCAGTGAAACTTGGTATTATACTCCAGTGAAAGATTTAATGTAAGATGTTTCCTCCTTTGCCTTCAGAACTACTGGAAAATTGTTGGATTAGGCGCTGATACACAACTGACCTCTTTAGCTGATGCTTTTTTTGTTTAGAAGGACTTACAGTGGAGACTTGTCCCAGGTTTGCGGGCACAGATTTCTTCATGAGGACCATTCTGTTCTTCTGTAACTGACAGTTCAAGTAACACAAGTATGATCTTCTTCAAGTACTTTTCTCCCCGCTGTTGTCCTGCAGCCAGGGAAGCTTGCGTGGGCTTCCTCCTGCAGTAAATGCTCCTACTGTGAATTCAGCTGTTCCCAGTCATGGACGTGTATGCTGGTGAGCAGGACTTCTCCTGCCGCTGGGCTGTTGCAGTGCTCCGTCAATTCCCCCACGTCCCCGCAGTGCTGCTGTTCCTTGGAGAGCAGGGGAGCTGCTGGTTTATGATTTGGTTTTATTTTCCTCAGGAGGGTTCTCCCTAGCAATGTTCGGTGTTTTATTGTCTGGCCTATTTCATGTAATACACTTGCCACCTCTAAAATGTATAGAATTCTGTTCTATTTGTTAGTCCAGCTGAGAGCTATAACCCAAATAGTAAAATGCCTGGATGCTTTCTAGGTTTCTCTTCTTGCCCATATTCCAAATGGAATAAGGACACTGAAGAAACACCCTGAAATACATGCTTCATACATAAAGGGAAATGACTCCAAATGTTAATTCAGTGTTAAATAGACCAAAAGGTATAAAGTTGTGTGCCCAAATTTTGGCACGACATCATATTTATGCAGCCAGATGCATAGTCCAGTCTTCAAAAGTATGCACCACTTTTCTATCAGTTATCAGCAATTGCTTCTCATGTGATGTGTTGATGCCTCGCAACTCTGAAAAGCAAGATTCTTACATGGTGCATAACTATTGCTATAAGACCTACACACAGACAGCAAAGCCTGAAAACACTGATCACAGATTTACACTTAAACATTTTCCAGGAAGCTTATGGGAAAAATTATGTTTGCATCAAACACCACTGTCTTATTCTATAAATATAAAAGAATAAGAGAATATAAACATGGACTTAGTTAAGCACTAGTGTAAGGAAATGGCAGCATTTGAATTGCAGCCTCAGTAATCATTCTCTCCTGTAGTTTCATTGTGATAGTACTTGGTTCAACATCATCTCTTCCTGCAACTTTCATGCTATTTCCAGCCAATACAAAATATCAGTTAGCTCTATGGTATGAGTAGTTTCAGTAATTTTTCTATTCCTATCATATCAGCAGAATTTTTCCATCTCTATGGACAGAGCTGTGTATAAATCTTCTGTGAAAATTTTAACAGTCTGGTCAGGAGATATGTATTAAGAGTTTTCACTCAAGCAGTGCCTCCTTGTTAAGGCAAAATCTGGTTTTTATTTTTTTTTTTTAAACCAAAAAAAAAGGTCTTCCGGTAGAACTTTGGATAAAAGGTAAATTTGTATAACTTGATTGAAACCTAAGTATGTGGCCCGGTAGCCGGTACACATGGAAATTTTTAACTGATGATACTCTGATACTATTGATGTCTGTCCTATTTGAAAAAGTAGAATTCGTGTCTTGTTGCCACAGTGGGGGAAACAAGAACAAGGAGACCTTTGTTTTGAACATATGGGAAGAGCTTGTGATGCAATAAGCAAAGAAATTATTATATATGAAAAAAGGTCAAATACTGGGGTTTTAATCACAAAAATATTTTCACGGTAATGCCTCTGGATGGAATCTTTTTTCATTTGTTAGACAAAACAAGTAATGATATAATGCTTTTAGTCATCTCGTAATGTTCATCCCTGCTCTCGTAAAGTTCGTCCCTGCTCTCAGCTTTCATCTGCCACGCACAGTTGGCAGTTGATGCTCAGGCACTCTATACAGCGAGGTTCTCTTCAGACGCAGACTTTACAAGGGTAGCACTGCTGTTGAAAAAGTAATGATGTTCAGGGTAATATTTCAAGGGCTCCTAATTGAAAAAGGAGAACTAATTTCCACTGGGTCACTCATATCCATTGTGCAAATTATGGTTTGAAGGGAGTTGGTTATGTTTTCCCAAATCATTCTAGAAAGGTCCGTTATAAAATCTCTGCCCTTCTTTTAATCCACAGAGGACCCATAACTGATAGTTTGGAAGGTCCTTCTGGAGACTGTCTTTTGGCAGGATAAGCAGGCCTTTTATATAATTAATTGATGAGTTTGATAACAAAATTTTTGTCCAAGCTGACACGTCTGCAACAGAGCAGTTCTAATTTGTGGCACTGAAGTGAATGCTTGCAGTAAACCTAACAAGTGACATCAAGAAAATGTATCAGACATTAACTGCTTCAGAGGTAATGCTGCCTTTGCAAATGCAGACGTAGGCACTGCTTTAAGAATGTGGCAAATTTTTCACAAGGTGATTCAATTTGAAATTAAGTCTTTGGTAATGGAAAAAAAAGTCATGTTTGATTCTGAACTATGTATTTTGTACTTAAAATAGTTATTTAATGCCCACTATAGTGATTCTTTTTTTTTCAAATGTACTGACTGTTATGAAGATCTTAATGTCAGAAATCATTATGCAGTACTTCAAAATTATTTACTTGTTGCATCAAAAATACATATGGTACGTGTAGAAAACCAAGACAGTCAGGCTGCTGTCATGGTTTAACCCCAGCCAGCGACTCAGCACCACGCAGCCGCTCACTCACTTCCCCCCCGACCCAGTGGGATGGGGGAGAGAATTGGAAAAAAAAGGTAAAACTCATGGGTTGAGATAAGAACAGTTTAATAGAACAGAAAGGAAGAAGCTAACCATGACACTAATAACAACAATAAATAGACAATAATAATAAAAGGACTGGAATACACAAAACAAGTGATGCACAATGCCATTGCTTACCACTTGCCGACCTATGCCCGAGCAGCGCTCCTCCCCTGGCCAACTCCCCCCAGTTTATATACTGGGCATGACGTCCCATGGTATGGGATACCCCTGTGGCCAGTTTGGGTCAGCTGTCCTGGCTGTCTCCCCTCCCACCTTTCCTGTGCCCCTCCAGCCTTCTT
>JAVKLA010000057.1:9463026-9493006 GCA_034782735.1 Sagittarius serpentarius
TCTCATACTAAACCCAAAACACAGCGCTGTACCAGCTGCTAGGAAGACAATTAACTCTATCCCAGCTGAAACCAGGAGAGCTGTCTCTCATTTTGTACTAAGGTGCCATCTCAGTAGAGTGGACATTTGAAATCTTTTTTGGCAACATATAGAGGATAAATAATAGTATTCTGACACATGAAACATTTCACTAAGTTGATATGGTTGTATCAATTGTCTTTCCTAAAGCACACTGCGCATATGCAGGATGTCACACCTAAGATGTATTGTTTGTTTGTTTGGTTGGTTTTGCAGAGCTGTACTACAAATAAGCTATTTTAAATAGATACTACTGTTTAGGTAGCTGATCTTAATGAAATTAAATAGTTGGAGACTGACAGGTCCCTTTTCTATGATAGCATTTGAGAGAGAGGGAATCAATTAGCATGACGCGCTGGCAGTGTTGTTCAGAGTGTGGTCACTTTAACAAAATGAAATGCAGTCCTGCCTTTGCTTCTTACAAACGTGGAAAAATACAACACTCTGGTATGCTCTTTAACCTTTAGGGGTCTAAGCTAATAACAAGTGAAAGAACAGCTCCATAGTGGAAGATACTCTGTTGTCGCAAATAGATGAAGATACAAATCTCACCTGACAATCAAGAGATGACAGAAAAGGCAGAATAAAAAGGCAAAGGAAGGCACAGATATGTTATTGTAAATTCTTGGTTCTTGTGAAGAGGCAATTTCATGCCACTGATCACCACCCTGTGGGCCCAACCGTTCAGGCACTTTTCAGCCCGCCTCGCTGTCTGCTCATCAACAGCTCGACTATGAGGATCTTGTGGCAGACAGCGTCAAAGGCCTTACTGAAGTCCAGGTAGACGCTGCTCTCCCCTCATCTACCAGGCCAGTCACGTCATCGTAGAATTTTATCAAGTTGGTCAAGCATGACTTCCTCTTGGTGAATCCATGCTGACTACTCCTGATGATTTTCCTGACGTTCATGTGCCTGGAAGTGGTTTCCAGGACTAGCTGCTCCATCACCTTTCCAGGGATCGAGGCGAGGCCGACCGGCATGTGGTTCTCCGTTTCCTCCTTCTTGCTCGTGTTGGAGATAGGAGTGACATTTGCTTTACTCCAGTCTTTGGGCACTTCTCCCAGTCACCATGATTGATCAACGATTATCCAGAGTGGCCTTGCAATCACATCTGCCAGCTCCCTCAGCACTTGTGGGTCCTGCTGTTCTGCCAGCGTCTTACTCTTGGCCTGGCAATCTCTGCTGCTTTACACTTGCCACAGCAGGTATTGAACACCAGTCTGCACCATTTCATAATCAGTTCAAGGGCTGAGGTTTTTTGCAGACTTTGAGGGCATCTAAGGGCACTGTACTTCTGCAGAATTCAGTGGGGTTTGAAGGTGCGCAGACCTTCTTCATGGACAGACCTCTAGAACAACAGTCTTGTTTTTGCTTGAGCCAGAGCTTGATTCTAGCACAGAGGCAACCATCAACCGTACAGATTCAGGCTCTGTGCTAGTGTAAAATGCCATGCTAACTGTTTTATCTTCAACTGATAAATCAAAAAGGAAGATCTCTAGTGACAGTCAAGCCTGGAGTGCAGTCTTGAGACACATTTTGCAATTTTACTAGTTCCTATTTATATTATGGTGATCTATAAAATGTTTAAAACAGATAGGAGAAAAAATTGCTCAGTATGTAAAAGACAAAAAAGAATAGCAACAGTATTTGAGAACCTGAGGATCACAAATTTCAAACATCTTTAGAAATTATATAGCATATTTCTGCAGTAGTCCAGAGAAAGACATTGACATATCGAGTGAATTTATAGAATGGTGAAATACTCTGATAAAAATAGGAACTGAGCACAAGAAGTTCAGAATGGAACTTGGATTTCTAAATTGAAGGTGTAATGAAAATTCTAACTAGGTATCTTAAATTCTGTCCATTGTGCTTTATGAATATCAGTTAGAAAAAGAAAAATAATGTTTAGTTTATGCTGGGAGAAAAGAAGGAAGAAAATCTGAGTGAATGTGGGGGTTTTATGCATAATGGGACCATCGATTCAACTTACTTTTATCAAACATGAAGTCTCCATAGGTTTTGCAGAAGCAAGAATGCTATATATACGTCTTCAGTTATTGTTGCTGTTTTGGTAAAACCAAAAGAGTTTACTTGTATGTTGTCTGATAGAAATAGAAATTCGGGTCTCTCTAAGTCCAAAATTGCTAGCATTTTTCTCAGAAACCTCTTCATGTCCTATCTTTATCCTTCATTTTCTAGCATTTGTCAAAACCATGTGCTTATCGGTCAATATTTTACTGAGTTTGATTTACTGGATTTATCAGTTTATTGCTATAAAAGCCAGTATGTACCTGCAGCAACACAGCAGCATACATATATTTTGGAATACCTGTAAGCATAGTCACAGTGATTGCTCTATGATGTATTCCCACTGTAAAGAGCAAAGAGTGAATATCCTCTGAAATACCTGATGTGTTGCAATGATCTCAGTGAAATTGTGTAACTCAAAAGTTAACGGAAATTCTTTCAGTCAAGTTCTTTTCCCCATTTTCTCTTTCACCTGGTTGGGAGTGTTGCAATGAAGTTTTGCTGGGTTCTGCTAAGGTGTAATCTGAAAGAACTGTCTTCCACCCACAGTGCACGGAAATAAAAGAATGTGCAGGTTGGAAAAGACAGGATATTTGCTTTTTGCACTGTAGTTAAGGCCTCAGTGCTTCAGAGCAACAATTACAAAGAAAGCCCTGTTTAATGCCAGCAGAGAAAATTGTCTATTTTGGACAGATTATTTGGGAAATTTAGCTGCAGGGATCTAGAAAATGTCTACCAAGACCATACAGACTGTGATTTGGGTTTGTTGTTTGTTTATTTGGTTATTTTCTTTTGGTCACAGTTTGGGCAGATTTTCAGCATAAAGGTGTGTTTTCTATCACAAAACTACCCTTCTTGCAACTTTTGTGTTCTTGATCCAAGTCACAAGAACTTCTCTCAAGAGTTTGCAAGAACGTTCTTTATAATGTTAAATAAGATGATGTTGCTATTATAACTTCGTACTCAGAAATGGCTGCACTTTTTTGACTGAAATAAAACCAATAATTATGAAGTCGGTCTGAGTCATTTACTTGACATTGATACTGCTTTTGGTATATGTACTGAAAATAGATTTCTATAATGGGACAAGTCAGATCCCATAATGTCTAGTGACATTAAGAATCTCACCTGCAGTACACTAAAACTTTTTTGATGTAGAAACTCTTAATCACATAATAGAACTGTATTTCCTAATGAATTTATCTAAACTGAACCTTGTTTTACTCCCAGATTTGGGGCTTTTAGCATGAAAATTCTGGGGATATAATTTAGGCCAACCTTATGCTAAGTTGTCCATACGGTTCATAATGTTCATTATAAGCCTTCCTTATCCATCGGTGTGTGGAGTACAAGTCATTTGGGTGCATATATGAAAATACTTCTGTCAGGAGTGGGTGCTGGCTTGTGATTAATAGATTTAATATTTGGTTCCCCGATAGGAATGGAGAAGATGCGTCAGTTTATTAATATACTTCTAACATAGATGTCGTCTGTGGCGGCAGGTGTTACACTTTGGTAATTTACTTCTATTTGCTTGCTATTCGTCTTGATCAGTTTAGGCTGTTTGCTATTTGATTACATTATCTTTTGATCTACTTCAGGATTCTTACCCACAGAAATGTATTTTAATATCACATCAGCTTTCTGCCCTTATTTCTAATTTCTTTAGTTTTCTCTGTAAAAATATGACTGAACTGTATCAAATGCCAAGTTTTACTCAACTGGCTTGAATGGATTTTTTATTTCAGTCTTTGTTATGAGAAATAATTGATTTCTAAAATATTACGGAAACCTTCAAGATGTAGTGTAAATGTGCCCTTCTTGTGCTTCGTTTCCTGATCTATTGCAATGCCTGTCAAATTGAAATGAGAGGTCTTAAGAGCTGCGGCATTCATCCCAGGCTTGGGCATTCATCACCTGTCTCTGGGAACATAACCCATATGCTTGACTGCCTCCTAGCCCGCCCAAACACCAGGAAAGTTCTGAGATTCATTCCCATTTCAGAATTTAAAACGGGCACTATTCTGAGTTCTGGGGTATCTAAATTAACAAAACATTTGATGGAAGAGGGCGTGCTTTGAAGAGCTGACTTTTGCATAGCCCTAAGTACCTCTGTGAAACTGGAAGTTAGGGCCAGAAGGTGCTTTCTTAGACAGGGTTGGGAAACTAAGACAGTAGGACAAAGCTTTAGCATGTTATTTTTCTTTTGTATGCAGTAATTGTCTAATGCGAAGTGTGTAAACTCTTGCTTGTCTCCCACTCTTCAGCTAACTGCGAGGAGCAGTAGATTGCAGTCAAGGCGACTTTTTTTTCTTGTTCTTCTGGCTCTGCGAAACTTATCTTTCTGGTGACACAATGACACATCTTAAACAGAAGGGGTGAAATGTGCTGCCATCCAGAACATTCTTCGCTGTCAGCCTGTACCCAACAATATTCTGTTCTGGGATGTGGGAGCTTGGGGTTCAAACCCCTTTGGCTATCACCTGTCACCTCAGCTATCACCTCAGGCCCCTCAGGCTATCTCCTGAGGTGACTCACCTGTCACCTCAGCTCACAAGGACTCTGCTGAGTTTGCTCCATAGCATATCTTTGGGCATGTAAGAAGTCTCAAGCACCTCAGCGAATTTGGTCAGAGTTTTCTGGAGTTGTTCTCCTGAACTTAAGCGTCTTAGCTGTTAAAAGTGTGATATGGGTACATAAATGCTTTGAGGAATGTCCACCTGCCTTTGCTGACCCTCATCTAGATAAAGATTGGCATGCTTTGGAAAAAAACATCGGTTGTACATTCAGTCTTCATTCCTTAAGACACAATCATGATCAGTTTTCTTTAATTTTAGGTGCATTGACCAGTACAGCACTGGCAACTGTCCAGTGTTTGTCCCTGGGAGCCTTCTTTTTTAATTTGTAGAACTTCACGGTTTTTTCTCACTTGCAGAGTAATTAGTGTATGCTTATTATCAAAGAACATAACATTGGGTAGAACAGTTCCCATGTTTGCTGTTGTGATTTCTCAGTCTCATTCACCTCCGAAGCAGTCCTAAATCTGTGTATTGTAATAAGAACAAGATGAAAAGAACCTCAAATTAAGGTTAGATGGAAAATTCTTTGGTTTAATATTTGATCACTCATTTCTCCCAGAATGGTAATTCCACTTTAATTATGAAGGTCACTAAATTCAAATGAGCAAAGTTGCAGCAGGTGGCCGTTTTGCAACTCTGATGAACGTTCTTCTTTATGGGTTTAGAGAAAGGGATAAACTGCAGTAGGATTGTTCCTCAAGATTTGTTCACTCTAATGACAGCTGACTTACGTGTTTGTTTATCAACTAGGACTGATAGTTGCTTTTTAAAAAATTCATAATTAAAAATTCAGTTGTTCAATAGCTGCTTTCAAGAATTCTCACATTCCTTAGTTCACTTTTCATGCAATTACTGCCTCCAGAACAATTTCAACCATCTTTCTCATGCCTTTCATTCCACTTTTTAAGAATGAGAAGAATCTACTTAGAACAATTTTTACTTGGATCCTTTGTTTTCATTCTCACTGTTATGCTAGGAAATTAAAAAGTAAGGATTCACACAGGGTTCCATTAGCGAAAAGTGAGTCCACTTCTTTCATGTTCTTCACAATGGACTAGTTTTTGGTATTGAAACTGCTATAATAACTTTTCCCTTTCATATGCAATTGAATTCTATATTATGAATTGTTTCATGAAACACTTTTAAAGCAAAACTTCACAGCTGGGTGTTATGAAATATGTTTTAGAGAATAACAGTGAAATAGAAAATTGCTGTAGAAAAGAGATCTCGTTTTTCCTGTATTGGCATAAGTTGTTGTCATATTAGAGCTGAGTTTTTCTCTTCTGCTAAAACAGCACCAAGTTTGGAGATGCTCATGTGAAGAAAACAGTGTGAATATGTATTGATATCAGGAAAAAACAGAATCCAGCGTTAGCCCTTAGACTTCCATGTCTTCTTGCTGGACTCCCAGATGTCTGCTACTTACAGTTCAGCAGTGGGATAGACCATGAAAGATTTGTCCTGTTCTTCTGGTGAAAGGAGCTTTAATAATCTGGGAAAGATTAAAGTGCTTAAGAAAAGTTCAGAAAACTTGTGCCGGAAAGCTTAGGAAGTTTATATTCTTTGCAGTGGAAAATGTTCAAGGCTGGAGAATTTTTAGCAGGATTCAGAAAGAAATACTATAAGATCCTGAGCAAAACATTTATTTTCATCTTCCTTTTACTGAAACTGGGGGAAAAAAAAAACAAAATAGAAATAAAAATAAAACCTCTATCACTTTAAGAACAGTATTCAGAAATGAAAGAAATGCAGACTGAATAAGCCAAAATACATTGAGTTAGAGAAATGTGGCTGGGTCAATATTATTGTTTCTCTTCTGTCATTAAATAATGCAAGGAAAAAAATACCAGGAAAAAGACTGCTCCAGAGTTAATTACCGCTGACGTTCACTGCTGGGCAAAGGATCAGCCTGAGTCTGTGTGCCACAGAAAGCGACATACAAGCATTATATTGGCCCCATGACTTTCCCCTGTAGCATATCCCTCCATAAACATGTCCAAGCGAAACAAAGAGAACCTCCACAGGCTCTTCTCTCCGAGAGGGACCGGTGCTTTCCCTTCATCTCCCTGGTTAAATTCCCAGCTGCACAGTGCCGATGGCAGTGCGTGCCCTTAGCCCGTGGCCAAAGGACGGGCGGGTGTCCAAGGGGGGCTGTGGGCCGGGGGGGGATGCAGGGGTGGGAGAAGGGGGGCTGATGTCAAGTGGTTACCGCAGCAACGGGGAGGGGACCAGCAGAGGTGGGCGTGTTACCGTGGCAACAGATGGAGCGCCTTCCTCACTTGGGCTGGAGATGCAGCTGTCCTTACCTCTCATTACCTGCCTGCGGCTGGGGGGTTTAAGCACAACGTACCAGGAGTGCCTGTGTTATCACCCACATACAGTACCTATTTCATTTCTAGTTAGAAAGTGAAACTGCACTGGAGATAAAGAGTTCTTCCCATGCAAGCTACACCCATTTTAATCTCTTTTGGTTGATTGCAGGACAACCAGTTCACAAGTAGTAGCAGAATTACTTTTTATTCTTTCTAATATAGTGTAAAAAACTATGTTCCAGTATCAGTTATTAATCCTGCAGTGCTAGAAGAGATGCTGAGTTAGGGATTGTGTTAGGGTGTGAGTTTGTCTTACACATCATTACATGACTATATTTCATTTTCCCTAATGAGCTTTGCAAGATAGATCTTACAATTTCTTGTTTAGGGTCTTTCATTATTTTTTTTTTTTCTAATGATGTCAGGTATTGAAAATTTCAGGTAGGCTTCTTTTGAATTTCCCCAACTGGGAAGTGGTGGAGTTTGTGAGCATAAGAGGAATGTGCTCATATAAAACTGATAGGAACAACCTGGACTCCTGAAATTGCTATCATTGAATGGCCCAGTGAATGGCAGTCAGCCATCTGCTATTTGATCTGGTATCACTTTTCAATGAAGAATTATCGGTGTCAATAGGTGATTTAATATGAGTCTCATATGGACTGAAATGTAGGGGGAGCTGGAACTGGATCAACTTTGGCTCAAAAAGTAGGGTCTTAAAGGGAGACAGAGCTATTTTGAGTGTCAAACCACCAAACACAAGGCAGTATAGCACATAGGAAGTATGACCTGGATGACTGGAGCCCAGGGATTACCTTGGAACCACCCACAAAACTAGATCAAAATAAAAATAATAATAAAAATGCCCAAGAGGTGAAGAAACTGAGGCAAGGATAAGCCTCCAGATACTTACCCTATTGAAACGTCTCTGTGCTTGTATTGTGAAGCCTAAATAAAGCCTGAAGACATTTGCCTGCTGTATTTTCCTCTGAAGAGGTAAGCTGTGAGTCGGAGTGTCCTCAGCTTGGAAATGTGGGAAGGCTAGGCTCAGCCTGCTGAAGGCAGCCAGCACAGTCTTAGGGGCTCTATATTTCGAATATGGAGTCTCAGCCTCCCCTCAAAGCATGCTTCCAGCAATGCAGAAGCAGGGAGTGGTCTGGTTTTGCCTGAGCCAGCAGTGCAGAGGGGTGCAGGGCTGCCCCAGCTCTTCTGGAGTCCAAGAGCAAGAAAGCCTTGAGCACAGCTGGGACTCTCATTACAGAGTGTCTCTCTGTGCTTATGTGGCAAAACAGTCTTGTTCTCATTTTTAGTATGGTTAAACATTTGCATTTCCCTCAAACGCAAATGAGGACTTTTACAAATGAGCTTTTTCTACTTTGCGCACACTTGGCTTTTTCGTGCATCATTTTCTTTAATGGCAGTAACACCTATTCACATCTGTGGATACACTCACTGTTGCTTCATTTATTTACTTGTTTTCTGTCATTCAGCACCTTAAGTTTTCCTTTTGGATCCTATTTGTGTTGTAATGAATTTAGACTTTGTGACCTGGGTATGCCTATTCTGCCTAAATCAAAGATGTCCAGGGACCAATACTTGTCCCCAAGACTGAGTGGCGCCAGCTGGTCTGTGTCTACATTTCTTAGTTTTAGCAGCCTCTGTGGCAGATTTACCTTGGAAGGAACAGGGTAAGGAAGTCAGCTGGCAATGAAGCAAGGTGAATGACTGGCTGTGCGGTGCTTGAGCTATGTTTGCAGTCTCCCTTTATTCAGCTGTGGGGATGCAATTGCTGAGTCAGTGCTTCTTTTGAGGAAAAGCACAACAAATGCAGAATTGTATGTGTTTATTTATTTTGACCCTTGAAAATGTTCACTGATGGGTGGCAGGATGGTTTCAAATGGGAGAGGGTTTGAAAGAATGGGGTTTAAATCCCTGGTGAGCTGTACCTTTCCTGCACAACGCTGGAGATGACAATGATGTCCTCAATGTCTCAGCTTCTGAGAAAGAAAAAGAAGGTTTTAACTTTTTTTTTTCACAACCAGAGTGTTGTAAGGATAAGAGAGCAACTTTCTGGGACACTCGGCTACTGTAGTAGAGTGGTATGTGGGTTCTTAAGACATAACATAGCCTCGGGAAATAGCCTAAAAACAACACTGGAGGGGAACAGTTGGTACAGGACTTTCACCCATCTGATTTTGCCACCTGCCTCCTTACAAAGTGCTCCTTATCATCTTTGCTCTCGCTCCTGGTTCTGAGTGAGACTCTTACGGTGCCTGATCCTTCAGCCTGAGATGGGTGTCTGTTTTTTCACCACTGCCCTCTCTCCCATTCCTTTACAGCAGTTCTTGTGCTAAGAGTGACAGTACACATAAAAAGGTCACGGTAACCTCTGCTTTTCTAGCTTGCCAATGGCATAAAAGATGTTTCAAAATTTTCTTCCGCTTCTTTGGCCAAAAAGCCCTCTCTCCATCATTAAAACAAACTCTTTAATACAGAGATTATGTGCATAAAGTCTTACTGTGTGCAGTCTTTGAGAGTGCATTTATTTTTGTGAGCAGAGAAGTTTAGCTTCTGTTTTGAAGAAGCTAACGCCTCAAGAACTATGCTTTTAAAGTTGATACATCTCTTGTTGTAATACATGAACACTATTGAGTATCTTTATAATTTGTTTTATATTTTTTTCAGATATCAAGTATTCTTAGGAGACCTTAATAGTGTACTTTATTACATTAAGTATAGCAATTAACATATGTTCAGAGACTTAATTTTCTCTTTGTTTCTTCTGTTCAGTGATTATTCATTTTTATTTCTTTACTATTTCCACAGGAGTTAAGCTTGCTCTTGTGCATTTGTCTTACTAAATTCGCAAGTTAACAACCTGTGTTTCTTACCACATTGAATTATGCATTCGGAATCTCTGTCTCTCTGTCTCTCAAATAAGCCCCAACCTGTCTGCTGTCTTAGTAAAGCCTTAAATTGCAGGTCAGAGCGGGCACTGTACTTTCTCTGTCAATCCCAATAACTGTTTCTTCCAGCAGCAATCTCCTTAGATTCCTTAGACTCTTCTGAGTAGCATTTGCAGTTACGTTGTCCACCAGATAACAGGACCAAAAGTCTACCCACTGCCATGTATCACCTACCTCCATTTCCCCTGCGACTTCCTTGCATGCTTTGGACATCCCTTTTTCTAAAGTGGCCCAGTTTAAGACCATATAGTTATGGCTCATCAAAGAGCTTCTCATCAGGCCCTGCCTGCAACAGGACATGAACCCTAGCCCTCTTGACACACCAAGAGAAGAGGCTGTGGAAGTGCAGTTGTGGCGAGATCATAGCAATGGGGATGTCTTTGGGAATGCTCTAAGAGAAACAGAAGGCAACAGAAGAGTCCCAAAAGAAATGTGAAACAGCCATATTCAGCAAGAATGAAGAGTCTTCCACCAAAAGGGCTGGGAAGAGAATAGATCTACAGCTGGTTTTCTAAAGTGAGCTGCATTCTTTCTAATTTCATGCTATGTTTCTGATTACGGAATGATTGATCAAACCAGAAGAGACAATCCATCAGTGCAGAGTGTGGAGGAGGCATGAAGGGATGTCAGGGGATGGGCCAAGACAAACATCTCCAGCCCTTCTTTTAACTGAATGTAAGAAGTTACCTGGAATACAGCAGGACTGGAGCTAGCCTCCAAGAAGCCAAAATAGGTGAAGTGAGACAGATAAATATTTTCTCAGGGAAAGGAAATGCTACATGATAATTGCATGTTTTGTTTTTAGTGTGAAGTTAGCTGTCTTTCATTCTTTACAATAGCAAGAAATCAGTGAAATAATCTCCTAAAGCAGCCAGAGGGCAACACTGTAGTGAGGAAGGTGAGCTTCCATCCTCCTTGCTCAGAGACTCCTGCTGAGGCAGTGATGAGAAGAGGTGTTTTTTTTTACCTGAAAGCATTCAGCTGTGGAGACAATTGTGACTGCTTGCTGAAATATTTTGCCAGTGTTAACCTGAATAGCCATTATATCTGTGGTGAAAATGTCAGTGTTGACTTTGCTTCTTTCGTTGTGTTTTCTCAATGTAACAATCATGCTTGTAACTTTATGAAAGTATCAAAGCAAACTCTCACAAAACAGCAAGTTATTCAAAGTGTTTCTAGACATAAAACAGTTTGGAAAGTTTTCAAAGGTATATATTTTACTACCACTGTAAGCTTGATCATTCTGTGTTTTGGTTTGTATATTTATTTGGATCCTTTGAAGGTACAGCCTCAATGCTGCTGGGAAAGATAAAAGATTAAGAGAAATAAAGAGCTCAAAAGTGGGGAAGTGTTTCCTGAGCATTTCCACCTCTCAGAGACTATTAGGAATAAGGGTAAAAGCTGGAGGGGCAGCAGGAGCATGGACAGTGGAAACAAAGGAGGCTGGTGGAGAATGGGAAGGTGAGCCACTATGTGCCATCCCTTAGGCCCCAAAACCCAGTGTTGTATGTAGTGTGAAGTAAATCCCCCCCATTTGGCTCCTGAGCAGCCTCTGAAAACGAGAAGCTCCAGGCTGGCAGAGTTATTTCAGGGAAAGTTACAGACAGCCCTAATGGTGCTACTCCGCTCATCCCAAGCCATGCTGAAAGCAAGGCAAATTTTCAGGACATGTGTGTGCGAATTATTGTCCTCACAGAAGGCTTGCGTTGGTCTTGATGATACCACAACAGTTTTGAATGTACAGTGCTTGTGAAATACACTTTATTTTACCATTTTTTTTCCAGCAGACTTCATTTATTTCTTTCTGCATTATTTCCAAAAAATGAGAGTGTATAGAATTCCAAATGGCTTTGCTGGAACATGGTAGACCATTCCACTACTCTCGGTTCCTTCCCACAGGATATCTGAGAGTTTTTTACCAGCTTTTGAAACTAGAATGCAAGTTGCACACAGGATGCAAAAACAACCAGTACCTGTCAAGGAGTAACACTAAAGTAACATTTCAAGCCTTCCAGGGCTCTCCTGGAATCGCTGTAATTCCTGGCTTTTTGTAATCTATACACGGTACAATCTGGAGAACAGTCAGCACATATCATGCAGCAATTGCTGTGGGAGTATTTATTTCCATCAAGATCAAATCTAGCCATGAGCACAGCCTGTACCTCTTCAAATGATGAAAAGCCTGTTCAGAAGCTGCTCCACCGGAGAAAGGGCAATTCTCTCCTCCTAGCCCACTTACCCAGGGTAAGATACGAGAATCAGGGAAGCTGAGGTGGACTGTGCTTCCTAGAATTATTTTTGGTGTTTTGGTATCAGCCGTGTGAACATTCTGGTTCACGAAGAGGGAACCACACATCCCGTACTTCAGGGAGCATTTCTTCTTTCACTCTTTTGTCACACAACTAAAGAGGTGGCTGAATCAATCAGATGGCCCTTTGCACAGTAATATTTGGCAATTCAGTTGTTGATTAAACTTTCCTTTCACCTTTGAGCTGGGCTGGAAAAAATACTCTTTTGTTGAAAATGAACTTCAAACTCTGAAAAGGTTACCCTCTCTTAATGTTCTTCAAGGGCACCAAAATGCAGACTAAATAGACATTACAGGTGTCGCTTTAATGTTTGGGATATTTCCTATTAAAACACAGTGTCTCAAAGACTTCTCTTTGTACTTTTAATCCAAGCATGTCAAGGGCATAAAGAAAGAACATTTCTGGGCGTGTTCACCTGTGGTTTATGGCTGAGTGCAGAAAGAGGGAGACTCCCACCCTTCAGAGATTTTGCTCTCATTTCCCTTCTGTTTCCCTGAACAGCCCTGTCCCATTTCCCAGTCTTAAACCATAATGTTTAACATTTCTGTGACGCTGTTTGCATGTAAAAGGTTCTACCATTATTCATTTTTTTAAGCGTACTTGGTACTGAGTGGTTTGGCCTGAAATATAAAAGGGAAGTTTAATACTTATTGCCAGAACAGTTTAAGACTTACAAATAAGATTGCCCACTTTGGTGAAGTCAAGCCTTTTGGTAACAAAAGGAGATTTTATCCCCTACACAGTTTATTAGACTAGTTTGAAGCTTATGGGAACAGTGTTTGTGGTATGTTGGCATGGTATACAAGGGGTGCGTAGGGCACAGAATAATCATAATCTCAACTGGGCTCTAATTATTTAGATATTTTTAGTTGCTTGAGTACCAGCCTCATACAAATCCCAGTAAAAACTTCAATCAAAGACCATCTCATTCCATCAACAATCAAGATATAGGCTTTACAATGAAAAAAATTAACATTTTGGAAGTGTTAGAGAAATAATTCTGAGTAGATCAGCAAAGATAGCAATAATTGCCCAAAGGCTTCCTATAGCATAGGAAAATGGAGTCTTGAGGTGATGGTGCATTATCTGGTAGGCAATAGTAAGAATCTGGAAAGTATCATGCAAGAAATTCTTGCTTTTTTTCCAAGGACAAGACTCTTGACGTTGTTGTTGCTGTTACTGTTGTTGTGAGGAACTGTGAAAATGCAGAAAATGAAAAGCCTGCAGCAGAAGCAACAAAGGCATGCCATACTATTATCCAGAGTCATTCAAATAGATCACCTGATTGTGGCAGCCAATTAAATAATATTTTCGAGGATTAACCCACAGCTAAAATGGTACATCATGGTAGGAGAAAAGCTTCATGTATTGTCAACAACACGTTAGCTCCTCTTTTGACTGAGAAAACAATGAAAGACTTGGTTGAAAAGCTTATCTTTTTCTCTGTGACTACAGATGCCTCAAACAATGGCACTTTCAAGGTGTTTCCAATCATTAATCATTCCTACACAGCTGAAGGGGAAATAATTCACTGCTGGCTTGATTATTTTCAAGGTACTAATGAAACCACATAAGGAATATTTGAAAATGTAAAAAATATGCTAAAATCAAGTAGTTGGAACCCTGACTGTGTACAGTTACTTGCAGCTGATGTTGTTGGGAACTCTGGGTTATGTCCCCCCCGTCCACAAATCAATAGAAAGTAAGAAAGAAAAATCGTCTCTATCTTATTGCTCTGGACATAACCACAAAACAGAAAACTACCCTCTAATTAATCATCATGTGATTTAGAAAAAAATCAGTCACTTTTCCTCATCTCATTCAGTCATTTTTCTCAGCAAAAGTTTCAGATTTAAAGGAGAGCTTATAAAATTTGAATGGGAAGAAATGTTCTCCATGAGACAATTACTTGCATATCATACCGGTAAAAGGGGAAGTTAAGTGAGCATTATCAAGTGCCAATTTTAAAATCCCATTTTCAAAGATAACCTTGTTGGAGGTGATAGGTTTTCAGTGACAGAACGTTACTTATTTTCAGATTGCACTGCGTGTTTCTTGCAAGTATAAGTCTTAGAAGTAGAACAAACTGGCTTTTTACATGATGAAATGTGTAAGATAATGCATGCATTTACGGGTAGGTTGCAAAAAAGAACTGATGACAAATTCTTTGGTCATAAGCTAGTCATCACTGGAGAAAAAAAAGAAAACAAAGATACTTCACTCAGAGGTACACATTAGCTGCCAGAAGCAAGGCTTTATATTTTCATATGATCAAACAAAATACAAATAAACTGATTTAATTTTACTGGAAAGCATTAGTGTTTCCAGAAACAGTAAAAGCTATTGATAATTTAAAACTTCTTAAAAGGCCTGATGATATGTAGTTAGAGGTTCAGCTGAGTATTTGTATATGTCAGCAGTCTTTGACTGGGAAACATCCTTATATTGTAGTTTCACATTCTTGCTCTTTCAATTTCTTAAAATTGTTTACTTTATTAAAAAAAAACATTTTCCTTATGTAATCAGATTTGGACAGATTGTGGAATCTTCAGGCAGATTCCATTTCAATTAAGTTTTTAAAAGTGTGGGGAATTTAACATGTAACATGCTTTATGAATTTACTTTTAAAGCCAAACATAATGAAATCTATTAAAATTGATAGTAAATTATTCTTCTATCAATCCCTTCAAGTTTGTAACTGAATTTTGCATCAGAGAAATTTAATATTATCTCAGAAATATGTGATGTACTAAAGGAAATAATATTTCCCTAGAATTTCCCTTCATGTTAACATGTAGGCCTATTTTCCCCTTTAGGGTTGGCCCTTACTTCTTCTCAAGGAGAATGTCTTTTCGGAAGTGTGGCTGCTCTGGAGGGTAGCTTCAGTTAACACATCCAGGCACAGTGTGAATTTGTGGTATAAGTAGGAAAAATCTAGAGTCTGTTTTTGTAGCGTGGCAAAACAGGTGTCTGTAAGACAAGAAAACTTGGTGACAGAACACTTACTTTACATGACCTTGGCACCATTTCATGGAGAACAGTTTCACCTTTCTGCCACTGGGAAGAATTCTTATTGAAAATTTTGCTGGTTTTTATTTCTTCCTGTGTTCATTAGAGTCGTCAATGGTTATTGCCAAAAAATAAAAAGGAAAAGGAAGAATCAGAAGCATATTAACAAAATTTCTGGTGCAGTGGCAGAATAGAACATAACTATTGTTAGAACTGTAGGACGTTGCTTCATATGGGCGGTATTTGGCTGAAACCTGATGTCCTCCCTGAACTCTCTAAGTGCAACCATTATGGTTCATAAAAATCTAAAATGGCAGGTACTAGCTAGCAAATGAAAAGCATTCCTTTCTTATATTATATTATATTATATTATATTATATTATATTATATTATATTATATTATATTATATTATATTATATTATATTGACCTGTATATGAGACCAACATAGAAACCTTTCTTCTGGCAGTTTCTTGTTAGATGCTATGTGTTGGAGATCACTGTACCAGCTTTGAGCAAAGCAGTATGTGGAAGCTGTCGACTTCACTGGGAACTGAGTATCTGTTGTCAGTGAAGATAAAGGTAATTTTCCTGAAGTGTGCACAGGCTTAGGTCCATTAGAAGTGAAGAACTGAGTGCCAGTTTCGAAAGTGACCTCTGTCCCTTCCTAGTAGAGTGAATATATGAATATCATACTCCATTATCTGCTTGGTTGAAGACTGAAGCAATTCCAAAGATTAATGTAAAGGATGTACTGATCTAACATTCACTTCTGAAAAGGATTAATGGAGAGAACAAAAAGGATGAAATTGCAATTCAGATATTAAATGGAAATGTGCATGTACTTTTACTGGGAAAATTTTGGTTTGCAGTTTGCACGTTCTGATTGAACATTGTAAATACTTTAAATTAAAATAGAGTAGGGGTAAATTATTGAAAAAGTCAGTGCAATTGATTTCAAATAACTTTGACTTTTCTTTTAAAAATGTTGCTTTCCTTTTTATGACTCCAGTTTACAAAAAGAAAAATGCATTTTTAAAAGAACTAAGTAACTCAGTTTTGTGAACCATTTAATTTGTGTTGAAATGTTTTTCTTAAGGTGAATGGCGTTACAGTGTCCCATTGCAGAAATATTTTGAATAATGATCATTGCTGGCGTGTTCTAGTGGCAGCGATAAGTAAAGGAGCTGCAAAATGGGAGTTGGACAGTGGTGTTAGCATGACCCGGCCCTGCTGCTAGGCTAAAGTAATCTGTTTCTCAGCCAGAGTAGTTTACCTGGATGGAAACCACAATGATACAGCTGTACAGCTCCTGATGCCCACTTTGCTCAGAACTAGCTGCAGTACCTTCTCAGGACACTGTATTATGGAGCTCAAGCTCTTTCTTTCCTTTGGCAGGGTAAAAATCCTAAACATCCTAAGTCTTAAAATCCTAAATGTCATTAAATATGTGCGATATACTAGAAGGGAATTATGGCTGCTCCTAAATTTTGTCAAAATAAAGCATTCATATAAAATAACCTCAGATATGAATAACATGCAAAAACTGGTCCTGTAAAAAGACAGCACTGTCATTAGTCAGCTGTATACAAATGGTCTTTGAGTCTATAAATACTGATTCGCACGTGTCAGCTAAAAAAAGCAACTCTACTCACTCAGCATTTGGAGAAACCTGTAGACATGTCTGGCACATTCCACTCTATAGAAGCTGAATGTGCCAGCCTCTTGTCACTGGACTTTCCAGGACTAAAATGATACAGAATTGTTTGTAAAGAAACAAGATCTGCACTCTGCCATCTTAAACCTGGTGAATTAAGGGTGTCCTGTTTGAATAATAAAGGTACGCTGTGTACCTTACAGTACATCCTTTAAGTGTGTGGAGATGTGCAACTTTGTGCTCATCGAGGTGAAAGAAAAGTCTCTTCAGATTCAAATCTGTCAGCTTTCCTGAGAAAATGAATCTTATAATACAATGAAAAATGTAGTGAGATAGGCTATGAAGAAAAATGGTCCTTAATGCCTTACTGCCTAGGCTTTAATTCTTAAGGTGATCTATTACCTGGTATGCATACCACCTATGCACCTATTGATCATTTGCCATCTAAAGATGAGAGGCCCAGACTGTGTTTTGGATTAGGATTACAGTGTCAGTGAATTCAATTTCCTGGTGTTATAACATCAGCTTGGGAAGGATGGCCTGCCAAAAATGTAATAGTGCAGGAGAACCAGATGGCTCTTCGCAAAAAACGCTGTCCTCGGTTCAGACTACACGCTCTTCTAACTATCTATAAATAAAAAAATATAAATACTGGTTTTATAATAGCATTTCTTTTTTACACCTTCCCTTTTAAAACTTAGGAATAGACAAAAATGCAGTAAAAGCAAGTTCAGAGTGGTCAAAGGCAAAGACATACCAAACTTTCCACACAGCTTTAATTCTCCTTTGTTCAGATATACCAAGAGCGCATCTACCAGCGGACCTACGGAGATGTTTTCCTCTGGATTATCCCCAGCCTCCGTATTAGCCTGTGTTGTAGAGCATATGCTTTGTGTCACATCAGCAAATGCCGTCCCTGTCATGGGTGCAGCCAGCCCTGCGATACTGAGAGGGTCTTTCATGACATGGTCAGATGGCCGTTTCCACAGGGTTCACAGGTAGACCAGTCTGGAAAGAGGAAGAGGAACATAAGCAAATCAAACATGACCTTTCCCAGCCTCTGGTAGCTGGAATTCACAATTCAAATATTGGTTTTTACATTTTCTACCATGGAGTATTAAATGCATAAATCAGTGTGTTTGTATGTTCACCTGTATCATTTTGTCTGTTTGTCCATGTGTGTTTTAATTTCTAGTTATACCTACTATGACCGCTTACCTACAGAAATAAAGCAGTGAACATGGAGTGAAAGAAAGGATGAGATTCATGTAAATTGTGACATTAGCCTATTCAGGGCAGTAAGCTAGTGACCACTCAGCTCTTGGCATTCGGGGTACATGAGGTGTCTGTAAAGAAGCGCGAACATGCCCTTTCAGTTCTGCTGTAGTGTGGCCTGAAAAAGTTAAACAGTTGGTAACAGACGGAACAATTAATTTATTGAATTTACACAACCCCCTCCCCAAAAGGCATTGCCATAATCAGGGGAATTTACCATTCTCCAGCTTATGTGTGTTGCTCTTGTTCATCTTTCACACCTCTTATCAGTCTGCCCTACAACAAAAAGTGTCTGCAGATTGTACCTGGTAGCTGTGACTTTTCAGAGACAATGGAAAAGAATGTGCTAGTGCAGAAGTTGTTCTGGCACAGGACCAAGGCAAGTGAGATGTTTGGCCTGTTTTCTAAAGTAGCTAGAGGGGAAAAAATGAAAAAAAAAAGGAAAAAATTATTTCCTCAGGCAGTAAAAAAAGAAAATACAGCTGCATTGGCCTGAATGTATCCTGATGCTCTACACGTAGACAGACCTCATCAAACGGCAAATAGTAGTGGGAAGTGTGGAACTGACTTCAATTTGTGTATCATGCTTTCATTGCAGGAATATCAAATTGATATATTTTTTGCCCAGACGTGGACAGATAGCCGTCTTCGCTTCAACAGCACCATGAAAATACTGACTCTAAACAGCAACATGGTTGGCTTGATCTGGATCCCGGACACAATATTTCGTAACTCGAAGACAGCAGAGGCTCACTGGATCACTACCCCCAACCAGCTCCTCCGCATATGGAATGATGGCAAGATCTTGTACACCCTCAGGTGAGGTGCAGGGCTGAAAGCTTCTCCTGCCTCTGGCATAGTAGTAGTAATTTTCAGTGGTATTTTTGTTCTCCTGTGCTCTTTTCTTCCTGGTGCTTACCTGACCGTGCTTGACAAATACTGAAATATTCAGGCGTAAGTACTGCCGAGTTTAAAAGACAAAGTTTTGTGTTTCTAAAAAAGAAACCTTGAGAATTGGAAATAGGCCTGTCTAAATTGTAGAAGTTGGGCTTTTTAGTGCTTGTAATAAAATCAGGAGCATGTAGTCCCATAAAACCTGTCAGAAATCTTTCTGATCAGTTAGGTGCAGGGCTGGATAAAGTATTTCTAGATTCATGCTAATGCCAATACTTGATTCTTTAAATAAGTCATGCTGAAAGATAGTCTGTCACATCTCATCACAAGAGTGAATTGCTGGAGGAAAGGCTTTTAGAGTTTTTCTAATCTTTGTGATATGATCAACAGTATGGTATTAGAAATACTGTGTATATTTGCATTAAAAAAGCTTGTGGAAATCAAAATATGTGTTTACTTATGGAAGAGATGAATTGCTTAGAAGGGAGTTTTGCCATAAGCCATATTCCACATGGCAAACTGTTTCAGAAACATCCCTTTCACGCTACGTTTTCTTCAGTGATTGTGTTCAGCCCTCTCAGTGCAACAGCATATTCTGATCAGACCTGCAGTTGCAGTTGGGCTCCAATAGAAAGTCTTTGGCAAACAATAAGAAAGGAGTTAAACAGCTGGAAAAGCTACTGGTATTTTTAGTGCCTTTCCCTTCTTAGGCTTGCTTCACTGTGAAGAACTCTTGCTTATTTCGGTAGCCTTTAGCTAAAGACTGCAGTGATTAGGATGTCAACTCCAGTACCTTCTTGGTTGGGTTGTTGTTTGGTTTTTTTATTTTTTTTTAGTGTTAAGTCCCGTTTCAGCATTTCAGGGCAAATTAAGTAGCTACCTAGTAGTAGTTAGACTTACATACCTGTCACTAAAGAAACTGTTTGTTGAATGAACTGCTTTGTCTAAAAAAGCTAAAAAAGGGGTAATATGTGACCCAGTGGAGTGTATGAATGAGCATTTTTATTTGTGAAAGATGTTTTGAGTCCTTTTCACCCACTCAGGTCAGCCTCCTTTTTACATAGGAGGAGCTGCTAGAATGATCATTGTTCATTGCTAACACTGTATAATTAAAAAACAATTTATCTGACTTAAGTGAGCACACAGAATTGGTTTGGCATGGAATCGGTAACTACTGTATGCCCTGGTACTGTCAGGTGTTGATGAGTGTTCTGTATTCAGGAGAAAGTGTACAAGGTTCAGTCATGCTCCATGCTTTTCCATCCTCTTCCCTGCCCACTTCTGGGTGTGAATGCACTCTTGCTGTAGCACTGCAAATCCTCTTCTAGTGTCAGTGCAAAAATGCTGTTAAGTTCCTCACAAGTGACCTCCAAGACAGAGGTTTTCTCTGTGCCATCCTAAATCAGAGACACAAACCTTTCCCCATCCAGTTTGTTAGCTTTTTAATTAGTTTAAAAAACAAAAGAAAACAAAAGAAGCCAAAAGACCTCCTCATGCCCCACCCTTGCTGCATAAATTCAGGCATACAATTAATGTAGTGTCTGTTTCCTGAAAAAGACTGTATAATAAACTAGCACTTAATGCAATCTACCTGGGTAAATGGATTTACTTTGTAAGCTATCAGGCTGAAGATTATCCGGTTTTAATAGTAATTTTAAAATCAGCTGCATTCATAACGTCCTTTGTGTTAGGGATGTCACGTAAAACGAGCTTTCAAGGGGGGCTGAAGACACTTCTGCTGATCTGTTTGTTACATCTGTACAACTGAGAATGGCATACAGACATTTATTAAGTTTATGAGAGACAGCCCAAAATAACTGAAATAATTTTAAGTTCAAGTTCACACTATAAGTAAACGTGGAGAAAGTTCCTTATAAGATTCTTTATGAGGTTTTAATTTTGTGGAATTACATACCACCATATCAGCCGTATTTCCTTTGTGAAGAATAGTTGTTTCCATCCCATGTCCTTCAATGATGAATTGTCTAGAGAAAAACATATGCACAGATTTCTTGGGATCAAGAAACTCTTAATGATGTGTCTGAAATTATTTGTGGGTTTAGATAATTATTATTGTTTTGGATCAGGCCTAACTAGCCAATGAACGACCTGCAAACATAGCGTCCTTTCCTTTCAGGCCTTACGTACGGATGTCAAAGCGCTCTTGCATGATACCTAACGTGACCCCTGCCTCCTCCTCTGACTGTTCATTGTGCTGATGTGTAGTAACAGACGCTTGGTTTCTCCACAGGCTTACCATCAATGCTGAGTGCCAGCTGCAGCTGCACAATTTCCCAATGGATGAACACTCATGTCCGCTGATATTCTCTAGCTGTAAGTACTGCTTTGATGCCTTATTGTTGTATACGACTAGTATGCAGAGGCACGAGTTTAATTCTGATTTCTGTCAGGTGGTTCAACAGGTATAGGAAGTTTAGCTTTGCTTAAATATGCCGTGAAGTCTTCTGTAGATTTACTCTGTTGTTTTTGCCACAACCAGCCTTTTTAGCTGATACTATAGTCACACTTTTAGCTGAAGCAGATATCCATACCAGTCTGTGCTATGTTAATCTATACAATCATGTGACATGCAAATGGGAATAGAAACTGCAGTTTTCTTGTGGAGGTGCACAGCTTGGGGACATGCCTAGCACTCTCTGAACATCTGAGTTTATAGCAAGTAGCATGGTAATGCCTCTCTGTTCCATAATAAAGGTAAATGGTGTAACTACTGTAAATCTCATTTTCCTTTTATTGCTCAGCTTGTCCAGTAGTCCCCATGTTGTATTGTATGTAGTGGTGTTGGTATGTTTAAAACCTACCTAATAGGCAAAACAGATACATTGGTGAAATGGATGGAAAACAAATCATTTGCGTTAATGTTGAGGTCCAGTATTACTGTGAGGAAAAGTTATCTTCATGCTGATTCATTTGAAAAAGCTTGAGAGCTGTCTGCTCATGGGTACACCCGCACAGTTTTGTAATCCAAAGTCACACAATACAAATGTTTTACAAACATTTTTAAAAGGTCTCCACTAAAGATTTTTTTTTAATAAACTCCAAGATTCAGGATCTCTGTTCTCCAAAAGTGAATGGGAAATGTATTGTTTTGTCTTTCTATTTAGAAAATAGCTTTTTCTCCATCATCTCTTAAAAAGTGATAGAAGAATTACACTATTTGATGTCTTCATAATAGATATGCTGTTGTGATAGTAGGGTATTGATTCCCATACGTGAATAGTATACAAACAGAGATCCTCAGTCAGAAACCAGATTTGAATTTCAGCTGATCCAGGGTATATTCTTCTTTTTCCCCAGGAAAATGTTTTTAAAAAATCTGCCAGTGTGAACATCTCCCTTTCCCCCAAAACGTTATCACTACGTTGCCATTTTTTATGATCTATGTATATAAGTGAGCCCGGGCAAAAATACACAGTGGTGTGTTTAGTTCAGATGTGTGGAATATATGCATACTCAACTGAACAAGAGGCAGATAGCTCCTGAATGAGCTTTCCTGCTAATGAACACTTGTCACTGAACTATATGCACCTCAGCTATCTTTAGTTACTGCATAAAGCTACTCTTACCTTGTGGCAATCTGCTGTTGATTTGCTGAGGTACTGGGAAAGGAGTGTGTGATCTTAAAAATTAAATCCCAGTCCAGAGATACTAATTAAACGTACCACATAAATTTGGTAGGTCCTGCGCTAGCAGTAACCAAAGAAGGTGAACTCTAAAAAACAGGGAAGTTGCCTCAAACCTTGCATTCCCTAATAGCTAGGCAGTTGCCAAATGCGAGTAAGTTATACTCTGTGTTTTTTATTTAAAGAGAGAGGATATCAGTGGGAACTTCAGAAGGCTCCACTCCATGGCAGAGTTTCAAATACATCTTGATTTGTAGAGTTTCCTCCTAATTTAGATCTACTAGCTCAGAGCCCTTCTACCCTTGAAAACATACATGTATTACATATGTGTATTGTACATGTACTAGCATCTATGGAGATGGAGATTACATAGGATCAAGCAGAAGCTGAGTATGTCACAGTTTCTATGTGCCTTCTTTGTAGTTTCTTGCCAGATGGAAAAATCCATGGAGGAATATTAAAATAATGTTTTATAGTTTCAACAACCTTTTTGGTCATGTTGGTAACAAGGGTTTCTTCAGGTTTATACTGAAATGTGTTCTTTTCCTTGAAGACTTTTAGCACTACTATTATCATAGTAGTAGGACATCTCCTGTGTGATTTGTTTGTTTCATAACTCAGTTGTATTTTCAGTGTTGCGTGTACTCATAGCGGTCCCAAGATACGTGGCACTCAGTGGGACTTATGAAGTGAATGACTGAGTGAATGCCTGAATGATTTATTACTGCCTGCTATGACAAGTTTCTGAGGGGACAAGCCGATTAATGATTCCAAGATGTATGGCTTTGAATAAAATAAAAATGGTTGTAGAATTCACAGCACAGCTCCGTTTCCCTCTGCATCCCTCTCGTTTGTTCCCCAGCACACAGACAAATCTTCTCAGTTTCCACTGTAGGCAAACACAAAAAAGCACAAGTTTTGGAGAATATTCCCTACATCTCTATACACACATGAACAAGGTTAATATTTGAAATTTCTTACTTTTTATATAAATTTCCCTTGATATATCAGAAATGTGAAAGTAATCTGAAATCATTTCTACAGTATTTTACTCTAGTGCCAACTAACTCACAGCCTAACCTGGTTGTTGCTCTGGGGACAGTTGATACTGCTTTGGTGGGTATACTGAGCTCTCCTTCGTCCACTTGCCAGAATGAATAAGGAGGAAACAGCAGCTTATAAACAAGAGACCATCTCAGGGTGCTAACACTGGTTACTAAAACCTCCCTACACGTTCCTGTAGAAAATCTTGTTCAAGAACAATTCCTGGAGCCCTCTAGTCTCTTTTATAGGAGTTAGAAAGTATTGAAATAATTTGGAAGCTCTTTACTCTCTGTGCAAGTTTTGTATGTGCTTCAGGTGACATGATGAGTCATCTGGCATATTAGGGCACGTGGTAGGTGTGTGTCTGTTGTTGCCGACCTTATGTAGATGTGCACTTAGCACACTGCTTATATGAAAAGTTGAGCCAATAGCTTAATGCAGGGCTGCTGTGCAATGCGACAGCTCTTTCCCACTCTGTGTACTCTGTGTGTTGACTGGTTTCATCAACCACATGTGGCAAGCAGGATTCGTTAATACAGAGATGCTACAACATTGGCATCAATGCCAATGCATGGTATGAATGTGTGTTTCCCTGTGAACATGAAGAAAGAATCAGTGCTGTTACTTGATCCCTGTGTAGCAATCTTTGATAGATTTTGCTCTATATGATCACATTGTCTTCATATGGTTTTAAAGTACTGTATACTACTGCATAAAAATATTCTGTCAGTGTGGTTCTTCATTTGCATTAATTTATCCTCCTGAGCCAAGGGAGGCTGCTGTACTACTTTTGGTACTCAGGTAGCATATTAAACTGTCTTAGTTATCTCTATGCAGCACTGATTTGAGCACTGTGGAAGAATTTCAGGATTCTGCCATAAAATTTATTTTATTGAGATAGTTAGGATTTACATAAACATCAGTGAGGAAGAGTAGGTATTCTGTCCGAAGGACAATGTCAGCACAAGAATAAACAAAAAAGACACAGGCAGCAAAATGCAGGGTGGAAATGAGAAGTTAAGCAAAATTAATTGTGGAACTCCTACCACAGGATACTGTGGGTGGTAAAATTTTATAAGGATTCAGAAGTGTTTGGACAAATCATTACAAGAAAAATACATTGGGAGCTTTTAAGCAAAACGAGATCAGTTTTTTTTATTCTGAGGTAGTAAGAGCATTTCAGATTAAATAGTGGGCAAAAGTGGCTGTATGGCTAAGCTACTTGAAGGAACTCTTTTCCGTTAGAGTTGTCACACGGCTGGTTTCCAGCTGGCCTACATGTTTTTGGTTTTCCTTTGTCAGAATGAATGTTCTGGATTTTCTCAATTTGCGACAGCTAGGCACACTGCAGAATAACGTGAGCATGTTTGCGCCCACACCTGCACAACAGTTAACTGTTCGAGTGTTCATTTTTTTCAGCCCAGCACAAACCTTCACCTCCTCTCCCCCTTCATGTGCTCAAGATTAACTTAAATTCTTGACACTCCTTCAGGTGACAGCATACAACAGCCATACCAAGATGAAGCTGACAAACCCATTACACCCTGTTTAAACAATCTGGCCAACTAACTTCTTGATTATGTACAAGGAGCTTTATGGTGGGAATCTGTGCTAGCTGCATACCCGAGGTCTGAAACAATCTGTAAGGCCGTGTTTCAGGCTTTATCAGATGCAGTAATATTGAGCTGCAGTGCAAGATGCCAGAATCAAAATAATAAGACTGAATTGATTAATGGGTTTTCATTGCTTTATTTTTCTTGCTGCTGTTCTGATCAAACAGCAGACACTTGTTCATTTTAAAAAGCACCTTAGATTTAAGCAATAGAAATGATAACAGGTTTTGTAGCCAATTATTTATCTTTTCCCCAGTGAGAAGGTCTACAGTGTCCTGAGTTGCCCATTACTGGCAGATTGCTGCAAGGCAGGAATAGGTGGGCATGCCTGGAATGCTATTCCTACTGCAAACACTAAAATATACACATAAAAGTTCACGAACAATTCAGGTGTTTTCAGTTCAGTGGAAAATAGGGGAAAGCAAAATTCCCAGCTATTGATGGTCTAGTTTGCTCAGTCAGGTCTTAAAACAGGTACTTTTAGCCTTCTAAAAGTTCAAGGTTTTGTTTTTGGTTTTGTTTTTTTTTTTGTCATGTACAAAAGCATGCAAAGTGTTGCAGAAAAAAAAGCAAGGAAATGTGAAATGCATTTTAAAGAAATTCATCCAAATCTAACATACTGCTTGAAAGAAACAGATCCCGTCTTTCTAAATATAAACTCAGTTCAATCAAATGTTACCCCTTTGAACATGAAACCTCTTATGGGTATGCAATCAGTACTTTGAGCCTCATATCATTAATTTTCTAACAGAACTAGCTGTCATCGCCAATTTTAGTATGTTTCTCCTAGCCTAGAAAAGTAAATGCTGGTTTTGTGGAATGAGATGTGCTTTCTTTCATCTCAAGTATCATCAGCAGAATCATTACTGAAGTCTGAGGGCAGAATTTTACTCCTGATGAAGAACAGGCCAGAAGGAACACAGCTTAATGTTCATATCTCAAGAGGACTTTCATTAAAGGTGCTGGGAAGGCATTGCAATGTGCAGAAAAAGCTTTAATCCACATCTGAACTTCCCATCTGTGCTCTCTGTAATGGGCTGAACCGGATCATGGGGAATCAATGGAATTCTTGATTCAGGTTTTGTGACGAGCATATTTTAGCCATTGTAGCTTTCTCCTCTTCCAGGAAGGCAGAAATTAAGGTACCGGGATTCATCCATCCTTCTCTTCAGAAGACTGTCTTTTTCAGAGAATAGTCAATATATAGTGGTCTTATAGAGAGAGAAAAAGAAATATATTTATGGAAAATTTGGCCTTTTGAAGTTTCCTTGCAAACCCTGTATTTAGCATATGACTTGTGTCAATATGACAATTCATGAGTACAATACATGAAGCATATCTGTGATAAATCCCTCCTCTTATTCATCTGCTAATCCCTCTCATACACAGACATTTCCATATCTTCTTATTTCTGTTGCCCTCTTTTAGACTTTACTGTTTTCATTACATATTTTTTCAAATACCTTGGTTGGTGTGCAAGGCAGTATTCAAAGACAAGTTGACCATTCCAAAGATTTATGAAGGAGTACATGATGCTGTAGGGACCTTCTTTGCTTCTGTTAACGTGTAAGCATTAATGTTTCTAAGCATTTTTTTCCTGAGTTACCCACAATGACACCTGGATGTGGTAAACTTGAAATATGCTGTTATCTTATGTGAGTAATTTAATTTCTTCATTCCAACAGCCATTCTGAGTGTAATCTGCTGCTGCACTGCTCAGTTGTTAAACCTCCTTAGGTTTCCCTAAAATTCCCTTCAGGTGTTTCTTTTTTATCTAACGTAAATAATTTATAGATTCTTAGAGACTCAAATACTTATCCAATTGTTTGACTACTCACTACTGGCTAATTCACTACTACTTTTCTGTGTGTGACTCAATACATTTCTCAATACGTAAGAGTCACTGCACTAAGTATCTTTTAGATTTTTATGACTCTCTATTTTATAGCCAAGCCAAGACTCATAAAAATTTTACAAGTTAGTCTGCATTGGAAGTTCTGCTAATTTTTATCTAATTGCTCCAATAGGATGTACTATATATCTATGAAATGGGTCAGATTCATCCATCGTGTAAGTGCATTCACTGTAAAGTTACACTTTCTAAATCTATTTTGTGGTAGATTCATGCCAAGCTAGTGCATATTGTAAGTGTTAGTGTGGCACTACTGTTTCTGTTTGTCTTCTGTCTCATTACTCGCAGTATATCAGAGACACCTTTCTAAACATTTACAGCTATATGGTTCAATGCTGGTTCGAAATTTATACAATATTTTGTGATATGAGTAATAGACTTAAAACAATCTGATATTAGATCTAATAGTCACCAATACGCAAGTGGTCTCCATTTTGTAGAAGAAGCACCGAAACTTCCCTGAGGTTGAGGGTTGTCCATTGCCTCCCTGATGATCAGGGAGAGCTGACGGCAGTGGTTAATTGATGTATTATCCCTTGCTCTTCTGTTCCTCACAAAGAGCTAAGGTTTTGGCCTAGTAGCAGACCAAATGTCTTTCTCCTTTTATAGTGACTCTTGAGATTTTTCTCCTCGAGATGAAGGCTCCTCTGGAGAGGCAGCAGCTGCTGTAAAAATGAGACCCTAGGGTAAAAGTACAGCAAGTACTGATTAGTGAAGCCTAAAATGCTTAACTCATGAGATCTTGGGTCCGGAAAACTCTGCCTGAGACAATCTGGATTGATGGTAAACTATTCCAGGAATCTGGCATCTACCCTAGTTTTGCAGTGGTCTTCCAAGGATCCTTGGTGTCTCCATTTACCCTGCACAGTTGCCTGAGGAAGATGGGAGACCCGTGTCATGGCGCAAACTCTCTACGCAATCTGCTGCAGAACCCAAAAAATGCTCTTATTCCAGGATCTGAAGATTAGGATAGCTGACTGTATTTCAGGGATAAGACCACCCAGCTCTGACTTATGTTTAAACAAGGAGACTGGAAGTCCAAGAAATCCCAAGGGCAGTCTAGCTTCTCAAAGCAACCAGTCTTATTTTTCTAAATTTTCTATTAGTAAGATAAAAAAAAAAAAACAGTACCAAAAACAATTTTAGAAAAGACAAAACCTGCCTGTGAGCCTTTTTTTTTTTTTTTTTTTTGGCAAGAATATATGTAGCTGACTAAGTTATGCTTATGGTATCAGTAGAAAATAAGAGAAAATGCTGAAGCAAGGCAGGTGGCTGGTTGCATGTCTGACAGCTGAATGTATCAGCAAAAGGCCCTGGAGTCTCTGCCATGTGACAATCATTGTTAGTTCCCATGATTTCATCACAGATCTCATGATATTTGGTGTTTTCTTGAAGCCAAAACCCCTTTAAGCATGTTACCATGTGCCAGTGTGAGCTTTTTTGCTTTTTTTTTTTAACAAACATTTGATAGTGTGACACAAATGCACCACAGGCAGGAAGAAAATAGCTTTCTCTAATGTAATATAACACCTTTTATATACTACATATTTATGTTACTGTTAAGTGCTTATTTAGGTATGTGATAACTGGTTTGCAAATTAATTGATCTTTATGGAGAGGCTGGTCCATAACTTGTAAAATCCTGGCAGCCCTGCGTTCGTAACTTCTGACTTACAGAGCTCATATTTGTGATATACAGAGCATCAGGAGACAGTCACGCTCCCTTGCATCATATTTTTTAACATGAGAAGGAATGACTGGTTTTGGCACTCTCTAACAATTCCATCACAGGACCATGTAGCCATGTTGTATCAGCCAGCTTCTAGCCATCAATGACTGGAATGTGGCTATCGGTGGCTACAAGCTGTTCAGAAGGGACAGGCGAGGAAGGAAAGGCAGAGGGGTTGCATTCGACATCAAGAAATGGACAGAGTGTGAAGAGCAGTCTCTGAGGAATAGCCACGAGCAGGTTGAAAGCTTGTGGGTAAGAACTGGAGACTGAGGCAACAAAGGGAACTTTGTGGTTGGTGTCTACTACAGGCCACCCAATCAAGGGGAGCCTATTGACGAAGCCTTCTTACTCCACTTACAGAAGGCATCATGTTTGCAGGCTCTTGTCCTGCTGGGGAACTTCAACCACCCCAACATCTGCTGGAAAAGTAGCACGGTGAGCTGTAGGCAATCCAGGAGACTCCTGGAGTGTGTTGAGGATAACTTCTTAAGCCAGGTAATAGACAGCCCTACCAGAGGGGATGTGATACTGGACCTGATGGTCACCAACGCAAGTGAGCTAATCAGTGATGTCAAGATTGGAGGCAGCCTGGGCTGCAGGGATCATGCACCGGTGGAGTTCGCAGTCCTGAGGGATATGGGTCAGGTGAAGAGTAAAGTCAGGACCCTGAATTTTAGGAAAGCAAACTTCCAGCTGTTCAAGGAGTTAGTCAATAGGACCCCCTGGGAAACTGCCCCCAGGGACAAGGCAGCAGAACCAGAGCTGGCAGATCTTTAAGGATGCTTTCCATAGGGCGCAAGAGCTCTCGATCCCCAGGTGTAAGAAATCAGGCAAAGAAGGCAAGAGACTGGCATGGCTGAGTCAAGACCTGCTGGTCAAACTAAAGGGCAAGAAGGAATTGCACAGGCAGTGGAAGCAGGGACAGG
>JAVKLA010000057.1:9494895-9535445 GCA_034782735.1 Sagittarius serpentarius
TCGGAGGGCTGGAACCCCTCTCCTATGAGGACAGGCTGAGAGAGTTGGGGTTGTTCAGCCTGGAGAAGAGAAGGCTCCAGGAAGACCTTATTGTGGCCTTTCAGTACTTGAAGGAGGCTTATAAGAAAGATGAGGACAAACTTTTTAGCAGGGCCTGTTGTGATAGGACAAGGGGTAATGGTTTTAAACTAAAAGTGGGCAGATTTAAACTAGATATAAGGAAGAAGTTTTTTACAGTGAGGGTGGTGAAACACTGGCACAGGTTGTCCAGAGAGGAGGTAGATGCCCCATCCCTGGAAACATTCAAGGTCAGGTTAGACGGGGTTTTGAGCAACCTGATCTAGTTGTCCCTGCTTACTGCAGGAAGGTTGGACTAGATGACCTTTAAAGGTGCCTTCCAACCCAAACTGTTCTATGACTCTATGAATGTGGGGATGCTCTGGTATACAAATCTTTGTGTTCTCTTGGTTAGGGAGTCATAGCAATCCATTCTATAAATAAATTATTGTCTGTGAGTAAGATAAAAGTGAACCTTTATGGGTCTTTTATTTCAGCATGAGAAAGCAGACTGAATGGCTAGCATGGTGTCGCTCTTACAGGGAACAGCCAGAGGTGGATCAATAGTCAGCAGTGCCCAAACTCTTAACAATGCTGTGCATAGCTCACTCCTCTTTGGGTTACGGGCAGATTTTGATCTTTGGTGGTTATCTTGATCCTTGAAGAAACGTCCTAAGGCACCTTCCAAGATGCATGCTCCTTTTGTGTGTGCAGAGGTGTTACATCACAGGCTTATTTGGTGTTCCTTTCTTTTGGAGCGTTACATTTTTGCAAACGTTGATATAGTTACATGTATTTATTCCTTGTAGCCTCCATTAACGTAACTAAAATATAAATCAGAAAATATAACATAAAACATTAAAGTACAAGTCAAGGTAAGCCACTGCCAGGCAACTTAAAACCTGCAGCAGTTCCCTTCTCCTACTCTTATTCGCACATTTCCAAAGGCAGGAGATGAGCTTGCTTGAACCCAGAAGGTTCAAGCTATTTTAGGTCCTAGGATAATATGTGGCATATTTTTAAAGAAACAAAGAGCATATAGTTTTCTAATTACTTTAGTTGTTGTAATGAGTACATTTAAAAAAAAATAAAAATTGATTGTATTATTGTCTTTCATGGCCACCTCAATGGCCACACTAAAAGTTACACTAATGCATCTCCAAACTGTGAAAACTATGTGCTTCAACCCACTGGTATCTTATGAGAAATGAAGAATTGCTGCAGAAATGCTTCCAAGTGTAGAAAAACCATTTGGCACTTTCAGAACCAAGAAGTGTCAGAACCAGAACTAATACCAAGTAAAATTGTTGAGGAGGAGAGAAAAAGAGAATGAGGAGAGACCAGAATTGCAAGGTCAGCCAGATAACCTGCAGTATGCCACAGAAGTTTAACAAAAGCGGTGACTATTGACTCTCAGATTAGACACATCTTGGGTAGAGCCCAGTTGATGCTTGTTGCTTTTGCTAGGCTTGACTGACCAATGATAATGCAGTTAGTAGAAGCCATCGAAGATTTACTTCTAAAACACACTCAAAAACCAGGATGAAAACGTCAAGTCCTCAACTCATTAGCCTTGTCTTACCAATTTTATTTACCTTTAACACAGCCTGGAAAAACAAGGCAGCCTGGAAACATGAAACGTTACCATGAGAAAAGGCCCCTCCCTTTTCTCGCTGCTGCTTCTGCAAAACTAACGGAAAAACAAAAACAAATCCCCAGCGCCCACGGCGCTAAGAAAGGGAAGGAAGGAAGGCAGTCGTGCAGCTTTGAACACTGCTTTGCTAACAATGTTAGAGGACAGTCACGGAAATGCCCTGTGTATCTGCTGCTGTTAGAGGGATGTTGCTGAGGTCTGCCTGGCTGTGAAGAGCAGGTCTGTCTCCTTAAAAGGTGATTAACATTGTGTAATGGGCATGCTCTATGACAGATAATAAAACTTTAATCCTTTTTCATAGTTGGGTAGCATGTAAGTCTGTCAAAACAAAATACGCTGGGATTATGTCTCTTACTATCAGATAACCCTTCAGACAGACAAAAATACAAGTGATAAGGTTTAGACGGGAGAAAGCAGAAACACAAATTGAGACATCAAATTTAACTTCATTTTTAAATAAGTATTTTTATATTCTCCCATATGATGTAGATTTTCAATTGATGCTTCTTTAAGAAACACTGCAGTTTTATATATCTAAACGCAGAGTTTATTTCTGTGGAATGGAAATTAAGTTATGATTTAATGTTTGGGTTAGCCATGCATATTATAAAGCATTTATTTTTTCCCTACTTTTTTTCATAATGTGACTTCTGGCAGTTTTACCACTGATCTTTTAAAGCTCAGGAGTAGCTGACTTCCACAAAACCTTTCTATCATTCGTAAGAAAGAAAACATAAGGAGGCATGTAGATTACACAAAAGGTACGTGCCATTCTGGGGCAACTGGCCAAATCAGAGAGGCTTCTTTCTGGCTCCTTCTGCCTGCGTTTCTTTCCCAGGGAAACCAAGGCAGTATGGGGAGGGCTGGTGTGGGACTTTACTACGTCCTGAGGGAGGCAGGAGCATCTAGGAGTTCAGAAGTTCTCCCAGCTCCACCAGGTGCAATGTAACCTTAATCAGACTACTGGTTTCATATTGTCTGTTGCTTTTGCTGCCACTTGCATTGATATTTTTTGGTGAGCACTGGTGAGCAAGGTTCACTGCACCTGTCTCCTCTGCCTGGTCAGCCCTGAGTGCATCAGTTCAAGGAATGTCCCAGTTAATGTCCGTTTTTCACTCTGGCAGCCTGATTTGACATCCGTGTTTCTTCCCTTTGGAAAACCACCAGTGAAAAACTAAGAGCCTCATTAAAACAAATCTGTTTATCAGGAAGTGAAATGAATTGCAGTTCACTGTATTTAGGTCCTTCATCAATATCTTTCTATTTTCATCCTTAGCAACACAGGTTACTAGAAAACTACATCAGAGGTGTTCCATGCTTGACATGGGCCTCTTATGCAAGGAAAAGATGAACAAAGTTCATGGTCTTGGTCCCGAAGCTCAAGGTATTCCAGACCATGCCCCAGGATATATTAAAGCCATCTAAATTCCTAATTGGAACTGTTGCTTGAATAGAACAGAAGAAAATAATATGTGTGAAAGGCTGTTATGAAGTTAGCCCTTGATTTGTAGATGAACATCTTTCTTAGACAAGAAGATCCATCCTGATCTCACCATCTTCTGCTCCAGTTTTGTCCTCAGTAAAAAACAAGCAACATGAGTATAACAACAACAAACCTACCAAAAGAATCTCTGTTCTTCTCTCTCAAAGGCATGCATCCTTCTGGGCACACCCACTCACTTACAGACACGTCAAGAAGAATGAGAAAGTATGAGAAAACAGATATGTGATGGTTTGCAATCTTTTCATTACTGGCAGGTGCTCAGCTACTAAGGCGACAAGCAATATGCAGGAAACTGCATGGAGTTAAACAGGATGAAGCAAAAAGAAGAACAAATCCTACTGTGGATCCTCAGAAATGGACAAACTGACTGTCCTTTAACTTTTCTTACTGGAACATATGTCAAATATTTAGTTATGGCCTTGAGGCACTCTGATGCTGATATGCTTATAAGTCTTCCCTTTAGCTACGTTAACTGATTTGACATTTGAATGCACATTTCCTATAACTGAGCTTTGAAAAAAAAATCTGTTAATATAGTCTTCATGGGTTGCAATGGTATACTTTGCATATCTCATGCCATTTGAGCTGATGAATTTTCAAGGAAAACTTTTTTTTCTTTGGAAAGAGGTTATTACTGTGAAATATAAACTTTTCTTTTTGAGGAATACATATTTTAACTTTGTGCAAGATTTTATGAATTTTTGGTCCTCAACAGAAAGAAGTATCTACACTATAACATCCTGAGGCACTCGAATCCTGAATATGTGATGCTTAGTTTCAAATCTCATCTTAAAAGGACAATGTAGAGATTCTCAATGTACTTTTTCATGTTGCTTGTAAGTGGCCTGATCACACACTGGCTATTTTACAGTTTTTGAATCATTTCTGACTCTCTGATTTTTTCACTGCAAAAGGTGAAGTCAATATGCTTATTGTATTTCAAAATATAGCACCTAAGGGAAAAATAGTAGCTATTTTACACTTACAGTACTTCCTATGCATTTATCTGAAAGGGAGCAAAAATACCAGCTCATTTAGGAAAAAAAAAAGGTAGAGCAGTCAATGCTGTCCATGTTTTAATTCTGGAAGGTCAGTTGCTCTTTTCAAGTTAAAAGGAAGAAAAAGTAGCAAGAGGTGCATGTTTGTACCTTACAGGTATTTTCTTCCTGTATTGATTGACTTCAAATGAAGCTACTAGACCAAATGAGCATGGAGAAGTTTGTCTGCAAGTAATGACTTTCAACGGAAGGGAACTTTGAGGTCTGAACAGTGTTATTTGTTCACAGCAGTTGTCTGAAAATCAACATTTCAATAATACAGCATCGCTTGCCTCTGGCAGCCAGAGTAGGCAACCACAAACTCTTGGATAAATGTCTCTTATGATTAAAAGGAAACTGAAATATCGAAGTGTTTCATAACATGGTATTTCCTTTCTTTCTTTTTGTCCCCAACACCTTTCCCCGAAGTCCACACTTGAAATCTTTAAAGCTTTTCTTGTCTAACCAACACAAGACTGCAGAGAGGAAGATAAAAGGATGTTGCCAGCAACTTGCAAACCTCAAAGTTGTTTGGGAGATTTGTACTGTAGGTTTCTATTGATTTATGTGCAAAATATAGCAGCATTTCTTATGTCAAGGCTTAGCAGAATTGGCAGCCAAAAATCTTGGTCTGTGGTACTATCAGATTTCAAAAGTTAAGCAAGCTGAAACTGGTCATTACTTGTATGGGAGTTTCAGCAGGAAAACCGAGCTGTTTCTGTGATTCCAGAATGACAGTTGCACTTTTGTTTATAATTGTGTTCACTGTGATTCGTTACAGCCACCAAAGAGTGTCTTCCCACTGGTATCTACATAACTGCGTGTACCAAAGCAAAACACATTAATGGCCAGTGCACGGTAGTATTCTTTAATGTTTAGATACTATACTGAAGTGCATGGTGGAGTAATGTGACAACGGTCATTACCTGAAGCAAGGGAGGTTCTGACTTGATAGAAGGAGAAGAAAAATCACCAAGGAGAGTCAAGCATTGGAGCAGGTTGTCCAGGCACATCGTAAAGTCTCTGTCCTTGAAGGTTTTCAAGACACAACTGGATAAAGCCCTGAGACACCAGGTCTGAATTAAGTATCAACCCTACTTTGAGCAGGAAGTTGAACTAGAGACATCCTGAAGTCTCTTTCAACCTGACTGACTCTATCATAACATCTTTTTCACATCCAGAACAAGATTTATGTTAAAATATTCTGTTTTCCTTATAGAGCAATTTGTTCATATTCTGAGATAAAAATCTGTGTTTGTGAAAACCATCTTTCTCTGACAACTTTTTGAGAGAATCAGTTTTCAGTGGTGGCTTTCTTAGGGAGCTCCCAAAAAGGGCAGCAGGGCGGGGATGTGGAGAATTGAAAATTGTTGCAGCTTCCTCTTCACAGTTTATTTTTCTGAATGACTAAGTATATGTACTATTAGACGTGGTGATGTTTTTTCTGTATTTTTTCATTGTATAATGGTTGTTACCACCATAATCAATGGTATATTATTTGCAAACAAGGTAAACTTTTGTTGTTCAAGACCTGGGGATTCTTCCAAAGACTATTACTGTCAGACAATATGTTCAAAAGTCAAGCAGGATATAGAATTTATCCTTTTATTTCCCTAGAGCTCTCCCCACTCTGTGCAGATTCCAGGAATTCATTTTCAGGTCCCTGGCACACTGCTGCGACAGCTCGTTCTTCTACCCGTTGGCTATCGGCATTCACACCGCAACAGCACGCAAGAACTCTGACACTGACTCCAGCAGCTCCTTCCACTCTCCCTTCCCCCTTTTTTTTCTTTATCCTGTTGTCTTCCACCCATGACTATTTCCTTTCTCCGCCTACCCGATCTTTCTTTGCACTCCTGCATGGACTGGCTGTGGCCAGAATTCCCTTCCTCAGGTCTGGCAAGGAAAAATTCCTTCCAGCTTCTTCATTCTTTGGCAGGAAACAGAAAGGCATCGAGAGGCAGAGCTCCACCTCTGAAACCGTAAGGGTAACGTCTAGAGAGTGTTTCTTGCTTGGAAGGTCAGGGTGGCCTCTGTATAGGAGCGACAAGTCTCAAGTGACATTCAGCTGGACAATTACATACAATTAGGGAGGGAGAATTAAAAAGCTGAGAGAAGGAGCTCAGGAACAATAAGAAGAAGTTTAAGGATTAGAGAATCTTCTTTTGATGGAGATGTTGACAGAGGAGGAAAATGGATAGTCATGTCCATGTTTGAAAAGACAGATCCAAAAAATTGATGATATAAGGTAAAACCCACAGAGGAACAGAAAACCCAAGAAGTATGACTGAATTTCAGGATAAGATATTCACAGTGACAAGAAGCTTGAAATTAGGAAGTAGAGAGAACATAGCTACTGTAGTAAAGTAGACCAAAACTAAAAAAAAAGCAGAGAAAGAAAATGTGTAAATGTTTTATTGTTCAGGACTCAAGCATAAAAAGACATAAACCAGTGTCATATACATACCTATCACACAATTTGTACAGTTTCTGTGAATTTGTTTTTGTAAATTCTATTTCATAAGCATCCCTTCAAATAATTAACTGATCTGAAATTTTTGTCCTTTACTCAAACAAACTGGTCAGCTTCTGTTCTTACCTTTCCAGTAATTTTCTTATCATACACTTTTGAATTTTTTTCACTTTAATCAGAACTTGGAGCAGAAGTGCTGAAATACTGTAAAAAATATTCTCATAGTATTCCTCTGATAAAGAAAGGCAGGGCATAGCAGAAATTTCTCACTGGAAGTTTTACCTCTGTAGAATTTCTGGACAACTGTAATAACTGGATGTGAGACTGAAATATTGTTCAGACGTACACACTTCTCGGTGATGGCCAGAACAAAACCTTTTGAAGTTCTGGAAAGAATTCATCATACAAATACTGTTGTGAATGACTGACTGCAATTCCATATCTGCTTCATCATTTTCATCTTAACGTCAGTTTAGAACCATTATTCATCACAGGCTTAAACCAGTTTTGAAACCATAGGAAAAGCTAATACCTGTAATAGAAAGTTTGTAACGACTGTTAGAGAAACAAGGTTTTAGAAACCTTTCAAGGAGATTTTTTTAATGTTCTTTGAAATAGTATTTAGTTTCTTCTAACCTTTCAACTCAGGTGTATAAATTACTATTTTTCCAACTATATAGGTCCTTGAGAAACTGGAGGCCTTTGTTAACTGACCTAAAGTACTTATGTACTCCATTAAAAAGTCAGTATTGTCAAGGTCTTTTTATTAAGCCATTCTGTCTATAGAATATGACTTTCCTTTCCAGCCTTAGAGGGTTTTAAGATGTTCAATATCAAGCTTCTAGAAATTTTATACCTAGCAAGATTATTAAAATTGCAAGAATTAACTATACTATACCAGTATTAGCACGTGCATAGGATATACCATAATCACATTTATAGAATAGTAACATATGAAATGGATATTGCTGATCTATCTCAGTCGAGAGAGAAACAATGGAGTTTGTTTTTCACAATTCCTTATCTTTAGTTTTTAATTAAAAAGTCCATTTAAAGAGAGTTTTGGTTTGTTTTTAATGTAAAGCCAGAAATTGAACAGTTGGAGCGACTTGCCTCATATAACTGATGAACTTTTCAGGCGATGACTGACACATAGTAGATTTTGACCTAGACCAGAGTTTGATGTCACTTTTGGGGTCTTTTTTCCTTCTTTCTTGAATTTTGCCTGTTCTTCTGTTCTTATACCATTGTGAATGGCATGTGATCTTTAAAAGTACAACAAACCTACTAAAAAAGACTGAGCAGAGTTCTAACAAAACACATATGAACAAATTGAGGTTTTGTAGGTGATATTACCTGAATTTTTATTTTTATTAAAGATAACTCAGATTTCCTACATTTAATTTTTAAATGTTCTCATGAAAACAATACTTGAGCATTAACATCAGATACATTTAACCTTACCTCAGGTTTAATATGCTCAGAGTTTGTAGAAAAGTAAATAAATCTCTAATGTCTTTGCTGTGTTTGTAAGATGTCAGTGTGTTAGTTTGGACATCTGTGTTACACTCTACATCTACAAGTGTCTGTAATGCTAATGGTTTGGTGCCAGAAAGACTTCAGGTTATTAGGTTGGAGGAGGTGTAATGTTACGTTGCAAACCAACCCAAAACTGATGTGCTGTGATGGCGTAGACACACAAAATTCACATGCTGTGATGGCACAGAGGTGAATCTTAAGAAGTTTAGTGCTGTGGATATCTTCTTGGCTGTATGGCACAGGAGGTCTGCTAAAAATCTTTGAATGCCAAACTAGCTGGTCCATGAATCCGTGCAGGGCTGTCACCAAAACCTCGGTGCTTTTCCTCTTGATGCTGTAGGCATTGACTAATTAGGTTATTGTGAACTGCTAACACCAAATGTACGAAAATTGTACCAGGTACCTAAGCTGGCAGATGAGAGGGGACATTCCAGAGGATTTCTGTAATCACTGGGTCTTATTTTCAGTTCTCTGCCTACAACTTTGAGACTTAGAAACTTAATTTTAAAATGGCAGCCTGGGACTGCACATGTTCTTCTTGTTTCCAGGAGCTGGGTTTTTAAATGAAATAGCAACTCTACCAAGAGGGTTTTTATGCAGCGTGTAGTTGGAGTTGCCAGATAGTAAAGGAAAAGCATGGGACTTCTTTAATCACTGGCTTTGGTATTTTTATTTCTGTAATGTATTGAGTTTTCTAGTTATTAGGAAAGGGAATCTTGTTTTTAGTTGGAAGAAAAATATCTCACCCAGTTACTATTTCTCTTCTATGTTATCCCAACCTAGGATTCCTCTCAATTTCACCCCTGTGCACGTGATGTAGTAGTAGGGTTATCAAGTGATTCCTAAGCATAATAATGTATAACTTCATATGAACTACTGGCCTATACATTAAGGAATTACATTTTTAAACTCATCATTAAATATTTAAAGGCTGATGGTGGCCTGAAATAAATCTGGGGCTGTGGGTCAAACCATTTGTGAACTGTTAAGGTGGAATAACTTATAAATAGGTGCCACAAGCAGTACCCTGTGTGAACAAAACGTGTTCATCCAAAACACTGGGTCTGTATCTGTACCAGTAAACTAAACAAAACCAGAGTATATTCTTAGGTGTTGGAACCAGATGGCGACTAGATTCTTGGAGCAGCCCCTTGGCAGGGTCCTGTTCTTTGCTTATTGACTTCCTCCCATTTTCCGGGCATGGATTTGGGAAGGTGAGGAGGAGGGTTTGCACTTTATGTAAAGGAATAGCTTAAATGCATGGAGCTCTGCTAGAGAATGAGTGACAAGCACCTTGAGATCTTACGGCTTAAGATCAGGAGACAGACAGACCAATATGGTGACATCATGTCTGGCATCTGATGCAGATCACCTGATCAAGAAGTTGAAGACTTCTTTAGGTACCTGGAGAAGCTGCCTGATCACAAGTCCAGGCACTCATGGAGGACTTGAAGCACTCTGATATCTGTTGTAAGGGCAGTATAGTTAGACATTAGCAATTCAAGAGAATTCTGCAGTGTCTTGATGACAGTTTTTTAACACAGGTGATTGGCATGCAGACTAGGACGTCAGTTTCTGGTGTACTTATTACACACGAATAAGGAAGAACTGTCTGGGCATGTGGGAATCAAAGACAGCCTTAGCTGAAGCCACCATGAGGTGACACAGTTAAAATCCTGTGAGAAGTGAGCAAGACAAATAGTGGAATCACAACTCTGGGGTTTAGGAGAGCAGACTTCACCTTGTTCAGAGACCTGCCTGGCACAGTCCCATGAGAGACTACCCTGGAGGGCAAAGGGGCCAAGGAGAGCTCATTGACCTTCAAGGACAGCCTCTTCAGGTGTGGCTGATCAACAGCACCCTGCAGTGGAAGAAGACTCAGAGGGGATGGGCAAGAGTGATGAGCTCAAGGAAGGATGTGAGGAATGAACACTATCAAGATAGCTGAATTTATCTCAACACAAAAGGGACTAGAGGGTGACCTTTGTTTTAGATATACAGCTGTACCAGTGGATCACTGGGTTGTGGTTGTGTTAACAGCCTTCCCTGAGATAATTAGCAAAGAATAATGTTTTCCTGAGCTAGCCAGACCAGCATGGAGGGCAGAGAATTGCATATGTGACTTAACCCAACATAAAGTGTAAAAACTGGACAACTAACAAAACATACTTTGAAGAGAACAAAGGGCTTGAGCTGGCTTTAACAGACATACTCCTTCCCAGCAACTGGAGAAGTCCAGCATAATCGTGGTCGAGCATATGGAGACTGGTAATAGGAATCACATTTTAATTGTGAATCAACTGCATATTGCAATTGCTATATTGTGCTTGTGTTGTCATTTCAGTACATTGCTGTAGCATTCTGCTAAATCAAAATCCTGTGTAATGTCAAATACCTACAAATAAGTAAGTCTGACATTAAGCATAAAGCCCTTCTCATGTGGAGCATCTAGAAGAACCTAGTCAGAGACTAATGGGCTCTGGCATCAGGGCAAAAGAATAGCCTCCTCCAGTGTGCAGGAAGTCAAACAAACATGACAGAAGGCTGGCATGGATGAATGGGGAACCCCTGACAGAGCTAAAATGCAAAAAGAAAGTACACAGAAGGCGGAAATAGGAAGGAGCTACCTGGGAGGAGTACAGAGACGTTACTGAAGCATGCAGAAATAGTTAGGAAAGCCAAAGAACCGCTAGAATTGAAACTAGCAAGTGATGCAGTGGCAACAGGAAAAGTTGCTGCAAGTACATTGGCAGCAAAAGGAAGGCTAAGGCAAGTGTGGGCCTCCTACTCCATAGGGCAGTGTTCCTAGTGACAAAGGACATTGAAAAAGTTGACGTACTCAATGCCTTTTTTCCTCACTTTTTTACTGTTCTGGGCTGTTCACACATTCCCAAGCCTATTGGCAGGGTCTGTGGAGTAAACTGTGAAAGACAGAACTACTAAGTGCTTACACTAGTTGAATATACACAAATCCATGGGACCAGGTGGAGTGCGTCCGATTGCCAACGTCATTGCAAAGACACTTTCTACCACCTTTGAGAGATCACAGTGATTAAGGCAGATTACTGATGGCTGTAAAAATGTAACATCACACCTGTCTTCAAGAAGGAGGATCCAGGTAACTACAGGCCACTCAGCATAGCCTCAGTCCCTTGGAAGGTTATGAAGCAAATCCTCCTTGAAAACATCTCCAAGCAGAGGAGGGACAAAAAGTTGATTGGCAGCATCCAGCATGGATTTATCATGGGCACATCATGCCTGACCAAACTGATTGCCTTCTGCGATAAGATAGTTGGATTTGCAGATAAAGGGAGAGTAGTGGATGTTGTATAGACCTTTGACGTAGTCTCCCACAGTATCCTTGTAGCCAAATTAGTGAGATATGGATTGGATAAATGGATTGTAAATTGTGTGGAAAATTATCTGTGGTGTTGTCTCAAAGAATCCGTGGTACAAAATCTGCCTATGGCCAGTTACTAGTGGTGTCCCTCAGGGATCAGTACTGTTTAATACCATTATGAATGATCTGGATATTGAGACAGCATGACCTCTCGGAAAGCTTGAGGATGATACCAGATTTAAGGAGGGGGAAGGTAGTACACTGGAGGCCAAGGGTGCCACACAAAGGGACCTTATACATGCTGGAGAAATGTGATGACAGGAACCTTAAATGAAGTTTAATACAGGGAAATGCAAATTACTATATCTGGGATGGAATAATCCCATGTAACAGTGGGTTACTGGCTGGGGGTTGACTGGCTAGAAAGCAGCTTTGCAAAAAAGAACCTGGGTGTCCTGGGTTACTTTCTATAGTTGAGGAACCCACAGTAAAAGACATCATGTGTCAGTGGAAACACAGAGATGAATAATTTGAAAAAATATCACAGAGTGGGAAAAAAGCCATAAATCTTGGGATTTGTTTAAGAAAGCATTTATTAGCAAACTAAAATCAAGCAAAGTTATTTCAAGTGCCAGCATATGAATGAAATATTTGACAAGTAATACCAGTGAAACAGAAAGGGGTGGGCAATGTAATAATTTTTTTTTGAAAGTGGCAAAAGTAAGTGTAATCATGTCCAGATTTAAGTTCATTTGCAAACCAGATACTCCCCATGAAGGCACATAGTATTCAAAAGAGGATTTGAAAACTAGAAATTGCTTTTTTATTTCTTTTTGGCTAGCTTGAATAATGTACATCGAAAGGTTACATCAACTATTATTTTTATGGTCTGTATTGAAATTAGATTCCCTATATCTATTCAACAAATTCATTCAACTATTCAGTCTTCATCAGTTGTGTTATCCTCCACCTCATTAACCAAAAAAGAGAATAAAGGAGGGAATTGGGAAAGAAAATCTTCAAAATTTATTCTGTTATTTCTATAGCAAAAATTATTCTTCAGTTTTTCACAATTTCAGTAACAATAGTATTGAAAGGCAAATTGAGAAAAATACCTGATGGTTAGCAAATACAGTAGAGAATGTCAAGTTTTACAGAAGTCTTTGCTTCAGTTTTAAAGGGGATTCTGCATAATACATTTTTTCCTCTTTACTGAGAAGAACATTCTATAATGGTGTACAACCCAGATAACTGACGATAAGGTAAAAACAACAGGAGTTTCAGGGGGGAAAAAAAAAAAACAAGACAAACTTGCAAAAAAATTGATGCCCCTGAAAAAGTCTGGTGGAAATTTTTCCCCAGTTCTGTCCCCGGGGAATGTAGGCTCTCCTTCAAGATCCCATTATTGTACTCTCATTAGGACCACAGCAATACCTATTTTTCCCTCTTTCTCATTTTACATGGGTCATATGTCATGCATTTACTGCCATCTCTTCCTCTTTGTTTGTTTGCCTTCTTTGCATTTGCTTTCTCTTTGTTTTCTCAGTTGCCCTGTGGTCAGGTATTACCTTCAGGCTGCTGCCTGGATGTTTCTGGCTATGCCACCTCTGCTCTGTTTCCCTATGGAATCAATGCTTGTCACATTGTCACATTGTTCTGCCTACAAAATCAAAACAAGCATAGCAAGCAAATTTGGGAACATGGGACCATTGGTCTCCATAGTAATTGCCACCTGTTACCATGGAGGAAGCACCCACTGCCTTCCCATTCAGGATATGATGCTTTTCTGTGATGAGGTGGGCATCAGAGAATTGATGCTGTCTATGTGTACGTTAAATATAGGCTTACAGTGCTTTACAGCTGATACTTGTCTTCCCTATAATGAAATTCTTAGATATCTTGTATAGGTTTTGCTCTAGGGTGTAGTTATTTTTCACTCCGTTTTGTTGTTGTTGTTTGTTGGTTTGTTTTGTTGTTGGTTTTTTTTTCTGGAGCATTTTCCACAGGAGTCTGTGTGCCTGAGTTAATTTTAGAAAGAGAACTCACAGAATCCTAATGTAGTGTTCATGGTTCTGTCAGTGCTTCTGATTTTCCAGATGTCAAATTACACTGAAGGTTATTTCATCTTCTCTAAGCCAAAAGTCAACATATCAAGAAGCAGCTGGCCAGGTAGTACTAGCCACTCAAACACCGTATTGCCAGATGTAATTCTTGTACTTCTGGCATATGTCAGTGCTCAATATCACTTTCTGTCTGTCGTCTCCTGTACTGAGTGGCAGAAAAAAATATTTTTGTCTAATTAATGTATTTCCTGTATCTCAAATTCAACCAAGAACCGTGAGTAAGAACTGATAAGATAAGCAATAGTTCTTCTTGGCAGATACGTACTTCCATTTGTATAGTATTCTTCTGAATAGCAAGTAGAGGCAAATCTCTTTTCAAAACACAGACCAGAGGACAAAAACCAGAACAAAAATTGTGTATGCATGTATGTTGAGGGAGAAAAGACTCTCCTGTCCCCAATCAGAGGATGTACTGTCTGGCATCTATTACTTCACTTAACTTTTAGGCAATATTTTTCTCATTGTGTTCCATCTTGAGGACACCTTCAGCCGTGGGATGCATGAAGTCAGAGATTCTCCAGCTGTGTTCCTCCTTCAAGTCGCTATTGCCTGGCTAGTCCTGTTTCTCTTTATGCCTTAAAGAAGCCTTAAAGACTTAACTCAAAAGTTGTGTAGGGGCAAGATATTAACTTAACAAGTGCACACCTGGAATTCCACTTGTGTTGTATTTATACTAAAAGAATTGCTCACTTCGTTTCCATTTTTCCGTGAGTGTCTTCTATGCATTCCATTATTTAAAACTAAGTACAAAATGAATGCATAGCAAGATAAAACTAAATCTATGTCAATTCCTTTGACTGGTAGTTTATAAGGAAGCATAATCTGGACAAATGCCATTGACCTAATGTTGAATATCAGTGTTTCGACTATCCTTCAACTCTTAGAGTCAACACAGTCCATGATAAAATGGATGGCTGCTCTGAAGGGTGCTTACAGTAAGTCTTTGGGATCTGTTAGCCAGTTGATGAACTGAACACACTGGCCTGATCTTTGAAAGGACCCATTGTGGCTACACTGTTCTTAATACAGAAACTAGTTTTTTGTAGTCTTTTCAACCCATAGGTGTCTGTGGATTCTGATCTAATATATGCTCACAGGACAATCACAATTCTTGGCATCGAGTGGGGGTATAGAAGAAAAAACCCTACTTTGATCACAGAATGGCTGAGGTTGGAAGGGACATGTGGAGGTCATCTGGTCCAACCCCTTGGCTCAAGCAGGGCCACCCAGAACTTACCCTATCCAACATTATAATTCTGTAATTTTCACATGCATTGTCTACGCAAAATGTCAAAGTACTATTCGATATCCAATGCTTTTTAGTATCAGTTGCATGATTTTCAGGAAGTTAGCCTTATCCCTTACTAATAAGAATATGTGAGATGACCCTGACCACTTCCTTCCTGTGCTGAGAGAGAAAGCTGTATGCAGAAACCTCTGTTTTCTCCTGGCAGGCGCAGCTGGTCAGACACATAGGTGATTAGCAGCATAGAAATCTCTGTTTTCCATTCTTCTTCATAGATACGTAACTTAATTGCTTAATATATATTATATTGTTGCTACATATTACATATGTGCTTAAAATATGCACTGGTTTTCTAATTTGTGCTATTTTCTTGAGTCTTAAAATCCCTAACTAAGGTTGTTAAGACTAGAGATGAATACATATCTGTTCTTCACCAATAATGTTGTTTTTCCTTTCTTTATATTTCTGCCACTTTAGGCAATGAAGAGCCTCCTCCGTTTTCAGTTCTGTTTACATTTGCTTCTTCTTTCCATCTGTCGTGAACTATGACAATGGTACTAAGCTTTGCAAATAGAGAAGTAGAGAGAAATTCTCTCCTAAAATGCATGACCATGGGAGCTTCCACAGAAATTTTCAAGATTTTGGAAACACTGTGATTTTCTTGTTGGTTCTTTTTTTTGTAAAATCTTATTTTAGTAAACTCAACTCTTTGATCTAATTTTTTTTTCATTTGTTTTTAGGTGTCTCATAGCTGGCATTTTATTTAGTTTAATGGGATGCAGTAATTGAAACACTTGAGTAGTGGTGCTTTGTTCACATTGTTTTGTGTCAGCCATATGCTGTGGCTTAATCTAGCCTTGGAGAATACAATGTCCTGATCTGATGTAGAGGTGTTTGTTGATTTTAGAAGAGCACCTTCCCCCCCACACACATGCACCAGCCGGCATAAAAGAGGTAGCAGTAGTTCTTCAGGGAGCAGTGAGGAGGAGTGAAATATAATGCCTGTTTGTCTACATGTAGCAGAGATCTGGTGATAACCACCTGTGACTAACAGGGACAACTCAGCCCAAGTCTCTTAAACCTTACTCTGTGGTAGTTTGTGGATGAAGAAACTAAAGTAAGGCAGCCTTTGTTCAGGCTATGTGAATGTCAGGAAACTGGCCGGGCATTTAGGTTGCTGATAGAAAATACTTTCCCTGTAAATCAGTATTTTCTATAAAAAAAGCTTCATGTGGATTCCATTAGAGGTGTTGAACAGTATTCAACTATGTATTAATAAAACTGCCTCAAAAGACTTCTGGCTTTTCTCTGTTGAAATTAGACAAAGATTCCAGTTACGTCTTTCTTAGGCATTAACTAGCTAATCACAGCCTTAAATTGCACTGTCCAGAAGGACAGTGAGGATGGGATAACTGTCTAAAACTAGGTGAAATCTAATCTAAATTAGTCAGTTTAGACTAGCTGTGTCCAGAGGGCAGCTCATCCAAGAAACAGGATAAACTGCTTTAAGGCTGAAGTGAAGTATTTTGTATTCATTTCTAAAAATCTGTATATGGAAAATGGATTTTTAAAATATTCTGGTGGGCAGAGGATGTTCTCAAACTGTATAATGTCGTCTTACTCAGCACTAATCTATTCAGATTTCCAGATGGGGGCAATTGGCAAACCTTTTGTCTTCTAATTCAGAGAGAATTCATCAGGTAGTGAATGTGATTCCACTTAATGTAAAGAAAATGATAAACTGGTATGAAAAATAATTCACAGAGCCATCAGGGTTCTTTCCTCATTCTTTGAACTCTAACTTTTACAGATTTAGTAACTTAAATAACGGGGTTTTTTAGATTATTTTTAACCTTCTCTTGTTCTCTCACTGCAATATCCTCCCTTGCCATCAGCGAGACATCAGATTTTCTATATTCTGCGTTCATAGAGGGACTGGAGAAATCCTGACCTTCATCAGCAACAGGAAGAAACCTCAGGAGCGGGCATGGCTATTAAACCGTTGTTCTACTTACTTTGACAGTTGAATTTTCTGGATTGAACTGGGATTTTTTTTCCTCTTCCACATCTAACCTGTACCTACATGCTTCAGACTGGAAACTTCACCTTTTGCCTGAGCGAGCTGCATACTTTTTCATGTGCAGCAGTACGCTGAACGACCCTCGCTGTGTTCGATACAGAGACCAGGCACATTTGCAGAATGGAAAAAGAATGGAAAGGGATTTGAAGCTGTGTTCTGTCCTCGCTCCTGTGTCACTGGACATTTTGTGTCACGCTGTTGAAACAGTCTGAGTAAGGTCAAACTTTGCCAGGCACAAGGCCACCTCCTTCTTTAAAAGAGTATTTCAATACATCAGCATGTGGATTTTACTAACCCGGCAGATAAGGGAAAAATAGTCCTGCTACAGATCAAAACACTGTCAGCCTGCTCCCATTTAGCCATTTATCAAGGGGCTTATTTGCCTGTGGCTCTCAGTTTGATACCATCTCTGGATAGCACAGTGTTAAATGGCTTTTTTGTTAATAAAGCACATAAATTGGAGGGTTGAAATCTGTCTGATTTAGGACTTCACAGTGAAAATCGAAAATTAGAGGCAAAGGAAAATGGTGTTGGCTACACCTCAAGCAAATTTTTATCATCTGAATCTTGTCATTATTTTTTCCTTTTGTTGGTGTTTCATTTTCATATTATCCTGATGAGACTACTTGTAATTTCAGATTAGGGGTAGGAAAATCTCATTTAAATATTTGTGATTGGATTTTACAATCTGCAGCAAAAAAGAGCTCTGTGTGTGTGAAAGAAACCTTTCGTGAGCTCTACTAGGGACAACATCTTCTGTTTCCCAAGCTCTGCAAGACAGTAACATTTTAACACTTGTCCCCAGTATATACCTGTCCATATCTTTTAAAAGCTTCTCTTCTAGGGCCGCTTCCTACTTTCAGTTTCATTAAAAAAACCCCACCTCTCCAGATTGTTTCTAGTGATGTTATTGTTATTTGCAAAGCATGTATTTTCTAATGACACTGTTGCCCTAACTCCATTTTGTTCAGTTTATGCCCTGTATATGAGAACAGTGATGTCTTTTCATTCTCAAGTCAGGCGCAATCCATGGCAGTGATTCCTCAAATGATCCACGTAGTTCAAAAAGTTTCCCAACAATATACGAACAAAATAATGTTATTATCTCTTCTTATGTTATTCTGAGTATGGATACCCACGGTATCGTGCTGTACCTTAACTACACGTAAGTGCATGTATCTCTTTTGATGATTTCACTATTTATGGTAATATCTCTGTGTTTTGAATAGAGAGATATTTTTCCCAAACTCAGCTCACATCTAGAATTGCTAGAAAAAAAGCAAGTGATTAGTTAGAAGGGATTATCAGGATATTCCCAGGTTGGTCTATAGAATTTTTTTTTTTTTTTTCTGGAGAGAGAGAGGAAACCAAAGGTATGATCTCTGTAAAGTTGAAGAGCGTGGGGAGAGAATGCTTGAAAAAGAACAGGTGTTCTTCAGGATTTGCTCAACACAACATTTTAACACCCCAGTCTACAAGCACTAAGGCCGATATTTATTGTAACCATCAGAGATGCTTGGGATTGAGTGAGTTTGTGGAAGTGCCACTGCTACGTAAGGTGAATTTATGGCAAGTTGCTTACCTGATCACTTGTATCAGAGGCACTCCACAAGCTGGAGGATGAACTGCAAAGCAGCTTCAGCTAGCCTGGCACATAGGCAAGATATTTTTGCTAGGAGAATGACCTGTAGTTTCATGCTCATGAAAATCAAGAGGTCAGGAATCCCCTTCCACTTTTTCCTGACTCCTGGGTTCGCACAGTAGTCCACTGATTGTTCCTTTCTGCTTTGTTTCTACATCTCCAGACTATGGATGCACCTTCATTACTTCCCAGCACAAAGCTTACTTACATAGACACTGTGCAATAGCTGCTGTACTAGTTGCATAAATGAAGACTTCAGCTGGAAACAAGGAGCAAAGATTTATATTGTTTCCATTTAACGTGGATGGAAAGGGCCATTAAAGGTTATTTTTAGTCTAATTTTAATTCTGAAACTTTCAAATAACAATGTTTAAGTTCTTCACAGTGATCACTTTCCTTTTACAGTGGCCTCTATACTTATCATTAAACTAGTTACACTAATGTAAGTGCCCCTAACTGTTTCTCTTATTTAAACCTATCCACAGAGAGATAAACGGTGGATAGACTGATTATTTCAAATCACAAGTGGGAGGGAACAATTATGTGTCTGTTAAAATGCTGTACCAATCCTTTAATTAGATTATAGTTTTCTTTCCTGTGCTTCAGTGCGGCATTGAGCGTTTAATATTGTATCTAACCACTGCGTGATATCTGGAGAGCGAGGAGAGAGTGAAAGCAGATATGCTCATTGGCTTCCTGAATTAAAGATGGTTTGATTAGTTAGAGGCACAGTGACATTTTCGCTATAAATTGACTATATGACAAGTCAGAAATGGTTTATTTCTAAGTTAAAAAAATCAATTAGTAGAGAATACTTTTGACTGCTTTGGAAGAATGAATTGGAGAATGTAATGTGAGGTAGAATGAAGAAAATTCCACTGCACAGAGGATCATATTGTGTGTGGTGCAATGAAAACACAGGTTGTATGTACCTGAGAAACATAAAGCACATTCAGCAGTACCTTGAGCATCGTGTCATGAGTATTACCACTAGTAATAGAAAGTCATCTACTCTGAGTGTAAACAAACCCTCCCTCTTCTCATATCTCTGATAAGACTGCATCTCTCATTTATTTACTTTCATCCCAGCACCCACTAACGTGTTTATTGTTATTAGGGCATTTTATGACTTTGGTTAGGCTGCGCAGTGATAATGGGCAGGAGGAATCACAGTGTGGTTGCATCTGGAAGGCGCCGCTGGGGATCGTCCAGTCTCACCCCCTGCTCAGAGCAGGGTCAGATACAGCAGGTTGCTCAGGGCTGTGCCCAGTCATGTCCTGAATATCTCTACAGATGGAGACTCCACAGCGTCTCTGGACCTGTTCCACTGTTTGACCATGGCCACAGTGAAAAAAATATTTTGCTATGTTAAAGTGGAATTTCCTGTATTTCAGTTTGTGTCTGTTGCTTCTCATCTGTTCATTGGCACCACTAAGAAGAGTCTGTCTCCACTTTCTTTACTCCCCCCATCAGGTATTTATAAAGATGGATAAGATCCCCCTGAGCCTTCTCTTCTGCAGTCTGAACAGTCCCAGCACTCTCAGCCTCTCCTCATATGTTAGAAAGCTGGTGGTGGCTTGTCTGGGTGGAGTTGAATCAAGCAGGCTGGAAACGGTATGTCGCTGTGGCTTGTGAGTAAATGCATCACAGGGCAGAGACAGCCACTCACACCGAGGGTGAGACTCCTGAAACTGAGTTTGTCCTCACACTTCCCCGCTTCTGGGAATGGCCTTTTTTAACTTGTCAGGGCAAAACTATGGCAGATCCCACCTGTCTGCTGCATTTGGTAAATAATTTCTTTCACCTAATCAGCATCTGTGTCTCGAGCATAACATCACAGAGCAAAAGATCATCTATGCTGCTGTACAACAGAGAGAGTCCTCTGGCAGGGTCATGTGTGAGGGACACACAAGAAGGTGCAATTTCCACCTTTCACAGTTGCTGTAGCTCCCATCCATTCCGTTGTCTGATACACTGATGTCTCAATGACTGAGGCAGAGGAAACAGAAGGATTTCTGTTTTGCCTTTGGGCCAGCCGATGTTGCCAACGATGCTAGAATGACCCCCCTGTACTTTCGGATACCTGCCATAACAATGGCAGCCGTTGCATGGATGCAGAAGGGTCCAGGGGGACGTCTCTGAACACCCAGTCTACCCCCAGAGTGCCTCTGTTATAAAGAAGCCCTCTATTCATGCTTGGAACCAACGTGCTTTTGTAGCTACACAAGTAATGCAAAAGTAATTACTGCCATTTGGCGTCTCACCAATGCATTAAGAAAGTGAGGACAAGGAAGGGGGCATGTTGCAGCAAATCCTTCTCCCAGATCATGTAGTGTCCATCATTTTATGATATGCAGGTGACTCAGACCACCACTTTTCCCTGTCAAATGTACTTAGCTCATCATTCCTACCTGGATTCACTTGGAACAAAGACAGTGCTTGACAAACAGAAAGTAGAGTAAGTTAACTGTTCAGTCAAATGATTTACTTCCCTTGTTAACCATCTCCTCTGAGTTGTAGGTTTACAAGAGTAGATGTTTAAAAATACTGCTTTTCCATTTCTCACATTAGAGAAGAAGGATGTACCACCTGGTTAGAACAAGTCTGCAGGAATCACATTAGTGTCTATGAAGGTATGCCTTGCACAGCAGAGAGCAACTAATTCTGTTAAGGAGTACTAGAAGCGCTGACAGAGGAAGCAAGGTAGCTTCTCTTACTCATCAAGTATCTGGGGGGGAAAAAAAGAAAATTACTCTTCTGAAGGCAATGGCAAACTCTGGCATGAGTAAAGTAAAAAAAAGTTCTCTCTCCTGAAGTCCTCTGACATTCATTGAGTTTGGAGGGAGAAAAAGAACTGTGGCTCTGGCTTTGTTCATTATTGGGGTGACATAAAATGTCAATCATATGCAAGTTGCATTCAGATTTGCAGGCTATAGTCTAATGGTCTAAAAGCATTATACATTGTAACATTACATGAAGAAAATACGTTTTGCTGTTTCGATCTGAATTCAAATATATCTATTACAGGTCAGTTGCAGCCTTTGGTAGAGCTGTGCAAGAGCCAACATTTTTCCTTGGAAGGAAATTAATGACGGACTTTTCAGTTTGTGTTGGTGTGGAAATCAGTGTGTTCCTGCAGGGAAGCTTGGTTCACTGACACTGTCTTTTCTGACAACAGAAATTTTCAGGTAGAAAATTTTCAGTTGGTTCAAGTATTACCACTTACAGAGAGTATCTTTATGAGCAAGCCCCAAACCTTATTTTAGCCTGAATCAATATTTCAGCTGTGTTTACAATTCAGGGTAGGTGCTTTCTGTAATTTGACCGCTAATGGCATCCCACCTGAGGGTACTTACTGGCCTCGTTCTCCGTGCACCCAGGCACGTTGCTTCCTTCCGATGGGTGCGGGCAGAGGTAGGTGTGATTGCTGTGGCTAGACCGTACAGAGGGTGAGGGAAGGGAGAAGTGTGGGTGGATCCCTGGTTTACTTTTAATGCCTACAAGTATTTGAATTATCTTACTGCATTTCAGCCTCCCCAGGGATAACCATGCAGTTTGACAGGTGGTGCCCCCATGTTCTCTGCCTATACTTATGAAGGAAAGAAAGTGTTGTTCACTGAAACTAGAAGCATCAAATGACAAAGTATGAATTATGTTTTACATTTGAAATGATTTGAAGTCTAATAGTCTAACAAACCTTTTCCAACTGCGTATTTTCAGTATCATTCACTGATATGCTCGAAATGCTGACTTTTCCTGTGGAAACTGGTATTTAAAGCAGTGGCATTGAGTAAGTGAGGACATCAGTGGGTTGAATTCTTTGGGAAACCAGGAATAAGGTTAGGTTACTGCAGATTTACAAAGTAAATTCTTTACAAAGATTGATTATAAAGAGGAGAATTATTAGAAGGGATTATTTGACAGTCACAAGTGCTGTCATCTTTTGCAATGTTTTAAAGGCCAGGTTCCGATTTGTAGGACTCTGAAGAAAAGTTTTTTCAAATGTTAGGCACTAAAATGGGACAATAAAAACAATATGAAAGTGCATGCTCTCAAATTAATTTGAAATTAATGCTTTCTTTTGTAGGAGTCTTTGGAAAAGGTAATTTTCTAATTCTACAAAATTGCTCACCTAATTTACATATACTTTTTTCTTTCAGAAAGTACCTTTATGACTGTTCTGCATATCCCAGTATTATGTCTCTCACCCTTACGGTGTTTGGCTCTGTGCCCTAGTCTTTCATGCAAAAGCGTAAAAAGGCACAACTGGAGCATGCATTTGTTCCTTTAAGTATTCTGCTTAAAATCCTGTCCTTGTTCAGTCCACATCTCTCAGAGTTCTGGGTGAAACAGTTGATTATTTTACTTAGCTTCCCTTCAGTTATTAAACTGTATTGTGTCTTCTCTTAGTCATGACAACGTAGATGAAGCAGTAAATGTAGAAATGTCCTGTGGGGCTCTACACAGCATTAGTCTGTCATTCTTCCATTACTGCATCCAGTCTAAAAGTTCTTAGGTCTGAGCTATATGTGTATATGTGTGTGCGGGAGAGATGGAGGAGGACAATGGGGAGCTTTGCATAATCTGATTGAACCACCAAACACCTGAGCCAAGACTCCCAAGGTAGGAGAGAGTTTGGCTCTTCAACAGGGTGATTCTGAGCACCTGGGCTATACCGGCTGCTTAGACAGACTACAAATCAGACATTTTAAGTTAGATGGTACAAATAATCATTCCTCCACCCCCATGTGTTAAATTTGCCATATGGCCAACTGTAGATTCATGTCTGGATAGTTGTAAGCTAAACTACTATCATAATCTTAATGTATTTCAACCAATTAATTATTGTTGAGATAGCAACCCAAGTAGTTATTAGTCATCTGTTAACCTTCACCTACATATATTTATCTATTTATCCCTTTGTCTCACAGAATGCAAACAGGCAGAGATATTGCTAAAAAAAAAAAATAATTTTTAATAGAATTTGTATCAATTTACCTAAAAAGTGTCATGTTCCCTTGGGATATGATGGAACTGATCTGATCCCTGTGGAATGCTGTGGAAAGTACTGCTTTACAAAATCCTATGGTCACATCATGCCCTTCGTTGCACTTCTTCAGTGTTTTCCATGTGTAATTCTCAACAGAATTTGGTCTTCATAATTTTGGTGGTGGTTATCTCTATCTCCTTTTTACTGCAATTATGCACATACTTTAATGGACAAAAAATCTGCTGGAAATGAAGAAACCGCCTTTCTCCACTAAGAGTCTTTTCCTGGGAGTGATGGAGTATGTAGTCTCTCACTGAAAAAGCAAAAAGAACTATCACTACATTCATCAGGACTTTGACTTTATTTTCAAGAGGAAGTGTATGGGCCACTATAACACTCTGAGTCAAATACGATATTTGTTGCCTTACAACTTCAGCCTAAGTATTTGCTTTTGTTGGCTCAGGCTTCATGTTGCTTATATTAACACAATATACTCATGGATCTGGACAGCAGTCTCAAATAACTGAAGACTAACTATGAATTAAGCACATGTTGCTGTACAGTTAGATGTCTGTGCTATGAAATTCTCTCTATTCAAAGCATTCAATAAGCTGTCTAGCAGGAAGCATTGGACTGCTTGTTAAATCATTTTCAGTAGAAAGCCATCTTAAATGAATTCAAACACTATCACTTTTATAGCATAATTCCATATAGACTAATGCAATGGAGCATAATAAATAAGATAACATTGCATTCGATGGACCTAAGTCTACTACAAGTGTATGGAAGGCTTTAGCAAAGGACAGATGATAGTTTGAGTAACAGAGAGAGATTCAAACACTGTTCAGATGACCTTACAAGCTTGGCTACCCCGAACACCTAATAACAGTGAGAGGTCACAAAATTGCTGCTCATTTTCAGTGTATGTTGGTAGTCTGAATTCTCTATTTTTTCTGCTTGTTTGAACATCAGAATACATGGTTTATAAGATTATTTGTGCAAGGCTATTCCATCTTCTAATGTAAGCATGTGAGACATTTCATTACATTTTTTCAAAAAGGTAGTAAAGTAATTGTATTTGAATTTTGGACATGCTGCACTTCTTCCCTAAAAAATTCTCAATGGAGAATGTGATCTAAAAAATTATACGCTTTGTTATGTTGCATTTCAAGTTTCTTTCAAGTTGTTGTAAAAATATAGAGATAGATATATATAGTGTCCAAGATTTGAATGATATTTACTCTTCATGTGCTAGAATATTTTGGAAAAAAAGTCCAAATTCAAAGAAATTACTTGATCACTTAAATCCCAAGATATTATTTTCCAAATGAAAAAGAAAGTATTACTTACACTTCAGTATGACATAGGAATTCAGTTTTACGCTTTTGTTATATATGTGTTACATCGAAGGGAGCTTAGTTTATGTCCTGAAAAGTTTATGAGGAAATTTTATGATGATTCTGGCATCAGTTGAAAGGAAGTCAGGGGCAAGAGCAAGCAGTTACATAGCAATTTAGAGAGGGATATTTCACTGTATGTTCTAGAGAAGAATGAGTATGTATGTAAATGTCGTACACTAAGCAGTTATCTAAAGAGAAAGATAAAGATTATTTTGGCAAGCTAAATATTTAAAGAATTTTAAAATAATAATAATAATTTAATTTATTTGCCATTGGGTTATTACTATAAAATACAACCACCAAGGAAAACATATTCCAGTATTTGCAAACGAAACAAATAAATTTAAAACTTCGTTAATAGGGATATGTTGGAGAAATTAACCACGATGGTGTATTTAGTGACAGAAATACCTATTCTTTTGGATTAACTTTGCTGCATCGAGTGATGACTGTTACAGGGGAAAGTCCGTAGTAAGAATGACTGCATGAGCTAAAACAAATCAGACACAGATTTCTAGACTTGATTTCTGCCTTGGGCATTTGCGAGTTTGATCATGCCTATCTTGGCTGTACCACTCTCCCATTATATATACACCATCAGCTCTTACTAACAACAGGTCACAAGTAAAACTAGATTACTTGTAGTATAAAATAATTTGTAGCTCTACTAAAAAACCCTCATATATACAAACGTTTACAGAACAAAATATCATTGCTGTATTTCATCTGCAGGCATTTTTTTGCCAGGCGTTAGAGATAATCTATTTAGATTTAGCAAACTTTCAGCATCTTTGAAGCAGAATATTTTCTCACAGTAAGGCTGCTGGTAAATACTGTGGAAATCAGATTTTAAGTGGTTCTTTTGTGAACAAAGCAGAGTATTTCATAAGAAACATTTCTGAACATCACCCATTTGGCCACAGATTACACACCATTAAGCAAATTAGGCAACAATTAAAGCATGTGTGTTTACAGAAAGCTAAAATAAGGATTTCCCCTAAATTGTTGTAAAATTTCATTGAAACTGTGCTGACTTATAAATTAATATTTTAAAGATTAGGAAAAGCACAATGAGCATAAGTACATAAAATAAACAAGGATAAATCTTCCTGGGTTTCTGTGTAACTGAGGATTTTGTAGGCTGAGGTGATGTAACTCGGAGCATACTTGTTATTTAAGTATAATTGTAATAGCCATATTAGTTTTATTTAAAACCTATTGTCTTTCATTCCTGCATGATCTTAAAAAAATTGACAAACATAGAGGATTACTTCAAGGACGATTTTAAGCTGGCTATGAAATGCAACCAAAATGCTTGGATAAGGGTTTGTACAATATTTAAACAATTGTAAAACGAAACCCTGATTTCTCCAGTGCGGGAGTTTGAAAGTTTCAAAGAAAGGAAACAATGTATTATTGGTTCATCTTTGCAAGCAGAGGTTTCAAAAATATATGCTTCGGTCAAATTATTTGGAGGTAACCCTTAAAAACTTACGTCTTTTGTGCATTCAGTACCTTTATCATCTCCCTGGAACTGCAGTAGTAACTAATGCTGTCAGTAGGTTTCTCAGGCCACAGAATTATAATTCCACTGAGCTCATGATCTAGTCGTATTGTGGAACTATTCTGAGCATATCTACTCTTGGGACAAAAAAAAGTAATTTGTGATCTTTGTGCGTAGAGTAGAATCTTATATTTAGCCGTGTGCTTTCTGGGCTAGTGTTCTTCTAACCTCACAGCAACCCCTTCCGTTCTCAATGAGGAGAGGAGATGGGAAGAGCAAATAAGAATAGACCCATCTGACCATAACTTTTATTTTCCCATAGACTTTCATCTTTGCAGCCAAAAAATACGTGGTTATGATGGTCGAGTGAGTGCTTATTTGAATAAATATACTTCCAATCAAAAGAATAAAGCATTTTAGTTCCCCATCATATGGAATGTGTCCCTAGATTTATCTTTATTTCTTTTTTTTTGTATTCTGAGTGGTATCTGATAGGAATTTAATAACTGCTTTAGTGGATTTTCCTACTGAATGTAATACTCGTGCAAGGCAAACATTCTTTGATATTTTATCAGCTGCCTCAGAGAAAGATCTTTCATAGAACTAGAATGTCAATTCTAATGTGTTTTTAAAAGAAGCTTTTCGAGCTTTACATCTATTGCTAGACAAATTGTAGGTTCCCCAAGCATGCCGATTGGTACAGCAAAATGCATTAATCACAGCCTTTTGGGTGTTCTAATCATCAATCCACGCTTAATATACAAATTTGCAGAAAGACAATTAGATAACTAATTTCAGTTCCTGTGCCAAAGGATGAACTGTAATAAGCTTTAAGTAAATATTAAGTGGGAAAGATTAACATTTTATGAAGCTGAGCCTTAAGCAATTAAAACTTAGTGAAAGACTGTTGAACTTACACAAGTAGTCTAATCGCTTACCCAAAAGTATGTCATCACTGCGACAAGACAGTAGAACAAGGATAGGGGTCAGGTTTTTTTCTGCTGCCTTGGTTTATCTCATGTCGTGAAGTGGCAGTGTGTCTCCTCTTGTACCTGGCCTGGAAATTCACTGGTGCAAGTGATGGCGGCAGGGCGCCGGTACAGCAGTACATCGCTGTGTCGCAACACAATACAGTGTTTTGAGCTTCTAAAAACACAGCTTCTTGGTGTGTAAGTGTGACAGAAAGAACAGTGTAACATTTTATCCAGGTATGTCAGAATGGTTATAAGTGCATTTACTAAAATAATTTTGCAGTATTTAGGAACAATAATGATAATAATATGATGCCGTTTTCATAACAGTAACCAAGAACTTCCCTGCGTTTTTCTGTTTGTTTCCCAACCTAAATGCTAGTTTGCTAGTGGGAGGGGGGTATATTCCTTAATCTATGCAAAGGGGTTCTGTAAATGCAAAACCAGCCTTCTTTGGACAGCTGTCATGTGAAAAAGCTACACTTCAGAGGGCGGGAAACAACGAACTAAAAAACAAACAGGTTTTTTTATATATGTAAACAAAACCTGACAATCAGAAGTGTGACCTTTTCTGCATAGCTGCAAAGTGTGTGTCAAGTTTTCATGGACTGTAATTCAACTATAGCTTATGACAGGAGATGAGAGAAGTTTAGATCCTAGCACAGGATTGCTTATATTGAATTTTGGAGATGATATAAAAGAAAAGTTTCTGGATTCAGTTGTCACAGTGCTGTCAGAATGGCTACCTGCTGGTTAAGGAAGAGTGAAAGCTGGCATCTCGTCAGAAGGGCCTTTATTCACTGCAAATAATGAAAAACATGCACACGACTTCACCATAACCTTCCAGCTGACAAATGTCACTTGTGCTTTATTCATGCATTTGTATGGGAAAGTGTTCTGAAAGGGCAGTGTCCTTCCCACCTCGGTTTTCAGGGACCTTCTCTTTCAGAGAACTTTGTCAAAGCTACAGAAAGACTGAAGGAGTACCAAATAAAAAGCTCAGATATTTAAAAAAAAATACAGTTCTGTGAATATAACTGTTTCTTCTACAGTGATGACATGTCTGTTGTCACTGTCTCCCAAGAAAATAATTAATTGAATGGCTCAAATTCTGCCCTCCTGTGTTCATATGGCTCCTCTTGACCTCAGTAAGAGACATGTTAGCACACAGATGCATTAGCTGAGGCTAGTAACTCAGGGAATGATTCCCTGTCTCTCACACTAGGCAAAATGGAAAGCTCTCCAAAGTGGGTATCGGGCATGGGCAAAATACGTGAGTGCGCACGTGCGTGCCAGAGGTAGTTCTGCTGATGGAGCAAAATATCTTGCTGCTTTATGTAAGTGTGTTAAGATACTCTTTGAAATACTATTAGTAAAATACTAAGCCTTTTACGAGTGTATTCAGTACGGTGGTGGAAGTTAAATGTTAAGGTTCCTGAGAGGGCATGCTTCCAGCCCGATGTAAATCTGATACAGCCTCACTGACTTCATCTGAGCGCTGACTTTTGGCAGTACCTGAGGTCCTGCTGCTTTCAGCTTATTTTCTCCTGCATTTCTAGTTAGAAGTGAGATTAAAAAAATAAAATAAATTGAGATAGTCGCTTCACCAAGAGTATCTTGGCAGCTCATAGAGAGGGTAGAAGAGAGTACAGAGCAGACATATCACAGTCGCACTTTGTGCTGTGTGATGCAGAGGGTGTGAACAGCCAGTATTTTGGAAAGGGGTGTAATAATTAACTCCAAGAGTCAGGTCGGTTTTCCTGTAATACCACAGTGCCTGCAGCGATGTACATCAACACCAGCTGGCTCACGTGCCTGCACGTATGTCCTGTAGGTAAGACAGGTGAGACTTCCACGTGATGAGACCTTGAGAAGACCAAACCAGGGTAAGAATTTCCACCGTCTCCCACTCGTAAGCTACCTGTCCCTTCTCCCTTTCTCCGCCACATCTTACAGACCTCTCTGCTGGCGTGCAGGTACAGGGTCACTGCACTGATCAGGTGCGGAGTGTGGCCGCGCTCAGCCAGGGAGGTGTAAACCATGAGGAGGTTGTGAGAGCAGAGGGAAGAAACAGGCTTTGTCTGTGCAGGACTAATCAAACCACACCTGTAGTCATAGACATTTTCTATAACTGTATCTCTGGTACTCCGCTGCAGATTAATCTATGGAACCAGCCTAAATAAATAGCGTATGCTTGATTTCATAGAATCGTAGAATAGCTTGGGCTGGAAGGGACCATCAAAGGTCATCAAGTCCAACCCCTCTGCACTGAGCAGCGCTGGCTTTGTTTACTTAAAACTGAATTGAATTTCCCTTTAAATATAGCTTGCTGCAAATCACAAGTGAAATATGAAGTGTGCCCAGTAAAGTGTTTACACAAGCTTTATGTTTAGTACATGATACTATAGCACACAGGAAAAGGGAGTCCCTGCCAATGTATCCGGACCCTTATAGTCAGCAGCCTGGGGTCAGATTTGTTCTGACCTGTGCAAACAGTGAAGAGGGAATAGTGTAAGGAAGGATCTTTTCTTCCTTTGTCCCACGTCTGCTGAACAAAAACCCCACACAGATCTGGACTTCATACATGCTGTAGAGTGACTGCTACCTGGTCTCTGCTGGTCTGAAGGGCTTTGCCTTTAGTTCAGTTGTGTTGCAGCTTGTCCAAGTGTGTATACAAGTACAACAAAGAAATAATCATAATGAGATTATTTGATGACATTTGGTTTTACTAACCTAGAAATTCCAGACAAGTCCTTGTCTCTGAACTGTGGTCCTTTGGTATCATTTCATTCACAGTGTATTGGGGCACTTTACAAATTACATTTCCATGGCAACAATTTTCATGGTTATCCTAAACTTAAATACTATCACCAAGCATAAAATACACAAAGCTGAAATGTTGAATGCTCAGGTTTCCTTTTTTAAAGTCTTTAGCTTTAATATTTGTTTGGAAAGCTATGTTCAGCCTCCCAAGTATTGATCTAAAAGCAATGTCAGCACTAGGTCATGAGTGGTGTGTGTGCTCTTATGCCTTAACGTTTTCAGCACATCGAAAAGTGTCATGTCTCCACTTGAAGCGTGCTTCTCATGTCTTGAGAAGGGTTTCAGTCTCCCTGGTGTGCAGGAAAGATGAAGCTAACAGCACAATAGTGTTTGTACTTTAAATGCTGGCGTATTGCTCCATGCCGAGTTCAGGTTTATAAGTAAGTTGGTGATAGTGGAGAGGCTGGCAATGGTCCTCACTGTCACCCTATTCCTTCTCGGGGCAGAAGGAAGAACAAATGAGATTATTTTTTTTTTTAGTCCTGGTTGTGAAGGAAGGAAAACCAGGATTTAGGACTGGGGAGGAGCCATGTCATACCTCAGTAGGTCTGCACCTCCCGAGGATGGTCAATGCCTGTGCACCTTGCCCTCACCCAATGCTCAGATACAGCTGTCTTTATCAGAGCTTTCTCCAGGACTCAGCCCACATGTAGGCCTCAAAGAGGGTGCTTGTCTCTCCGATGTGTAAGGACTCAGTGGTAACATCTGAAGAATAATAAGAATAGCACTCTGGAGGCTTCACAGTAAGTTGGAGTGTGAAGTGCCAATTCATTTTCTGTTACCTTAGCTGTCTTAAACTTATGCCTTTCAGCAAAGAGCTGACAAAAACAATCCATCAGTTTGTTTCCCCCCCTTTATATCATAACGAGTTTGGCGCTTTTTTTTTGTTTTGTTCAAAGTTGTTTTGGTTTGGTTTTTCGAGTACTTATTTCTTAAACTTGTGAAAGAGGCAAACAAGCAGTCCCCTTCCTGTAAGTGAGGCACCGCACTACTGAGCGAGGAACTGGCATACGAACTAAAAGCATCACTCAAGAGCCTCTGTTGGGAGGATGCATTTCCCTCTTCTATACAAGAAACAAAATGAGAAGTGCAAACTTACCACAGCTCCCAGTCATTGAAGAAAATTGGGAGGTCCAAAGTCAAGCCCAACCAGGTGTGTCATGTCCCAATGAACACATCCCAAGCCTGTTCTTTAGAGCCTCCATTGGTGGAGGCTAGAACCAGCCTGCCCAGGCAGACTGTACCCATGGCTCACTGTCCTTACCGTTAGGTTTTGGTTTGGTTTTTATTACTATCCGACTGAACTTTTCTAGTGCAATTTAAAGCCATTACGCTTTGCTCTAGCTGTACAGGAGATGGATTTATTCGCTTTATACCTGCCTTTTTGTGAAGTTGAAAGAATTACCTAGCTTTCTTATGCCCTCCGTAATCTTCTCTAAACAGCCTTTTCTAGTTCACGTACTTTAGACTGTTCTTGTTATTCCCCTGTCTCTAATTTACAAATTTTTAAGTTCAAGTAAAAACACAGTTTTTCAATCAGCTCAGAGTGGAACATCACAGGTTCAGCATCTGTGTTGCTTTGTATTGAACTATGTCCTGTTTTCCTCAAACCATTTCCCCAGTTTGTTCAGTTTTCTTTGAATCTGGTGTCACTTGAAAGTTTAATTTAAGTATATTTCTTTTCTGCTAGTAAAAATACTGAGTAATACTGGATCCAGGACAGATTCCTGTGGAACCCTACCTCCTGTTTTGGCACCAAACCACTGATAAGCACCATTGAAAGACACGGTGTGTACTGCCCTTGCACTCATTCTTCTGTTAGAGAACCAGCACATTAACACGTTGCTGGCCTAAAACTGTTTCAATTCCCAAATTGCACAGGCGGGCATCTTGCCATATTGCAGTGCCTGCTATGTGATTGTACCAGCTCGAACTGCTGATCCTTTAGGGTGCTGGAACATAGGATTTTGTAAAGGAGGGTAGATCAGAAAGAAATAGGAAAATTATTTTGCAGAGCTCTTTGAACAAAAACTCTGTACTGGGACTCCAACATTTTTTCATGACTGCTACAATAAATGAGAACATGCATGAGCTAAGACTAGAATTAATGCAGTTATAATTAAGCTGCTCTCAAGTCAGTAGATATTTTAAGCTGTTGAGCCATTTTTCCAGCTCATTAACTTTATTTAGACATAATTACGTTTTTTAACATGTTAGTCCGAATAGCCTTCATTGTGGTTTTACATATGCTACAGTGCAGTAGAGATACTTCACAACAGTGTATCTTTGTTTTGGGTTTCTCGTATGGCCCCAGATATCTGATGATGAGTTGTTGTGGTGTTTCGGGATTTTTTTTTTTTGCGGGGAGTGGGGGACAGGGAGATGCTTTGAGGTGGTGGTAGGTTTTTGTTTTGTTTTCTATTTGTATTTTTCTCTGGAGTTTTTACATTCTTTGTCACAGCTGTGATTGCTTCTCAGATTTTTGCTCCTTTTCCTTTCATGACTGCTGTAATTACACCCCAGCTCTTGTGTCACAGTTGGCGACCTCTTTGCCAAATATAATGGTATTACATGGAACCATTCCAGAATTAAGAGAATCTCTGTTTTACAAAGTTTGTGGAATTGTTGGGGAATTTAAAGCTTAATTTACTGCTTGGCTTCCGGTGGCCTGACAAGTATTAAGCAAGAAGTAAGCAATTGGCCAAGTATTTCTCCCTGCACAGAGGTAGCCCTCAAACTTCCAACCAGGAGCACCCTTCTTTGATGGACAGAGATTGATTTGTGACTTTGAAATACATGTGTCACATTTTAAGGAAAAGCAAGACATTTTGCTTGTTAGGAGGATGTTAGGAAATCTCTGCCTGTGGACAGGAGTCTCTGAGAAAGGTTAAGGAGCTATGTTTGGAGAGTTTCAGGGAGATAAAGATTCAGGGACAGTTTCATTAATTCCCTTTTACTTTGTGAACGTTTTTGATTAGGACAGAGAGGAGCGTTCCCAGTCCTTATTGATGCTATGCTCTGTTACGTAGGCATCTCCGCATTAGTTAACAAGGCAACTCAAATCAAGCAGAGAGTCTGCATTAGATCCAGTGACGTGCTTCTGAGTTTAAAATGAGGCAGGTTATCCCCACAGTGGAGTCCAGAGCACGCCCAGGCAGCCTGGTCCCCCATGCTGGTGGTGGGGCAGTTCGGTACAGGCTGACGGGATCCCCACAGGCTGGTACTCAGATCTGGAAGCTGCTAAACAAAGTAAGGATAGGGATGTTTAAAGACTGTTTTTCTTTTGAGTCCTTGGGCGTCTTAGCCAGGGCTTCAGAAAACTGTCTGCTACCGTTGCCCTGGAGTCTTTTCTGAATTAGGTCTAAAGAACTTAATACAGGGTTTGTACAAGTGGTACAGAACAAAAATGTTTTCATCTCTAGCATGTATCAGCTTTTGCCCTAGAGATGAGAGAACTGGGCTCGGCTCCTCCTTCAGTTTCACGGGCTTTAAATCCTCCTACACTATATAACGCTGACAGTGGAAAAATACAAAAACACATGGGAACGAAGACCAAGACGGTCCTAACCACAGCTCATGCTCTTGATTGATGCACTGAATCTTGTGTTTATATTTGGCCTGTCCTTACCAGAGGGCATGGAAATCCTAGTCTATCCAACTTTGTCTACAACATTGGGCAATCCTGCAGTTAGTGGATCATGTGGATTTGGATCCCCAGAGGCTGAGGGAGGAATTTTCTCACAATTTTTTCTTATCTTCTAAGCTAATATTCAGTGAATATCACCTCCCTCTAGTCTCACCTAAATGACATGTGAATCTGACAGTTTCAGCTGGTATCGTTGAGGTGTGATCTGAAAATGTCCACCAAAATGAACTGGGAGGGAAGGTGTTCCCCTGCAGAGGTTTTGAACTCCAATCAAGTTTAGTAGTCCAAGCCACCTTTTGGTCACAGGCAGCCTCCTAACATGGATTAAAGTCAAGCAGAGAAGCACCTCATGAATTCAGGCACTTCTCACATTACACCGGGATAAGAGAAGGCTTTTGAGGGGTTAGGAGTGGAACTGGTGCACTTCCATTCCTCTTAGCGCTTGGGTGGATTTCACTGTTTATGACTAAAGTGAAACAAATCATCTCAATTATAAGGATTGTATGAAGAGATGAAACTCACTGATGAAAAGTGGGTAAGCTACAGTATTTAATTAATGGGTTTAATTACTGCATCTAATCATTGTGTTTAATTAATTACTGTGTCTAATTAAGATATCATTAGCTATGAATAAGCCATGTTGGTCTGGATGGAAAACCATCTCTCCACTACCAGTCTCCCAGGGGAGAACCTGCCCTTACACATAAAACTGCCATATGCTTTGGATATCGCACTCCTCCTCCTATGGGAAGCAAGGAGGCATGCTTGGAGGGTGAGCTGGAGCTTCAGCTGCACTTATGTAAAGCTTGTGCTGCTTTCCATCTTTGTTCCTCTCTGTTGTTCATGGATTATAATTTCACTCGGCTGTGACAATTTCACTGCTGGACTTCACAGGTAGCCACATAACTCTCCCAGGAGTAGGGAGTCTGGATTAAGTACCTGAGAGCAAGGTGTTGTGCACATGAGAGTACTGTACAAACTTCATTCGCTTCAGTGGTGCATAGTATTTTGCATTTCTTTCTGATCTTTCTAATTTCCTATATTGTGCTGCTGTGCCTGTAAATACAAGTAATGTTTTCTGAAGGGTCTTTTTCTTTTTCACATCAGCATTGGAAACAGTATGTGTGTGTGTGTTGCAGACCACCAAAAAGATATTTGTATAGACTGCAATAGCATGACCTGGGCTTGACATGGGAATGTGTAGGGAGTATCCAAGGTCATAGTTTGCTGGGATGGAGCTGGAAGACTGTAACGTGGAAAGAGACAACCCTGGCCTACATTTATCCATATTGTCTGCTAGGAGTGGTCCCTGGAGTGAATCAAATCCAGGAGAGTCCTGGATCTTCGTCTTAGAGCGCGTTAGTGGTTTTACTTCAAAGGAGAGTTTCAGAGTAAATACATGCAATATGGACAAACTGGTCCAGGCAGTGGGAGCTGACGGAGAGCTTAGTTAACTGCCAGTAGATGTGTCCTCAGATTGTCTGAGGCTGCTGCTAGTGGTGGTGGTTTGTTACTAGATGCTGGCTCAGTTCCTCATTTCCTCGGTCGTAGCTCCCCCAGCAGCCGCTCAGCGAACAGTCCAGCTGCGTGACAATGAAGATAGCGGCTCGTTGTGAACGTGAGGATACTCTGTTCAGGGAACTTTGATTTCTTAAGACTTGTTTGTCTCCCAGAGCATTTCTTTTGATGAAGTGCTGGAGCCATCTTAATCATTTGAGTTTTTTCTTGAGAATATGTAGTTTGTTCTCAGGGATGGCTGTTGTGTTTGCATTATAAGAACCACCAATCCAAATGAAGTACCTACCGTGCGCATAAACTGAACAACCGGTATAGCACCTCTGCTAGGTAAAATATACATGCAATTTTAGTATCTCCATCATCTATGCAAGTACACCACCTTTACAGTTACAACACTTATCTCCCCTTTCAAATCCCCAGGAAGACCATGAGAGTTATGATACTTACCTGTATACGGAGCTTGGGCAAAGACAGAAATATACATTCAATAAGCTGTATTTGGACTCTTTTTTCCTGTGAGACTGAATTATGCATCCATCAGCTAATAGGCTTCAGAAGGCGACGGTATTATTTTCTCCTTTTGTTCCTGAAAAACAAAGATTATGTCCAGTGGCAAGAGGTCATTAGTTTTCAGAAGAAACTATGTTTCTTCTGGTATTTCACAAAGGCTTAAAGACTGCCATATTTTGTCAGAAGGTACTCAGGTGAAGAACAGCTGACTGAAGGAAGTTGGCAGATGTTATTTGGTGAAATGCTTCAGTATTTCTGCAGTAGATTCTCTTACTCTGTTATTTATTGTAAAGTCTAGGATACAGCTGTGCAAAAAATATGAAGAAATAGAATGTGCAATCTGAATTTCTCTCAAAAGTTCCCAGGTGCATCGCATGCTTTGAACAGAACAGGTATAAAGAATGGGGAAAAGACTATGGTTCATGACTCCTGGGTTGTCTTTGAACAAAGCAAAAAAAGAACAGTTTTGCAATGATTTAGTCTAATAACTGGAACTAATAAAATTGGTCGGTCACTTATTTCTATAATGACTTGCGGTTTTCGCTTACAGCCCTGCAAGTATAAAGTCACTGTTTCAGTGAATAATATTGTTTATAGTGTTTTATTTCTTTTTTAAATATCTAAAGGATTTCTTATACTGAATTCTTAGGGAAATAAATGAACAGTTCTGGTGGTATTATACCTCTCAGCTTTTCTTGGCTGATTTGCATCCCAAACAAATGCAAAACTTTTTCCTGAAAGCAATTTGCAGGAGCACCGTGCACAAAACATTCATTAAGAGTCACAGTAGTGACAGGAACCAAATTAGAACAAGAACATGGCCATTACTATGCATGTCCAAACTTGATGGGCAATGAGAATAAACACAAATACAATTTCAGTGAATGGCTTTACTTGCGGAGAAAGAGCTAAAGCGTAGAAATCACATTTCATTCCCTTGTATTTACAGCTGGTAGAGAACAGTTGCTGTCTCTCAGCCTTTATAGTCAACTGTGCTTTAAGGTGAACCATTGCCGATGTTGATTGCAACGTGAAGTCAGAGATACAGCTGAGGCTATTTCCCTTTTAAGTGGGCAGGAAGGATAAGAAATGGCTTCAGTGGCACAATAATTTGCTGGCTGTTGGAGGTGAGGGGGGCAGAGGGCAGGCAAAGAACATAGCCATCCGGTCGGTACCAGCACAGAGATATCGAATACTTACAGCTGTATATTTGGGGCTTGTGTCTTGCATTCCTGTGCTTCTTCTCAAATTAACTTTGAATTTCCAGCTGAAGGCTTAGTTCTCCACTGCTGCTATGCAGAGCCATAGATATCTAAGGATCTGGTCAATCAGCTTTCAGGAGGGTAACGCAGAAATTTTGCTGATGCAGAAATTATGTATAGATTCCTTGAAAGTTTCCTTTTATGCTATGTGCATGCTTTTGCCCCTAGGCACTTGCATCAACTCTTCCTCACTGGGGAAAACTGCAATGCCCCCAGGATTTTGGTTGCTCAGTCATCCAGGAGACTTGCTCAACAGCACGTCGGAGTCCTCTCTATACCCATGGGTTTTCTTTCTCTGAACACCTGAGTGCAAGTGGGGCTGGCGAGCACCCAGATCTTGACCTAGTATGAAGATGTCACACAGTGGGAGCACAAATACAGATCTGGGCACCTGAAAGCATCCCAGGACCAAGCATATAAACAATACCACGAGGGTGAGGAACTCGGCTGTTACCCCATGGAGTTGCTCACAGACAAGACACCAAAAAGCCTCCAGGTGTGGGGGGATAGTGCCTTTTCCCAGGGGCCCTTCTGAAGGAGCCATTGCTCCTTCCCGTCAGAAGACACAGGCCACCTCGGCACCGACCTGCTCCTTGCAGGGCTGTGCCTTCCCGCTGGCGGAGTCCAGCTTCTTTTAGGCAGGCAGCGACTGCTGGAAGTCATCTCCAAATGCTGGTTTGAGAATCCCCCACCAGCATCTTTATGTGATCTGTCTCATAGGTGAACAACCGTATATTTCTTATTTGAAAGACAGAATAAATGAGTACAGTTATAATTTCTCTTATGCGCTGTTAGCAAATAAGTCTGATAGGTTTTTGTTGCTTGGATTTCTCACCCTCCCCCAGATTCAGCCAGTTCAACTCAGCTAAGAATTACAGTTTAATTTGTTTTAAGTAGAGATGTTCTGTCTTCAATTATTTTCTGTTACCTCCCAAAGGACTGTTCTATCTGGGTATTTATTTTTCAGCTGGAGATTATTGTTACCATCCTTGGATCATTTATTAGCTGATGACGGTTCTTCCTGACTTGGTGGAGAGATTGCTGAGGAAAACTAATATACTAGCCTTCCTACTATATTAAGGACTTCAAGTTGGTTTTAACAGAAGTAAGGGAAAGAGGTTTTTTCCCTTCATGTTTTAGCAGAGATCAAAACTGAATCATTTGTTTCCTCCTGAAATTGAAAGCAACATCTCTTAAAGAACGTTTAAGTGGAAAAAAACCTGCTGTACTGTTTCCTGTTCTTGCTCTAAAAACCAGCACACTAAATCCAGTGTTCATTTCCATATCAGTTACCTAGGGAATGTTATTTGAATATATCTGACTGACATTTTGCCTGTCACATTTCATTATTGGAGATACCACTTAGATTTTGTAAAGCCAGTCTAACAACTCGGTGATCATTTAATTGTTGGCTCAGCCTGGTGAATATACATTGCTTATTTGTTAAAGTATGTAGTGAAGGAAGCGTAATAAAGTGCTTGAGCCACTTTGAGCTGAAAATAAATTGAGAAGGTAATTCCCATCACTTTAGCAAGTTTACTTTTTTTTTTCCTGGACTTTAAGTACTTTATGATTATAGCAGAGTAATAAGTATAACAAACTTGCTTCCAGGAACAGTAGCCATTAGTCTGTTGATCAGCATGTCATATATGTGCATTGGGATATCCCCTTATCTTTTGGCAGCCTTATTTGTATTTTTCTTAAATGACGTTTCAGCTGAAAGCTTTAGAGCAAGCTGTGCCTCACAGATGCAAAGGAGGACACCCTTCACTTCTCATTCAGTTCCACTCTCTTCCGTTTTCCATATTTTCCTCTCTGTATGAGCATGTGAATGTGTGTGTTTCATTAAAAAAAAACAACAAACCACAACTAAACAACAAACTACCAAGAAAGTGACCATTGGTTTTTAAGAGAAATTTTTTTTTTTTTTCATACTTTTGACCATAACTTTTCAGTATTTCTTCTAATAACTTATGTAATTAGATCTATGGGCTCTGTTTGATGGAGTCTTCTGTTCTGTTCTTTCCTTTTCATTGCCAGAATTTCAGTATCGGGAGGACTCTGGCCACAGGGCAGCACAGATTTTGCAATACAGCCCTGACAGCCTGACCTCAAATTCAGAGTCACAAGAGGAGCTGCCTAACAGATATTGAGTGTTGTAAATGGGCTGTCAAAGGAATTCCTCATTTTCTCTATCCCCCAGCACTATGCAAGCATAAATAATAACCGTAAAGCTTTCTCTGTAGGGATCCTTTGGTTAGAGGACCCCGGCAATCACACAATCTGACATTCACAGGGTGCAGGAGTGGAATTTCTAGATTAGATTGATTTTTTAATATTAAAGCCATTTGTGAATACAAATATAAAAGCATATGTGCATACATATGTCTACTTTGGGGTTACCATCTGCCCATGGCATATACCTGCTAGCATTTTGGGAAGAGCTGAATAATCTTTTTTTTTTTTTTAATTAAAGTAACATCTATCACCATGTACATACTCCAGCTCAACAGGCATCTGCTGGCTAATTCTGAAGATGGTGAATGCATGTAGTCTCTGTCTCCTTCATAACACATTAATCTTTTAGGAGTAATTTAATGACAGGCAATTGCTTGATTGCTATTTCTCGCTATAGAATCCCTCAAGGACGTTAATCTGCAGTGTGATAATGAGCAAATATTTTTTACTGTCTGGTATTAGTGTTCCACAGGGTAATAACCACAAGATGTGATTTCCAAGTAAGATATTCCTGCTGAATAACCAAAGTAGTCAGAATAGTGGAAGTCACTAAATAGCTACATTGAACAATTGGGTGGGGTGGGGGTTGTGTTTTGGTTTTTGTTTGGGTTTTTTTCTGAGCTAGAACTATGAGCTGTTGCACTAGCTTTCAAAGAGCAAATATTGTTGGTATGTGTATTTGTGGTACAGAATAGCTGCGAATGACTGCACTGGAGGCAGAGAACACTTACTACTAGATTAGATAAAGCATTAGAAAGCACTGATTCACTACCAGCATAGGCTGGACCATATAATGGTACTGCTCAGTCTTCCTCCACAAAGAATCACAGGGAACCAGGAGAGTTACAGGATCTTACGACATTGTATTGGGTCTGGCTGGGATGGGGTTAACTTTCCCCACAGCAGCCCTCCTAGTGCTGTGCTCTGTACTGGTGCCCAGAAGGGTGTGGATAACACCCCCGTGTTTTGGGCGCTGCTGAGCAGCGCTCGCAC
>JAVKLA010000057.1:9535684-9555151 GCA_034782735.1 Sagittarius serpentarius
CCCTACTTCCCGGGAAGTGGCTGGACATCGCCGGCTGATGGGAAGTGGAGAACAAACCTTTGGTTTTCCTTTGCTTCCACATGCAGCCTTTTCTTTTGTTTTATTAAACTGCCTTTATCTTGACCCATGAGGTTTTTTCCCACCTTATTTTCTCCCCTCCTGTCCTGCTGAGGAGGGGAGTGATAGAGCAGCTTGGTGGGCACCTTGCGTCCAGCCAAGCTCAACCCACCACAGTCCTTAAATAAGCATGTCTTCGGTAAGTCACTCATCCAGCGTGACTAACTCGCTGCCAAAACTGACTGAATGCCATGTTTATGCCAGGTTTCTTTTAGCTGGAATACAAAAACATGTATCTAAAACCCTGAAGTAGCTTCTACTCAAAGAAGTTGTATTGCTGTCTCTGAAGTCCTGTGATGAATTAGGGAATATAACAATTAAAAAGCAAGTGTTTTAAACAGCAATGTATCACTCCCTGTAAGAAACGTACAGTACTTGGGTTGCTAGTTACATTTCAGCAACTGCCCATGCTGTTTAAGTGTAGCCTGTTCTGACAGCTATGATAACAAATTGTTCCAATGAGCCATGGAGCTAATAAAACGCCATTTCCAACACCCTTTGTCCTTTGTCCCCAACACCTACAGTAACTTCAGCTTGTGCCCCAAATCCTAGGGCACACTCACAAGGGGAGACACAGTCTTACTTTGGATGCACAGGGCTCAGCCAGCCATGGACCTGTAGTTGCTGCTGGCTTATGAAACCTGTGAAAATTTCGTATGTTTGAGCTTCCTTCTTGCTTTTTTTTACATTTGATTGAAATTGGCCTGTGGGTCCATAAATGAATGGGGAAGGAGATCACAGATTAGCTGATTTCCTTGGAAATCAGACTACCATTAGCCCCATAAAGTTCTCACCTATTTTATGGCTCAGTAATGCCATACTCCTCACCCATAGTTTTAAAGGAAAAAGACTGAGTTCTCGGATGTTTTCCTCCTGCATTTGTATGTCTTTATGACACAGACGTGAATTCTGTTTTTCTGCTTAATCTGGTTCCAGCTTAATCAAAGATCTGACCTTATATAGGTTGTTTATCCACAAATTCAGAGAATTCATCAAGGTGCTTAAGTATGTGCTTGTATTAAGCAGCTGAGTAGCCCTGCTGACTCCAGTTGTACATACTTAAGGACCTTGATGAGGAAGTTTCTGAATATGTGGATAAAGATCTGGTGCTTTCCCAGAGTGAATGAAGGGATGAGCGAAGACATATAAAGACTAAAAACAAAGGGGGGAGGGGCGAATGAAGATCTGGATGTACTGAAAAGAGGAATTTTGAGGTGGGGGTAGCTGAGAAAAATTAGCTGCTTGTTAGCTCATTAGCTGAGCTCAGACGGACTCTGAGGGCTTTGGCAAAAATGTGGTGGCTGAAACTGCTAGTGCCCCTCATCAGGCACCCTGTGCCTTTGATGCCCTGAGTTAAGGCAGTCTGATCCACCTGTGAATCAGGTCCAGCACCAATTAACTTTTTATCCAAGTATATTAAGGTGAACCTAAATCAGGGACAGAAGCGGCAATACATCAGAATGATTCAAAACTGAGAGTGAGCTTTATTTTCTATTTTATAACAGATGATTGCCACTCATAGTCTAGGATAGATTGTACTTTGACTGCTAAACATATAATCCTATTGCCTTTTGATTAAGTGCCTTGCAAACCTCACTGTCTTCAGTGAGGCTTCATTTTTGAAACTAATGGCAGCATTAATCTCAGAGGGATGATTCGCAGAGCAAGATACTACTCAGCATGAACGAGGTTGTGCATTAAGGGAAAGCTGGTCCTACAGCAGGGTTAGGCTTAGCTCCCTCTGTGATTAATCATCTGCCTCCCAGCTGCTGCTCTGATTTTTTTTTTAATACACTCCAAATGCAAACAAAGGCGCAAATATACCTGGAGCCAAAACTAGCTCACAGCTTTCAAAGTTGTTTTTCAAACACAAAACCAGACACAATTCTTAAACAGAGATATGCCTACTGTTATTTGCCTCAGTACTGCTCAATCCTTGCCCTGTTAGTTAGATAACCAACTCGCTCACAGGCCAAATCCATTCCTTTATCACATAGGTAACAGGCTGTTTCGCTCACCTTAGTGGACCTTGTCAGTGCAACACTTACTCATCTGCAATTAGAAAAAAAGACACTTAGGTAAACGAAACATAAAATAGTACTCCATTGCAAGTTCCCACTCCCATTTTGTCTTACAGTCACAAGACCTATTAGCAGAAAACCTTACGGATATTTTTAGGTAAAAGATTCTAGAAGTGTTTGCTGGAAATCATTCTGGGACTAAACTGAAGTGTGGAGGGGAAGCCAGACGTAGCCAGAAATGTGGCCATTGCTTGAGGCTAAAAAGTAGGAAAGAAAGAAAAACATATTGCGAGGTCTTACGACAGGAACGGTTAGCAGTGGGGTCTCAGAGGGATATCTACTGTTTAACATATTCATAAATGACCTGGAAAGGGAGATGAATAATGAGGTTAGAGAATTTGTGGATGCTACTAAATTATTCAGTTTTATTAAAAAAAAAATACCGTAAAGAGTTGTGGAAAGATATCATGACGGTTTTGGATGGATAATGTACAGCATATTAAACTATCAGTGACCCAGAGAAAAGGAATGATTACTCTGTGTTTCTTCTAATGTAAGAATTCAGGAGCATCAAGTGAAGCAATTGGGAGGCAGGTTTTCAACAGATAGATTTACTTTCCTTTTTGTGCCATGCAGTTTGATTTTTAAACTCTCTGTCACAGGTGTTCTGGAGACTAAAAATATAAATGGTTCAAAAAGCACTTAGCCATGCGTCTAGACATTGAGAAAAAACCCATCAAGAGTTACTAAACATCAAAACAAGGATATAAAAATAGCTAGCTCTAGGGAATTGCTCCCACAGCAGAAGACACTCCCCCAAAATCCAGAAGAGTTGAAGTCTAAAGGAGAGAATAAACTATTTGTTAGAAAGAAGAAAGGAGCTTGCTATTCTTTTTCACATATTATTCTTTCTCTGTAGTATCTTTTGCCAGTTCCAGGTCCAAGTTGAACCTCCATTACTGATAAAGACCCAGTGTTTTACATTTCCTTTCCTCGTGGTTGTTCCGCCGGTCTTCTAAACAGGGAGATGTTAGCCTGCCACTGGGACCATAGTCACCATTAGATGGTGAGGGGAGAATCTTGTTACCTTTAGCCTCAATGTGATGATTGTCCAACTGACAGCCAAGCCAGAGGGGCCACAGCAAAGAGGCATCTTACACCTGCACGCAGAGAACCATTAGCCCTGTCTCTGCACTGATCCCAGCACGAACACCTTCCTTTGAATACAGAATTTGGAATGCTGAATGAAGCTATCCAGGCTCCATGTTTGGGGAGTACAATTAATTAACGTTCATGTGTCTAAAGGACAAAAGCTTTTCTTTAATCTGAAAAGCACTAAAACTTCCTGATGAATTTTCCAGCCCAACCTTCAGCTATTTTGTACCAGAGGTGCCAAGGAGTATGAAATGAGCCTGCCTTTCATTATGCGCTGCAAAGCAAGCACTGTTCAAGTCAGCATTCACAGCAACTTCCTTAACGTAATTTAGCTAGGTGAGGGGCTCTTATTTATGCAAGGATGTGTTTTATGCCTGTCTTTCTAAAGAAGGTGGTAATCCCTTCTGTAGGGAGCATCACACACTGTTAAATAGTCTAGCAAACAGTTTTGGAAGCGGTCACTCTCATAGGCTTTCTAAGTCTAGAGAAACTTCACTGCTCACAAAGTTGCCTCTCCCAGTTGTGATGAGACAGTGACTGTCAGACCCAGTAGCCTCATTAGTACTGTGGTGGCCAAGTTCTGCACCTTTCACACTTCTGACACTCGTCAGGCAACAGATTTGATACTCCTCTCTCTGATCTGCTGGGCAGGCTTCTCCGAAGTCCGCCAGCAAGAAGCAGCGCAGCACCTTTAGTCACTACTTCACTTGACAAAGTGATCTAGAGAATAGGAGAGCCCTGAAATCAAGTCCGTTTTCTGTTTAGGGGTTCACTAGACCCTGCCTATGGGGAGGGGGGAAGTTGAGTAAACTTTTCCAGGGACTTCCAGTATCTTGACTGGCATTCTTCCGTTTTGCCCCTTAGTCCAATGGAATTGCGAGTGAGGAAAGAAAGATATAATACTGTACATGTAAACTTCCATTTCCAAAAGTTCCATTAGGAAAGTTAAAGAGCTAAGTCAATTTCTGCATTTGGTCAGGCTTTGTTACTTGGCGAATGTGGCGTTGGTCCAGAGAACAAAGAATAACTTGGTCAGCCTGCCACGGGAGGGGGTTAACTTGGATCTCTCTGGCCAGCCAGGCAGAGAACCCACATTTCCCACATCTTCAAGGAATAAGAGCTCCGCAGCAGCTGATGAGCAGAAGCTTCCTTTCAGAAAGCTATTGTAAAAAGGATTGTTTATCTTAGTTTTTAAGGAAAAAAAAAAGTGTGGAGACTCTCAGTCCTTCAGAAAACACTAAGTGAAAGGAGGTGGCTTTCCTTATACCAGAGGAAGCTGCCTAAATCCAGAAGGGCAGGGCTGAAAATGCAAGTCTTCCCTGCAGGATTTCTCGCTGTGACTCTCCACTCACTAGTACCTGATTTTCCTATCAACCTGTGGCAGGATCCCTAGCTGGATCCCTAGAGGTCATCTTGGACTGTGAATCCTCTTGCATTGGCAAAAATTTCATAGTGAACTCAGGCCTGTTTGTTCTTTCAACCGAAAGACTTCGACACATTGAAGAAAGTATTTTCTCCTGCCCAGTGTACTGCTCTAGATGGACCAAAATGAAATGTAGCCATTAGGGACCTATGGCACAGAATTATTACAAAATCCAGGAGGTTTTAAAACTCACCAGATAATTGTTATTTTAAATTCTTCCATGTTAATGTATTTGTGAGGTCATAGTGTCGGAGAGATTAAATTACAGATTTTATTACTCATGTACAGCAGGAACGTTTGTTTTATATACATTACTTGCATACAAAACAGAAAAAAAACCCAACAAATGGAAAGCAAACCCAAACAAAGGAGGCTCTTGGAGACTCACGTCCAGCTAAAATAGGCAGATTTAGGTATGATTTAAGAGGCTTATTAACATTCAAAGAATTTCCAAAGTACGTCTATATTTTTTCTTGGATATGCTTCAATGACAAAGGATAGCCTATAGAAGAAAAGCTGAAAATGCAAGGTAGAGAGCTGCACATGCAGTCCTTTGTGAAAGAGCAAATATTTTATGTCACAGGAAGGACAATAATACAGTATGTTCTTCATTGTGCTGCTAAGCCTTATCAGAAATATTCAGTTTATTTTTAGTAATCACTGAATTCAGTTCATTTTGGTAATCTGTAGTGAAAGTGTTTAAAAAACAAGGTGTGATATAACACTAAAACTAGTCACTGAGTCTGGTGTTACAGGAAGAAATCCAGTTAAATAATACACAGAGTTTGAAGTGTGCAGCCAAGAAAATCTACACTCTGTTTATGTTGCAATGACGTCCCTCAGACTCACTGAGTTAGAAGTTCCTGCTGACTTATTGCAGGTGGCTGGAGACAGGCTGCTCCTCGTTTCCTTCTCAGGAAGCTTTTTCACCGTGTATATGGTTATCCAGTTTATCATAAGACTTTTGTAACCTCTGCTGAAGCCTGGAGTTGCTGATTTTGATGGGCTGCTGCTCTTAAGATGCTGCTCTTTGTTTAATCACTGTGGTAAGCAGTTTTATCATTCAGCTGAATTGCTCTCTTAGCTTTAAAAAAATTGATTACAGGGTATGCAGTGACACAGCACTCTTTTTTAGACTTTAAAGCTGCAGACAAGCCCCCTCAAATATCTGGCTGCTTCTTTAACCCTTTCCTGCAGAAATACGCAATGAACAGACGTATCGCCTCCTGGGGCCCAATGCATTTAATGTGGATCCTTAACTGCAAAACTTCCAAAAGCTTCCTGTGAGTTCTTAGGCAATTTTTTTGCTTAATTCTCATCCTTTGGGTATGTTTGATGAGCTGTGACACTCTGCCATTGGTACAGTATGCGTACTGCTGCTGGCTGGCATTTCCAGTGCAAGGAGAGAGGAGGGAATGTACCTTGGAGAGATGAGGGAACGTGGCGAACCCCAAATGCGATGCCAAGAGATGGACCAGCTCAAACACAGCGCGAGTAGAAAGCGTGAGAAACAACCAAGACAATGATTCCAGAACATCCCTGAGACTATGGTGACTTGCTGAAAGAGCTTGTAACTACAATGGGAAGGTGAAAGTCAGTCAGTCATTTGCTATTAATAAGTCACTGAGCTCTCATCTGCACTTAATGGGCAATTGAACTAAACCTAGTGACCTTTGGAACAATTTCATTAATGCCTAACTGCTTTGCAAAACGGTTTCAAACCTGATTTACTGAAGTAATATTCTCTGTTCTTGTTTAAAGAGTGTCTCTGAGGTCTGTTTTTAATAAAGGGTTATGGAGCTCCTGGAGACAAAACCGGAACGTGCAGTATGCGAAGAACTTTCATAGGGAATATTTAGAATAATTGTGTCATGTAGTTGTGTTTATAGGAAGTTGTCCGCCGATTGCAGTGGTTTTTCACTAGACTTTTGCTTAATAGCTTTCTTGGAAAAGCTTAAAACCTGTCACCCTTAAGTAGGGATATTTCACACAATTTGAAGCTGCTCTTCAAGGGATGTATGCGGTCATAGTGGGTGTGTTCCCCTGGTTTGCTTCGCAGGTATTATGTACTAGATGTGTTTTGAAATAAATGTCCCCCACAAATTCAAACACAAGAGATCACAGATTGATCTGGTACCTAACAGAACAACAAAAAGTAAAGGTGTATTCTGTCATTTCTATGGCCAAACTGTGAAGTTAAACAGACAGAGCAAATTAAGACTGCTTGCAGGAACCAGCAATATCGTAGATTGGGGGATTTTGCCTAGTTTAGGCCGGTCTGCTCTATATTATTCCAGTTTTATGCTGCTGTAAAATGATTAAAATTAGCAGGGTTAAACCGGTTGCAAAATCAAAGTTTCACAATAAATGTATGCGTGAGGCTCCAAACTGGTTTTTAGGAGTAAAATTTCTGTACTGATACGTATTTTTTCTGAAAGTCTACCAGTTAAATCTGCTTAACAATGACACTAAAGCTCAGCTAGCGACCTTGCAGGCTGAATACTACCAACACGTTTATGAGACACGAAGTACTTAACAAATGAGCCTGCAGTGCCACCGGGTACTGGAGATAAAAAGGTAAATAATTCCCAAAGTATTATTAGAGCTTTTGTTTATGTGGCGGATGTTTTGCCGCCATGTTTTCCAGTTACCACGGCAACTCTGCCCGACTGCCAGAGCCCTGTAAGGCATTTTACTCCGGCAAACACAAAACCCGGTCGGCTGGCTACAGGGATGCTGGCACACCGGGGCACGCTGTTGAACAGCACCGCCTGAATATCCCTCCAGGGATTAGTAGCTAGAGCGGCGCCAAGCAGTCATCCTTGCCTGGACTGTGATTACATCCCCGCTCTTACGAAACGGGAGTTATCCCTGAGATGTTTTGTTCAGGAGGGAAAGGTTTCACTGCAGAGATGGAGAGGGAAAAATAATTTCTTAGTCGAAGTCCTGGGCTTTTCCCCACCGCAAGTTCTTACCGTTTTAATACTCAAAGAGTGAATGGCTAGGTAAGAATGAAAAAGATATTAAGAAAGAAATAGCAGAAAAAATTTTTCTCTGGCTACTTATGAAAGAGAGAATCATTTACCTGTGACTTCAGTATTGAAGTTGATTCAAATGCCAAAGATCTGCTAGCAGAAGGCCTCTGATAGCCACCCTCCAAAGAAATATTCTCCTCTGACTCAGTGTCCTATGAATTCTGTTGATACTTAGAAACTTTTCGTTCTGCCTGGAAAAGCCTGTATCAGCTTGATTATACTCAAATGTGCAACTGGAAAGAAAGATTTTTTTCTCATGCCATTGTTGTGAGTGAACTTAATTCTGAGGAGGAGTAAAAAACTGTCATCTATTAAGTGGCTACTTCTACCGGGACTTTAAGAGCTCCAGATGTCTATGTCCCAGGAATGTCACCTTTTCATAGCTGGAGAGGAGTGCTTCTGATGGCATGGAGACTTTGAGAGTCCCCAGGTCTCCATTCTTGATAAAGGCAGTGGTGCTTCACATCACTAAAACATGGAAATGTAAAGCTGGGGAAAATTTCAAGAGGCCATCCAGTACCTTTTGCATTGAAATAGGGTCAAGGACACCTACATCAACCTTAACAGGAGTTCATTTAATCAGCTGTGAAAAAAAACCTTCAAAAGGAAATTCTACAGTCTACGTAACTTTTTAGTAAAACTTTGCTGTCTTTTTTTTTTCCTTCAGAACTAAACAAATCAAATGCTTCCATGGTTTCCTCATGCTTCTTGAACCTGTTTTCACTCTGCTTTTCTGAAGGACTCTCTGCAGCTTGTCTGCATTTCTCAGAAGGAGTGGTACACTGAATAAATAGACGTAGGTCTTCAATGGTGTTCATGTCTTTTTCTGCAAAGCTGCTGAACAGCCACTGCACAGCTACATAGTTAATACATTCATTTTCAGCAAGTTGCATCCTGTGGATTCTACTGGCCCTGCCTCCAATTTATCCGTGCAATTTGAACTCTGATCCAATCTGGAGCGTTTGCAGCTCTTTTGAAAGCTGATGTCACCTACAGAATGTTAGAATGTTTTTATTCCATTATTCAAGTAATTACTGAAAATGGAAACAGATCTAGAAAACAGTTGTATCAGATCTTGTTTGAGATTTCTCCCAGTGATCCCGATAGGCATGCAGTAGAGTAAATCCTTTTTTCAGCAACACATTTCAATAGGCCATGCTGGGACAGATAGGCACAAGATGTCACTGGCAAAGAAGGGCATTTCAGGGTCCCAAGGACGTATGTGTGTATGGATCTTGCACCCTGAAATTCCTGTTAAAAGTACATTCAAAGTGGGCGACCAGAACAGAGCAAATACTCCTTTTGCTGCGCACAGAGCACGCGTATTAGCCGGAGCAGAAGGAGCCAAGTTCCCCTGCCCCCGTTTCCCACCTCTGGTGTGCCCACTGGACGCCCGAGCCAGGCTGCAGGCATCCGCTAGCACGACGTGCTTTCCTGCTTAGGTTCTGCGCTACGGTAAGCATTTATGGCTGCATCTAAATTAGTGTTTTGGTTCAGATCAGCTGAGCTTTCCCTTTTGAAGTGGATCTCCGAATTGCCTCCCCTTGCTGTGCTTTGGTTACTCCATGGAGTGGTCTCAGAGCCCACAAATCAGATGCTGCTTTTCGATGAACTGGAAGCTGTGCTCCAGCAGTACGCCAGGGAGACTCACTCCAGCTCCAAAAGGGCACTCAGTCCGTGGGCCAGGCAAACATCAACCTAAAGGAAAAATTCTGGAAATGTTCGGACAACACTGAGAGCTGTTTACTGTGATCTTCAGCACTGCTGTAGCTCCTGGACCTGTTTCTTGTAGCCGAGGGGGAATCCTACTGTATTTCGTGGCTCTCTGCAGCAGACTGCGTTGTCAGGGAGAAGACTGTCTGGTACAGAAAAAACAGAGTTGGGCATTCTAGCAGGTTATGAAAAAGTCTTTTTTCTGAATTGCCTGTCATAAGAAGGATCAGCTTATACAAGAAATCCCTAAATTGCATTTAGTCAAGCCATCCTCTTGTCACAGAATGGGAGCAAAGAGCAGCTAAAACCCAGAGTGAGTGTAAAGCTCAGAAGTACTTTGGCAGGCTACTGTTGAATCCACTGGATTGAGATTCTTGATCCCGCATAATTTAGGCACTCAGATCACTGAACTATGGGATTTTTCTTATTAGCAAGTAAGCTTTTATTTTTCATAAAATACAAAACTACAGAAGAAATGCCAGTGCTTTATGAAGTACTGACACACACCCACAAAGATGGGATGTCAAAGCTAGCATGTAATAGGGATTTACATAATAAATAATGCATTAGTGGCTAGTCTATCAGCAGTTATGTATTAAACAGAGATTTCTAAAGCCAGTAGGAGGCTTTTTGAAAGCAAAGTTTTGAAAGAAATGGGAGGAAAAGCAAAATAAAATTGACCTGAAACAAGGTTACCTGTGCAGATTTCAAAGATGTAATCCCCAGGAGCACAGCAAAAGCTTTGTTATTCTTGTAAAATAAGACTGATTTGAAGTGAAAGATTGACCAAGACTCAAGGAATTTATGATTCCTTAGTACACATATCATACTAGGAAGGATTGCCGTGTCATCCTGTAAACACTTGCAAGCATAAATCAACTTCAGTTTTTTTCAGGAAAGCTTTGCTATTTCCAGTTTGCACTCCCCATAACCGAAGAAGTGAATTAATTTTTCTAAATTGAGTATGGCTTTCTTTTATGATTCTGTAATACTGGATACTAATTTATTTTTTTTGTCAGAATCATTCTTTAAGAATCTTCTCTTGGTAGACCTTCATGACTAAAACAAGCACATGGTAATTTCACCATGTGCTGACACACCCTGCTCAGCAGTAAGAGTTACCATAGGGCTCTTATTTGGTACCCATGTTATCCAACACCATGAATGGCCATTTGATGTAGGTGATCAACTCTGCAAAGGTGGAAGAAGATTCAGAACAAAAGAGTCTGTGTAGGATCTTAAATTTCACAGATTCGCTGTTCATGACATACAGATGATGTGTACAGGATTGGCCATAAAATATGACATGCACAGGGATTGGAATATCTTTCCAAATAGTGTGAGCTCTAGAAACACAGCTTTGTTGTTCCTGCCATATTGTAGTTAGCAACTGGCATGAGAACATAAGAAAGGCCATGCAGGGTCAGTCTGGAGTTCTAGCTCTGTATCCTGTTTCTAACTGTAGCCAAGAGCAGTTGCCCAGAGAAGAGTATAAAAATGGAAAGTTTATAATATTTCCTCTTCTGTGCGTTCTCCTGTCCTCTATACATCTTCAGCCCAAGGACATCTGAGCTAAAGATGATATCTTTGTGTTTAATAGCTTTTATGCATTTTCCTTCCATGATTTTTCTTGTGGCTTTTTAAACTTTATGTAACCTTTTGGCATCTACAACATCCTGTACCAATGAATTCCCTAGTTTCACCATGTTTTGGGGAAGAAATACCACCTTTAGTTTGTTTTGGAACTGTCACCTGCTAGTTCGATTTAAAACCTCTGTATTTATGTATGTACGATCTGTATGTGGGATGGCAATCAGATAAAAAATCAACAGTCGCTCCAGCTGCTCTTAGAAAATACTTTGAAACCTTGCTGAATCTCACTGACAGCTGAGTGCTTGAAGATGCTGTTGAAGAAGTGCATCTTGATTCTGTCAGCATATGTATAAAGGAGGCTTTACCTACCACTTAGGGAGAAATGAGTCATGATGCAAAAGCAACATAGTTCTGGTTCTTCCTGAAACAGAGCTAAAACAAGGTTAAGGCAGCAGAGACAACTAACTACTGAAGGTACCAGGATTCAGCCAGCCCCAAATTACAAGGGCTTAGACAAATGTCTTCTTGTGAATATTGCTGGGATTTTTTTTCTCTCAATGTCTGCTCCTCTAACAGCAGTTTAAGTGAATACATTGCTTATTTAAGCTAGGTGGCTGAGAAATTCAGCTTCCTTCTACTTCCCTGTTTCAGGTGTGGCAATATCCAAGAGACAGATAATACGAGCAGGTGCGGGTAGGAACGTCTTCAGCTTCCTCGCTATGATTCTCCAGTAGGTATCTCTGAGGGTGTTTGGAGACTGGAGTTACAGGGTGGCAAGAAATCTGGCACTGACAGGAAGTCTTTAAGAGGTTTCGGGAAGAACCCTGTTGCTCAACCTGTGCCCCCACTCCTGTGGTCTTGTTTATCCCTGGCTCTGCAGGCTTCAAGCCCAACAACACTTCTTATAGGGTTTGCTTGCAGTTTAACTCCAGCAATGCCTTGTACTGATCAGTGCAGATGGCAGTTCCCCCAGACAGTGTCTTCCCCACGTCTTAAGGAATATCTGGTCCTCTACAGAATATGTTTGAATGTGGGGAGCATGTTGATTAGACCTATTCCGACACTGATGGTATGGTGGAAGATTAAGGGACATCTGGGAACATTCAGGCTGGGCACAGACTGATTAAGTTGCAGCTCTGCAGAGAAGATCCTGGGTATCTTGGTGGATGGCAAGTTGAACGTGAGTCGTCAGTGCACTGTTGTGATAACTGCACATGGGGCCGTATTGAGAAAGCAGAACCAGCAGACAAAAAGAAGTGATTATTCCTCTCTCATCCTCACTGGTGAGGCCAGTTCTGGGCACCTCAGTACAAGGCAGGTGTCAGCAAACTGGGCAGAGTCCAGCCAAAGGCCACTGAGGTGGCTGGGGAGAAGCTGGGGGAGCTGGATTCATTCAGCCCAGAAAAGGGAAAGCTAAGGGGCAGTGTTTGGCTGGGGCCAATCTCTTCTCAGAAACACACAGCAAAAGGACCAAAGCAGTGATTATTAGTTGCAGCAAAGGAAATCCTGGCTAGGCGTAAGGGAGAAAAAATCCCTGTCAGAGTAGCTAAATAGAGGAACAAGTGCTGGGGGAGAGGCTGTGGGATCTCAGTTCTTGGAGATGTTCAAAACTCAGCTGGACTTAGCCTGACCTAACTTTGAAGCTAGCAACGCTTTGAACAGGGGGCTTGATCTGAAGGACCTCCAGGGGTTCCTTCCAATATTAATATGTCTATGACTCTATGAATATGACTCTTTGAAGTCACAATTTCTTCTCTTCATTGTATAGCCTGCAGTCAGGTTGCTCTATTAATATTTAAACAAATCAAATAAAAAGACAATAGACTTCATTCTTAACACCCAAGAATCTCACTGCAGTTCATGTGAACTGAGGGAAAATTTCAGAATACTCTAAAAGTAAGGAATTCCAGCCACCAATATGGAAGATATTCCATACAAAAATGAAACTCTTTTTCTTTTAGCAAAAGTTTTTTTTTTTTGTCCTTCAATATGATAACATATACCGTATATGTCACTATATAAAGGAGAAAAGTAGTTGCATGTATAGCTCATGAACCAAAAATCAAATGGCATATGCATTTGCTCTGAGACTCCAACCCAGTTTCATAACTAGATAAAGCCCTATCATCTCAAGAAGTTTTGCTTTTTTTTTCTTGTCAACCATTTTGAAGCACTTTTTAATACAAAGATAAGAGAAAATAAGGTCTCCTCACAAGCAGTGCCCCTTCACTACTGTATTCCATTATGTGAACCATCACAGCAGTCTATTGTAAAAATGACTTCTGTGTTGTCAAAGAGATGTTAAGAGTGTGACATAACTCCTCAAATGTAGAAAGCTCAAAGAAAACCCTTATCTTCTTGTTCTCAGTGCAAGTTAAAAGTATTATTAACTGCACAGGTATGAATGCCTCCAAAGTGTTGAGCAGACTGACAGGCCTCCTAGTTGGCAATGTACCGAGTTCCTCATGCCATTAACATAAACGATTTAAAACAGGATTTTGGTTGGAGAAATGTCCAGACAAAAATATTGTAAGAGGCTGTCAAGTATATTACAATGGTGGTAATAGTACACAACTTTCAAATTAGGATATATTTTCTTTCCATTTCAAAGCCTGCAATTCCATCTTGGCATCAGATCAAAAATATTTCTCGCCTGCCTTTCTCATTCTCTCCAGAAATGGATCCTTCAGAAATTCTGTTTTGCAGTATGATTGAGGAAGGGAGTTGGAAACTGCTAAATTATTCTGTTCCTCATGGTAGAAAACCCAGCTCTATTCTTCCTTTCTGTGTGAGCTTTACTGTGCTATCGGGAACATGAATTATTAAAAAGTTATTTGTCAGTGAAGCCAATGGAAATGAGTTTGAATTCTCATGAGGACTGTACCTGTTAAGCAATAAAGGTCTTTTTTTATCTGGTCTTTTTGCACAGCAGCATCACACACTGGAACTAGTGAAAAGTGCTACTCACTCTTTTTTAACATAGGAGAGTGCTGTCTGTCAGAGGTAGCTGCGTGCTTCATGCAAGGAGAGGCTCAGATCTACCCTTAAACAAAGTTCATTTATGTGCAAGGCACTGTGGAGCTTGTTGTACGATGAGTCCGGATGCTTCAAAGAGTGTTACTTCTAAACACCAGCGTGCTGACCCACATCTAAACCTCCACCGTCTTTGGAGTGGCTGCTCAAGCTTCCATTTTCACTTTGAATTCACATTTTCACTGAAGAAGCTCAGTTCATGTGAAAGAGAAAACTTTTCTTTCAACCCACACATTCCCTTCTCAGAGTACAGCTGAAGGAGCACGTTTTCGATCTGATGGCTACAAAAAACGCTGCCATGACAACGTTTGTGCACCGAGAGCTTCCCATCTCCCACCAAGCGCACACAGTTCAATGAATATCTGAGTGTTCTTTAAAAATGGTGTCATTTTCTTGAAACGTCCCTTAGCTGGCATTTAAGTCATTACTTGAGGTTGCTTGTTGCCTTAAACAGTTACGAAGAGATGGCAGACAGTAGCTGAAAAATACTGTAACTTTATTGGGTAGACTTACCAAAAATTTCACAGAACAGTCTGAGAGAAATTTCAGTATGAATTTTGTGAAGAAAGTTTGAGCTGTAGTTAAGCGTTAGTTGTAAGAAACTTTCACTGAGGGTTTTTTTCCCCTCGGTTTAAGAGTCTAAAACAGTTAATGAAGAAATAAATGCAGTCATAGATCTTACAGGATATTTTGTGTAGCATATTCGTAGATTTATTTTTTATTTTACACTGTAAAAAATATGTATGTATTAAGACACTGAGAGTGATAGTACTCTTCATATTCTCTATATATTTGTAGTATTTGGCATATTAAAAGATAATTTATTGAAGACATATACATTTAGGCACCTAACTGAAACTAGCTCTTCATTGAATGCAAATATGAAATCTCTAATAGATTTTACAAAGTCAAATTCCATAAAACTCAGGGTTCAGGTTTAGTTTGGAGTTTAACGTCTTTAAGTTGATAATTTGGCATTATCACATTTAACTTAGCAAATCTTTGGTTTGTGTTTTTGCATTTTTCCATTCTTTCAGCTTATTAAAAAAGAGAGAAAGTCATTGTACACAATCTAGAAGCACTTTGCTTGATATTTCATCAACCCTGATCATCTTCACCAAGAAACGAAATGCAAGCAGGAAATTACTACTTTTAATCTTTCTCTGGTATCTTGTATATCAAAATACTGACACTTAGGATTGTGACTGATCACTAGCTTAGCATAAGCTCAGTTGATTCCAGTGCCAAATTTGGCTGAATATTTATACTGATCAAAGAGCAATTATTCTGATCAGTTTAACTTTCCTAGATGTCAGTTCATCTCTATGTCCCAATCAAATGTGACCTGTGGAGTCATGTTCATCAGAAACATATTGTAGACTGCCATTTTTTTTTTATATATCTGACATTTTTAAGCTCCAGATGCCTGACAGTACTCGATAATACAATGTGTTAAAACCAATGTCTGACGTATAGGTGGATTAATATATTTTGTAGCATTCACAACAGGCAGGTTTATCAGCGGTTCTCCAGTTACCTTCTTTGAATACAGTCTATCTGCAGTGTGACTGAAAGCCAGATTGGCTTCTTGATTGGATACGGAGCAGAAAAAAAATAGTATTTTAAGTTGGTGAACAAGAACCCATCCCCCTCCACCAAGCAATGTTTCTTGGTACTGTACATAGTTTAACTTTAACTTAAAATCAAGTTGTCTTTCACCAGTGTGAACATCTGACAACATTCTTCCTTTTCCAACCCTTCTTTCTCTATCCTCTCCTCTGCAGACTGAAAATCTCACATCTTGCTTTCTGGCACTAAAGGTATTGAATGTCTTTCTCTAGCATGGCATTCCGGTTCTGCACACTGTAGCAGTTCATTTAATCACAACAGATTAGATACTGTGCAAATGTCAGCTAATCCGCAATGGGAGAAATGACACATATTTCTGACCAAAAGCTAGACTCATTGGCTTAAAGAAAGAAATACAATGCAGTATTGATGCAGATATCTGTATCTGCGTAACAGTAGACAGGCAGATGGATGGTTGAATAGATGGCGGGATGGATGGATGGACATGTCACCCAGACAAAGTAAAGCCATCCACACTGCGAATGCCATTTCATCCTACCTATTATACAGTAACACTACTACTTCCTCTACAATGGCTATGATACATGAAGGCAAGTGATTGTAAGTGGGATTACTGAAATAGAGCATTAAATGATATATTGCAGAACTGACTGTAGAAGGGATTTACTCTACATACAGATTGTTCTTCTTTGGCTTTTTGACTAAAATCAGACATAGTGCTAATTAAAAAAAAGTAGCTGCAGGCAGATTGTTTGTTAACAAAATAAATAGCCAGGGAATAAGGACAGCAGGAACAAAGAGATAACAGAAAACCCACTGCAAAAGGTGACACAGAACATGCACCTTCTGTCCCTTCTGTTCTCCCTCTAATTAAAATCAGAAGCAGTAAACAAATTAAACATACCAAGCCTCTGCTATATGCAATTCTCAGACCAGGCAAGGCATGCACACCTCCTGCAAAAAAGTACACGATGGGTGGCATCTGATGGGACTTTAGGTCCTTTTTCATCCCATTGCTATAGGACTGTAGGGCAATGCAATACTGAACTAGTAGGTGTGCTTGTCCTGTCAGCTTGGTTTGCTCCCTGCTTTGCTCCTGGCCCTGATTTCCACCAGCCTTTATTTACATACATCCTTTGCCTGTAGGCTTCAGCCTGGAGTACACCAAGTTGCTATAGAGGTGGGAAAAATCCAACAAAACCCAGGTGATTATTTGCTCTAAGGACTCTTCTCCCTACCTGCAGTATTCAACATGAAACAGTCCACACCAGTTACCCATAGACCAGGCCCCATTCCTTGGCATCAAACCCAGGTCCCCTTGCCAGTATAGCTCTACAGAAATACACCCGATTCACTTTGTATCCAGCACTGCCTCCTGTTCTAGCAGTGTACAGCACAGGTAGACGTAGCATGAAAATAAAACAACTAATTTATGTTAAACATACCATTTTTTCCCATCTTTGAATTTTTGGACTCTGTGGATGTGGTCCATCTCACCTACTCATAAATGGAGGGAAAATATGTACCTCCAGAATGTGATAGACGTGATGAGTGTTAGAAAACTCTTAGGATGTGCTGGATTACCTTGTAAAAACACACATAGAAATATTGTCTGGATAGTCTGAGATGACTTGCTGAGAATTTGCTCTCTCAGTTTTGAATACCTAAATTAAAGCAGATGAATCAGAATAATATTATATTGGGACATCCTAGAATTTACACTTCCATATACTTTCTTTCATCTTTTTTAAAGGTAGATGTTGCTAATTCAATGTATGTTAGTGCTAATTCCTTTCTGAACTTCATATTCTGAAAGCAGACACATAGATCCATGTCAAAGTTATTTTGTGTCCTTTTTGTAATGTATATGGGAACTGAACATGTCCTAATTGATCTACGTTTATATTTATTTCTGAAAAGATGAGCTTACAATGAAGGGACACCAGCAGCAAGGTTTTGGTAAAATTATGTAAACACAAAAAAAGCAGAAGAGTCATTTGGGGATATTTTTTCCCTACAATATAGTGAAATAATGCAAAAAATGGAATTTTGAAGTCTGATATGAAGTTATCTTTTAAGAAAGTTGAAAAAAGTTCTAATTCTAACAAATTACTGTCATAACTCCCATCTTGTCCAACATGTCACTGGCTGAATAGGAGACCTGAGGTTGGAAACATGAGCTCCTGCACCTCAGACTACACCCCACTTTGGGCTGGAAGAAGGTGTTGTTGCCCCTTTGGCTGTTGACACTTTGGTAAACTCTGCACCAGTGAGAGGACTTTTAATGTACACATATTCCAGGTTACATGAACAGTCATCGTTAGTATTATCAAAAGTTAATCTTCCATCGTACAGATGAATTCAGGTTCTACATTAAAATCCATGTTGCTTGCTTATAGTTAGACACTCTATATATCTTCTTAGGGTTTTCCAGACAGAAGTGCAGCCACATGCACTGAATTGTCCATGCCCTTCACCAGAACACTGTGATACACACACGCACACAAAATTTTCTCCTGCTTTCTAGTAAGATCAGAAGATGAAATCCTTAATCTCTAAATATGAAATGGTCCTCTTTTGTTTTCACTGATTCTTAGCTTTAAAAGGTTAGCACGTTTTAAAGAGTAAAAGCTGAGATTTCAATTTTCACCCAGACCAATTCCAGCTAATTTCCAGGAAAAAGGTAGATCATGAAATGAAAAGCATAAATCTTTGGTAGATCCTGAAGGCTGCATCCTGTCAGTCCTTCTGCAGGTACAAGAGCCTGCCACATTAGAGCAGACCATGTTAGGGCAAGGTAAAGCTGTAGTTCTGGCTTTTCCATACAAAGTGGGACTAGCTGCCTCTCTGCTTCCACAAGGTACAGGTATCAAACCCAAAGAGAGGAGGAGAGTAGACCTCTGAAGAGGAAGACTGTTGAAAGAGGTTGTCTGATACTAGAGAGGAAGATACACCGCACCTCTCCGTGATGTGCAGAAGCAAGCTCATTTGTTTGCATGCTTGGAAAACTTTACTACAGGCCACGCATTTACAGCATAATTGAATCATAAGCTAAAGACCTTAGTACATAGCTTGCAATACTGTAGACTTTACACATAAGTATGGAGCATGTTAATACATAGAGATTTTCTTCTCAGACTTTCCAGATGTTCTTCCAAATTGCAAATGCAAATAGAGTGCATAATGCATCATTCTCTGAATGTCTACAGTCATGATAATCTTGTCATCTAGTGGCGTGCATGTCTTTCGTGGTCAGTTAAAGTCAAGTGTAAACAAACAATTCATGGATTGGCCACTATCATTATCACTGTGCCACTGATGTAGTCTTTGCAGGTTACAGTGTTCTGGAAAGGAGAAGCCGTTGCTCTGTGATAACAGTAAAAAAAAGAACCTCATCTGCAGGAGAATGTTAATGTCCAGGATGCCCACAGAAGCTCTGGGGCCAAAAAACTGGTGCAACAAAAAGTTAGAGAAAACTCAGTGCGCCTGGCATGCATATTGAGGAAGTACCTCTGTCCTTGGTTAAATACTGAATAAAATATGAAGCTAGAGGCATTCACAGTTTGAAAGAATCTGTTTCACAGCCTTACAGTGTGTGGCAGCTTCCATTTTTTACTGTGCTGTTTTCAGGCTTCTCTCAGGGATGTTGTTTCACATCAGAAAAGTATTAGAGTGTAAGTCCTCAGGTATTTCATTCTGTTGTGGTACGGTGCCCTGGTTTCGGCTGGGATAGAGTTAATTGTCTTCCTAGTAGCTGGTACAGCGCTGTGTTTTCAGTTCAGTGTGA
>JAVKLA010000057.1:9557997-9575460 GCA_034782735.1 Sagittarius serpentarius
GCCACCCTCACAGTGAAGAATTTCTTCCTTACATCTAATCTAAATCTACCCTCTTTCAGTTTAAAGCCATTACCCCTCGTCCTATCGCTACACTCCCTGATAAAGAGTCCCTCCTCATCTTTCCTGTAGGCCCCCTTCAGGTACTGGAAGGCTTTAAGTACTATAAGGTCTCCCCAGAGCCTTCTCTTCTCCAGGCTAAACAACCTCAACTCTCTCAGCCTGTCCTCATAGAAGTGGTCCAGCCCCCTGATCATCTTTGTGGCCTCCTCTGGACCCGTTCGAGCAGGTCCATGTCTTTCTTACACTGGGGGCTCCAGAGCTGGATGCAGTACTGCAGGTGGGGTGTCACCAGAGCAGAGGGGCAGAATCACCTCTCTTAACCTGCTGGCCACGATGCTTTTGATGCAGCCCAGGATGTGATCAGCTTTCTGGGCTGCGAGCGCACATTGCTGGCTCATACTCATTTTTTCATCCACTAATACCCCCAAGCCCTTCTCCGCAGGGCTGCTCTCAGTCCACTCATCACCCAGCCTGCATCTGTGCTTGGCATTTGCCCAACCCACATGCAGGACCTTGCACTTGGCCTTTTTGAACTTCATGAGGTTTGCATGGGCCCATGTCTCAAGCCTGTCCAGGTCCCTCTGGATGGCATCCCTTCCTTCCAGCATGTCGACCGCACCATACAGCTTGGTGTCATCGGCAAACTTGCTGAGGGTGCACTCAATCCCACTGTCCGTGTCGCTGACAAACAGCACCGGTCCCAGTACTGACGCCTGAGGAATGCCACTCATCATTGGTCTCCACTTGGACATCGACCCGTTGACTGCCACTCTTTGAGTGCAACCATTCAGCCAATTCCTTATCCACTGAGTGGTCCATTTATCAAATCCAGGTATCTCCAATTTAGAAACAAGGATGTTTCAAATATGTCAGATAGTGGCTTAGCCACTTCATCTGCCAGTTCCCTCAGGACCCGCAGATGCATCTCATCAGGTCCCATGGACTTGTGCACCTTCAGGTTCCTTAGATGGTCTCGAACCTGATCTTCTCCTACAGCGGGCAGTCCTTCATTCTCCCAGTCTCTGCCTTTGCCTTCTGCAACTTGGGTGGTGTGGCTGGAGCACTTGCTGGTGAAGACTGAAGCAAAAAAGTCGTCGAGTACCTCAGCCTTCTCCATGTCCCAGGTATCCAGGTCTCCCTTTTCTTTCTGGAGAGGGCCCACATTTTCTATAGTCTTCCTTTTATCACCGACATACCTGTAGAAGCTTTTCTTGTTGCCCTTGACATCTCTGGCCAGATTTAATTCTATCAGGGCCTTTGGCTTTCCTAACCTGATCACTGGCTGCTCAGACAAATTCTCTGTATTCCTCCCAGGCTGCCTGTCCTTGCTTCCACCCTCTGTAGGCTTCCTTTCTGTGTTTGAGTTTGTCCAGGAGCTCCTTGTTCATCCATGCAGGCCTCCTGGCATCTTTGCCTGAGTTCCTCTTTGTTGAAATGCATCACTCCTGAGCTTGGAGGAGGTGATCCTTGAATAGTAACCAGCTCCGTTGGGCCCCTCTTCCCTCCAGGACTCTGTCCCATGGTACTCTACCAAGCAGATCCCTGAAGAGGCCAAAGTCTGCTCTCCTGAAGCCCAGGGTAGTGAGCTTGCTGTGCGCCCTTCATGTTGCCCTAAGTATCTTGAACTCCACCATTTCATGGTCACTGCAGCTAAGGATGTCCGTGAGCTTCGCATTCCCCACCAGCCCCTCCTTGTTGGTGAGAGCAAGGTCCAGCATAGCACCTCTCTTCCTTGGCTCCTCTATTACTTGGAGAAGGACATTGTCATCAATGCATTCCAGGAACCTTCTGGATTGCTTATGCCCTGCTGTGTTGTCCCTCCAAGAGATATCGGGGTGGTTGAAGTCCCCCATGAGGACCAGGGCTTGTGAATGTGAGGCTGCTCCTATCTGTCTATAGAGGGCCTCATCCACTCGGTCTTCATGTTCAGGTGGCCTGTAGCAGACCCCCACTATAATGTCACCTGTCCCTGCCCTCACTTTAATCCTGACCCACAGGCTTTCGTTCAGCTCCTCATCTGTCCCCAAGTGGAGCTCCGTACACTCCCCTGGTTATTGACATAGAGGGTGACACCCCCTCCTCGTCTGCCCTGCCTGTCCTTCCTAAAGAGCCTGTCTCCTTCCATTCCAACACTCCAGTCATATGAGCCATCCCACCACGTCTACGTGATGCCAGTAAGATCACAGCCCTGCAGACATGTGCACGCCTCTAATGCCTCTTGTTTATTCCCCATGCTACGTGTGTTTGCATAGGGGCATTTAAGTTGGTCCCCTGATGAAGCTGATTTACTGGCTGGAATTCCTTTGTGCTGCTCTTCAGGTGTTCTCCTGCTGACCTGTGACCCCTCTCCAGGCTCTGGACCTCGTGTTAGGAAACACATGGGAAAAGTACATACTGTTCAAGTTAATGACTGGCTTTACGCTTTACAGTCTTTGCCCTACATGCACAAATAAATTCCATAAACGTCCAATACTTAGATCTGGCAGAAGATGTATTTATAACTAATGTCTTGTTGGACGGAGTGATGCTTATTTGCAGGTTTCACTAGTAAACAGCATGTTTAACACACTCCTAAAGAATGCCAAGAAATTCATGTGAGGTAAAAATTTAAGTGTATCTTTGCTGCTTTAGGGAAACTTCAAATGCAAAGTATTCTTGGATGCTCCCTTTTACCAGAGGAAATATACTTTCTGATTTTTTAATATATGCTACCACCTGGTCCCTAATGGTAAAATAAGACAAACTTTTTTTCCTGAGGTGCAGTTATGCAAAGAAAAACAAAGCAACAAACAAAAAGCCAGGGAAAAGATAGTGGTAGAATGATTTTTTTCGATAATACATTCCTGCAGAGGACAAAGATGTTTTATTACCTTTATTTTAAAATAATTTCCTAATGTTATGTGGCTCGCTATTCTTCAAAAAGCAACAGTCTTTGTTATTATAATCCCCACCAACAAATAAAAAAGAACAGATCCATTTTGTCTTCAATCAAAATGTAAATCTTTTGAAGTCTTCTGCAGTAAGGAACACTTGCATGAGCCCAGATGCTTTTGAAGATGAATATACATGTTAAATGCAAGATTATTTATTCAGTTAATTAATTCAATTTATTCATTTGTTTATTCTATTAATTTATTCAGTGAATAATTAATTAGTTGTTTACTTTAGAAAGTTCAGGACATCCTTGAGCAATTCATGGACCAATACACCAGTGTAATTAACCACAGGCTGCACTAAAAATATGGTGAACATGTCCATCTGCTGCTTAGACTGGATGGAGGTGCTGGTCCTTCATGGGCTGTAACAGACCTTTTTGGAGAGCACTGCTATCACTCCGTACTGCTTGCTGTGTAAACACACAGAGAACAAGGAAATGCATAACCATAACAGCCCCTCCTTCCATTGCAGGGCAATAGTGAACAATGGAAAACTAATGCCACGATTCAAACAGTCAAGACACTACAGGCTAGATCTTCTCAATCTGTCCTCGGTCCTAGCCAAGAGAGCTGCTTCCAAGGTCAAACGTTGCTCATCAGGAACAGTGTCGGGTAATGGTCAGTGTTCCAGGAGCACTAGGCTCCAAATTTGTCCTGATCTATACCTATGTCGTATGGAGTTCAGGACCAAATTTAACTATTACAGTGAGGGAAGGCATATAGTTACCCAGTAAAACTCAGTGTTAACCCAGAGACATTAATTGGACTGCATTAATATTACCAGACATTACACAACTGGTATCAGTTACATCCTCCGAGTCTGCTGCTGTCCTTTAAGGTACCCTGGATGTATACAGCAAATTTGCCCCAGCATTTGTGTCAATAATACAGCATTTACATTCATTATATTTTTTGATTGTGTAGCAAGAAAAACATCAGTAAGTGCTATTAGCTGTTCGGGCAGTAGACCAGGAAAATGGATATCCCTCAACAAAAGTAGCTTAAAGCCTTTGTTAGGAGATCTGGCATCATGAACTAAGATATTAGCTGTTGAACTAAAGACTCACATTGGCCTTTTGAGTTATAGAGTGGGGATTTTTTTGTTTGTTTTTGACTACATCAGTGAAGAACTGGACACATGATGATTAATGTAAAAGAGATTCCGTACATTTCAGCATGGCTTTTGATTTTAAAAATAAAATTATTTTGCTTTTAAAAATATTTACTTTCATTTTTTATCAGTATGCTACTTGTAATAGTTGATGAACCCTTTGTGCTAATGTACATAACAGAAAACTTTTACCTGCGAAAAACTAACTCCATACGTTTTTTTGTACATAGCCGTCTCAGCTTTGCTTTTTGTTTCGGACTGGATGCCTGAAAATCAAATAATAAGTGAGAAATCTAATGTCTCAGCTGCAACCCTTCCAGTATGCTCGTGCATCAACATTAAGCTTTTATTGTTATATAAACAGTATTTGAATATGAAGAGGTTACTCATGTTGGTATTTCTGGGAAGCAAACAGATTTTGTTAGAAAAATCATGGAAGAAAATCTTCTGAAGTAAATCTCCAAACCTGTATTGTACTTTATTTTGAAATGCCAATTAAATGTACTGGTTCATGTCATTAGGCTGAAAGTTTGCTGATAATCAAGAATAATTTATTAATCATAACACATCAAAATATGTTAAGATGTTTTTCAAGTATTTATATAAATTTGCATAATTTTTATTTATTCATATAAGTGGATTTGCAACTGATTATATGTAGGAAGCATTGTGAGCGTGATCAGTTCAGTGATACCTCTGATGAGTGATTCCATTGAGCTTTGTGTGGTGGGGAAAAGACCACGTCCTGCTGAAGCTGGTCTTTTCCTTTCCAAGGGAAAGTTCTAGCTTTAATTATTCCACAGCTGAAACTTTGCAAATCCCTTTCACCTGAATTTTGCTTTGTGACCAAGACAAATGCGTTCCAAAGTCTTTTGGACTTCTGATTAACCTTAAGGTATTCCAGGGACCTCATCTACTGAAAATCAGGTATATGCTGAAGTTTGTCTTTCCTGGGCACTATACACATGTGTATACTTTAGCATGTGAGCAGTTGCTTTTTATCTTTATTTTTAATTTAATTTAGAACAAGTACTGATAAAAATTATTTGATTGAAAAACAATCACATTTACATGATTTTTTTTCTAAAAACATTTCAATGAATTCAAAACTTAAAAAAAAATTATCATTTCCCAAAATCTTTTAAGGGGCTTTTTTAATGTTTGCTTTGCATTAAAACTAAGAAACACCCTAAGCCTAAATGTAGTTGCTGTGGAAATAATTTTTAATTAATATTTCCTGAAAAATAAGCAGCAATTTTCTACAGACTGTAGTAGGTTTCCAAGTATTCCTCATTTACTACAGCCTTTTCCTCCTGGAACTCCATAGGATGTTTGATCTCTCTAAAACCTGTGACGTCAGTTACAACTGTTCTTGTTAAATGTTTTGGTATTGTTTTCTATGTAAAATTAAGCTTATCCAGAGAGATACTAAATGCCCTTTAATTTTTTTGTCTAAAGAGAGTAGGTGTTTTGTATCTATAGACAGTAGATGTAGAAAACGATAGCATAGGTGTGTTTCAGGCAATTCCTCTTGTCAAAACTACAGCTTTAATGTTGTTGTTGTTTTAGTTGATGTACCATGCTGATACGATAACAGAAGCAGACTGAAATGCTGATATGGTCCAAAAGAAGCAGAAAGACAATCACTGATACAGCCAGCATTACTGGCAACTGTAAATTTAGGCTACAGCAATGTGATTTTGACTTCATGTTGATCTGTGCAAAGTTATAGTGCCACAGAGAGCTATAGTTCGGTGATCTTGTAGGTAGTATGTGAAAAACATATAAGGTAGGTAGAACCTCCCACACCAAGGTGTTGTGCGTACAGTCAGTGAGATGGTAACCGTGGGCAGGAGGCTCTGCGGGATGGCAGATTCAGCTCAAGGCGAGGACACAACGGGAGATGAGGATGTACGTCATCCTTCCTCTATTTCTGGGTTTTCTTTTAGAGCTCCGTAAGAAGATACACAGCAAACATTAAAAGATTTAAACTGCATTTTGTTTTCCCTTCATGAATATCAGATCTTGTACAGACCCTCTCACTCTGCACTTCTCATGTCTTTAATATGATGCTGTTCCGCAGCATAAAAATACAAACCTGTAACGTTTACAAAGGTCAGTTTTTTCAGACTCATAGCAGCACAGTTGAGAAAAGTCTTCTTAACATCATATCCTCCTGATTTTCGAACAGACTTATTTTCCCCCCTCCCACATCAGGTCAGTGGTAAATAATCTACAATTCACTGAAATGACTGGTAGTCTTTCAAAGACCAGCTCGTATACAGGGTGGTGGAAGGTATCTTTAGTCATGGTTTGGGTTGGGTTTTTTTGTATATGTGAAAATATACTGCCTGTGGGGAGGAGAAAAGGGCATTGGTTTTAAATTGATTTTTAGTCTTACTGAAAGCTGTTCGGCTGACAAGAGTGGAGAATTAAAGTCTCTGCCAGCCATAGAAATAGTATAATATGAGCAGCGGAGCTTCATTATGCTGCCAAGTATATAACTTCCACCTTGGTCAGAAGGAAGAAGGCCAAAAATCCAGCAATGACAAAGAAGTCATTGGCCTACCCATGGCCGCCACTGTTCCCATAGCTCTGCAGTATCTGGCAGATAAAATAGCTGGGACTGTGCCAGCTGTGAGGGTGCAGAAGGCAGCCGGGAAGGACTGATTCATGTCATGGACCATACACCCAAGAACCATCAGAGGGGAGCAAAGATCGGTCACAGTTTGACCTCTGTTTGAACCAGCGTGCCATTGTCAGTTCCCAGAGTCATCCAGTCCTCTCATGGAAATTAAATTTTGTCTTTAATACGGCATTCCTGAGCCCTAGTTGAGAGGACAGCAGAAATCAAGGCTGCATGCAAACCTGTCTTTAAATTTATCTGTCTCCTGGAATCTGAAGGAAGCCATTTATCACTGGAGTTTAAAGACAGAATTAGAATTTGATTTTTCTCTCCAGCTGCTTTATGTGTTTATGTGTATGAAATATTTTATTGAAAAATAATTTAATACTTTTGTAATAACCATGTTTCTCAAGGAATGAAACGTTGCTATGCTAGAGTCCCTGCTGTGTTCTGTAAACTTTGAATTCCTTACTGAGGAAAAACTATCAATATTTTTTCATTATTACAATATCCTTTTGCTCTGAAATTATCACAGAGAGAAGCAGGCCAGATGCCATTTGCTTTCATTGACATCCCACACATTCGAAAGTCTCTCATGAAATTCCCGGAGCAGCCCTTACTCTGGTTTTGGCTCCTTCTGTACCAAAGTGTAGATTTTGCTTCATCTTCCCAGGAAACATGCAGGGAAAAGGAGCTCTGAGAGGAAATCTTACAGTTTACCCTGCAGAAAAGTAGCAGCAGTAACTGAGCTCTTCCCTTAAACTTCTGTAGGTGAAAACATGCTATAAACCACCAGCCCCTGACTGGTGAGCAACACCGGCGCTAGCGGGTTACTGACCTCTCAGTGATGTCCCAAGGCCCTTTCACATTGGTGTGATTAGAATTAGGCTGTGTCCTAAAGTATTTGGCCGCTCTGGAGTAAATGGAGTCATTTAGCTAGGTGTCTGGGAAATGGTGTTACCCAGAGACTATATCCTGAATGGAGCCTGGGGGTGCCTGGGTCTGCTCAAGTCCTCTAGTCCCCTTGCGCCCCCGGCACCAGGTAGGAGGAGGCTGCGAAATGCTTCTTCTTTCATGCGTGGTCCCACCTCAGGGACTAGTGGAACATAGCGTCTGGTTTGGGCTGTCTTATTTCGTAATAACTTGAATGGATTGTTCATGAAATAGCTAGAAAAAATCAGACCAGGAAGAATTAGGCTCTGGTTTTGTAATGTTTAATCAGAAACAAATAAAAAAAAGGCAAGAAATGACAAACTGTAGAGGAAGCTACTCTACATGTTCAATTTAGCCAGACATATTATATGTGCTGTGTTATGTGAGGGAAGATGATTGATAACATAATTTATATTTTATCTTTACTTCTTATGAGTGAAGTTTAATTAACTATGTGTTACCATTATGTAAATCCCTCAGATTTAATAATTGCAATGGATGGCAAAAGCCTAAGCTTTCCTGACTGAGATGTCCATCGCATTTTAAGATATCCTGAGCACAGAAGAATGCTGTTCTATCAACAAAGGATAACAGTATCACCGAGGAGCGAGGGTGATGCTGTCGGCATTGGCCCTTTAAGCTGGTTTCCGGGTCACGTACAGAGAGAACTGTTAGCAAGTTTAACAATAGCCAAAGAAACCAACATATTCAAGGCTATGAGCTTGAATGTCTAAAGACCAGGATAGTGTATGGACCTTAAAACAAGCTTAGCCTAATAACAGGAACATTTTGAAGAATCATCTCAAACTTGCAGCAGTACATTCAGAAACCCATGGGGATAAGCAGTGCAATGTAGCTGGAGTCACCAGAGCCCTCCGTACCTCTGACTCGGTTTTGGTCAGTACTTCTTCTGACTTTGTTGTTGGTCTTGCGGGGTGATCTGCAGTGGGTCACTTCTCCTCCACGTTGCTTCCCCTGCTAGTCTGTGTCCAAAACAGGGAGGAGGTCCCTGGCTGGCTTCCCATGCCGCCAGGGACTGGCGCTTGTCTGCTCTGCCCCTCTGCTCACCTGAGAGCTAGGTTGTGGGGGACATTACCAGAACAGGAGACAGTGTCAGTCCAGAAATGCAGTTACCTTGTGAAAATTTGAAACCTTATTCCTCTACTTTGTGCAACTTTTTATTTATAAAGTAGAAATTAGACTCCAGTCTTCCGTAGTAGATAAGGAATTCAGTCTTGGGTTCCAGCTGCAAATATGAAAACGTGCAGTAAGGAAACATTTATTTGAATTATCTAAGAAGAAGTAAATTTATAAGCCAGGATCAACGTTATGTCTGTGAGAGCTTTAATTGTAAAGATTTTTTCTGGATACATTTTTGTTTAATATTAATACCAGACTTGAAATCACAGGACAGCTGTTCAGTTTTTCTCTCTCTGGGACCATACCGTAGAGTGAAGAGTACACTGGTTAACTATAGTTTTGTCTGGCACAGAAAATGGGATGGTAGCCACCTCCTACAGCCAGTGCTCAAGGGCACTGTGATTGTCAGCTTTTTTATACATAGCAGCTTTATAATAATCATCATTTCAGCAGCAATTGACCTTGCAAATATAAGGTCCTGAGGCAAAGAAATGATTTACAGCATAGCTGCTGGAATGGCATCCAGGGTGGAGAGCTCAGCAGAAGTGTAGCAGCATCTAAGACTGATGACAAAAGGGGGTATATTTGTTTTCCAGACATAAACAAGAAATGCATTATCAGCAAAGTGTGAAGAACACTAAAAGAATGAATGTGTCTGCAAGCTGTTTTGGAAAAGGACTCACCCTTTTAGCTCTACTTAATATTGTGAGGAAGGAAATTATTTTGGCTCACACCTCATGAGTGTGCAAGGACAGCAGAAATTGAGCATTTTATTAACATAAGTACTCGGTTGTTAAAAACACAAAAATTGCTAGATCAAACCGGACCCTACATCTAGTCCAGCATCATGCTGTAACAACAGGTCATACCTGAAGTTTCTGAGAAACTCTGCAATAGAAAATTAAATTATTTTGTTAATTTGGGAAGCTGTTTATGTGAAGTTTGTGGATTCTGCGCAGGTGCAAATCAGACCAAAACTTCCGTCAGATCACAAGCTGATCTGTGCTGGCTCTTTGTCTTGCTTTTGCCTTAAATTGCAGTTCCTGAAGGGTTCTGGAAGATGGCGAACATCTGTTGGTCGTTGCTGTCACAGATATACAACAGAAATATTGATAGCAATCTTCTCCCCCTCGGAAGGTTTGGGTGGCTAGGCAGAGCTGCTGTGGCAATGTGACGTGTGTCCCCTCCTTTCAGCGGGCTTAAACGGCGGGTTCCCCCCCTGCAGCAGCATCCCACTGCCCAGGGCTTCCCAAGGGCTCCTTGCCCCTCTTTGCTCCGGGCTGCCGGGCTAGGGCACCTCCGAACCAGGCTGTCCGAGAGCCTGGGTGGCTCTTTGGCAGCTGGCTCAGGTATCTCTGCACCATTTCCAGGGCCGGCGAGCACCACTAGGTCAAGCATCTGTACCTTCCCCAGATTAATCACCCAGCAGCCAGAGACATATCAGAGGCTAACCAGGTGATAAAAGGACAAGACCATAGACTTCTGCCATTTTATGCACCTCAAGATGAAAGGTGGTGCCAAAACTGGCAAGCCGGTGAGGAGGAGAAGACCCTGCATCCATCAACTCTGGTAGATTTCCTGGCAGCAGCTATGGTAGCCCTTCTGCCTTCCCCTCCCCGTGGGTGACCCCATCACTCCTCCCAAGACGGAAACTTTCTTCCTGATGCTCTTGGGTACAGATTGAGATGCCCGGAAAGGAAATGATGGTTTCTCTCTTTCCCGATCCCTACTTCATATTTTAAATACCTAATGTATACATCCTGGTGTCTTAACTGTAGGCTTGTTTAGTGGTTTGGGAGGTTTTTTTAATGATAGCTTTGATAATAACCATCAATGGGCAAAAAACTTCATTGTCCGATTGTGCACTTCATTGAAAAATCATTCTACCTTTTTAATTGTCTGTCCTCTGAATTTAGTAGCAAGCTCTCTCCTTTTTGTATTCTGTGGGGACACATCTAGAAGCACTAGTGGCACCTTCTTGATGTCATGCATTATTTTGAAAGCCGTCGTCAACACCTCTTTGTCTTTTTTCCTAAAATAAACTGTTCCAAACTTTTCAATCTCTCTTCATACAAATGTAGTTTCTGAATCAGCCATCCGCATCATTAATCTCTCAGCTCCCTCTATTCTCAGTTTTTTAAAACAGGACAGCCGGAGATGAGCACTGTGTTTCAGGTGACAGTGCACTTTGTAATGGAATTGTTACATTTTCAGGCTGATTTTCCCGTTCTTGTTAGTTCTAACATTTCATTTGATTGGTATTTATTTTCTGACTGCTGCAACCCCTTGAATGGCAAGGCTTTCAATTAAATCCTAGAGTTTTTACAGCTTTAATTTAGATGCTGGGAAGCTGTTTGAATAACTCAGCGTCTTCCACCCAGTGTGCATTACGCTGGTCAGCGCTAAAGAAGTGACAAGGAACTACCAGCCAGTTACTAGAGTTGTGGCAAGGAATAACAGATACCAAATAAGCTCATGGTGAGATGTTTTAGATTATCACCACTGAGTAGTAGGATAGGTGTGAGATGGATAAAGGACACTTGGTAACAAGGATTTCAAACGCCTTCCATTTCTGCTGCACACCTGAATCTCCTGGAGGAAAAGGTCTGAAATAGCTGCATAATTCCCTGTGGCTGAACAGCAACACTCGTGTTGGTGAGATCTGTTCTTTGGGGAAGGAGCATAAGAATGTGAAAACTTGGAGAGGTACACTGGAGCTGAATGGGATTGACATTGCCTTGGAGAAAAGCTGTTCTTTCCCAAGGGCCATCGTCTCTAGCCCTGCCGTAACAGGCATGGCATTCTGCACCATGGCTCCCAAGCTCAGTTATATCTCATCAGTGACTAGACGTGATACATCTAGTCTTACGAGACATCATGTCCCACTAGATGTGAGAAAACTCAACCAAAACCAGACCTTGAGCCATATAGATGATATACCCCACAAAAAATATCAGCTTCTGCATTACAAAAGTGTGCTTTCTTCTTAAAAAGTGGTTAATCCAATGGCACATTGCAAGGGGGAAAAAAAAATCTCTCTCAGATCACCTAGAAACTTTAATGCCTTGAATCACACCTAGCCATAATGCCAGGCTATTAATTTCAAACAATATCTGACATCTCATTGAAACAAGCTGTTATGCAAGCAATCCCTTCAAATTTAATGGAGTTTCTGAATTTAATACCATGTGTCTGCAATACCACCTCATCTTTTTTTTCAAAAGCAAAGGTTGACAAAAAAATACAGAAAGGAGCACCTTTTTGACTCAGAATACTAATCTAGGTGTCAGTCTGTTTGAGCAAAGCAATACATTTTGAAGATTACAGAAGTGCTATCTTTTTTTATTATTTAAAACACAGTAGACCAGATTGATACCTAGTGAGATGCAAATTAAAGTAAAGAATTATATACAGTGGAAGGACATAAGGATATAGAAAAATAAGTCTGTCGTGTATTCTATGGACTTTTTTGTTGCTGTACTAATTTGGTATTATGCCTATCTTCAGTACTGTCGTTCTACTAACTCCCTTTTCTTGGCAACATTCATTTCATAAAGCCATGGAAGGGAGTTCAGAAGCCTGTGCTTGTGCAGGGCCTGTTATAAATATCAGCTACCGTAGTGTTTAACTTCAGCTGCATTTTTTTGTATTTCAGCAATCATAAAGATCACGATGGTGTAGTTTTCATGGATGTGTGGGCTTCCTCTGTATGAAACATCTGTATCTACATAGGGGACCTATTGCAGTCCCTGGAAATAGAGGCTGAGTGTATGATTTGCATGGTAATCCAAATTGAGATTGATGTCAGGCTCCCTGGGCGAGTTGCCTGCACAAGTAGGGAAGAGGGGAGAGGGACAGCAAACTCAGCATAGCCACGTTTCTGTATTCCACCCCAGGGACAGGGAGAGGGTGAGGGCTTTGCTTTCTCGCCCGCCAACAGAGCTGGTGTGTCAGAAACAGCAGATTTTAATCAGAAGTACGTGTGGCTCCCTCCTCAGCCAAAGAGACCAGGGAACTGGATCGCAAAGGCTTCCCCGCCCTGGCTGTGGTACAGCGCAGTTACGTGCTGCCTTCCCTGCATCTCATGACAAAGTCCTAACGGTCTTAAAAGTCTCCAGAGGATGAGCTGCCAGAGCCCTAACTCTGCCACTGAATATCCTGCGCTCCAGCCACAAGGCAGTTTTAGTTTTGCAGCTGCACTTTCCTGAAAGTGTTCTGATTATATATTGGATTTAGAAATAAAGCAAGAAATACACAAGAGACACCTTTCCTCTCATACCTAAAAGCAGGCAGTTGAGTCAGTCATTGCTTTTAAAGTCACCAGTGGGTTTTTTTGGTGATGGTTTGGTTTGTTTGGGTTTTTTAAGAGTTTTAATTGAAAATCTAGCAATATATGGCTGACTGGAAGGAATTTCTCCCTTCAGCCCTTATGTCCTCATGTTTTATACGAACTCTGCTATAAGCAGTCTGCATTAAGGGTTAAACTTTGAGGTCCCTTTTGCAGTTAAAATGTACTTCATATTACACTTACACATAGCACCTAGCTGAAGCAATCTGCTAGGCAGCCTATGCAGCAGCATCAACATCTACCTCTCCATATGTCACAACTCAATCTCAAAATGTAGCCAGTTTTGAAGGGCTTTGCTTGGCTTCATTATAACACAGATGAGCAGCAGGTACCAGCTCATTATAAGATGCTGAGTCGGAAAAAGTGAATTTTCGCTCTTAAAATTCTCTTGCATTCTGTGCAGTTACAAAGGAAACGTGCCTTATGAAATTATCTCTTCAAAGCATCTGTAACCATTATAACCTCCTATAAATAACGCTCACCAATATCTTAACCTCATCAAAAAGCAAGGAGAAATAGAGGCCCAAAGTAATTCCCCAGAGACTGGATGACATTTTTTAAAGAGAAGGAGATTAAGGGGTCTCCAAGCACCAGAAGCATCTGTGCCACCAGAAGAAAAAAGCTGTGACTGCCTTTTCATGTAGAGGGAGGACATTTGCACAGTGTCCTCTCACTTGTGCCTTCCTGTTCTGAAGTGAGGAGCACTGCAACTAATTAGCATCTCTGGAAAATGAGAAATATATACTTTTCTTTTAATAATACAATGACTTAGAGGCTCAAAATAGCAAAGTATCACAACAGGAAGCATTGCGGAGCAAATGGCAGCGTATACAGAGCGATCGGGAAGAAAGGATATGAAGTTTTATAAAGGTGCCAATAAACACTTAAAACTCCGGGCACCACTCTCATGTTCTCACCAAGGTAAATGAAGCACAGTGAGCATCCCACCTTCTCTCTGCCACTGCACAGCAGAAGGCAGAGGCAATTGCCCTCTCTCACGTAGTTCCTCAGTATGCCATTTCTCGGATTCTTTGCACCCAGCCATGGGGGTGGTGAACTGAAGGGTGAGTCAATGTAAGTTATATTTGTTTATTGATTAAAAAAAAAAACAAGAAAGAGAAATATAAGGTAGAGATGGTACTTTCAGGACATGATATTTTTTCATCCTAGCCTCTTGTGGAAAAGCTCTGTGTTTTCTGAGGTGGAGCAACTGTTCTCCTATGCCAGCCAAATTTGCCTAACTAGTACTGGTGCTGCTGGTGGCGAGCTTGGACTTCAGCCCTGTTTTCACTCCTTACCTAACACACAACCTCATTCATGGAAGTTCAATAACCTTATTGATGAGAGGAGGGTTATTTCAGTGCTGGGAGGGCTGCCGCATTGTTTGCTTTGCTATGTGATAGCGTTACAGTTACTGTTGTTTCCTTCCTTTGAAAGTTTCTTTTGCCAAACCAGGTGAAAAGCCAGGACAGTTACTGTTCTGTGCACGTGTTTGTTCAGGCTGCCAAGTTAGCAGACATGGAAGACTTTTTGCAGAACGGATTTGTCACATACGGACAGATGGCTTCATTACAGATGGTGTAATATCTGTGCAAGGCGTGGGGACCTTTCTGTGAAAGGTGTGGGACCCCCGTCCAAGCCGGCCTGGACTTCGGTAACCCCTTTCAAGGGGAATAGGAAACTGTGGACAATTAGGAGAGGGAGTTTTGCACAGCTAGATACACTGCTGTATGAGTGGGTAGTGGAGCTCCTTCTCTTTTCTTTAGCTGAGAAATGAGATTTTTATTGTTGGTGGAGTTGAGCCTGAATAACGGCTTCTGGCCTGTCATTCAAGAAAGGGAGCTCTTAGTTTCACAAAATTTAATCCTTTCTTGATCCAGAAATCTTGTAATAGGTGCTTACAGGTTTTCAACTTGTTTAGGTTCCAGCTTGAAATTTATCCTGTTCCTTTCTCAGTGGGGGTTCACTTCCAAAGAGAAAAGAAATGCTGCTCCCTGTGACCGTCTCACCTCAGATTCTTATGGTTGTTCTGGCACGCAAAGTATAAGTCAAGGAGCATATTTTGGGCTGTAGGGCTCTCCTTGCTCTCCTCTTTCACTTGTGCATTAATTCCTGTCATCTTGATTTCCTTGTTTTAAAAACCTGCTCCTGGCAAGCAAGGAGAGGCAGAACTAGGACAGGCAATGTCAGCAGTAGTCTGATGTTTGGGGCAGCAGTGTGCATGTTTCTGCTGACCCTTTTGCTTGTGCCAGAGCCTTGGGAAGCTTGTACAAGACTTAAAGACTTAGACCAACCATCTGAGCCCCTTGCATTTGTATCGCTTTACCCCATGCTTCTGTGAAGGCTCTCTCCCCTGGGACATGCGCTGTGTGTTTTGGAGCTGGGCTTCCCATCCTGGCGATGTGTCGAACCATTAGCGTCTTCAGCAATCTGTCCTCGGTGAATGGGCAAACAGAATGAAGATCGCTTGCAGTGGGGTTTTAAATACACAGCAAGAGAAGGAGACAGATGGGGAAAAAGGAGATCATTAAAACATATACCTCTTCTAAAATGCTTTCAAGGAAAGGCAATGCTATAGGCTGGAAACAAATCCAGGACTGAAATTTAAGATAAAGATAGAAACCCAGAAGGGCTAAGGTACTGTGAATGGAGAAGACTCAGTGTCAGCAGTGATCTGGTTGGGACACATTTTGTATCATCTTCAAATGAGTGTAATTGGCATGAAACAATAGCATGTCATGGCAAAGTCAGCCATTGAAGCTGAAAACCTATGCTTGCTGGGCAGCAGAAAACAGTGTCCAGGAAGCCTCCGTGATGACCCATTTTTGCCTGCTGGCAGGCTGAAGGATGAGATCCCCAACTTGTCAGTGTCCTTGGGCAAAGCCATTTGAGCAGTCTAAGGCCCAATTAAATACAGCATCTGCCAAATCACTTGGTGGTAGTGGGGAAAGATCTTGTGGGAGGGACGCTAAAATAAGTAGTGCTGCTGGAGGAATACATGATGAAGGCAACACAAAGGAAATGATATACTACAGACAACTTCGGGAGACCTGTTGAGACTCAGATTTGAGACTTTGAGCTCCACAACCTCTGTGGCGTTAGGACTGGATGAGCCCACATATCTATTTTTAAGAGCAGGTGCTCTGTTGCCCTCCCTTTTTTTGTGGGACCAGTCCTCTCAACCCATCAGAGTAGTGCAGTGTTCCTGGCATCAGCAGCATTTTTGATTGCAGGAACAGTGAAACCAATGAAGGCCAATATCCCAAGGGCATTCACCTTGAGGATGAGTGGCCTTTCTCTGATCCTTAATAAGGCTGCAGCCTTTTCCTCCTTGGGGGGCATTATTAAGAAATGTCTTTGCTGTTTGGGAGCTCTTTTTACAGAATATATAACATCTGAGGCGTACTTTCTTCTGTCAAATTTCAATAAAATTGGTGAATGGGTGCAAAAGTTATTGAAGCAAGGGCAGATAACACACACATAAACACAGACAACGAATATAATTACATAAGCCTCATTTCCTAAGCAAACCAAGCTAAAAAAGATTTAATTACTGTAAGTTGGCCTAGAGACACATGAAGCAAAACCTGCTGAGGTTTTGATTTTTCTGACTTGGGATTTTTTTTTTTTTAATACTTGTCAGTATGATTTATAAAGGGCCTGGAATAGCTGTGAAATGGCAGCCATGCACTTTTCAGGAGACTGGTGCTGGGATATGAGGACTAACAAAAGTGCAGAACAATGGGGAACTTGGGAAGAAACTGAAATTTGACATCTCCCAAAAATTCCAAAACAGGAATTTTCACAGATAGCATCTTGCACAAAGAGTCTCACTGTTTTATAATGATTTCTTTTTCTCCTAAATATAAACACACAAAACCCAGTTTTTTAAAAGGGTTTTCCATGAGCTGGATATACAGATAATATTTTCTTTCAGAAACACGGGCACACATTTTGCAAGAACTAACGATTCTGACAGAACCTGGCAAGTGCTTTGTGAAACTGGCATCATTGCCATTTTCACTGCTGCAGGAAAGGCAGTTTCACTGTGAATCGCTCAAGGGCCAGAAAGCACCTTTGTCTGGGACAGGGCTGGCAGGCTCCCAGGGCTGCAGCTTGGAGCACCCTTGTGTCGTGGTTTAACCCCAGCCAGCAGCTCAGCCCCACGCAGCTGCTCACCCACTTCCCCCTGACCCAGTGGGATGGGGGAGAGAATAGGGAAGAAAAAGGTAAAACTCATGGGTTGAGATAAGAACAGTTTAATAGAACAGGAAGGAAGAAACTAACAATGACACTAATAACAACAACG
>JAVKLA010000057.1:9575560-9593847 GCA_034782735.1 Sagittarius serpentarius
TGCTGGCTGGGCAGGAGAAGCTGAAAAGTCCTTGACTTGGTCTAAACATGACTGAGCAACAACTGAAACCATCAGGGCGTTATCAACATTCTTCTCATACTAAACCCAAAACACGGCGCTGTACCAGCTGCTAGGAAGACAATTAACTCTATCCCAGCCAAAACCAGGACACCTTGTAGCCATGACATTTGGGGGTTTTTGAGTGGTGGCAGCTGCCCGGTGCCCTGGCAGGACTTGGGGGATCTGTAGCCTCTGGAGGATTCAGAGCTATTGGAGGCAGTTGGGTTGTGTGCTGATGTACAATACTGCTGCTTTAAAGCTTTAGCAAAAAATGAAGGAGCAGAAAACTATGTACAGTTGGTACGTAGACTTATTTTGGATAGTACCTCCTTGTTCTGAAACAAGGTACTGAAGAACTTAAGACTTATCAGTTAACTACAGGCAAAGCTATCTATGGGCCTACGAGCTGAGGAATAGTGCACCACAAGGAAAACTGAAATACGTGAGAAAAGTGCAGCTGATATCTTTGTTTTAACAGGCAAAAATATTAGTGAGTTGGCTTCTTCAGCCTTACCACCACAACAGCTCTTCAATGTTAGAGTGATAACTGACCATCTGAGGAGATTTAGATCATGATTAGTGTCTGGGACCAGAAATTGAGAAAGAAACTACCAGGAGACTCAGAATTTACGCTATTGTGTACTGTAAGATACTGAGATTTACAGTCAATGTAGGGATCTGGGGAGAACAGTAAAAGAGCATGACTCTTCAGAAGCTTTAGAAAGAATGTTTTAGCTGAGCTAAAGTAAAGCTAACCAAAATAACAGTTTCCTGTGCTTGAAATAACATACCTGGACAAGAGATTAAGGCATTGAGATACACAGATACATCACAGAAAGGTCGCTGTGATCAGTACATGTACCTCAAAGGTGAGAAAAAGACATGAAGAATACTTGGACTGGTGTACTACACAGAAGCGTCAGCTAATTTCTATCAGCATTATCCTGAGAGCAAACGAGATACAAATACTAGCGTTTGGGGCGGAGGGTGGGGAAGGCATTAACTGGAGAAGCAACAGCCCTGAGATGCTTGGAAAGCAAATGACAAACCAAGGCATCGATAAATGCCTCCAGCAAAGAGGAAGGCCAGATTTAGTGAATGCAAAATTAATGTATTTACCAATTAATGGTAACACTGTTGCTGATGTTTAAATGAAAACAGTGCAGTGCTCTCACTAGTTTAATTGAGTGTGACTATAAATATATCAGACTCAACAAAGTGTCCTGTTGATCTGAAACTTCATTTCGTCAGGTAATTTCTGATGAGCTGTTACTAAGAACAGGGAGATTACATCTTAGCCATGGCCTTCTCAGGAACTGTTCTTTTTGTAATCATGAGACACAAAAAAGTATGTTAATGTTTATCTTTGGTCCCCTAGTCTTGGATGCTATGCCAATAAGGTGCAGACAAGTCCTATGGAGCTGAAATTGAAAACTAGCAAAATATTGAAAAAAATAGAAATCTCTTTGTTGCTTTACTTTACAGCGCTATAAAACCTTATTTTTTGTGAATTTTAGTGTGTGTGGAAATGACTATAAATCTACATACAGAATGATAAGTATATGAATAAGCAGATAGCACTGATTTCTTTATAAATAACTGATAGACTGAACAAACCCGACTAGAAGAACCCAGTTGTAAGTAACTAATTTTGATTTTCCAATGTCAGTTCATGTTAAGTTACACTGTGATGGAAAACAGAGAAATGAGTCTTTCAAAAAAAGTATTTGTATTGGCTTTTTTTTTCAACAGCAGCATCACTATTTCACAAATCTTTTAAAAGCTAACCCTGCTTAATCTCAGGCTTAAAGAAATTTTCTGTTTAGTTTTGAGTTTATGCTGCAACTTATTATTTCATTCTATGAAATGCAGTACTCAGGAAAGACACTGTGTTTTCAGTTTTGAATGTTGTTTTGTTTTAGCTTTTATTATCCATTCATGATGCGTTCTGAGAAGACCTATAAAAACGTCATAATAATCTTGTATGGAAATCTTTAATTCGTAACTGGCTTCCCTTAATGCTTTGTTGACTGAGCATAGTACATTTCTGATGGCTTCTGTAAACTCACAGGCTTTGCTGGTGTAGCTCCTGTGAAGCCTGAAATGGGTTTCACGGCAATTCAGAAAAAGCATTGTTGATACCTAAATTTTCATTTTCATGGGTCTGAAAATGTACAGTTCAGGCTAGTCACAAACCCTACTGACTATGTAAGCTGAATATATAACTACAGTGACTTTTGTAATTGAAACTGGATAAAAAATTTCTGTACATGGGACAATGTGGATAGGTCGTAATGTACAGAAATACACTACAAGAAGTGTAAGCCTAAGAAGTTGGGCACTGATAAAGAGGTGGATGCTAATACTTCTGTGGGTGCCATTACTATCTCATTGTAACAGCTGCTTTCAAGTTGTGAATATATTTTTTTCATCTGTGCTTACTCATCTATCATTTTTATTTTGTATGAGAACACAGAGTCTTCTTGCCTGTCTTTAGAAATGCAGGCTATTCCTGCCCAGTTCTTTTTTATATACTTTGTACAACAAATAGCTTATTTACTTGTATTTACATGTTAATAATAGTATACTTCTACTCATAATATTGTATTATTTTACTGCTAATGGATATCCCTCTTTTAGTTGCATTCATACTTAACATATACATACTAATTATTGAGTAACAGTTGGAAGATAAGGATTAAGCATGTTTAGCACAATCTTTAAATACTGTCATGTCCATGTGAGAAACACAAAATGAGTTCTCAGTGTTAAAAAAAATCTTCATAACAAATGTTGAAATAAACAGCTTAGATAGATTTTTGTCAATGAAAGCTAGAAACCTGTATGCAAATTATGTTCTCTCCATTCCTCCCCACTTGCATGGACTAAAAAACTTTACAGGTGTATTTTCTTTCATTTCCTGGGCTATTTATGGCCATGTTGTTTACTTTACTAGAGCTCTGAGTCTCCATCGGAATGTCTGCTTGTTCATTACATGTTGTCAGATGAGCCAAAACACATTTTCTCAGCACTTTGTCTAACAAAGCAATGGCTGAAGTAAACAATGTTATCTTTCTCATCAGGATAGTCTTAAAGAAATCTTAGTAGTCCTACACAGAGGATACAGTTAATTATTCCCATTAAATTGATAAAGGCAAGATTATTTTATCTTGTTATATCCAGTACAGTTGAAGTTGATACTGAATATTTATGGGCTTTTTTTAAATTCAATTCACATATATTTGTGTTCAATATCTTTGATGGAATTTACTCCATTTAATTTACACAGCTATTCTGCACCTAAATTTGAGTGGCCTACATAGTCAGGACAAAAAAAAAAAAGGTATTTTTAAAATCCTGTAGAGAATGGTATTGCCCTCCCACTGGGGCGTTTGAACTCAGCTGGGCAGCATCTTTTGGTGGCACTGCTGTCCATCCTCGTCATAAGTAATTTAAGCAGTTGCTTTAGAAGGGCTATGTCACTGAGCATCTACAATGTAAGTGCAGTTTAAATGAATGGAAGAGGAAGGCTGCATCCTGGCTATAGAGAATGTCAGCAGACCAAAGAATTCCAGATTTGACAGATATTTCTTTAAAAAACTGAGAGGTTTATGTTCCACTTTGGCTGTTTTATAGCTTTAGTTTCTAAATTGTGCAATGTAACCCCTACTATGTTTGGGTTTAAATTCTGATGCCGGGAGCTTTGACTTGCTCTTGTTTTTCCAAATATTTTTCATCTGCTCTACTGTTGTGATCTTTTTCATAAGGCTGAATTAAGAGTCATCTTCCATACAGAAAATTGTGAGTGATTGCCATCACCTACATCTGTCTGAGATACTACTTCAGTATGCAGCCACTCAGACTTTGCATATCTCAGCAAAAATCCCGGGAAGCACCTAAAAGTTTGCCCTCAGGACATGCAGCACAACATTCATGTTTAAATAGACATGAGAAAATCTTGTATGGAGCTTAATATTCTTCAATAGCCAGTTACAAACTGTAAAGAGAAGTGATTTTTCTCTTTTCACTTGAGTTCATGCAGTCAGCCAAACACAAAATTTTAGGTGCTAAAATACTGTTTTTGCACTGTTTGTTTTCTGTTACAGAACTCAATGTACATAGTGAGACGTACAATAACGAGGCTGATCTCTCGGCAGTAGTACATAGCTCTTGAATTCTCAGCATCGTTCAGCCATTGTTGTAGGCCACATGAAGTCCACGTAAAAGAAGGGAGAAGAGACGAGACTGTAGCTGCTCAAATCTCACCCCAAATCCTCCGAAAAACAGCAAGCGCTCAGGTGAAGCCTCCCATCTCTATGCAGAGCTGGCCATGGTATATAAGATCTCAGGCAGGGCAAAGCAGCAGCACAGGGTTGCAGCAGACTGAAAGGCCATCTCTTTGCCACACATTTCTGAAAATTTCCTCTTACCTAGAATCACCTGCTGCAGTTTCACAGCCAGTAGAAACATGAGACTTGGCCTACATTATTAAAAATTATCTAAACCACATTATGAATAAAGTCTTGGACTGTTCGTTGTCTGTAATGACACACAAATGTGAAACATCACAAGATCATTATGAAATAGCTATGTTAGCAATGAAAAATCAGTACAGGGACCTAGAAAACAAAATTCTGTCTCTTACTGGCATCTTTGTTTACAAGCAGAAATCTTCTAAATACATGGAGAACAGAACGAGTACATATTCCAGAATCATTCAGATCAGGAGAGAACTTGAGGTAGAGAAACTGATTTCAGGACTTTTTCTCTGCAGGGCACTGGTATTGCAGAAAACCAAGGCTAAAATCTTCACATTGTTCCATACATAAGAGAACAGGAGGTTGGGGTGAAGTATCCACTCAGTAAAAAGCATGAACAAGACTGCCTATGGCTAGGCAAGGCTTCCATGTCTGTCCTCACTACAGTGATCTGTGCAAGAACTCTCTCCTTAGAGAAGATACAATCTGTATTCGGTAAGCTAGTAGTGAGATGAACCCATTAACCATTAATGATGTTAGGAACGGGGATGCAATATAGCTAAATCAGAGGAATCTGAACATTTGTCATGTGTTCTAATTACCAGTGGAACAATTTGTGAGACAATCTGCTGGCCAGAGCAATGTAAGCAGACAGGCAAGAGCAATTGCTGCACGTGAGGCTTCTGAAAATTGCCTTTCCAATAAAACTGTTAGCAAGCAGTAAAAATAAGTATATAAATAAAAATGCATAGCAAAACCTTAAGACAGGCTAGAAGATGAGACTGGGGTTTTGTTTTGGTTTTTGTTTGGGTTTTTTTTTTCAGAAATAGTGAAGGCATTTGCAAAACAATAGAAAAGTATAATTATAGGGACAATATATGATAAACCCAACCATTTTCAAAAAACAAATCACTCGGTACCAGTTGCAAATGTGTCAAAAGGGAAATTGGTGAGCATAAGGACAGAGTATAAAGGTATGATGATGCAACAGAATTGCCTACATTTCTTAATGTAATTTCAAGCTATTCCACCTATCCTTTAGAATCTGATACTTAGAACAAGGATTTTTTACTACTAGGGCTGTCTGTGACAAAATCATAGCACCCCTATATGAGAAGTATCTGTTAGATTTTAAAAGAAAACCATGAATTTTTTTCCAGAAAGCAAGTACATGGGAAAGCCACATCGCAAAACATCTTTGAGGGAAAACTTCTGTATCTTGTTTCAGTCCAATCCTGTTCATTCTTCTCTGCCTGCCTTCCTTCTTTCCCTTCTCATTTTCAGCTTCCTATTCTCTTCTCTTTTTTCTCTAAGCCAAGATTACAATTCATCTGTGAGTAGCAAAAAATGAGGAAAATTCATAGAATCATAGAATGGCTTGGGTTGGAAGGGACCATCAAAGGTCATCTAGTCCAACCCCCCTGCGGTGAGCAGGGACACCTTCAACTAGATCAGGTTACTCTAAAAGAGCTGGTTAACAGAAAATCCTTGTTTTGGGACTTACTTCTCTGACTGCAACACTTCTCTTTTCCTCCTTTCTATTTTGAAGTCCCAAAAGATGCATTGATGCCGCAAGTTCTTCCCAAAAGCTAAGCTACCATACAATGTATCAGTAAATTGTATCAGCATTCTAGCACTTCTCTCAAATAACAGAATTAGTCCTGGGTAAAAGGATAATTAAGCATTACTGTTGATGATGGTGACTGGATCCTCTAGTTCATAGGCAAAGTGATATCACAATCATGTTAAAGCACATTTTTAGGTAGAAAACCTTTGTTTTCAATGGGAGATGTATCCTTTAACTTCAGGGCAGTATTAGATCCATTATTCTGCAGTCATGGTTATGTTATTTGATTTTTTTGCATGAGCTAATGTAATGTTAATAAGGTGTCAATTCCTGATGCAAGCAAATAGGGCAAAGAACAATGTTTGTAATTGCTGCAGTTATCACCTAAGTGCAATTATCTACAACTGCTGAAATAAATCACTTCAGGTTTTAAAGCTATCTTTACAGCATTCATGTTTATCTTTTTTTATTGTAACTGCCTTTTAAAATACTTCATTGTTTTTCTTTTTTTTTAAATCTGTGAGTAAGAAAAAAGCTAGTCACCTTCACTTGTGGACAGAGAGAACTCAATATGCATTTAATTGCAAGTATGAGTATTGTTTTCCATAGGTCTTCAGTAAATAGCTAAATGTTCCCATTCTCTTTCCCTGCTTCTGCTTCAGTCTGGCCTGATGGGTTCCTCCTGAAAAGACATGAGTTTTCCATATCCACTAATTTTTATTTTGTTTTATTTTAAACTAGTTGAACTGAAACTTTTCTCTTTCTGCCATCTAATTGTGTTTAATAAGTGCATACAATTATGAAATCTAAGGTAGTATCATTTTTAATAGGGGAAGTTCCAGGATTCTCCTAGTTAAAAGCACACACACCTTCTGAGAACAAACACCAGACAGATACAGGAATAGATCACTGAGAAACCTCTTGCTCCAAAATGTTAAGAAGTTTGTATTAAAAACTAAGTTTGCTTGCCAACAAAGAAGCATTTATAAAGACTGCTAAAGAGAAAAAGAGCCCAGACGGCTTCTGTGGAAGCATATGATTTGTCATCCACAACACAGTACCAGAGAAAGGTGCATTTCTAGACTTCATTATCCTCTGTGCAGACAAGGGTCTCCCTCTTCACCCGACTGAGGCTGTGTTGACAGAGGTCTCCCATTTAAGCTGAAGAAGAGTTTCCTAGGTAGCATCTGAGGAAGCAAAGCATGTCTGGAAGCAGCTGGCTGTAAGGTGTAAAGGGCTGCTCATTGCCTGCCTCTCATTGCGTCAGAGCATCCTCCCTCTCCTGACCACTTCCATTGGCAGCAGTCATATCTACCACACTAAAATAAACTGATTTCACAGAGGGTGAAAAATATGTCTAAAGAGATGAGAGAGGTTGAGTTTTTTCCATGCCTCTATGTCTTTCCATGTCTTGGATACATTTCTAAGGAAAGTTTTTTAGACAGAAACTAGTTCTTCAAGTGGTCTGTGTTCTTTTTGACATGACCCCCTTCCTGCTATCTTCTTTCCATCTCTACTCACTTCCTAAAATAGACTCATTATCACAGAAAAGAAGGTGAAACAAAGAAATCAAGCATTGATCTAAGATGCCCAGACCAAAAACAGCATTGGAGAAACCAAGGTTAGAGGCAGTATGTACTAACAGGCATGGATGCATCAATGGTTGGATTATGGAAGTTGCTGATTTTCCATCAGTGTTGACTCATGTAGCAAATGTTCTTCACCGCCACTTGACACCAATTCTCACAGCTATCTTGTGACTGCATATGCCTCTCATGCAGCCTGGAGATGTTTCTGGCCTTGGCCATTTTTCCAGCAGTTTGGTGGAGGCTTCTGCACAAATCACTCAGTCTCCCTAGAAAATGAAGCAGTATGAACATATGAAGAATGAATTTTAAATATTTTTAACCTGTCGGTTTTAAATTATATGGCGGTGATGTGAGAAGGTGTGGTAACATGAGTTCAATTATTCCAATAACAAAAGGGAAATAAAACAAAATCCAGAGAATCGCACAGGTTGTCATGACAATTTGTCTTTCTCTTAGAATAGGTTCACCTCCAAAACAGCAAAAAGGACATTTATTGTTTATCTATGTTTGCATTATCAGACTTAAAGTCAGTGGTACACTTTGAAAATGTATACATTTAAGCCTAGGAATAAAGCAACAAAGGTACCAATCATTTGTGTTAACTGGAAAAGCCATTAAGTATGTTTGGTGAAAGTAAACGGGAGGTATTTCACGGACACTTTCTACTGGGCTCTTAAAGAAATAACTTCAACCAAATTTGTTCTTGACTTAATTTTACAAATACACGTAGTACCAGTCTTACAAAAAGCCAAATGGTCAAGGGCTCTCTGAAAGTCTTTGACATGGTAGTATATAAAACTAAAACCTGCAGAAGGTGCAAATAGCTACAGCACAGCCTACAAGATAACCATCAGGCCAAAAAAAAGGACAATTTAAGGGCAATCATGCAAATTCATGGGAGGGAAAATGAAGATGTTGACATAGACTTTGGTTGAGAAGCTCCTGAGTTGCCGGTTGCCAGAACTTGGATGGCTGTAACACAGAACGCACGCTTGGTTGTCATGGTTGTCTTCTTCCCATGCCACCCCCTCGCCGTCTTACCGGCACCTGCCGGAAAGCCTCCAGGACCTCCTGGAGCCTTGCCCTGCTGCAGTATGGATATTCTTACATAACCTAAAGCAACCTGACAGAGTAAATACACTTGATAGCAATTTGTTCAGCGTGGATGGCTTGAAGCCCCAAAGTCAAGAATTTAAGGTAATTTACTGCCATTTTTTATGCTGGGGAAGTGAAAGAAAACAGACATTTCTATAGATAATACAGTCTTAGTTGTGTTGCGGGCTGAACAGCAGAGGTTCCATTTTCTTGTGCAAGTACTGAAGTCTCCAATTCCGGTATTTTCTAAAATTAAGCATTTAGAGGGCTAGAAGCAATTAGACTGTATACAAGAAATACTGGATATCACTGAAAGAAGAACCAGCATGAATAGTCCATTCTGTAAGTTAAATGAATCCTAGGAGTGATATACTGTCCAAGTAGATGTGTCATTATTCCATAAGAAATATTGTATCTTTTAAATGAATTGAAAAGTGAAGTCACCTGGCACTGAAGCAGAACATAATAGCAGTTATTTAACAGGTTGAAACAACTCCCATTGAATCACTGGTACTTTTCTCCTTTGATGTACGTAACCCAGCCATTGTAAGAGCAGATGTCAGCAGCTGTGGATTAAGGGGACTGCTATTGAAAGAGCATGATGGTCTCCTGAAGTCAGTTGCTTACTATTTAATGACAATGAATAATACTGAAAGTAGTTATTCTGAAATAGAACCTGTCTCTTCTTAGTCAAAAATATAGGAAAAATCCTGAAGGATGAGGCACATGAACTTGTTCTCGAGTACATGCTTTTTTAGTACAATTTGGAAAAAAAAATAAAAGTTCGTTATGGATCAATTTAAAATAATGTATTAAAAAAAAAAATCTTTGTTACTTCCAGGATATTTGAAACATTTTTACTTGCAATGATTATGGCGAAATTTACCTGAGAAAAGGGGCCCCATCTACTGCCTGCTACAAAATCTGCAAATCAGCACGTGGGGCCACAAGTTCTGCAGTGGGAGCTGGTGCAACAGAGCAAGGGTTTCCTTTCCTCCACATCGGGAGGCAAATCAGGAGGCAGGATCAGGACCCAGACCGCATGGCAGCCCACCCTGTGGTCCTGACACTGCTCGGTGGGGAAGGGGCCACCCAGCGTGAGGGCACAGCGGCCACAGCATGGCGAGGAGGCCATCTGATGCTGCTTCCCTCCTGAACAGTGGGGAAAAGTTATCGGAGCCTCCACAGATGAAGGCAATTTGAGAAGGCTCCTGAGGTAAAATGTAGGGCTTTCCGTTAGAGAGAGACATTATACAGTTAGAAATGTGATCAGAGGGCTCTGTCAAATAGGAGCCAGGCTTGAGAAGATTTCAGAGGATGCAGGGCTAAGGCTCGGAGGCCCTGCAAAGCTTGACTTCTTTCACTGTGCCTTTGCACTCTCCGACATAATCTGCCAGCCAAAAAAATCAACCTTTAGATCAGTCTCGCAGACTGGCACAGCAGAATTGGCAATGAAATCTGCTTGGCAGCAAGAGTTCTTACGGAGAATGGCAGGGCTTGTGTTTGTTACTCAGGCGGGTCCTTCATGGGTTATTTCGTTATTTACATTGATGGGAAACGTATGAATGTGGCATTTTGAATTAACACTTAACCCATTAAGTCATTTTTCTACAGATGAGAAGTGAGGGACTTGTGGGTGCTGTGTTAGTGAGGGGGATAAATGAGGCCGTGCACACCTTACAGCAGTGCCCCGGCAAGGTGGAACCTCAAACAAGATGAAGAAGACGACACTCATAGGAGGAAAACATCAAGGAAATAGCACCACGACAAGAGAAGTTGTTTTGCAATGCAAATATAAAAATTTATCTGTATCCCATGGGAAAAAAAATTACTGATGAGACTGTTATATTAACTGGCTATTGTTGTTGTTAAGCTTTTTGTTTGCCTTGTAATCTACATCTACTGTATTAATTATTAGATGAATAAGAATTTATTGTATTATGCATTAGAGAACAATCTAGTTTTAACTAGCATGGGCGTGCTGTTGTTTTCTAGATGGTCTATTATTATGGCTTGGGCTGGTTGAAGATTTGTTGTCGGACTTCTATTGGAAAATGCCATTTTCTAACAAAAAAAGAAATTAAATATTGGCATGAGGATTAATTATGACTACTGAGTGCTAAATTGATAAAGGAAGACTTTCAGAAGCTATTTCAGCTGTAGAGATCAGGTGATGTCTCATTAAATACCACAGTCTTTAGAAGTAATACGATGGTATAATCACTTTAAAAATCCCATACTAATTAAAATTTTGCTTTTTTTGCACTGTATTGAGCTCATTTCATAAGTACAGTAGCACACACCATGTTAGAACTATTGTCACTTTTAAAATAATCTGTCCTTTTCAATTGTTTACATCTTACACTGACACGTCCGCTTTTTTACATTCTGTTGGTTTGCACAGCTTCTTCGGAGCGTATGTAAAGCAGTATACTTCTGTGTCTGGACCTCAAATTAGTACAGTCAACTACATCTCTGAAGAGATCTGCTTCTGATAGAACAAATCAGAATTTTTCTCCATTGGAAAAAACTAATAATTGTAAAAAATCATAGTTTTGCCGGAATTATGACTCTATTTTTGTGTGCCAGACGACTCTTTAGCTGAATTATACCACCAAACTCACTGAGAAGGCATCAGATCAGAAATTTTGCTATTCCCAAATAGCTTTAAATAAGTGAACAGATACTGTTTTGCAGTACCTTCTTTTTTTATGAAATGCAATATATTTTTTATATTTTTTTTTATTTCTAGATGGCTACCCTAAAGAGGAAATGATTTACAGATGGAGGAAAAACTCAGTGGAGGCTGCTGACCAGAAATCTTGGAGACTCTATCAGTTTGACTTTATGGGTCTCAGAAATACTTCAGAAATTGTGAAAACCTCTGCAGGTAAGAATGAGACAAATGGTAGTGCTTGTTTTGGAAGACAAATTATTTCAAAATATTTGTTCCAAGTTTGCTTTCATTCGAGTGCAATTTGATTTCAATGTGTACCAACGTTCATATTAAAACCTCTGAAGTGCAGACTTCAAAACTATTGACTTTGTCTAGATTTTTGATAACTTATTCTCTACTCTTTTAGTAATTTCACAAACCAAGGAATAAATGCTAATTTGACGTGGCTGTTTGTTATATAACTGAAGTTACTATATGATTCTCAGCTAACTTTATTAAGCCATTCTTGCATTCAGATATATGTTTTCACCATAAATTAAAGAGAAAGATTTTGAGCACAATGGTAGGGTTAGTGAAATTAAACACGTTCAATAGTAGTTAATCATTCAGATACAGGTTTAGTATTTTTTGTAGTATCTCAAAGGCACTCTTTCTTTCTCAGCTGGTAAATGCCTTTGCTAGTGACTTTACCAATTGATTGTAATTAAAATCTAATGATGCCTATTTTGTTTCTTGAGAAATCTTGCTGTTTCTTATAATAACAGCAACATAAGGAAAAAAGGTGTCTAAATAGAATACATTATTTGAACTGGATAAATTCTCACAAAATTCAAACACTGTCTAAGCTTTGTACAGGACTTTGCAGTAAGCTCTGTGATTACCATTTAGGAAGTCTTCTCCCAGCTGCAGAAGGAACCTGCTAGAAGCAAACTTCTGCTTAACTGGTTGTGAATTTTTGAAAAATCCAATTTATATAATCTTTTCAAAATGTAAGCAGAGCTATGTTATTCTTTTGGAAACACTGTGAATAGTAGTAATAATAAAAAATTGTTAATCTGTGAAACTACTGCTGTTGGGTCATGGCCTACCCACTAACATTAGCAATGTATTCTCAGGACTAGATAGAGATTTTTTGTAATGAAGAGTCACTAAAGCTTTAGTGAATATTTTGGGCTGGTAGTTTAGCAAAACAAAATATTGCAAACAGCGCACATGTAGAAGTTCTCTTCTGTTACGGATACAATTCCTTGTAGTCCGTAAGTTTTTCAGGAATGCAAATTTCCCATAAGCTGAACCAGGAGTTGGTGGATAACAGTCAAGTACAAAATACCAAATCATTAAAGAATCTGTGTATGCAGGCATGGAGCTTGTTGGAAGGGGCGGTAGGAATAGGAGAGAAAGCCCTGCTCTTTCTGCTTTGCTCACATCTGAAGGGATGCCATCCTGAGTTTGCATCAAGAACTGCTAAATACGCAAGAAGAATTACTGAGTCAGCCATATTAATATGTTGACAGTTTCTTGATAAACAGGTCTATTAAACTCTTCCTTTGCAGAGGACAATCCATTTTTATAGATGTCTTATTCAAGTAAGTGAATGGTTAATGTGGAGCAAGGAAAAATATGTTTTCTATGCTCTTTTTAGTTTATGCACAGTTCTTATTAAGATGAGTGAGCCGACACAATATTTTTCCTATTATTGCTATTGCTGCTTCTGCCCACCCATGTTTATGAGTGCAAAACCCAACAGCAGTGTGGAACTGAACCTACTGGAGCCGTCACATGATACTTCTGTTCTCCTAAAGGCTTCACAGTGGCAGAAAGTTGTTGGCAAACTGGAGTTTATTCAAACACTAAAAAGACCCCAAACAACCCTATCAGGAGGTTGTGGAAACTAACTTGGAAGAAACAATGTAAAATGTGTGAGTCAGATTGTCATCTGGTGTTATTAGGTAGAAAAATGAGTTGTGCATTTCAGCAGATGTCTGAGAAAGGGCTCTCAGTCAACAAAAATACACAAGATGTGAAAAATAAAACCCCAAGTTTGCACGTGGACCTGAATTTGCATAGAATAGACTCCCTGGCTGGTTTTACATTATAGTTTAAGGTACTTCCGAGGCCAGATTTACTGAACTTCGACAGTATTTACTGTCGGGAGCAAACCCAGGGCCAGGGCTTGGGAAAACTAACAGGTACATTGGAAAACCTTGAGTATGCCCCATGCTATAGAGCAAGGATTCCCAAAATGGAGGGAGGGGAGCAAGACACAACCCACCTGAGACTTTGCAGTATGTCCCAGAGACAAAATTTAAGGTAATTCTGAGACTACTTGCTGTGTCTAAGTATGTATGAACGAGTAGAATAAAGAGGCATCTGTGCTGTGGTACATGCCTATTTACTGAAGAAAACTAGCCCTATCCAAAAAGTTTGACAATTAGGGAACGTGCAAAGCCTCTGTTGCCCACCACATGGACAATCTCTGATGAAGGCAAGGTATCCCATCTCCTTGACAGGCACGCCACGAGGGCTACAGGTGGTCAAAAAAAGAGATGCCGGGTTCTGTCATGGAAGATCCGTGGCATATTCACACTAAAGCTGCCCGGAGAGGAAGACTGCGCTGAGGCTGGCCCTAGGACACTATGGGTATAGGACGCCCCTCAACTTCAGGCTGCTCCCCAGAGCGACCAGCTCCCACCGACTAGCCTCTGGGTCTGTGCGGGGTCCCTCTGAGCCCTGCGGGAGCCCGTAAAGGCCCCACCAGCCGCCATCCCTTGGCAGGCTCGGGACGGAAAGGAAGAGCAGCGTTGTTCAGAGCGCTGTGCAGGGGAACATTCAGAGTAATGAGATGGATTTAGGAAGAGGGAAGCAGGCAAGATACCAATGGCAGGGAAAGGAAACTACTATTACAGAGGGCATTTAAAAGCAGACTAGGCAAAGTATGAGAAAATGTCATGCAGGGAGCAGTCCTCCACTCGCAGGAGACGGATTTAAAACCCTATCATTTTTGCTCCTGACTTACACCTTGCTGCTGGTTTATGACACTATTACTTCTCGCTATATTGTGTGTTCATCTATAACGTGAGAACTGCCGCAGCATTACCTGCCTGTGTCCAGTTCAGGGATGCCTTTTTTAGCTCCTTTTCGGCAGTGTCCTGGCTATAATGAAGAGCGGTCACACTGACACATGGCAGCATGCTGCTGTTCTTCCAGCATTTGCGTAAGTCCTTTCTTGGTAGTCATTTTCACCACAAAATTACTAGCTTTAGTACTCAGCAGAGTTCTGCTATTTGATATTCTTCCAGTCTTTCCAAACATTTTTCAGACATCCAAATAACCTTTATGTTAATCTAGGACAATTTCAGAGGTGCACAAATAGGAAGCCAGCTGTCACAAAGAGTGTATTTCTGAATCTAAGCAAGATGAGAAATGTCATCTCTTGCCTTGAACCAGCAGTGGCTTAAAGCGTTGCCACAGTGGCCTGCTTTACTCTTGCAAGAAGACTATCCTCTTTTACAATAATCTGGCAGGCAGAGAAAGTTTTCATTGCCATCTGGAAGAGGTGTTCAGCTTTTTCTTGAGGATCTTTTTTAATTTCATGCTAAGATACAAACACAACCAAATAAATATCTACTGCGTATGCTGCTTACACGGAATACACAGCAGAAATCACTGTGCTGGTGCTGTGGTCATGAACCTTTATCTTACACCCTAAGTAAGCTCTCACCATCAGGTGATGTCAAACTAATCCACAAGTACTGAAGAATTCCCTTATTGCCATCTGGCAAGATACTCAGATACTATACCAAGAGTATACTCTTTCTACAATGTCAAATAAGGCTGACGAAGATATATAAAGTAGAGGGAATACTAAACCACCTGGCATTGAGCTGTGAAAAAAGGAGAAACTGCATTTAAGGAGAAAATTATCAAGTTTTAAAGCTGCAGATCAGCCAACAGAAGGGTGACCAGGAAAACAGGAGAAAGAGGGAGAACTTAATCCTTAAACGCACTCTGTGTGTTTGCAGTAACTTCAGGTTTCCAAGTCCTAGACTTTCTGAGTACACTTGGCGGGGGAGGGGGGGTGGAGGAAAAAAAACCAAAACAGAATCATGAAGGAATCCACGAGTAAAGCTCATGGAGTGAGCTGTAGTGTTGCTTGCACTTTTCTCCTGATATGTCCCCTAGGAAAACTCTATTCCTTCTTCTTAAACCACTCAATTTTTTACACTGCTAGATAAATACAAAGACCTCGTAGCTACTGAATCTAATTTTCACTTACTTGAAAATTTCTTTGCATCATACATGTCCTATTTATGTTTTTCCTCAGATGCCTTTAGCCTGAGAGATTTTTGCATTCCAAAGGAGCCTTTGCATAAGTAAGTTCAAGATAATTCATCAGAAATAGAAAACACCATAAAAGAGCCCTATTTAAAAACCTTAATAGCTTATCATTACAAATGAAATATACAGAACCAGACAGAAAGTACCATTTCATACATTCTGAATAACCCCCAAGCATCAATACCCAAACCCCATAAATAGCCATAACTACTGCCATAAAAAGGTACACCTTTGCATACATACAACGGATGGGTGATGATTAGTGAAGTCTGCCTGTCATACGGCTTCTAAATTGTGCTTGATATTTTGAAATTGCTGTTTCATCAAGTACCTCAGCTTACATGATGCTCTCAGCCCTGCATCACAAGGCTGCAAAGCAAGGTTAATATCTGTTGTCACAGATTCAGATAAAGCTCCTTGGGACAATGCTAATAATAACAACATAATTTAAAGTACATACTCTGTTGCAGGGGACTCAGTAAATGGCAAGTAAAAAACTACCGTAGAACAAAAATAAGAAAGCTTCTCTTTTAAGATGCAAAGACCTACATAAATAGCTATTGGCAGAAGAAGGGAGGAATAGACATGTTTTTACAGAGGCCAAATTTCACTGGGGGAGCCCTCATCAAGTCTAGGGCGGGAAAGAAATTTCTGGTCTGATTTTTAGACCTTGCAAACCTACAAACTGTGCTTGCATTTGTTCCCAAGGTCCATTAAATCAGGTTTGGGCTTTCAAAAATCTGTTTCTGTCATTTAGAAGGAAATCCTAAGAAGTTAGGAATCAAACTAAAATCCTGTGTTGCTAAAATCCTGTGTTGAGTCCCGAAGCTGAGTATAGGTTTATTTTTACAGGTGGTAGACAGAACCATACAGGGACAGCTGATGCCTGAGGTGCCACCTCTCAGCAGAATCTGCTGCCCCCATCACACTCCTTTCTGCTTTCTCACCTTACCTATGCAAACACACACAGAAAACTTCTCAGGGTCCTTGTGCATCTTGTGCCCCCACGGGCCCTCATCCCCAGCAGCTCCAGCACTGCCAAACTAGCAGGTACCAGGAATGCACCCTTCGAAGCCCTTCTTGCCCAGATCTCCAGCTCCAATGCTGAAATTACCTCTGCTTGCTGCTTTCACATAGGCAGACGTGCACACCGTACTAGCACTTGCAACCTAGTTTTCACTCATCTTTTCTGTCTTATCTGCAGCTTTCTCCACAACTTTGTCCTTAATGAAATCCATCAGACCCGGTGCAAGAACATAAAATTCGATTTAGGACTTCAGATAGGTTGAAAACACTACTTAGTACTTGAAACTAATGCCTGTTACTGACCCACAGATCTGACCAATGGCATATATAACAAATTCACTCTCTTACTTTTTCCCTGTTCATTTTTCATAGTTCATTGTGAAATAAGACTCCAATAACACCTTTAAATCCAGAATGTTTATACAGCTTAAAATTACTTTGTGTGCAGCACCAAATACACAGCCTGGATTCGAATTGGCTATCATTCTTTGGATCCTTTCAGAGGAAGAGAATAATACTGAAAGTCCTTGCCACTGAAATCATCTCTGGAATGAGGGAATATTGTAGGACTTCTTTTCTGACAGTAAACACCAATTTATGTGAAAACAAAACTAGCCTGATTATAAGAAAATTTAGCAATAATCTTTTTGTTGACAGAGTTTTTATCTCTGATACAGTATTTGGAATAAAACAAATGCCATTTTAGCAGAGATAATCAACAGTGGCTGTATTGACTTTTAAAAGATATTCATATGTCAAATGATAATCGATCTGAATGAATATTTTGAATAACCCATAGTTTTTCTAAGAGAAATTGCAATATTTATTTTTAACAGCAATTCATCTTGCACTGATACTGTAAACTTCATAGAACAGATTCTGATAATTTTGTCATTAGCTGCTCAGGTTAGAAATGTAATAATTAAATAGCTGATTACTAATAATAATTCTGTTCTGTTAAGGTGTTTGCCTATGTTGGTTACAAGTTTGACTGACACTTATGGGAATCTAAACTTTTATATTGCCCTGCAAATCCAGCACTTGCCCATCTTGTTACAAAAATGACTCACAAAGCTCATAGTAAGACAGCTTCTGAAGAGAGTGATTTATAACTTTAGCAATAGCCTACTGCAGTTAATGGAGTATTTCCCTGATGCTGGCCTGAGATCAGACCCTGAAATGTAGAAGCCTGAAACTAGCTATTTTCTGTGAGTAACTCTTCAGTTACTAGAAACTAGAGAAAGCTCAGCTTAATGATATACCAGTGGGCTAAGTATTACATGCTTTAAAAACACCTTTCTTCTTCCTTTTACGGATAGTACAAAAGATGATTAGAACAAGAGGAGTGGAGAGGATATTATTCCTCTCCATATTTTGTAAGTTCAGCAGAACTGCATTGTCGTGGTTTAACCCCAGCCAGCAACACAGCACCACGCAGCCGCTCACTCGCTCCCCCC
>JAVKLA010000057.1:9593947-9607245 GCA_034782735.1 Sagittarius serpentarius
ACTGAACTGAAAACACAGCGCTGTACCAGCTGCTAGGAAGACAATTAACTCTATCCCAGCCGAAACCAGGACATGCATATATAACTGGTTTCATTCTTATGCTTAGTGTCCTTTGTGTAGGCCCTTACTGCTGGAAATGGCGAGAAGGGTTAGAAATAAAGTCACTCTGCTTTGTGGTAAAAGCAAAAGTCAAAAATCAATAGACAGTGGAAGACTCAGAGGCAGGTTTTCGCCTGCATTTTTTTCTTAAGGGAAAATGTCAGTAGGAAGTGATTTTTCCTTTAAAAAAATCTAGTTGTCCCTATTAAAGGACCTCAAGATGTCCTTTTTTAAGATTTTCATATTGTGTGTAAAAAAACACACAGTCTCCATTAGGCTTTTCTTCAGCTGAGGTTTTTATCTGATAGTTCCGTATTTTGGAAGTTTTGTATGTGTCTAACTTTACGAGGTTCTTTAATTAATGTCCTCATTCACTTATCCATTGGCAATGTTGTATTTGTCACTCCTCTTTGTACGTGGAGTCCCAATCTCCTTCTCCCTTCTGCTGGAGCTACATCATTTTCCATTCCAGGATAATTCACCAGGACAGGAGGATAACAGGGCTGACTCTGTTCTCCAGTAGCCGTAAAACAGAGCTTGGGGTTGTTGACCTGAGCTCTCCTCTGGGCTTGAAAGAGTGACTGAATATTAAATAGCAATACCAAGAACTAGGTGAACCCATCTCAGAATTTAGCACGAAGGCTAGCCAGATAACTCAGTTGAGAGGCAGGGACTTTGGTCTCACATGTCCGGGTGTTTTAACCAGTAGGCCACAAGGTAAAAAGCAGAAGGCTGGTATTGCTAGGAAAAAGATTTTGGTGCCTTACTTAAAAAGAACAGAGCTGTGAATTCTTCACAGCAACCGAGGCCTTCCTAGCAGCCACTTCTCCTCATCTGCACTTTTTCCTGCCCATCTTAGACGACACTGTGGTAAGCTGCTGGCTTTCATGGATCCATTCTGAGATGCCCCACTTGCTGCAGAGAGCCACAGCAAAATCGGGTCTGTGAGGACGATTGCTTGACCAGGCATTGCCGAGTGAGAAGTTGCACTGCCGTGTGCGTGATACCCAGGCCCTTAGAGGTACAAACCTTGGTCTGCTGGGCTACGTTTCTAAAGGCAGTAACATGCTGTCTGTGGTGGCAAGAGCAGTAGGGAGAGAGGGAAGTATTTTCATAGAAAAGACGCCATGACTGCAGTCAGAATGGCTTTACAAGTGTCCTTCATACAGAAAGTACAAAGCAGAATTGGATCGGTAAGTTGTATTTACTTCTAAAAAGGTATGCAATATAGACGGAATATTTTGACTCAAATTGCAAAACACATCTTGAGATTTTCTGGCCTACAATGCAGATTGGTGATACAATTTCTGGTATTAATATCACCATAATGGGGGTGGAAAGACGTAAGAACTGTGAGCCTCTCTGCATTTATACAGCCGAGAAGAACTTTCTAGACTTGCTATTCCAGCACCTCTGGCTTTTATTCCTGCATCTGTGTCCTTACACCACCGTATTGGTGATTTATGGTTGGCTCAATCAAAAGTTTTATATTAATGCAAACTGTGAAGGTTTGGCCTTTGCCCAGGCTTGCTACAATGTTATCTGAAGTCTTTCACAAGCAGCAATTGTACTTAATTTAAAACTCACAATATTGCACAGGATATTTTATATTTTATTCACTGCTGAATCTACAATCTTAATGAGAATTTTAAGATACAGAATGGGATGACTATTCATATGTCGCAGAAAGGTGCTAAGTGTCTTTTTAGATTTTAATATGCCATACCTTAGAAAAAGTGCAGCACAGACTAGTTACGTGCTAGCAAGATCTCTCTAAATTTAGCCTTTACTCTTTCACATCGGGGTCATGTTTCCAGATTTATTCCATGTGGTCACGGAGGCTCTTTGCCTCTAGGACCCTTTTCTGCAGCTAATATTCACAACATTCAGGTCTTGTTCATAATAACAACTCCATTTCAGTCAACACCTTCTGCTTCCTAGTTGCACTGGCATGAACCAAAATCTTTTCTATGATTAGTTGCCTGATACTGGATTTATCCACCGCCTACTGAAGCCAATATGCATTTTACCATTGCCAGAGAGTCTGGCAAGTATAAGCTATGCTGTCAGATAGCTAAGGAAATGGTACAGTATGAGAATAAGTGTTTAGCAAGTTTCCAAACCTCCCAGCAAATGCAACCAAAGTAATGATATGAGATAATATGAAAGAGTATTCCTGAAATGTAAGGAAGCCTGCCATGACCAGGTCTACCACAGCATCCCACAGAGAACCAGAGCTGAACCCTTGGCACTTGGGTGTGGCAGTCTGGCAGTGACAGAAATCTGGACTGGCTTCAGTTATGATGCATTGCGGTGTTTACCGAATAATTTTGGCAGAACACACCAAATAAACTATCACTCATTACATCACAGAGAGTTAATCATAGTCAACTTGAGAGAAACTGAAGGTGTGGACCAGAGTTTCATTGCTTCATAGAAGTAAAATATATAATCCCAAGAGTACAGGAAGGTGGCATTAGGACAAGGATCTGAAAACTCTCAAGTGACTTGTACTAAGTTCTGCCAATATCCTTGTGCTTCTGAACAGATGAATCCTCTTGAATACATCACCTTCTTGAATGAGCCTTACAAGTGAGTCTGTTTGGTCTTTTAGACCTTGTTATATAAAACAGTGGTAGAACTGTAATAGTAGACAATAGCCTTATATAGGATAATTCTGCATGATAGTGGGGTGTTTTCTTGTCAACCTCTCTTTCAAAACCTTTCGCTCTTTCTCAGAATTTAGCATCTTGTATTTATCCTCGGTGGAGAGGAAAATTAAATTTTTCATTTTGACATGACCCATAAAGACTGGCATTGGAAGACTACATTTAGCCATGTTGAAGACCTAGGTTGCTCCCCAGTGCAAGGGTTTCACAACGCCATCTACGTTATCTTTCTTTAACAGAAAGAATCCACAGATACTCCTGTTCTAGTTGTTTTAAGTGTCCACAACTGCAGTAGGTTCCCTTTAGCTTGCAGAAATCTTTCAAGTTTGTCTTGGACCTGGGGACATCCCCTCTCCAGCACACCTTCTCCCCCGCCCCCAACCAAAACAATGTACGGTGTTGTACCAAAGGAGAACAGCTTATTTTTAGATAAGTATAAAGGACAGATTTTCATCTGAGAAGTACAGAACCACCACTCACATCCTAATTCAAGTCAGTATCAAAGTTAATTGCAGATCTCCTACAAGTAGGAGCCGTTAGAATGAAAAACACATCTGAAGAGTTTTCTGCTCTTCATGTCCATATTTTCAGGCACATCTTTTGCATACTATAAAGTGTGCTAAATTATTCCTTCAGTACTATTGGTTCAAAACAGAAATTTTCTTGGAATAATGAAGTAGGAGAATCATAGAAGAATTACAAAGCAGCTTGAAGACAAAAAAAATATACATTTTATACATTGCTGACTAGATGCAGGTTGCTATGAAGCACATAAAGATGTTAAAAGTGTATTGAAATTCCCATACATCTTCCTATTGTAGTTGGACGCTTGTCAAAATAATGAAAATCTTCAGGCAAAACTGAAGCCAAACTTGCAGATCGTAGTTTTAATCTGTGTCTTCCACTTTGGTTTGAATTTCCCTCCACCTAGTCAATTTTTTTATAAGGATACCTCCTAGAAAAAAAAAATACTGTTAAACATATGTCTATTAATATAAAACATGGATTAAAATGTTTGTTGGAGTAATACCAATTTACACACTCCCATTCCAAACTCTCTGTTTTATCCTTATTCTTCTGTTCCTCCACTGAGAGAGCATGTTTGTCTGTTTTTCTAAATGCTTGCTTCGCAAGGAGGAAAACCTGGTAAATCTTGCCTGTGTTAGCGCAATAGATAGACAGAAGCACATTCAAATGTGGAAAAACCCTTGTTGCAGTTTATTCTTATTTATATGAATAGAGAGATTAATTTCTAAGGAGTCGTCCTGAGCAGAACGTCTGAAAAAACTGAGTCCCTGAACAGGTTTCCACAGTGCCTGCAAGGATCCCCTTGGCAAACTCTGAACTTCAGGTCACCCTTGGCTTACACACCCGGAATAAATTTTTTTCTTAACTCAAGCTGTCTCCAGGCTGCGTCTGCTCTTGGGACAGGCATCATCAGAAACCTTCAAGGAGCAATCCTGGGCTATCTTTTCTGCCTGAAGTTACCAGAAACATTGAAACAGGAAAGCTGCGTCATGTGGTGGGACCATCCCCTTTGCAATGAAGTGCATCCTTGAAGAGTAATCTCCATACTGGGCGGACAAAAGCTCTCTCCATCACCCTCAGGGAACACTAGCAAGAGTGCAGAGCTGACCCTTAGCTTTCTCCAACAGCAAATAAAGTAGTTGGAAGCTATTTTGGTCTTGACATTCTAAACTGCAACTTACAGGTGTAGAAAGTTTGGGTTTAGCCATGTCATCTGAGATAAAAGAAGCCCCTTTACCTCAGTGGCAGCCTCACAACTCATTTCAGGTGAAGGCCCATTGCAAATGGTGCTTAATCCCATCCTCTAAAATCATGTGTTTAATAATCGGGTCCGTGGTGAGATGTGCAGAGACCAGGATTACAGGATGATAATAAATACCCTATCATCTAGGAATGGAGGATTTCTTAAAACATAATACAAAGTTTTCTCATTGTCACAACCTGAAAATAAAACTGCACCTTAAACAGATTTAATTTCTTTGTGCAAAACCTGACATTTTTATGGCAAAATAACTTCTTAGGACAGGGGAACTCCGGAGAAGTTCAGAAATTATAGCAAACAGTACATTTTTCATTGCTCCTGTTTTCTGTAACTTCTGATTATCTTTGATATTGAACTGCCAATATACTCCTTTTTTGCCTTATAGTCAAAACCATTTCTAAAATACAAGCACTGCTGGCAGTTATTCTACATCCAGCCTCAGTCGTCCTGAGGAAAGAATTTACTCTTGTAATTTTATCTGAGACTGAACGAACAACAACCTGAAACAGTTTCAATCCTACTAATATCACCTTAAGCATTGCATTGTAAGGTAACTTGTGAACATTTTTTTTGCAGTGTGCAAATTCATACATAAATGCCCGTTTCCCTCCACTGCTTCCCAAAGTGTTTAACAAATTGACAAGAAAAAAATCAGATCTCAAGCACTTCAACTTCTGGAAGTAATAGTTTCTTGAAGAATATTGTAAATATAGCTTTGCATACTTAAGGACAATCAGTGTTTTTATTGATGAAAAAAAAAGAATTTTGAAGGCTGCAGTCCACCATTTTCTTGAGGTAATCTCTCTTTGACTGTAAGACTTTTGTACAACCCTATAATTACTGTTTGGAAGTGGTTTTTTAGTACTGATACTGGCTCAGAAAAAAAAGACAGATCATAAACAGGCCTGCCCTGACATTTATAAGACTATGGTCCAGTCTCCTGCCCTTCCATTTAAGTAGCTAAATTCTAAGCAGTTTTGGTAAGTTAAGGAGTCTGTTTAATACTTCATTGCGTCTTGTTCAAAGCACATAACCAAAGGAAGAAATTATGTTTCTAAAAGATTTCACTCCATAAATAAAACAAGAAGGAGTTGAAATAATACAAAATTGTGGACATAGATCTATATTGAAATAAATCATTTTGAGGAAGAGGGCTAGTGAAGTTCAGAATGTCCTCACCCAACCTGTGTGAAGTCACCATATGAGTTAAGGCATGCAAGGAAGAGCTTGCACCTTGGAGTTAATAAATCCGGAGTGACAGCTTTCCAGGGGAAATACCTTGCCTCATTCTGCGATTGAAGAGTTTGTGGGCCCAGCCCGGTCTCCCTCTGGTCAGGAGATCACACTGAAGGAGAAAGGTAAAAATGCCCTGTGGGTCCAGGAGGAAAGAAACCCTCTCTTCCATGTCTTATATTTCTTCAAACTTAATTCACCTAAAAGCATGCCTCATTTGGTGATTTTGCCTCATTACTGTTCATGGTTCATTAATAAATTCATTACACAATCTTGAAAGTTTCAAAGAGAAGACAGAGCTGGGAACTGATGAGAAACTGGAAGCTCGGATCAGGGGGCTGGGACTGGTCGGACAAGGACACTAATACCCAGGGAGAGGCAAAGTGGGAAAGACGGGATCAGCAGCTGGTGAGAGGAGGAAAATGAAAAACAGAAGGAGCTCGGGGAAGGCTGGACAAGAAAACTTCTGTCGTAGGAAATGAAGCCCTGCAGCTTAGGAAACACTGGGGCACGGGCAGAAGGGAGATGGCAGGGATGAAGAGGCTGGGGCTGGGATGAGAAGCTGGCGAACTGTGAACTGGTGCTGGAGTTGTTTGCGCAAACCAGCTAGAAAGTCAGAGCTGTGAATGAGAAAAGGCTTTGGACAGAGGCAAAATATATTAAGCTTTGTGGAAAGACTACAGAGCCTGGAAGGGAGTTCAAGACCCTCAGATGTCACCAGTTCACTGTCAACAAAATGCTTCTGAACCCATGGCAAAATGTCTGTGTTTTGTCCATTTCTGGACTTGGGTGCTAAATGATCAGAGACAGTATCAGTCACTGAGCTCAGGTATCAGTAGGGCTGCAGGATGGCCTACAAATAAAGTAAGGAAAGAAAATGTTCAGGGGAACCTTTTGTTCAATCAGGAAGTAGATAGATTCAATAGAGGCCATTGAATCAAGCAAAACTTTGGATGAAAACCAAGAAATGAGGCTGCTCAAACAAACAAACACACAAACAAACCACCTCCTAAATGCAACAACCACAAAGCTTTGACCATTTTGGCTTTTGTCATTCATTGCTATCTGGAGGAACTGCCAAAAATGTAATATTCCCTGTTGGCAGGGCTTAGGCTTTGTAAGACTCGATAGGCTCCTGCAGAGAAAATCAAGGCAATCTGCTTTAACAATGCACTGCTCTGTACTGAAAGACCCTGCAGAACACAGGGAACAACAAGGAAGGTTTCAGCTCTTAAGTTTGTAGTCTGCCAGTTTTGACATGAACCTGTTTAAAGAATTACAATCACTGCGAGAGGGATTCTGAAGAGTCCCTTTTAGCAGGACAGGCTAACATAAGAGAATGGCACTTTTCTTCAAGAAAAGTCTTACAAGGGAAAAGATGTACAGCTGACAACTGAAAAGAGAACATGTCAGATTTAGAGCTTAGTTTCAGATTTAGATTTAGAGCTGTTCTTGCTTATATCCATCCTAGTCTTTTATTACATTAGGAATATTGTAGGTAGAGTAGAAGCACCACATCCTGGACTGCCTGTCTGTAGTAAGAAATAGTCCTGACTGTCTTGGCCTTCACGTCATCTTTTTTTTTTTTAAATCTGAATTATTATGGGGTTATGTAGAAATCCATTAAAGGATGGAGTACATATATAACCATGAAGTAAGAATATCAGTTATTGCTGAAGTTGATTACTGCAAGGTTGAAAGGGTGGGATGGCAAGGAGTAATATATATACCAAGTTTAACCAAATCATAATCTTACAGTCTTGAGCTGCTTACTTCATATATTGCTTCAGTTCTAAGAGCTATCTTTTATGTTTATGTATTTTCACATAGAAATAGATTTTCACATCTATGGAGCTGTATCAGAAATGTTTTTATAATACTGTCTACTACATTAAATCATCCAGGCCTTTATTAAAATGACTTAAAATTAATAATTCATGGATAGTATCATAAAAGATATTGCAAGAACAGGAAGATATTTCAGAGTGCTCATGGGGACTAATTATGTTTGCCATTTCTGATGGAGACATGTATGTTAGCTTGCAAGAGTATAGGTCACTCTGGCTGGTATTTAGTTGACAGCATTATTCATTGGTCCCTTTGGCTTCATCAAAAAGCCGTGTTTAATGATGATTTTAAAGAACAAATTGCATTTTCTAACATTAAAATTCAATGTATAGAAAATTCTTGAAGTGATAATTTCTAAAGCAGCTTGTAGACTAAAAGAGAGTATGCTAGAGGAATAAAAAAAGTGTGTGATAGGTTGAGATGGAGCAAAATTGCATATACCTTTCTGCTTAAAGTAGAGAAAGAATCACAATAAGGAAATAATGAAAGAGAAATGAAGACTGCTTGATGGTAGGTAGCTCCAGCTGAAATAAACCAGGTAGAAGAAGGTTTTTTCAAGGAGAAAAGCAAGAAGGAAGTAGTTAGAGGTTTCATAATTGAATTGATTTGAAGATATTCTCAGAATAAGAAGGGATTTGGTTTGGGTTTTTTTCTGTATTGTGGTTATTTAACTGTGCTCCTTCCAAGATAGCCAAAGAGATTAGTTTATGTCAATCAGTAATTAACAATAATTGCCAAAATAACAGTTTAAATCAAACTAGGTTACAAATTGTACGAAAATATCTTTAACCAGTGGAACAACTTTCGTCTTTTTTTTTAGGGTAATCTTTCTGAAAGTTCTGAAAGTTAAAAGCTCCAAGGCTGCAGTATTGTTTGGCAAAATTCAGTTCTGAATACATTTTCACACATGGCCCATGCATCCCTAAAAACTCTGGGAAATGCTGACCAAATGCAGCTACACATAAAGAAAAGATAAAAACTCAAGGCAATGCTCATAGGTGACCTGTCATTTTCAATTTGGTATGTATCAATATTGTCATCCTTGTCCTAAAAATACACTTAAATATTAATGGAAAAGCAACCTACTTGCATCACAAGTGATCCTTCTGTCTCTTCCAAGCACTTCAGTTTTAATATTCTCTCCTATTCATTTTCTGACAGTTTAAGGAAGTTGCACCTGCCATTAGCATCTCATTAACATTTTAGTTATGTACAAAACCCCAAAGTTTGCCATAACTGGTTGGCAGTGCCATAGAAACCTAATTCCAGGGGCTAAACTATGTAGGGGCTTAGCACAGTAGCCTTTTACCCGAGCAGGGCACAAGTATGTTTATTCCCATTATTCCTGTTGCAAACCTACTGCACAGCCTGGCACAAATTGGAGATAGTGCACAGCAGAGGTCTAGATGTAGAATAAAATTACCGGTAGTCAAGGCTCAAATTAAGTAGCCAAAGAAAGAACATGTTAAGGGAAAACTAATCTTAATATCCAAATACTCAAGCTGTTTATCTAAGGTATTAAGTCTCATGTGGAGCATCTTGTCATAGTCAGGCTTATCAATAAATGCAACAGTAATTGATCAGAGGTAACTCAAACTCAGTTTCAGAAGGAACTTCTCATTCTATAAGGTATAATCTGCACACAGGAATAGGCTCTCTTTGTAAAGAGCAGTAACAACAACAACAAAAAAGGACAAAAAGGGATAGGCATCATGTTTTGGTCATTCCCCAGGTTTTTTTCAAAAGCACTTTTTATTGGAACAAATGTACACAGCAAACTTTATTCCTTGTTGACAGAAACTCCTTGAGCACCTATTTACATAGTGTCAGCCTCTACCCTGGGCTCATCTAATGCCCTTCCTAATTATTGTATATGTTGCAAATCACTGAACTGTCAAAAGCTAACGTTCAGTAAGCAGGTGCTGTCAGCAGATTCAGCCATAGCACTTGGTTACCGCATCCTTCACGGAGAGAAACTTAAGACTAGTCTTCTTCCTTGAGCCGATTCTTCCCCTCAGGTTGATGCCTACTAAGCATTGTGAGTATTAATTGTCTTGCTGAGTCTTGTGACCAGCCTGTGTAAATCAGGTACTTCATTCTCCAGACTGTCTGGTGGTTTCCTCAAATCTGTAATGTTATTGGGGAGAAATACGAAAAACTTGTTTATGCTTCTTTCCCAAAGTAGACTGTTGCTCTGGTAGCTCTTAGGCAAAGTAGGTCTCAAATGTGATGGCTGTTTTGAACGTGGTCAGGTTTCAAAGGTGTGTATGCTATTTAAATGGGACCCTAACTATGTATGAATTTCCTGAGCTTCCTTCTCACAGAACTGAATCATATCTCCCCAGCTCTTTATTTCTAACCTGTTACTATTTTGTGCATGTGGTATTTTCTCCCCATGTTGCATTCAGATTCATCTGTGGAAGCAAAGCACAGGGCAAAGAGACTGCTATATGTAAAAAAAAAATAAGAGAGAGGCTTAAATTAAGACTGCCAGTGAAATCTTTCAGCTGCCCCTTAGGTACCTCATTAAACACTTCATTTTTGCAGTCCTAAGCCCTTCAGAAATAGAAACATTCCTATACTTTCTTCTTCAGAAGACTTAATTTGAGGGAAATGTAGAGAATGTAGGTCCCATACTCTTTTCATTAGATGACTAGTACTCACAGATTCTGTTTGCATATGTGAAACTAATGTACATAGGAGAAAACTCTCAAAAGTGCCTGTTGGTCAGTCTGTAGAGGGCATAGAGTCATGAGGGACTTGCATGCTGTGGGTGCCCAGTAGCAGTGGTCCCAAAGTGATCCCACTAAGACTGGAAATCCAGCAGTATTAGCAGGGCATTCGTATAGCTGCAACGTGGGCTGGTGCCAGAGCATGCTGTGCTTAGAGCCTCCCTCATGCTCATCCAATTGCCTTGTAAATATGTGGTGTAAGTGACTTGGAAACCTGTACCTCATTGATTTCCAATAGAGTGAAGTGCTTTTGAAAGCGCTACCACTAATATTTAGGCTGCAGTCAGCAGAAGGCGTCCTCTGGGCTAGAGTTCACACCTCGTTGTTTAATGAAAGCAGGGCATGGTTACAAGTCCCAGGCCTGTGAGACCCAGCAGCAAAGGCTGTTCATGCCGAAAACAAGCGGTGCAACCAGCGGTACGCAGGAATTACGAACTGCCAGCCTCCAGCCTTTCTGTATTTATTCTGTTCCTCCAGTATAGCTCTTCAAATTTTTAACTGAGTCCTTTCACATGAATGAGACAGATTCGATGCTTTCAATCAAATATGAATGAAAACTTAATGTTTTACAGGCATTTGGAAAAAAATAACTTTAAATCACATGCTCTGCTCTTTGCTTCTATGTGCAGACTGGAGCTTCAGCCACCACAGCAGCACAGTCATTAAATAGTTAAAAAACAAATAGATTCTCCCATATTTACCCATTCCCCAGTTGTTCGCCTCTTATAAACAGCTGGTTGAAGTTGCTGAATTTTCAAAGACTTTCTGGTGTTAGACTTTCTGGTCAGTTAGAATTCATCTCGTGTTCCCTTTCCATTTGCACGTACCTGACATACAGTCCTCTTCACACAGGCCCATGTGAAGAGGCGATTAACGGTGATTCATGCACTGAAGTACAGCAGGCCACCCCACTCCCCCCAAAACTCATACATTTTTAGGTAATTGCACAAGTATTTATAGTTGAGGAAAACTGGAACCTGTAAAGTAATAATCAAAGATATTACCATATGCTCTTCAAAAAGTTAGCATAGTTGGAAAATAAATCCATAGTTTGGTCTGGCTTCATTACACAGAACTGGTTTTTTGTTTGCCAAAAACTAATGAACTTCTGGCGTCAGTGGATGTTGATATCTTCCTGCACTATAGTTGCTTCCATTCTACAATTAACTATGAATTGCGAATGAAACATCACCTTCGTGTCACTGAACCACTTTCTCATCCCTTTCTTCAGAATTTTACAGGAGTCCTTTCTTCTCTCTGCAGTTCTTTGTGGCCACTCTTCCTTTTCCAGATCATGCAGGGAAGATGTAGAAAGACATGTGGGCTCTTGCCCAGGAGTGAAGAGAATGATTAAAAGGTGTCACTGAAAGGTACTCAGGGAAAACAGCTCTATTTATTTCTTCATTTGCAACAGGGGTAGAATTGTTAGTTTTTCTGACAGTGTGTAATTTAACAGGACCCCCTTAAAAAATCAGTGCATGTTATTCTCCTGTAATTTAAATATTTCACACTGCAGAATATCAGATAAAGAGAATTCGTCAATAAGAAAAAGCAATTCTGTAGGGACAGCAAGGAGAGCAGTATCAAGAGACTTGGGCTAAATCTCTCATTTTATGTCTGTAACAATTTTAAGCTAACACTATTGGCAGGTTAAAGCCAAGTTTATTGCCAGCTGAACTAAAAGAAGAAACTACTTCTGATAACAAGAAGTGGAAGTTTGAGCATGGAGTTCAGAAATGAAAAATATTACTCATAGAGATGAACAGATGAGAAGTAGTTGGATTTGGATGAGATTTAGACTGACTTTTTCATTCATCACAAAGGAACTGGGAATACCCAGCAGACTGACTAGATAATCCAGGAGAGCAGTACACTAAAGAAAAAGGGCTAGTAGGAACAGGAAAAAAGGAGGCATTTATTTAGCACAGAATTAATTTATTAACAGCACATTGCAACAAAGGCACTAGGGGATGCGAAGGAAAAATCATTACATGAATACCAGAGATGCAATCATGGCTTGTTTATGAACATATATTTGAAAAGGTGGTATTAATGAAATTTGAAGAGACAAAATAGTCATTGTTAGGAATAAAAGAAAGACTGATAATCCATTTAGAAAGGCTTGAGTAGGCAAAGAAGGAGCTAAAATAACAGTCAGAAGTGGCATTACCTTTTTCTAGCTGTCAGATGTCTTGGAAGTGAGTAAGTGTGAATGCATATGGATCAATATTTTTCTTTATTCTACCAGATAAAACAGCAAACAGAATGCAAGCGTGCATCTGTTACAGACTACCAAATACTTCTGTAGAAAAACAAAACACATCTACCTGTAATGTGAAGTGAGAAATAGCTGCACCAGACAGCTTTAATCTGAAAGACTGTGCTAGAACACTCCTGCAAATACTAGTATTCCTTGGAATTTCTCAACCTTCCCCTTTACAATTTCTTAACTAAAAAAGCATTGTTTCCAGCACGCAGGAATTTGGTGTGAGATAGAAAGTTAGAGTGTAAAACATAAACTAACTATTACAGGTTTTTTGAATGCAAGTCATCACTTACTGGTTTTCTGTGTGGAAAATAGAGAACGCAATTTAAGAAGGATGTGAAGGTCCTTGAATGCGTCCGGAGGAGGGCAACAAAGCTGGTGGAAGGGCTGGAAGGAATGTCCTGTGAGGAGCAGCTGAGGACTCTGGGGTTGTCTAGTTTGGGGAGGAGGAGGCCGAGGGGCGACCTCCTGGCTCTCTACAGCTTCCTGAGGAGGGGAGGTGGAGAGGGAGGTGCTGATCCCTTCTCCCCGGGATCCAGTGATGGGACGCTTGGAAATGGTTCAACACTACAACAGGGGAGATTCAGACTGGACATTAGGAAGCATTTCTTTACCAAGAGGGTGGTCAAACACTGGAACAGGCTTCCTAGAGAGGTGGTCGA